>CM029502.1:15793380-16393380 GCA_017140595.1 Eucalyptus curtisii
ATTCATGGAGTCCATGCAATTTAAAATGGTCCATATTTCATGCCCTTTTTACAAAATCCCAGCATGTACCATTTTTAGAAAATATTTAAATTATATATCCATAAGCTTCTCAAAAATCATGAAATCAAAGCATATGATAGATAAGACAATAAGATAACAATTCCATGAAAAACACATGCCCAATAGAGTTCCACACAAAGAAAATACAATTCTCACAGAACAGCATGCAATTTCGGATAGAAACAGAATGTACAGTTTCCGAAATAATTCAATTAAAATATCCGAACGACCTCCGAAAATTATGAAATTTTACCAGGTTATAGTTAACATACTGAAGTAGATTTTGCATGAAGACTTCTAGGCCAGATTCGTTTTAGATAATTTTTTATAGTCGTACGAAGCTTCTGGTTCTCATACCGAAAACGTTCAGTGTATGTATCTCCGAAATATCGAGTTTTTACCCACTTATTATGCTTCGTTTATTCTGAAATTTGGATATGTTTTACTTAAAGAGGGCCCCTACAACTTTAATTAAGGGATTTAATTCAAATTTCCAGAGTATAGTCATCATATGGGTCCATGAAGTCTCGGGTGTCCAGTACCGCGTCTCCAGATTTACCGTCTTCAAGAGTAAGTCGATTCACTAGGCTATACTTGTTCATTTTACTTCAAATTTGAGTATGTTAGTCCTTAAGATGTTCTCTACAATTTTCATGAAGAACTCGAAGAGAGATTCTTAGTAAAATCAACATGCAACCACAAATCTACCACAAGGTCAGCGAAATCGTTCCAGATCTAGTGTCTTCGTAGGATGAGGGTTTTACCCTTAAATCTCCATAATTTTGTCTCAAATTTTATTATGTTGTATTTTAAGATATTGGCTACAACTTTCATGAAGGAATCAGAGTCAAAATCTAACTCGAAACATGCATGCAAGCCTTCACAAGATTCTGGGTCAGGCGGATCTCACGAAATCAGCAAGCAAAATCAAGAACAAATCACATTCTAGCTTCGGTTTTGCCTTCCCTATGATCCGAAACCTACCACCAACGAATCACACATGCAAGGCACACATGCAAGGGTGGAAATCAGTCCCAACTTGCCTCTAGAACCGAACGAACAGCAGCAAAAGGACGGCACACCGGCGACGAACGAACGGCGTGCGGGCGGCGACGGGCGACTCCTCCTCCCTCTCGGCGATTCCCTCTCGCAACTCACTCTCTCTCTTTCTCACTTGGCCGAATACCACCAACCGGCCACTCTCTCTCTCCCTCTTCCTTTTATTTCCCCAAATCTTCATCATTGGCAATGATTACTTGCCACTTCTAATGGCCAATGCATGCAAGTCCCTTCTTGCCACTTGGCATGCCACATGCAATGGGCTTGGGCTTGAATTGGGCTTGGATTGGGCCGGCCTCCCTTGTGGCTGACGGCAGCTCATTCGTGGGCTTCAATTGGGCCGGCCATTCGGCCCACCAAAGGCTCAAGCTATTGGGCCTAAGGCCCAACCTAAATAAAAAAAATCAATTTTACCCTTTCTTATTCTTTCTTTTAAGAATTTAAATTACTAAATTCCACATGGCCAAAATCTTGTAACATTTTATTTATAGAACTTAGTCTATAAAGTGCATAGCCAAGCATAGATCATTCTCATTAATTTATCAAATTTAAAATCTCATGAACACAAGCATATATCACTTAGTCCTAAAAGGAGACTAATGGCTTAAAGCATAAACCATATGTAATTTTATTACCTAATCATGGGCTTTAACACACCTTAGAGCTTGTCTTGGATTTTTTGGATGCCACAGTATCAGAGCAGGTTAGTGTTTAGAGTGATAAGGTGCGATGAGTCATGGGATGGTTAGTAGGAAAGACTTTTAATATGCTGATGCATGTGAGTGATAACTGATTGATAGTTTGTTTGTGAACTCACTCGAAATTCTAATATGGTGTTGGAATTGGAGGCAGGTGTTTATAAAGAATCTGCACCATTAGTGAGCGGGATCAAAGGACGCCCGGAAGAGGACGATTGGACTCGTTACTCGGTTAGGACGCCGACTAGAGCGGTGCCCGGTAATAGAGGTAACGCTTCGTGCCAATGCTAGTGGAGCAATGCCACGCCCAATTTTGCCGGCCGATCTTTGGGGTAGCGGCACGCTGATCCGGAACTATTGGGATCATACGGGCGCTAGATGCAATGAGAGCCGATGGGACAGTGGGCCCGGAATCAAGCAGCCGCCATCGGCGCGCCATTATCGTTGCGCTTACCGCTACAACAAATATCGCTGCCGGTGCACCCGCTTCTTTGCCCGCCCGGGCGTAGCTTCCACCAGGAAACGTGGTTGTGGACACCTATACACAAGTTAATGGAACAATTTTTGAAATTAAGTCTGCCGGTATTCACGGAACTGGGACCCGAAGAATGCTTCTCGTTGGATTCGGAGTTTAGAGAAGACATTTGCACTTTTGAAGTGCAGTGAAGAAGAGAAGGTAATTCTGGCAGTCTACCAATTACATGATAACGCCAATATCTGGTGGACAGCCGTTCGAGAGACCGTGTTTCCGGGAGGAGTAGTTCCGTTGTGGGACGCCTTCCTCAGGGCATTCAACGATCACTATTTCTCGAAGAGCGCTAGAGAGCAGAAAATGGAAGAGTTTCAGCGTCTTCGCTTGGGATCAATGACGGTTGACCGCATGAGGTTAGGTTTGCGGAACTGTTTCAGTACGCCCCAAGATTGATAGAGGACCCTGAAGAAAAGGCTCGGAGGTTTAAAAATGGTCTCCAACAGGAATTGAAATAGCCACTGTTGCCTTTTGACCTAAATGACTATCAAGAAATTTATCGTCGAGCCCAACTGATAGAAAGGGGTCTAAATGAGCAAGCTGCTGCATCAGGGTCGAGGTTTAACGCGAACAAACAAGACGTTTGGAAAGAAACCCATGGTTGGAAGTAGGTACCTGTTCCACCTAATAGAAATTGTGGGGTGGGTGAGTCGGCCAAACGCAATGGAGCTTGTCGCAGCGTGGAAAACAACACGGATCTCGCACCATGCCATACTAGGACGGGAGCCTGTTATGGATGTGGCCAACAAGGCCACCAAGTCAGAGATTGTCCTAGGCGAACGATGGGATAATAGCTACCGCCTCCACCACCGATGGGTCAGAATAGGGGGTATGCACCCCCGAACGCATAGCAGGGTGAACCAGTTAGGCCTTCAGCGCGAGGAAGGACATACGCCATCACTAGTACTGTTTCCCTGAATGATCATCCATCATACGCTTTATTTGACCCCGGTGCACCTCATTCATTTATAGCCGAACAATTCATTAAGTTAATAGGATTAAGTCATAAATTGTTGAGTCAATTTGTTATTATATCGACGCCATTAAAGGTAGAGTATTGTCTACGATGGGTTGTCCATATTGCAAGTTGGTAATTAGTGAGCAAGAGGGAAGAATAGACTTGATAGTTCTAGCCATGTATGATTTTGATGTAATAATTGGCATGGACTGGCTCACCAAGCAATGAGCTAAGATGGACGGCTATCGTAAAACGATTCAGTTCAACCCACTGGAGGGTGACAGTTTCGAGTTTAGTGGAAGTCGAGGAGGATCCTCGATTACCCTAATCTCATCACTCGAGGCGGCCCGGTTGTTAAACGAGAGTTGTCAGAGTTACTTGGCGACTGTTATGGACACGACAGTTGAAGAGCTGAAGATTGAAGATATTGCAGTGGTACAAGAATTTCCGCACGTGTTTCCAAAGAATTGCTAGGTCTACCATCAGAAAGGGAGATCGAATTTGTAATTGAATTAGCCTCCAAGACAAACCAATTTCTAAGGCTCTTACCGGATGGCATTGTCGGAGTTGAAGGAACCGAAGGTGCAAATGCAGGAGTTATTAGATAAGGGATTTATATGCCTCGCATCGCCGTGGGGAGCCCCGGTTCTCTTCGTTAAGAAGAAAGACGGTTCATTACGTCTATGCATCGACTACCACAACTCAATCGGTGACGATCAAGAACAAGTATCCAAGGCCGAGAATCGATGACTGTTTGATCGGCGCAAGGAGCGCGATATTTTCTAAAATCGACCTAAGGACGGGATATCATTAGTTGAGAATCGGGAAGGAGGACATTCCTAAGTCCGTGTTTCGTAGCCAATATGGCCATTATGAATTAAAAGAATGCCGTTCGGATTGACAAACGGCCCAGCTTGCTTTTACGGATATGATGAACCGAGTGTTCAAGGAATACCTAGATTAGTTCGTGATTGTGTTTATCGATGATATCCTGTGTACTCTAGAAGTCCATAAGAACATGAAGAACATGAAGAACAAGACTCGCACTCTAAGGATTCATGAGTTGTATGCTAAGTTCGGCAAGTGCGAGTTTTGGTTGACTCGTGTTGCTTTCTTTAGGTCACGTGATTTTAGGTGAAGGAATCTTTGTGGACCCAAGCAAAATTGAAGCCGTGATCAACTTGCCAGACCAACTACAAGACCGAGATTAGAAGTTTTTACAAGTTAGCGGGATACTACAGACGGTTCATAGAAGAGTTTTCGCAATAGCGTCCATCTATGACTTGACCGTTAAACAAGGAAGAGAAGTTCGTATGGACGGACAAGTGCAAAAATAGTTTCCAAGAACTTAAGCGAGAAGCCGACAACCGCACTGTGGCTTTGACCATACCATCGGGTCCGGAAGATACGAGATCTACGGTGATGCATCGTTCGGAGGACCTGGGTTGCGTGTTAATGCAACATGGCGAGTTGTCAGCATACACGTCCCGTCGATTGAGACCTCACGAGCTAAACTATCCAATGCATGATTTAGAACTCGTGGCGATTATCTTTGCTCAAGATTTAGAGACATTATCTATGTGGAGAAAGATTTCAGATCTTCACGAGACCATCGAGTCTCAAGTATCTATTCTCTCAAAAGGAATTGAACATGAGAATGGAACTCTGAAGGACTATGATTGTGATACTTTGTATCACCCGGGAAAGGCGAATAAGGTCGCAGATGTACTGAGTAGAAAGTCCTTAGTTGCACAAATGTTACTCAAGGAATGGGCCTTGATCGAGAAGGTTAGAGATTCGGATTTCAAATTTGAGGTAGGCCGCCTTTCAAATCTTATGGCCACCCTCGAATTGAACCGGAACTGCAATTGAGAATCAAGACACTTGATCTGCCCGACCCAGATCCGTAAAGTTGTACAAGAGGAGGTAGAAAAGAGAAACCAGACTTCCACATTTCGAAGACGGAACGTTGAGATTCGAGGACGATTGTGTACCAGATGATGCCAAGTTAAAAGAGGAAATCCTATCGTGAGCACACCGTAGTAGTTATAGTATACATCCCGGTACTACAAAGATGTATCCGAATTTGCGTCAACACTATTTGTGGTCTGGTATGAAAACAGATATAGCTAAACATGTGGCCAAGTGTTCTACGTGTCAGCAAGTGAAGGCTCAAGATCAGAAAACCGAGAGGACTTTTACAACCTCTTGAGATCCCTGAGTGGAAATGGGAACATATTACAATGGATTTTGTAATAGGTTTACCAAGGAGTCAGAGGGGTAATGATTCCATTTGGATAGTAGTCGACAGACTAACAAAGTCAGCTCATTTCGTCGCAGTACGAAAATATCTCGATTTAGACCGGCACGCAAAGTTGTACATCCGTCAAATTGTCCGCCTACATGGAGTACCGTGGACGATCACCTTAGATCGAGACCCGAGGTTTACAGCTGCATTTTGGAAAAGCTTGCAAGCTGCCTTAGGAACGAAGCCGCAATACAATACGGCTTATCATCCGTAGACGGATGGTCAATCTGAAAGGACCATTCAAACCTCGAGGACATGCTACGGGCTTGTGTACTAGATTTTAAAGGAAGTTGGGAAGACCAACTTCATCTCGTCGAGTTCGCCTACAACAATAGTTATCAGCAGAGCATTCAGATGGCTCCTTTTGAAGCGTTGTATGGCTGGGCGTGTAGAACGTCGGTGTGTTGGGATGAAGTAGGAGAACGGAAGATCATGGGCCCAGAGCTAGTTCAACAATCGATGGATGCAGTTCTTTATCATCGAAAGCAGTTAAAGACTGCCTAGAGTCACCCGAAAGCTACGCCGACAAGCGGCGAACCAAGTTGATTTCGGAAAACAACCACCGGGAATGGACCCAATTTTAGTACTGGATTGAGTGAATTACTGGGCCAAATCCAAAAGGATCTGGGCCTTGGTGTCTTGAAAAATATTTTTTTACGTGTCCTTTAGCATGTGTTAAAGTTTGAGAATTTTTCGAATTCATATGAGTTGGTTTCTCGGCCTTGAACCCAAAAGTGCGCAATCGGAGCTTTTGCCAAGTCTCGGGTCAACGTAGAAGTTTATAACCGTTTTGATGTGTTTCTTGTTGACAAATTGTTTAACTAATGTTGTTAATGAAATGTGCAATTGAGCATTGAACCGTGACATTGAGTGAATGCATACACGACATGAGAATCCGTCACGAGCCTTTGGGGCGGACGATGCTCTTTCGGGAATGCCCCAAGTCAACGGATGCCGATTGCAATGGATGCTGGGCCGATGCTCCTAATCGGAATGTCGTCTAAATATAGACGTTGTCATGCTCGACGGTGCGAGACGATGCCCGGTTATGCCGGAAGATTGTTATCTCGTTGCATTAATTATGGTCCGTATAATTGTGTTAATATTTACATTCTTGAGAATTTATTTGTGGATATACTATCATGATACCAAATATTGATACCTTTATGTATGACTTGATTTGATTGAGACTAATGTGCAGGGCGATGCTATTGAAAAAAAAAAAAAAAGGGGTTGTGAGAAGTGTGACTAGGTTGCATGTAGAGTGTACCCTTCTCCTAATCGATTTAGGGATTGAACTTGCTGAGGTGTGATATCACCCCGTAGTGGGCTAAAATTTTCAGGTCCCTAGATGGAGGAAGGCCAAGTCATGTGCGGTCGGTTGTAAGAAAGGAAGGGTACGACTCTCGCTATCTCCTTCCAAGTGATGACGGGTCTTCCGTCAAGGCTGGATGCGGACGGCTCACCCTAGAGAGATTGAGAAGTATGGTAGACTAGCAGTGAACCCCAGTATTGTAAATAGAAGCTTAGCTCATGGGTAACCAAACAACTTCACCATTTTGTATCGGATCTTGGAGTGTTAAACTGGTCTATATACACAAGTACTACAGTATTGTAGGTGCGGCTTGTAAAAATTATTATCCAACGTTTCTATCCCACTGCTTTGTTGTATGGAGATTGTTTTACGTTTCCGCATGTGCAAAATAATGAATGGGTCGGGCAACAGTTCTTAGGATGTTGCAAATTTTTTAATTGACCATTGAGGGATGTGCATGTGCCGGAGTTCGGGTCGTGACATCCCCATTAAGTGGTATCGGAGCAGGTTGGTGTTTGGAGTGATAAGGTACGATAAGTCATGGGATAGTTAGTAGGAAAGACTTTTAATATGCTAATGCATGTGAGTGATAAACGATTGATAGTTTGTTTGTGAACGATGTCGGGTTTTAGTGCAAAACCTCGAGCATACATCAAGTTTTCGACAACGAGATGTCATGCCCCGAACCTCGAGTGCGCCAACATCCCACCATGATCATTCAAATGCGAGATTCCCAGGTTAAGTTGCCGACCCAATCAGTTCTTTAATGCACATGTGGAAGCGTATTATAAAATGCCTGACAAAAACTCACGGGATAGGAAAGCAGGAAATCAATTCATTCATAAACAAACACGCTTTCAAAGGTAATCACACTGGGTTTACATATATACCAAAAATGGGCAATCTACAAAAAAGTGATCAGTCCTATCACCACTAGTCGGACTCGTTCCTCGATCCCACTTTTGATCGATCAACCTCCGGGGTTCCGCTGTCTACGGTCTTGAAACTTTGGCCCACAATGGGATGGGACATTGTCTCGAAGTTCAACCCCTTAAACCCCTATTAGAAAGAAAATACACCCTGAGTGGCCTAGCCACATCACACGAAGACTTACCTCGTCTTAATTCCTTCTTGTAGGTTAGCACAATTTGTATCACACAATCTCAGGTAGTAATAAGAATTCAAACAATTAGAATACCATCACTTTCATATAAACCACAAGCGCACTCAGCACGCATTCCAATTATTATTCACTGCCACACAAAGGTATAGCCTACTCGCGGTTCGGCTATCTACTGGCATTAATGCCAGGCATCGCCTCCCCCCTTAGAGCGAGGCTTCGTCACTACGTCGACGGCGTTCCCGAAGGAGCATGGCCCAGAATCTACTGCGACATGCATCCGTTGTAAGGGGCATCCCATATAGAGGCAAGTCCAACTCAATAGCCTAGGACGATCTCCTCTTAATTATCACACAACAATTCATAATCGGCCCGGACACTTTGCATTTCACTCAATGCTTTCACTTAAATTAATGATCCCGGCCATTTTTCTTCATATTAAAAATATTCCAGAAATTAACCACGTGTGTAGGGACACGTTAATTCGATCCGTAGAACCAATATCTCACTTTTTCAAACCCCACTATTTAATATAATACTTAAAATCCAATTTTTTACGTCAAAATCGACACTTGGGTTTTTATGAATAAAATCCCTATTTATCACAATCAACACTCAATTTGCCACATCCATTTATCAAATTCAAATTCTAAATGCACAGCAGCGATTAACGTGAAATTCTAAGCAATTAAGGTTAGAAATAATTTTTGAATTTTTTTAAAATAAATAATAATATTTTAATAATTTCGTAATATAATATATTATTAAATAATTCCAAAATTTCCAAACATTTATTTAAATTGGAAATAAATCCCTTTAAGTCACATCAAGGTTTATTATAAAATAAACTCTCTTAGCCTTAATTAAACATGCTTTAAATTAAACAAATCTCTTAATCTAAATCACAATCAAATAAACCAAACTAACCACCTAAGCTTACTTAACTTAGACAAAGCACACTTAGGGCATCATTAACCCTCTAATCAAGATTTAGTGAGTTAAACTCACCCGATTACAATGAGCCGAGCGGACCAAAACGACGGGGACGCAATGGGGACCGACTTTCCCAAAGGCGGACCTAATCTTCGGGTTCGTGAAGTTGGCCAAAACGGGCCAAACGTCCGCCGCCATACATGTTTCTGCTTGCTGCAGGTTCGGGCCGAGAAAGGGTGAATCCGGTGTTGGCTTTGGTCGGAAACGAGCGGAGAAGACCGGCGGGGCTTAGACAATCTGGTGGGGAGGTCGACGGCGGTGGGGACGAGCCCGGCAGCTCCTAGAACGTGCGTACGTAGGCGTACGGAGACGGTGGGCATTGGCCAAGCGCGGGAGAGGCGGGCGGGCGCGGGCGAGACGGCGAGCGGCGGTGGCGTGCGGTCCCGCGGCGTGCAACGGCAACGAGCGGCGCCGCCGGCCGTTGCTTCGGCGTTCTTAGATCTACTCGGGGATGTCGAGCATGAGCAAGAGATGGAGGAGAGGGAGGCGGCGGCACGGGTGGTGGCACGAGCGGGTACGAGCGGCCCGGCAATGCTAATGGCAGCGGCAACCGACGACGGATGGAGCTGTGGGGCTGCTACATTCGGCTTCTTCGCTTCTGGTAGGTGTGCGAAGAAGGAGAAGAAGATGGAAAGGGGGGTGCCGACGGGAGAGAGAAAGGGAGGAGAGAGAAGGAAGGGGCCACTTCTTTTCTTTTCTTTTTTTTTTTCTTTAATCCAACAAAAATGGCCTACCATGACATAAGATGACATCACATTCCACTAACTTCAAATCTCCCACAACAATCTTCAATGGGTCCAATTACATCCTTCGCCGTGGCACACGAATTTTTAAACTTTGTACATCACATTCTTCAATTCTCTTCTAATTGAACCAAATTGAAGTCCATAAAATTAATCCAATGTCACCACACTTCAATTCACACAATCACTTGACCATAGAACCATCTTAGATCTCAAAAGTACAACCAAAAGCGGGCCTACCAATTTTCCGAATTAAATTAACCATGCTTTGATTATTTTGCTGAAAAAACCCAATTTATATGAAAAATCTTCTGAAGATGAGCCAATGTTCCTAAAATGATTTGTGACACACCAGGACTTCCAATTTCTGACTTCGATCTCAATTCACGATTAATTTCACTCTAGCACGATATTAGCGTGTCCTCATCTACCAGGTAGCTTTTAGAAATTTTCATGCATTTGACATGTGGTTGATCAAGCCACAATGTAAATCTTTGACACATTGGTGACTCTCGGTTGTCGTGGTAATCTCAAGGTTTCAAATACGGACGTAGGGTACCCAATCGACAGAAAACCCGGTCCAAAGGCCGACGACAAGAATAGTGCGATTTGGTGGAATCACCCACACTCGATCACATGCCTCTATCGAGTTGACCTATCTCCGGTCTCTAATCGATTTTCAACCGTGCCATAATGACCCTTGCAGATTAGCTTGGTCGAAATGTTGCTTCTTGGTCAAATTCTCTAGTCGAATGCATTAGAATCTCTTACCGACTTCACCTAATAGACTAGTTTTCACATGAGTGGCCGACTCGGTGAAAAGAACTATATATGTGCGAGATGAAATGCCCGTCTCAATTTATTGAAAATAGAATTGGAAATTTGAGATGTCACAACCCTTCTCCTCTTATAAAAATTCCGTCCTCGAAATTTAAACCATTACAAATCTTAAGCCAAAAAGATGGGGGTTCAATTGTCTCTTCGATTCTTTAGTTTTCCCAAGTTGCTCTTTCTGTATTGCGGTAATGCCAGATCACTTCCAAACTTGTCCAAACCATTACGGATTTAAAATGCTGAAAACTTTAGTTTATATTTTTTCTAGGTTTATCAGAACCCCTACTTTATATTTATTACGTATACATATATAAAGTAGAGAACAAACAAGTCCACTTTTGCGAAAATAAAAGCTGCAAAACTTTGGTTCTTTTTCTTTTTCTTTTTCCCTTTTTCCACTAAGCGATTAACTACCACATCGATGATTCAAACTCCCGACTTCGGACCCTTTTTCTTCATTCTAGGGTACCACTCGGCTAAAGGTGCCGAAAGTGTCTCGAATTGCTTTCTTTACCCATTTAAAGTCAAAATCCTTCTTTGAACCCAATTTTCGAAGGATTCAGATGTAAGTACCGTTTCAACTTTCCTTTCTTAACAAAACGTGATGTCCCTATCATAGACGACATCCATGAAAAATATACTTTCCTACTTGAAATTCCAAAGGTCTTCGACACAAAATTTGCGAAGCTAAACCGATGATTCCGAGCGGTCTTTACTTCGTCTCTGATGACTGCAATTGAATCACTGTTTGCTGAACCAACTCTGGACCTGCGATTTTATGTTCTCTGGTCTCACCACGACCAACTGAAGTTCTGTACACTCTACCCTACTCTGTTTCGAAAGAACCATCTGACTGTTATGTTGAAACTAGGAACCATCTGAAAACTTTGATGGCAACTGTTGCTGTAAGTGAACTCAACGAGAAGAAGTTGTTCCTTTCAACTTCCTTTGAAAACCAACCTACAAGCTCTCAACATGTCTTCAAGGGTCTAAATTGTCCTCTCAAACTGGCCATCGATCTGAGGATAATACACCATACCGAATTGCAACTTCATTCCAAAGCAATCTACAAACTTTTCCAAAAGGGCGGCTGTAAACCTCGGGTCTCGATCTGAAGTAATCGTCATCGGCACTCCATACAAATCGAACTATATGACGCATATGTAACTCTGCGTGCTTGTCCAAATTAAGGTCTTTTCATACTACAATGAAGCGAGCCGACTTTGCCAATCTGTCGACCACTGTCCAAATTGAATGATTTCCTCTTCGACTCCTCGGTAATCCAATCACGAAGTCCATCGTGATATGCTCCATTCCCACTCTAGGATCTCGAGAGGTTGCGTGTCCTCCCGGCTTGCAATGTTGAGCTTTGACTTGCTGACACGTTAAACACCTGGCGACGTGCTTGGCGATGTCCGCTTTCATACTCGACCACCACTAGTTCTGACGCAAATTCTGATACATCTTGGTGCTACTAGGATGAATGTTGTAACTACTACAATGAGCTTCTAACAAGATCTCTTCTTTAAGTGCTACATCATCGGTACACACAATCGTCCTCAGAACTTTAGTGTTCCATCATCAAATTTGGAAGTCAAGCTTCTCTCTTTTCTGTATATGCTTGCACGATCTTCTGAATCTTTGGATCTGTCGGCGGAAGCGCTCTAATTCTAACTTGCACTTCTAGCTCAACTCTGAGGGTGGCCATAAGAGTCTAAAGGTGGCCTTCTCAATTAAAACTCATTCCTTTGAGTACCATTTGCACTACCGATGACTTCCAACTTAAGGCATCTCGCGACCTTATTCGCCTTTTTTTTTTTTTTAGAATACTAAATATCACAATCCTAATCTTTCCAAAGTTCCAACTAGTGACGCTGTCTCATATTCAATTCTTTAGAGAGAATAAATACCGAAGACTATGCCGATTAGTGAAGATCCATAATCTTTCTCCACACAACAAACATCTCCAAATTTTCGATGCGAAGATTAAAGCTGCGAGTTCTAAGTCATGCGTCGGGTAATTCAGCTCATGAGGTCTCAATCGACGGGATGTGTATGCAACAACCCTATCATGCCGCATCAACACGCAACTCAATCCTTTAAACGACGCCTCACTGTAGATCTCGAATCCTTCGCACTTATCTGACAACACAAACTTTTCTTCCTTCCTCTGAAATCTTGTCAACGGCAATACCAACACTAAAAACCCTTCTACAACCCATCTGTAATACCCTGCTAAACCCATAAAACTTCTGATCTCTGTCACTATAGTCGGTCTCGGCCAATTAGTTACTGCTTCAATCTTGGCTAAGTCCACTGAGATTCCCTCTCCGAGATGACGTGACCTAGGAAAGTCACATGAGTTAGCCAAAACTCGCACTTACTGAACTTGGCGTACAGCTCGTGATCCCTCAAAGTCTGAAGCACTATCCTTAGGTGCCTCTCATGATCCTTAGTACTCCTCGAGTATACTAGGATGTCATCGATGAAAACAATTACAAATCGATCCGAGTACTCCCTAAACACACGGTTCATCGATCCACGAAAGCAAACTGGGTGTTCGTCAACCCAAAAGGCATTACAGTAAACTCATAGTGACCGTATCGAGTTCGAAACACCAACTCCGGTATATCTTCCTTCCTGATCCTTAACTGATGATACCCTGTCCTCAAGTCGATCTTAGAAAATATCGACGCTCCTTGAAGCTAGTCAAACCAGTCATCGATCTTCGGCAATGGATACTTGTTCTTGGTCGTCACCTGATTGAGTTATTGATAGTCGATGTATAAGCGCAACGAACCATCTTTCTTCACAAACAGAACTGGTGCTCCCCAAGGTGATGCACTAGGGAGTATGAATCCCCTTTCCAACAATTCATGTATCTGCACTTTGACTTTCAGTTCTTTTAGCCTTAACAACGCCATCTAGTAAGGAGTTTTAGAGACTGGCTCTGTTCCGGGTGCTAATTCAATTACAAACTCTATTTCTTTTCTCGAACGTACACGACACTTCTTTAGGAATTACCCCAAAAACTTTGGTACCACGGTTAGGGACTCCATATACGGCTCCTCAACTGACGCATCCATTACGGGCCGCCATGTAGATTTGGCAACCGACAACTAGAACCAGGTCATCTTCAAGGACTAATAACAAGGAGTGAAGGTCCTCTTCGACTTTCGCAATTCAAAACTTTCGCACGCTCACCGAACAAACTGAATTATATCACTACTACGATTCATAACTCCTAGAAAGCTCTTCGAGCCAAACCTTTTATAAATGACTTCCAAGTCATACTTAAGCAAACCCTTCAGGTACAACTATAGTCAAAGATTCATCTTTCTATTACTTATTACCACATTGAAAATTCTACAACCTTCACTAAAAATTCTGTTGCACTACTATGATAAAAACATCTCAAAAACACTCTTTCCCTTGATCGACGCATGGTCGACCCATTCATGCTCCTCTAGCCATCCTAGTGGCGTCCCATCTCGCGGTGATGGTACTTATGCTCTCCCCGGACTTACGCGGATAGTTCTTAACCCAACGGTCGTGCTGGCCACATTCAAAGCATGCTCCCGTTAAACCGAGACACCGGGCTGATTCATGTTTATTTCCACAAACTTGGCACACGATCGGTGAGTCCTTCCGCTCCCGTCGGGTGACAGCATGCACCTTTCCTTGCACCGGGTTCTGTTCCAAGTACCTCATTAAATGTCCCGAAGTATGTTTCCTCTCGTTCTATTCTATCGACGACGGTGACAAACATCTGTGGTTCCATCTATCCGTACGGACAACCCTTGATTAGATGGTCGTATTGGCGACACTTGTAACAAGTCCTTTCCCTCTTCTGACATGGGACAAATCCATGTCTTTTCTCTACGGACACAACACACATCGATCGAGTTGGGCACGACTTTCCACTTCCACTCTTCCAGTTAGGTGAAAGGGGCACATTTCTTCTTACATCAGACTTTCCTCCAATTGATTTCCATCCCTGCCTAAACTGAACTTTGACTTAGATACGGTGGCTTGTTTCCCTGATCACAACTCTAGTTTGGGCCTCAACAGGCGCAGCAACAACAACGGTTACTGCATTAGCGACGGCAGTAACAACGGCAACAACGGCGGCTTGATCTTGAGTTGCTGACCCAAAATGCTTCCCAAGGACTCTAGCGCCAGAATGATCCCGACAAACCTAGGATCGCTCGATGCTACAACTCTCGGTTGCAACTTGCGATGGTACTCTCACGAATTTGAGTGACCCCACAAACACACTACCAAATAGCTATCAACCACATGCATCGGCAAATTAAAAGTCTTTCCTACTAACTATCCCATGACTCATCGCACCTTATCACTCCATACACAGACCATGCTCTGATACCACTTAAACGGGGATGTCACGCCCGAACCTCGAGCGCGCCAACATCCCACCATGGTCATTCAAATGCGACGTTCCCAGTTAAGTCGCCGACCAATCGCTTCTTTAATGCACATGCGGAAGCATATTATAAAACCCCGACAAAAACTCACAGATAGGAAAGCAGGAAATCAATTCATTCATAAACAAACACGCTTTCAAAGGTAATCACACTAGGGTTTACACATATACCAAAAATGGGCAATCTACAAAAAGTGATCAGTCCTATCACCACTAGTCGGACTCGTTCCTCGATCCCACTTCTGACTGATCAACCTCTGGGGGTTCCGCCATCTACGGTCCTGAAATCTTGGCCCACAACGGGGTGAGACATTGTCTCAACAAGTTCAACCCCCTAAACCCCTATTAGAAAGAAAATACACCCTAAGTGACCTAGTCACATCACACTGAAGACTTACCTCGTCTTAATTCCTTCCTACACGTTAGCACAATTTGTATCACACAATCTCAGGTAGTAATAAGAATTCAAACAATTGGAACGCCATCACTTTCATATAAACCACAATCGCACTCTGCACGCATTCCAATTATTATTCACCGCCACACAAGGGCATAGCCTCCTCGCAGTTCGGTTATCTACTGGCATTAATGCCAGGCATCACCTCCCCCCTTGGAGCACAGCTTTGTCACTACGTCGACGGCGTTCCCGAATGAGCATGGGCCCAGAATCTACTACGACTCGCATATGTTGTAAGGGGCATTCCATATAGGGGCAAGTCTGGCTCAACAGCCCAGACGATCTCCTCTTAATCATCACACAACAATTCATAATCGGCCCGGACACTTTGCATTTCACTCAATGCTTCCACTTAAAATAGTGATCCCCGACCATTTTTCTTCATATTAAAAATATTCTAGAAATTAACCACATGTGTAGGGACACGTTAATTTCGATCCAGAGAACCAATATCTCACTTTTTCAAACCCCACTATTTAATATAATACTTAAAATCCAATTTTTGCGTCAAAACCCGACACTTGAGATTTTATTCATAAAATCCCTATTTATCACAATCAACACTAAATTTGCCACATCCATTCATCAAATTCAAATTCTAAATACACACAGCAGCGATTAGCGCGAAACTCTAAGCAATTGAGGTCGAAATCATTTTTTGAATTTTTTTAATAAATAATAATATTTTAATAATTTTGTAATATAATATATTTTAAAATAATTCCAAAATTTCAAAACATTTATTTAAATCAGATATAAATCCCTTTAAGTCACATCAAGGTTTATTATAAAATAAACTATCTTAGCTTTAATTAAACATGCTTTAAATTAAATAAACCAAACTAACCACCTAAGCTTACTCAACTTAGACTAAGCACACTTAAGGCGTCATTAACCCTCTAATCAAGATTTAGTGAGCTAAACTCACCCGATTAGCGAGCTGAGCGGACCAAAACGACGGGGACGCAACGGGGACCGACTTTCCCAAAGGCGGACCTAACCTTCGGGGTCGGGAAGCCGGCCAATACGGGCCAAACGTCCGCTGCCATACCCATTTCTGCTTGCTGCTGGTTGAGGCCGAGAAAGGGTAGATCCGATGTCGGCTTTGGTCGGAAAGGGGTGGAGAAGACCGGGGGGGCTTGGACGGGCTGGTGGGAGCTCGACGGCGGCGGGACGAGCTCCGACAACTCCCGGAACACATGGACGAGGCGGGACGGAGACGGTTGGGCGTTGGCCAAGCCACAATGTACATCTTTGACACATTGGGCGACTCTCAATTGTCGTGGTAATCTCAAGGTTTCAAATACGGATGCGAGGTACCCAATCGATTTAAAAGCCGATCCAAAGTGCCGACCTACAAGAATAGTGCGATCCGGGTGGAATCACCCACACTCGATCACATGCCTCTCCGAGTCGACCTATCTCCGGTCCCTAATCGATTTTTAATCATGCCGTAATGACTCTTGTAGATTAGCTCGGTCAAAAGGTTGCTTCCTGGTCAATTCTCGAGTTTTATGCATTAGAATCTTTTATCGGCTTCACCTAATAGACTAGTTTTCACATGAGTGGTCGACTCAGGGAAAATAACTATATATGTGCAGATGAAATGCCCGTCTCAATTTATTGAAAATAGAATTGGAAATTCGGGATGTCACAACAGAAGTATATGAAATGTTATTTATTTGTTCCCTTCTAGATTGTTCTTTGAGCACTAGTTCAAATTGAACCCGTTACCCTTCACAATATGCGCTATACTTGATGAATAATCTTTCATCAAAAATCTCGTTAAAACCTCATTGATATAGGTTTTTTGAGACAGTCCTAAAATTTTTCGAGGTCTATCTCTATGGATCTTAATGCCAATGACATAAAATGCCTCACCCATATCTTTCATGTCAAAACTATTAGAGAGAAATTGTTTCACCTCATGTAGCAATCCATTATCATTGGTTGCAAATAGAATATCATCTACATATAGCACAAGGAAACAAAATCAAATAAAGATATGATATCATAGAACCTTAAGTACCATTGGCGAGATGTTTGTTTCAAGCTATATATAGATTTCTTAAGCTTACACACCAAATGCTCACTTTACTAGAGGAGAATCCTTCAAGTTGTTTCATATAAACATCTTCCTTTAGTTCCTCATTAAGGAACACCATTTTCATATCTATTTGATTTAATTATATATCAAAATGGACAACTAATGCCAAAATAATACAAAGAGAATCTTTCTTAGGTATAGAAGAAAATTTCTCTATGTAATCGATTCCTTCTTTTTGAGTGGATCCTTCGCAATAAGTCTAGCTTTATATCTCTCAATGTAACCCAATGAATTCTTCTTAGTTTTGAAGATCTATCCACAACCAATGGCCTTCGCATTATCAGGCAACTCAACCAAATCTCAAATTTCATTATATATCATAGAACTCATCATTTCTTCATGACATTGTACCATAAATTGGATTTATCACTATTCATGGTTTGTGAAAACATTTTGAGATCATTCTCAGTTCTAGTATTATAGTTAGATTCTTGTAAATACACAATATAACCACTAGGAATTGCTAATTTCTTCATTCTGATAATCTTCTCAATGTTGCATAAACATTCTCTTGAAAAGCGTGTTGATCAATTGGTTGTTCAATAGATTCTAGTAATTGCTGACCAACTGGATCTACTATTTTAATATCAACAAGTTGTGGAATATCGCAGATTGCTCGAACCGCTATACGAAGAGGCATTATGAACAACAACCAACCTTATACTTGAGGTGGAAAGTTGAGTGTCTAAATGATTTTTCTCAAGAATAAGGTCCTTCAATGATCGCTCTCACTAATCAAGTCATTTTCATGAAACTTAGCATTTTTTTATTCCACAATCCTAGTGTTGTAAGATGGATAGTAAAACCTATATTCCTTGGACCTTTCAATATATCCAATGAAATGTCCACTTATGGTCCATGGGTCCAACTTCTTTTCTTATGGATTGAAGACTCTCACTTCAGACGAGCATCGCCAAATGTGTACTTGTCGCAAACTCATTTCCAACCTTTAAACAACTCAAAAGGTGTCTTTGGGACAACCTTGGTCGGAACTCAATTTAATATATACACTATCTTCTTAAGTGTTTCAATTCACAAGAATTTAGGAAGTTTGGAGCCGTTAAGCATGCTCCGCACCATGTCCAATAAAGTTCAGTTTCTTCTTTTGCTATACCATTTTAATCCAAAAACCAGGCATAGTAGATTGGGTAACTATCCCATACTCTTGAAGAAACTTTGCAAATGGATTACGTGCTTGTCAATCTTTAGTGTATCTACCATAGAATTCTTCACCTTTTTTTAATCTCACGATCTTAATTTGCTTATCACATTATTTCTCTATTGCTGCCTTAAATACCTTAAAGACATCTAACGCTTCATGCTTATTATAAAGCAAGTAGAAATACATGTAATGTAGATAGTCATCTATAAAAGAGATGAAGTTTCTGATCAAACAAGTCCATATCTGAACTACAAATATCTGTATGTAGAATTTTTTAAATTTTTATATTCCTCTTGGCACCTTTCTTCGTGTAACGTGAATAGTCACTTATAAAAGAGATGAAGTACTTTTGATTATACGAGTCCATATCTAAACTATAAATATATGTATATTGAACTACAAATATCTATATATATATAATTTCTAATATTTTTTTACTTCTCTTGGCATCTCTCTCGTCTTGTGGGTCTGCTTTCCTTTTATGTAGTCAACACAAGTATCACAATGAGTAAAATCTAGAGTAATGAGTACTTTAGCTTTTACCAATCGCTTAATTATATCTATGGAGATATATCCTAATATCTTATGCCACAACATAGAGGAATCTTCATTCACAACACATCGTTTTATGTTAGAGTTATCATGAAAATGCATCACATTATAATAGGCATTATTTTGTAAACTAATTCAAAAAAGACAATTGGACAAAGTACCACTCCAAAAATTTTTAGATTTAAATGATAAACTGAAATTTGAATATGAAAAGTTAAAAGTATCTAAAGGTACAAGTCTTGAAATGGAAATTAAGTTTCTAGAAAAATTAAGAACATAAAAGGTCATTTCCAAATTCAAAATAAAGTCACTATTAAGAACTAATTCACATGTCCCAATAGCTTCTACATGTGAAGGCATATTGTTTCATGAATAGATACTTTGCTCAGTTCCCACTGGCTGTAGTTTTGAAAGCCCTACAAGGAATTCGAAATGTAGATTGTACTTGTAGATCCATAATCAATCCATCAAGTGTTGTGATTCACATCAGCCATATTAGATTCATACTAAACACAAAATATTATATTACCTTTTTTTCTACATCAAGCCTTAAATCTGACGTAGTCCTTCCTTATATACCCATTCTTTTTGCAGAAGAAACATTTAGATTCTTTCTTAATGTCAACTTAGGGATGTATTTTACCTTTTCCCTCATTCTTTCCTTGTGTTGCCAAATGAACACTTTCTCCTAATCCTATAATCAATCATTCTTCCTCTTGAAAACACATAGTCATGAGTTCATTAATTGATTATTTATTTTTATGTGTATTGTAAGAAATCTTGAAAAGTGCAAACTGTTGTGGGAGAGTGCTCATAATATAGTACAAAAGAAATTATTCGAATATTTTAACCTCAAAGTTCTTAAGTTGGGCTTGGGCTGCAATGTCCCTCATCTTTACGATGTATTCATGCACACCTCTAACGCCAGTGAGTTTCATCAATAAAAATTTTAAAATTAGGGTCATGGCATGTGCCTTTTCTAAAGTTTCAAACTACGCGTCAAATGGCCTCCAATAAAGCCTTAGCATTGTTATATTGAGTAACCGAACCACGGATACTATGAGATGTTTTAGTCCTTATGAACATTGCACTAAGGCAGCTGGACCGTTCCCATTAGTCATAAAGGGCTATCTCATCATAGGTGCTTGAATCAAGAAGAGCAATGCGACTCGTCTTTCCTTATAGCATAGTCAATGTTCATGTACCTCAATTGAAAAAGAACTAACTATTTCCAAGCTTTATAGTTTTCACCATTCAGTATGGGAACACTGCTTTTATTCAGAGAAATTCACAGGTTGCAGAACTGCATATTTAACAATCATGCTTATGTCACAAAAATTGAGCACTATATATATATAATCATGTTTTACCAATGTAAACATGTCACAAACATTAATCACATAATATAAAAACTGTTTGTGAACTAATTTTTTAATTTAAGTATATTCATAATTACATAATGAAGAAACTACATATTGTAGACCTTTTTCTTAATCCCTCGTGGTAAATTAATAAAAATAATATAATATTTCATAATTAATCATATTAATGTAATGAAAATTCTTGTAGGATAAAATTCATCATATTAATATGATTAATTACAATTAATGTCCATTTCTAAATGTGATACAGAGGCTTTTAATATATAATTTAACTAATTAAAGATGTTGTGGCTACTCTCTAATTAATTAAAATATATGGATCATTGGATGTTTAATTTCATGCAACAAATACCCAAATATGCATGAAGGACAAAATAGTAATTTAATGCCACCAACGGCAAAACAATAATACTTCAGCCAATGACAAAATTGTAAATTAATTCGGCAAAGGCAGAACCATAATAATAGCCAAGGAAGAGAGGCAATATTGTAAAAATTGAAGGGTGCGCAATCCTACGGGCGCAGGAAGCGTGCACGTGCGCTCATCCACAGCGCATGTTGCACACACGCCTGCAACTGCCCACAAGTAGTTCCGCGTGTGTGGGCCCACGAGCCAATGGTTCCACTCATGTGGATCCCACACCTGCGGTTCCGCACGCATGAAGCCCACACGCTTCTTCCTCTACGTGAACAGAAGCCTTTTCCCCTCATTTTCGCCGTTTCGGCGCGATTTTGCAGTCCTTTACTTCGCTAGCAACCCATCTCAAACCAAAATAATTCATGTGTTATTCAGACCACACTGGTGTGACTACACAGGTCCAAATTTCAACAAAAACGACCAAGAAATTGGCCTCGAATCAAACTAAAATTCTCCAAGGACATACTCTTTACCACCGTGACTTTTGCCATCCAATTACCTCCGCGAACACCGATATGCTAAAATAACTAACAGCTATTCTTCCTCATGACAATGCGACCGTACGATATGAAGTTGAGGGGTGGATTGCCAAAATTTAGCAAGAATTGGCTATTTTCCTCTTGATCCCAAAATGGCCGAATTACTATTCATCTCAAAAGCCTCGAAAAATACACCAAAAATTCTACAAAAACAAGGCAAAGGCACTAAGCATGCTCTGATACTAAATGTTTGATACAAAAATCATATGCAAAAAACATGATCAAATGTAAAACAGACCTCCAGCCATTGTTTGAATTCGCATTTGTCGGAAATTGATGAAGATTCAATGAAATTATGGATACACTCTACTAACCCAATCCTCTCGCGTATTGTTGATGTATTGCCGAATGAAAGTTTTACGTTAGATCTTGTGATTATCTTTACGAAATAGACAAACGTTCTTTTTATAAATCGTCTCCTATTAAAGCGATTACCAAATAGGTAGTTGTTACAAAAAAGTACGAAACATGGAAAAACAGCATATGGAATAGCTGCTAATTAAAAAGAAAAATGTGAGTCTAAAAATGTGGAATCATAGATATATATATATATATATAACACCCTCAGCCGCCCACCTATTTTGCTTTGCTCCTTAGCTTAGTGGCATTGAACGCGAATACTCCATAGCTTGGCGACATTGAAGACGCTTCCCATCCAGCTGGGTCTCTTGCTGACCTCCACGCTACTCCTATCCTTCACGTGTGCGTGAGTTACAGAGGAAGGAAGGAAGGATGAAAAAACAATAAATAAATAAATAAATAGGAAGGTGAAATGGGGAGGGAGCCGAAGAAGATGACTCCCCCTCTCTCTATCTCTCTCTTCTTTTTCTATTCTCCTTCTTTTGTCTTTTTTTTTTTCCATTATTTTTTCCTCTCTCTCTCCACGCCAATAGACTAGAGAGGGCTAGGCCCCTATCTTTGACTTTTCTACTCTCTTCCCTTCTTCTCATTTTTTCATTTTTTTCATGTGCACAGCGCTTTCTCTTCTTTTCGTGTATGTGGACAAGATCGAAGAGAGAGAGACCACTTCTTGCTAGTCCATGTAAAAGAAAGAAAAAAAGCTTTTCTTCTTTAATTAATAATAATTTTTTATATTTACCCGAAATGCAATAATAAAATAATAAATAAAAAAAGCTTAGTTGATGCAAATAACATTAATGCCTACGTGATGTGAAAATCCTTTTTGTTAGGGCCAAATTAGTCCCTAATTTTCTATACAATTTTAATCCTATATATTTAATCAAAATTTAGATATTTGTTCTCTCCATTTTAGAATAAGCAAAAGTATTCTTGATACTATGATAGAGGTAACATATATTGCAAACAATCCCTTGTCAATGTATATGATGCCGTGTTGAAAATGAAGAGTCGTTAGATGCTTGCACGGCTTGTTCAACCTCTACATCCTAATACTCTTGGTCAATTTAGACAGAAGAGGATAGTCAACCAAATTATATAATAAACTTCACGCATTCAACGATCTTTGTATAAAACATATACACTCAATAACGTCTAGTCATTATCATTCTTAAGTTAATAAAGTCAGACACTTGAATGAAAGTATGTTAAGGAATCGGAATATTTTTATTACTTACTTGAAGGCCCTCCAATTTAAACAATCCACGCACGAAACATTTTCTTCAATTTTCAACTTAAAAAATTGGTAAATCCCACAAGAAAGGTTGGTAATCTAGACAAGTAAATTAAGGATAATCAAAGATATGAAAAGTCGGTAACTTAAAAAAAAAAAAAAGTTAACATGATAACTAACTCAGATAAGAGTTAGTAATGCAAAATTAGCGGGTAAAATAATATAAAAAAGTTTGTCAATTACTCTAATCGAGTTATGTAATTTCTAAATAGAGTAATCAATTCCAACAATTGTAAATACGATGAAGTAAAAGTTATGAAAAATGATTGCGTGATAATCTTTAATGTGCTGTGAGAATAACTTTCAATTCTTAACCATAAAAAATCAAATCATGAATAATTATAAATTGTTGTGAGACTCACTTCTTCAAGAATTTGTGACTCGCAATAGACTATTTTTCTCACACTACTCAAAGGATTGTTATACTAGCTAAGCCCAAAAGTTTTCACTCAATAAAAAGTTGAATCTTAGTAGAAATAAATGAATATTGGTGAGTAACTTAAAAGACAATGGGTAACACAAAAGTAGTTGGTAACTTAATTCGAAAAAAAGGTTATTGGTCACACAAATAAAGGTTGGTAATTTCATATAAAAGTTGGTGAAATTAAACTTTAGTAAGAAAGATAAGTTGGTAAGTCACTCAAATAAATGTTGATAATTTCATAAAAAAAATTGATTAATTTCCTACGGGCGCAGGCGTGCACGTGCGCCTCATCCACAGGCGCATGTTGCACACACGCCTGCAACTGCCCACAAGTAGTTCGCGTGTGTGGGCCCACGAGCCAATGGTTCCACTCATGTGGATCCCACACCCTGCGGTTCCGCACGCATGAAGCCCACACGCTTCTTCCTCTACGTGAACAGAAGCCTTTTCCCCCCATTTTCGCCGTTTCGGCGCGATTTTGCAGTCCTTTACATCGCTAGCAACCCATCTCAAACCAAAATAATTCATGTGTTATTCAGACCACACTGGTGTGACTACACAGGTCCAAATTTCAACAAAAACGACCAAGAAATTGGCCTCGAATCAAACTAAAATTCTCCAAGGACATACTCTTTACCACCGTGACTTTTGCCATCCAATTAGCCTCTGGCGAACACCGATATGCTAAAATAACTAACGGCTATTCTTCCTCATGACAATGCGACCGTACGATATGAAGTTGAGGGGTGGATTGCCAAAATTTAGCAAGAATTGGCTATTTTCCTCTTGATCCCAAAATGGCCGAATTACTATTCATCTCAAAAGCCTCGAAAAATACACCAAAAATTCTACAAAAACAAGGCAAAGGCACTAAGCATGCTCGATACTAAATGTTTGATACAAAAATCATATGCAAAAAACATGATCAAATGTAAAACAGACCTCCAACCATTGTTTGAATTCGCATTTGTCGGAAATTGATGAAGATTCAATGAAATTATGGATACACTCTACTAACCCAATCCTCTCGCGTATTGTTGATGTATTGCCGAATGAAAGTTTTACGTTAGATCTTGTGATTATCTTTACGAAATAGACAAACGTTCTTTTTATAAATCGTCTCCTATTAAAGCGATTACCAAATAGGTAGTTGTTACAAAAAAGTACGAAACATGGAAAAACAGCATATGGAATAGCTGCTAATTAAAAAGAAAAATGTGAGTCTAAAAAATGTGGAATCATAGATATATATATATATATATATATATATATATATATATATATATATATATATAACACCCTCAGCCGCCCACCTATTTTGCTTTGCTCCTTAGCTTAGTGGCATTGAACGCGAATACTCCATAGCTTGGCGACATTGAAGACGCTTCCCATCCAGCTGGGTCTCTTGCTGACCTCCACGCTACTCCTATCCTTCACGTGTGCGTGAGTTACAGAGGAAGGAAGGAAGGATGAAAAAACAATAAATAAATAAATAAATAAATAAATAAATAAATAAATAAATAGGAAGGTGAAAATGGGGAGGGAGCCGAAGAAGATGACTCCCCCTCTCTATCTCTCTTCTTTTTTCTATTCTCCTTCTTTTGTCTTTTTTTTTTCATTATTTTTTCCTCTCTCTCTCCACGCCAATAGACTAGAGAGGGCTAGGCCCCTATCTTTGACTTTTCTACTCTCTTCCCTTCTTCTCATTTTTTCATTTTTTTCATGTGCACAGCGCTTTCTCTTCTTTCGTGTATGTGGACAAGATCGAAGAGAGAGAGACCACTTCTTGCTAGTCCATGTAAAAGAAAGAAAAAAGCTTTTCTTCTTTAATTAATAATAATTTTTTATATTTACCCGAAATGCAATAATAAAATAATAAATAAAAAAAGCTTAGTTGATGCAAATAACATTAATGCCTACGTGATGTGAAAATCCTTTTTGTTAGGGCCAAATTAGTGCCTTATTTTCTATACAATTTTAATCCTATATATTTAATCAAAATTTAGATATTTGTTCTCTCCATTTTAGAATAAGCAAAAGTATTCTTGATACTATGATAGAGGTAACATATATTGCAAACAATCCCTTGTCAATGTATATGATGCCATGTTGAAAATGAAGAGTCGTTAGATGCTTGCACGGCTTGTTCAACCTCTACATCCTAATACTCTTGGTCAATTTAGACAGAAGAGGATAGTCAACCAAATTATATAATAAACTTCACGCATTCAACGATCTTTGTATAAAACATATACACTCAATAACGTCTAGTCATTATCATTCTTAAGTTAATAAAGTCAGACACGTGAATGAAAGTATGTTAAGGAATCGGAATATTTTTATTACTTACTTGAAGGCTCCTCCAATTTAAACAATCCACGCACGAAACATTTTCTTCAATTTTCAACTTAAAAAATTGGTAAATCCCACAAGAAAGGTTGGTAATCTAGACAAGTAAATTAAGGATAATCAAAGATATGAAAAGTTGGTAACTTAAAAAAAAAAAGTTAACATAATAACTAACTCAGATAAGAGTTAGTAATGCAAAATTAGCGGGTAAAATAATATAAAAAAGTTTGTCAATTACTCTAATCGAGTTATGTAATTTCTAAATAGAGTAATCAATTCCAACAATTGTAAATACGATGAAGTAAAAGTTATGAAAAATGATTGCGTGATAATCTTTAATGTGCTGTGAGAATAACTTTCAATTCTTAACCATAAAAAATCAAATCATGAATAATTATAAATTGTTGTGAGACTCACTTCTTCAAGAATTTGTGACTCGCAATAGACTATTTTTCTCACACTACTCAAAGGATTGTTATACTGGCTAAGCCCAAAAGTTTTCACTCAATAAAAAGTTGAATCTTAGTAGAAATAAATGAATATTGGTGAGTAACTTAAAAGACAATGGGTAACACAAAAGTAGTTGGTAACTTAATTCGAAAAAAAGGTTATTGGTCACACAAATAAAGGTTGGTAATTTCATATAAAAGTTGGTGAAACTAAACTTTAGTAAGAAAGATAAGTTGGTAAGTCACTCAAATAAATGTTGATAATTTCATAAAAAAAAATTGATTAATTTGATGTTTTGGTAATATCTATATATAAGTTAAAAAATTCAATAAAAAGAAGTCGATAATTTAACGAGCCCAATTAAAAACAGTAATTAACACAAATAATATGTATTAAAAAATCTAGTTTGTAACTTAATCATAAATTAGCTAATAATCACTCTAATTAAAATTTTTTATTTCTAAAAATACTTGGTAAATTTCACAAGTAAGTAAGAAAAAAAGAAAATTAGTGATTACTTCAATTAAGGTTGGTAATTTCTTGGTAAGCAATTTACTAAAATTTTGTAACTCTATAAAAAATTTGATAAATAAAAAGGAAAGGATAAAGTTTATTTGGTCTATATCTCTTATATCCGATTTTATCCTATCTTGAACGGGCACCAAGTGCGGGATACGATAAATTTTATCTCATCCTTAATTTTATCATGATCGCAAAACGCAGCCTAAGATGTTTATAAAAATTTTAAATAATTTTGGTAATAAAAAGTTGTTATTTTTTTAAAAAAGATCAATATATTTTGGTAAGTAATTCAAATGAAAAGTCAATAAGCAAAAGCTAATTGGTAATTTAATATAAAATATGTAGATAAGTTACTCAAATAATGATCGGTAAATTCATATGAGAGTTGTGTCGGTAAGAAAAGTAAATAAGAGTTGGTAAAAGATAAAATAAAAAAAGGTTATTAATTTGGAAACTGTAAAAAAGAGTTGATTATTTCCTAAAAGTATCGATAAGTTACAATAAGTTACTAAAAAGTCGGTAAGTTACAATCAGTTAGCAATTCTTTTCAAAAATATATTTCAGGGAAAAGAATCCGTTTTTTGGGAAGTGGAATAGTAGAATGGTCCATTTTCCTTAATAACTACCAAAGTTGAACAAGGTTATGCGTGGTTATCTTATCTAGTTTATAAAGCAAGAAGAGAAAGATTAGGCAGAAATCCAGGACATCCTAATTTTTAAAGGTCATTTTCTTAATTTAATGATATTTTGGTATTTTTTAACCATTTTTGTAAATAATCTATTTTGCGTAGATTAAAATTATTTAGAGTAATTTCATGCATCTAGAGTAATTTCATGCATA
This sequence comes from Eucalyptus curtisii, assembly GCA_017140595.1. NCBI lineage: Eukaryota > Viridiplantae > Streptophyta > Magnoliopsida > Myrtales > Myrtaceae > Eucalyptus > Eucalyptus curtisii. The sequence goes on from CM029502.1 coordinate 15,821,296, forward strand.
TTTAAATTCCCATTTTGCTCACGGGGTCCTGTCCCATCCATTTTCATCTCAGGGCGTGATAACAAGGCCATGTAATATTATTTGCCCGACTTGTATCGGGTTTTCCTTTTCTGCATTTATTTTCAAGTTATTTCAATTTCTTGGATGTTTACTTATGCACCGCTTTTCATTAATTTGAGTGTAAATTTCTCTTCTAAATTATGTTAGGATTAGTCTAGACATTAAGGAAAATAACCCTACAAAAACATTTGCATGGACACTTAATGGTTTTATAAAGATTGTAATTGATAATCAAGATTGTGTGGCCATTTAGATAAACAACCTTCCAAGTTAGTGGTACCGCAAGGGCGCTAATAGAAACATTAGCGTAAACAAGTCCCCGTCCCTAGAAATCTCTGGTTGTGTAGAAATTGAGACAACACTCCCGTGTCTTGATTGGTTTCTAGCCGACCCCAATAGGCTAGTGGCGACTCCTAGAAATATTTAGGTTGTTAAGAAATAAAAAAACAAAATCCAACGTCGCGCGAGGTATGGGCTTGGGAGAGCCTGCGCCTAATTTAGGGTCATTGGTCCGCCTCTTTAGGCAAATACCCCTAAACCATTCTTCCTTTTCTTCGGACAGAAAAAAAGAGGTCGCGACGATACTCGATAAAAATAATCGTGTGTGGGTACACGGTTGGCCTTAGCCAAAATACAATATTGTCCTTTTAAAAAATCTCACCATTTAATATAGTCTACAAGAATATTTTTGGCTTATAAACCGACGCCTAGTGTTTCTTGATTAAATACTGAAAATATTCAATTTTGGGATAAATTCCCAAAATTACAAATCTCACTCAATTTGCACAAAATAACATTCATTTAAATATACCAATCACACCATTGAAATCAGCACGAAATTCCGGTCACTTTGGCTATTTCGGTTTAATTTCCGAAAAATAATAATTAATTAATTAATTATGAAAATTTATTAAATAAATACCAAAATGTAAACTTAGGTCGAAAAGCTTAGTTAAATACCAAAACAAGCCCGGAAAATTTCTAAACCTAACTAGATAAATACTACAACTTATGTAGTCTCAAATTACACTACTCTAACCACCTAACATGCATAAACAAATAATTAAATTGCTAATCCGTTCTAACTAACCACATAATCTCTAATTAGCCTAAACTAATAAACTCTTAAGCATAATTAACTCCCTAAGACGAGTTTAGTGAGTAAACTCACCGATTTTGAAATCCGATAAGTTCGCTGCGACGGCGAGGCGGAGATGAGCGATAAACTTCGAAGGGCGGCACCTTTCGAGGCCCGGAAAGGGTCCAAAGCGGGCCAAACAGTGCTTGAAAGGCCAAGGGGGATTGGCCCTATTTTGGGCTGAGCAAGGCTGAATTGGCAGCTAATTAGGGAAGATAGGACTGGTGAAGGTTGCAGCGGCCTAGGCGAAGGTAGGAACTGTCTCCGACTACCACGATGGCGACTGGATGGGTATGAATGGTAGGCAGACATGCTTGGTTCAACGGCCGGGGCGTGAACAACGGCTAGACGAGCGGGCCGGAGTAGCACGACAAGTGGCTGGCGTGCGGGGTGCGACGAGGGCGAGACAGCCGGCGGCGGCTAGGGGCTCGACGGGAAGTTGCAATAGCAGTGGGGTGTGCTGCTCGGTTTCCTGCAATTTTCAGAGCTCCAAGGTGATGGAAATGGAGAAAGCAAGTAAAGAGGAAGACAAGGATCGGCAACGGCTTTAGAGGGACCCGATTTTGCCTATCCTCACCCCTTTGTCCCCTTGGCTTGACCCCACCTTGTTGGCTGGCTTCCTCAGCAACTTTTCTAGCCCCAAGGCTTCCTTTAGAAGCTATTGAGATGGTCCAAAATGTCATGGACCAAGGGGCTACCAATTTTGGACTTAAATTCCCCAAATCCTCTTTAATTCTCACTTGAATTGATTCAATTCGGCCCTCATGAATTCCACTATCGAGTCTGCGATCAAATTGATATTTTTTCCTAGCCAATAGAACCAACTTGCATCTCGAAAATGAGATAAAAAACGGTCCCCTGAATTTTTCATACGAAGAACGGTCCTTTTTTGAATTTTCTACCAAAATCTTCATATGTAGAAAAATCTTCTGAGGATGAGTCGACGTTCCTAAAATGACTCGTGAGACGATAGAACTTTCAATTTCTGAAATCGGATCACGGTTAATTTCAATCTGGGGCAATTTTAGCGTGACCTAGCAGATGGAGTAGCTTTCAGAAATTTTTAGTGCAATTGACCTGTGATCGATTTATTTCGAGTGACAATGTACATCTTCGATACATTGGCAACTCTCGATTGTTGTGAAAATCTCAAAGATTCAAATATGGACACAGGGTACCAAAAAGACAAAAAAAATCGGCCTAGTGCCAATCAGCTAGAATTTTACGATTTGGTGGCATCACCCACACTTTGATCACCTATCTCAGTCGAAACGACCCATCTCTATTTTCTGATCGATTTTCAACTGCGCCGTAATGATCTCTGCAGATGAGCACGGTCGAGTTGTCAATTTCTGGTCGAATTCTCAAGTCTAGTGCATTAAAATTCTTTAATGGCATTCCCCGATAATCTAGTTATCTCATGAGTGATCAGCTCAGAGAATAGCACTATAGCCACGTTGATAAAAGACTCGATTTATTTAATTGAAAACAGGACTGAAATTTTAGGATGTCACAACTTTGGATCTGGTTGTGATCCTCTGATCATATCCTACCAAACTTTCCACCTAAATATATTTATTATCATAAATAAAGTCTTTGCTACGGATAAACTTTGTCAATCTTCAAAATCTCTTAGGGAATGCCTTCTCAAAAATCTTGCCATTTTTTATGATGACAAAACTTATCTAAGAAGAACTTTTAAAAGACAAAAAAAATTGAGATTTAAAAAGCTTCTTGAATAAAGTTGAGTTTGAATGAAGCGTAGTCGAGATACAATAATAACTATATCGAAAGAGTTTTAGCAAAGTTATGCTTTGAATTTAAACATAAGGGATAAGAAAGATTATAATCATTCTTTTAGCTTTTGCAATGCTCAAAGACTTTGAAAACCTGCAAAAACAACATTAGTGCAAAAAAAAAAAAAAAATCCTTATGCTCTAAGGTTTGCAATCCACACCTTCTCCCCCTTTCTATCAACGGTCAAAAAGTACTAGATAATTGATAATATTATAATGCAAACCAAATTACGAAGTTTAGCACAAAGTTCAAACATAAAGGTTCAAAAGCAATCCACAGCCATTACAGACCAAGCAAAAACAATCCAAATTTTGAAAAATAATGCAATCGTAGAAAGTTATTTAGAAGAGGATGGTTGGTTGAGGTCTAGGTCTGGAATAGGGGCTGGAGATAGAGTTGGAGTAGGGAATGGAAATCTTAGTTCTAGAAGCAGCTAAATAAGGACATTGTATTTCATATTTTCAAGATTGCGCTCCATGGTCCTCATTATGGTATCCAAATCTTCAACTCGAGTTCTGAGAAAAACATTTTAAGTTCTTCAACTCTTTCTCTATTCGATCTATGTGCTCTTGCATGTGGAGTGGGGTTCGCAAGAATAACCTGTCTTATGTGCTATCAATAACAAGAATGTTGGTAGGATTTACCTCTACTACCAGCATCATAATCATGCCAATATCTTCCTGATGCTATTTATCACCTTCTGACACCCCCTCAATACATGCAATGCCTTTTCCTAGATCCTGCATAATTTGGTTAGTAGGAGAAACAACTGTAGGTTGGATTTTCTCACCAATCACATTAGCAGTCTCAGCATGAATGGAAGAAGACCTAGTAGCAATGACTTTAGCAGTTTCAATAGCCATGTGAATGTCTTCATGAACTTCTAGAATAGCTGGAATATTAGTAGATACTTCAGTCACTACAGCAGGTGCTTCTGGACCTATTAGAACTATTAGTTATATGCCCTAAAGAAACCGTGTAATAGTTATATGTTAAGGATTTTAGTTGTGTTGTCAAATTAATGGCAAAGACGTATTCATTCATTTGTCTAATTATCTATATGAATGATTCCATAAGATCAGTTGTGACTCGACTTATTCTTGAGATGTTAAGAATATACGTGACGAGTTCACAGTTAGACTAAATCTTTAAACCATTCCCGATCAATGGATCATTGAGTGGATATTAATGATCCTGTTGAGACCAGTGTGTTCTTAACTTCACCATTAAGTATTGGATGCTTAAGGTAATGACGAGTCACGAGTCATTGGGTATTATGATGTCCGAGTTAGAACATAGGTGCTTGTAGTAGTAAAGTTCACTGAACGTGACATACATAGAACGATTGGCAACATTGAAGCTTTTAGAGGGATCAATAACTAATCGTTCTAGCTCTAGTCTTATATAAATAATCCTTAGACCCGAGGCACAGTGTTAACTTGTGTGTTGGACGGCTATGGTTCACGAGTACGTATATTGGCGAGTCATTGATCCGTCTCTATACTAGATGGTCATAACTGGTTCACATACGAAGTTACACGTGTGTGTAACATGGAATCCGTCTCCTTGTTACAATCAAGGAACATCAATGATGTCCTATGCGATCTAATTGTGATACTACATTGAAATCCTCGGCCGGAGTTGTAACTGAGAATAAATTGTGCAGGTCAATTAGGTTTGTGCATATTATCGAATTAATGACTTGACAAATATTCCATGGTTTTTGTTTGATCGGGACATGGTAAGACAGAATGATTGAATTACACTGTAGCCAGAGCTGACAGGTTCATTATGTTCTTAAAGCATTCATGATGTCTAGGTAGCCATGACATATTGCTAGATGTCCATCATGGCTTGTAGGACCTAGAGATTCATAGCGACAATCAAGTCTCTTGGGAGTACTAATGTCTTAGTGCAAGTCTTACTAATAACTCATTAATGAACCTAGGGATGTCACACACCATAACCAATTCACTCGATCGGGCACAGCCCACTCACGAGAGCTATTGTCTTGCTCACCTAGCTTCTAAAGTAAGTAGTCAATAACTTATTTGAGAAGTTATAGACTAGCTTCTAGAGGAAGTGGTCAATAACTTATTTGAGAAGTTAAAAACCAGCTTGTGGAAGAAGTAGCTTCTGGAAAAAGTAGTCAATAACTTCTTTGGGAGGTTAAAGACTACCTTTTAGAGGAAGTTAAATGTTGACTTCACTAGGGCATTATAAATAGAGCATAGAGAGGGTGAGTGGGTTATGTTATAAAAAAAAAAACAAAAAACAAAGAGAAAGTTCAGAGATAGAACTATATGGTTAGCAAACGATTGCTAACCACATGCAGAGGATTGTCTCCCCAAGCTTGCTAGCACAATTACAATAGTGATTACCTGCGAGCTCTTTTTCGTTTGAGGTGCATTGGTGGTGTGTCTGAACTAGAGGCTTGACATTTGTGGGGCTCGAACTGAAGAAGATTTGAATCAAGTCGTTTAAAGCGCGCTTCGAGAGGTAATCCGTAAAACCCCTTTTGATATTCTGATTTTTGATTAAAACGCGCGAACAATCCTTTGGAGGAACGTGTATAGTAGAATTAATGAAACTACTAGAGGTGGTTATTCTTACTTCATCACCTTGACTGATGATCAGTCACGGTATGGTTATTTATACTTAATGAAGTATAAATCTAAATCTTTTGAAAAGTTCAAGGGATTCATAGCTGAAGTTGAGAAACAAATAGGAAAGTGTATTAAGGCTCTTTGATCTAATCGATGAGGTGAATACCTCAATCTTGACTTCCTTGACTATCTTAAAGACAATGACATTTTATCATAATGGACAACTCTTGGAACTCCATAGCACAATGGTGTATCTGAATGAAGAAATCGCACTTTATTAAATATGGTGCGATCTATGATGAGTTACACCGACTTCCCTATATCCCTTTGGGGATATGACCCTGAGACAGCTGCATATATACTGAACAGAGTGTCCTCCAAACCTATTCCAACTACACCTTATGAGATATGGCATAATAGGAAACCAAGTCGTAATCATATTAAGATTTGTGGTTGTCTAGCTTTCGTCAAAAAAATGAAAATAGAAAAATTGGAGACTAGATCTGAACATGGTTGCTTCATTGGATATCCAAACGAAACTCTTGAATACTATTTTTATTTTCACTTTGACCAAAGAATTTTGGTCAGCAGGCATGCTTCTTTTCTGGAGAATGAGTTCGTTCAGGAAGGTGGTGCTGGACAGAAAATAGTCTTACAAGAAGGAAATAATGAAGTACCTAACAATCATGTTCAAATACGATCTCTAATTCGATGGGAGCTTCTGATACACAACCTCTTAGGAGGAGTGCAAGAATGTCTCGTCCACCTGCTCGTTATGGACACTTGGTTGAACATATAGAACCATTATTCATTGTTAATGATAATAATCAACCTGGTGATCCTAACATCTATGAGGAGGGGATGCCGGACATCGATTCTAGTAAAAGGCTAGAAGCTATGAAATCCGAAATGGATTCAATGTATTCCAACGATGTTTAGACCTTAGTTGACATGCCCGATGGTATTGTACCAATTGACTGTAAAATGGACTTTCAAGAGGAAGATGAACGCCGATAGTCACGTCGAAACTTACAAAGCATGGCTGGTGGTGAAAGGATATCGTCAAAGAGAAGGAATCGATTATGACGAAACCTTCTCATCTGTAGCCATGTTAAAATCCACTCGGATTATGTTGGCCATAGTTGCTGTGGCATCCTAAAAATTTCATAACGATCCCTAGATACACTGCGACCCATGAAAAGGTATCGGGAGAACCATCGGATGATATTATAGTCATTAGACCAACGGATTTCAATTAAACAAGGCCGAGCATTGAATGGATTATTATTTTATGGGAAATATATTATATGCTCATGTGTGATCTAGGTTGTGCAAAAGATAAATTGATAAGAAATTCTCTATTCTTGGCCATGTACTCTATAAGTTGGATTTTCATTTGATTTATGTTGCGATATTGTATGGCCATGTGAATATTTGTAAAAGTGGGGACTAAGGTGGATTATTAGGAGCAAATATAGGCTGATTTAATTAAGGCCTAGAACGGCCCAAAGAAGCCCACAACCTCCACCATTTGGCCGACCAAGGCCCCGCCCAAGAAGCCCATAAAGCCGTCGACCGAAGGAGGGAGGGAAACTGGATGAAGCAGCCCACGCCACCTCCTCCACTTCTCTTCCTCTTGGAGCTAAGTGTCTCCTACATGCACAATCTAATGATTACTTAGTTAATCAAGAGATTAAGAGATAGAGGGGGAGGCGGATTGCTCGAGGAACCGCCGAAAGAGAGAGAGTGAGACCGAGTGGGCGAGCGAGCAAGAGAGAGAGGAGGAGAGTTCGAGCGAAGAGAGAAGGGCGAGTGCGGGCAGTGAAGTGGAAGAGGAAGGCCGTCTTCCGCCGTCGACGCCGCCTAGCTGCCGTCGTCGATCAAGCCCGCCGAAACCTCAAGTCACCGTTTTACTTGTTTGATTTCGTTGAATTTAAGGCAAGCGAAGTCCCTTGATCTACATGATGCTTGTTTTGGTTGTGTGTGAAGTAGATTTCGGATGTGCTAGATGTTAGAAGTTTCGAAAATTTGGGAGTAGTACCTTAAGCTAGTAAACTGTTCTATCGAAAACAGTTTGACCTCTGGTGATTCCGCGAATTGTAGGTAATTATCTAGTTGAAATCCTACATTGTGTCCTTGATAAAAGTTGTATAAGACACCTTGAGGAGTAACATACTAAAATTTGAGAATAAAAAGACAAGTATTGATCGGGGAAACGATTTTTCTTTGAAAGGGATAAATCTGGAGATTGAACCGAGGGTTAGGGACAGTTATAATAATTATAACTTTTAATACAGGATGAATTAGACTTATATTTCTTCATGGGACTTTTACCACTAGATCTTAACTATAACATATTAAAATATCAGAATTTTCTGACTTCATTTAAGGACTTAATCGAAATTATTGCTGAAACTGTGCAAAACTAGTGTTGGAATTTCTTTTGCTGTGATGCATGGACCTATGCGATTTATATGAAACTTTCTTGACATGGTGTTCTTCGTAAAACCTCTTTCCCTAGGTCTTGTTTACAACATGTTAAATTTTTAGAATTTATTAAGACCACTTACTAATTTTTCCGGAATTTCAATTAAAGAAATGTAATCTGTTTTATCCGAAATTCGTTTTAATTTTAAGAACAAATAAATTACTCTATGAGATGTGGTATTCTGAGTTGCTATCTATTTAGCATGCGTGGTAACATTTATGCATTTCATATGACATCAAAATTGATGAAATTTTATAAATTAAATGAAACTTTTGGCATTATTGCATCAAATTGCATTTTTCCAAAGTGAGATATATCCATGTGTAATGATAATAATGATACCATTGGACGGCTAAGTTGACGATGCCTCGGGAGTTTTGAGATGCGTGGAGGTGTGTGCCGAAGGTTCCTCGTGATGCCAATTGGGGTGCGAGATGCCCAGAGGTGTGTGCCCGATGCCCGGAGGTGTGTGCCGGAGGTTCCTCGCGATGCCAGGTTGGGTGCGAGAGATATGAGGGATGCAAACACTAGTCCCTGGAAGAAAAATGAGATCCTTTAAAAAATCAATATGGAAATTCAATCATTTGCATGTGTATATACATATGGCATGGGATATAAATTGTCTATGAACTTGAATTGGTATTGTTTGGTTTTGGAAGTGTGATCATCAAGGCATTGAATGGATCTCATGGAGACATCTTTATGATTGCATGGATGATATGTGCATCTCACATGAAAGCTTGGTTGCCTTGTTTGTTGCATTACGTAGTTTGATGGATCTTTATTGCTGATTGGTTGTACTCACCCCTTTTGGGGACTAACATTTCAGATTGAGAGATGCCTCTATTACCTATAACACGTGGCACATTTTACGACGTTCCTGTTGACGTCGAGGTTGAGTGTTTGGAGCACCCCTGTATAGGTGTTCATGGACTAGTATTCATCCGTGTTCGAGTCTTAGTTTTGTACGACCTGGGTCTACCTGATGGCCCCATAGTCCAGGAGTTCCTGTCCATGCATCTTCGTAGCGACGGGATTATGATGGGGATGTTGCCACCGCCGCCAACCGATGGACCGGGCTGGGTGTGATTGTGCAAGTGATGGGTAGTGGATGACACTTTTTGGATGGCCGACACTGGACGATGGACCGTTGCTCATGACTGCTGTGAAGTCGGGTACTTTTGGTTATAGCCAAGCATAGAAAAGCCTTGGCCTTTTGATGTACCGACTCCTGATGTCCATTAAAGTGATGTAGATAAAAGTGGTTCGGCTCTAACTTATATATATATATATATATATATATGATGTGTAGTTGGTGTGCATTGCATTATTTTGTTGGAGTATGGGATGGGGAAATTTGATTATGCTTTCGCTATATGAGTTGCGCTGGGACCGATTTAAATGATATGAACCCCCAAGACTTATGGACCCACCATAATTAAATGGTATCAGAGCGATATGTTAATAGGACAAGTGAAAGGCGAGTGACATGTAGCGACCCTAACGGATCGGGGGCCATCGAGGGGTGCCACATGCCGGTTTTGGTATCAGAGTGAAGGTTTATATGTGGAGTGATAAGGAGTCGCATCTGGAAGTTGAGGAATATGATGACGATGCACACCGTAGGATACTAACTAGGATAGCTGACTAACTATGAACAACGGGTGATGGGTATTCACTCGTAGATCCCTAGTAATTTTTATGAGTTGCTTTTAGGTACCAGTGACATGTTTATGTTACTTATATATAGTTGTAGTTGCTTTTAAAGGGAGACATTGAGTCACAGATTATTCCTGAGGCAAATGCTTGAAAATTGCAAGAAAGTTATGGTACGAGCTGGACGTTCTCATCCATCGAGGGCTGAAGCCTCTGCTACAAGGGCTGAACCCCGAATGGAAGACATCCTGCAAGCATTGGCCAATATAGGAAATTTGATGGAAAGACAAGCGCAGCAACAACCCGGAGTGGTGTTGGGGTTTCATGAATCATGTACAGTTAAAATTAACAAAAAGAACGCAGCGGAAACAAGAAGATATATTTTACATGATTCTCCGAAGGCGTTGTTCGTGCATTTTAATCAAAAATCTGAATTTAAAAAGAGAGTTACACGAATTACCTCTTGAAGCGCGTTTTACACGAATTGGTTCGGATGTTCTGCAGTTCGAGCCCCACAAATGTCGGACCTCTAGTTCGAGACACACCAACAACGAACGTCTAATGGAAGAGAGAATTTTCGGATATTCACCACTTCGATCGTGCTAGCAATCACGTGGAAACAATCCGTCGTATTCTTGATGTATAATAGTCACGGCCCGGATGAGAGAAACCTCTTCTTTCTTGCGTCTCGAATACACAAGAACACACGCACACACTATGCTCTCTATATTCGGCAAAGCATCACACATTTTTTTTTCACGCAACCTTTTGCGGCATTATAATTTTAAAGCCTCCACGAATCAGCAACGGTTGCTGATCGTGGGATCAAAGAACGGTTGCTAATCACGATCATGCACGACCTTTGTGCATGATGGTCGATCGTTGCGACCATCCATGCTTCGTGCATGATGGTCGGCACCGCCGACCATGTGCACGAAGCTTTAAGCTTTAATCCTTTTTTTAATTAGTTATTAATTAATTAATTATACGAATAAATAATTAATTAATCAATTCCCTTTAAAGAAAGAACATAATCTTTATATGTACAATTGAAATACATTAACATGTATCCGCTTTAGGTATGCGTGTGCATCATATGCAAGTAGGCTCGTGACCATAATACAAATTAAATTAAATCTCATTTAATTTAATTTCAAATCGACTCAATTCGTGCAAACAAATTTGCAACATCATTTCTCTCTTGTTCCACGTTATCCCAATTGTTTATGGTGTGTGACATCCCTAGGTTCATCACTAAGCTGGTAGTAAGACTTGTACTAACACATTAGTACTTCCAAAAGAATTAATTGTCCCAATTAATCTTTGGGTCTTACAGCCATGATTGACATCTAGCAATATGTCATGGCTACCCGGATAGTGTGAATGCTTTAAGAACATAATGAACCCGTCACTTTGGCTACGGTGTAATTCAATCCTCTGTCTTACTATGTCCCAATCAAACAAAGACCATGGAATGTTTGTCAAGTCATTAATTCGATCATATGCACAAATCTAATTGACATGCATTTTATTCGAGACATAAACAATTTATGCTCAGTTACAACCTCGGCCGAGGATTTCAATGCATTGTCACAATTAGATCGCATAGGACATCATTATCATACCTTGCATATAACAAGGAGACAAATTCCATAGTACGCACATGTGTAACTTCGTATATGAACAAACTATGACCATCAGGTATAAAGACGGATCAACGACCCGACATTATGTGCACCCGTGAACCATAGTTGTTCGACATACAAGTTAACACTATGCCTCAGGTCTAAGGATTATTTACACAAGACCAAAGCATGAACAATTAGACATTGACCACGCTAAAAGCTTCCATGTCGCTAATCGTTCCATATCGTCACGTTCAGTGATATTGTCTAATATAAACACATGTGTTCTTAACTCATGCATCACAATACCCAATGACTTGTGACTCATCATTCCCTTAAGTATCCAATACTTAATAGTGAAGTTAAGAACACACCGGTCTCAACAGGATTATTAATATCCACTCAATAATCCATCGACCGAGAACGATTTAAAGATTCAGTCTAACTATGAACCCGTCACATATATTCTTGACGTCGAAGAATAGGTCTAGTTGCAACTGATCTTATGGAATCATTCATAAATATAAAACAATTGGACAAATGAATGAATACGTCATTGCCATTAATTAAATAATAATGATGAAAGTACAACTGAAATCCCTAATATGTAACTATTACATAGTAGCTTTAGGGCATACATCCAACAAGTGGAACGTCGCCCTTAAGGACTAGTGGAACAATTTCTGAAACTGAAACCACCTAAGTTTAGTGGAACAGGAAGTCCTGAGGAGGCGGAACATTGGATAGATGGAATGGAACGAATTTTCCGGTTGTTGAACTGCAATGATATTGAGAAAATAATGTTGGTCGAGTACCAGCTGGAGGGAAATGCAAAGTTTTGGTGGAGAGCTTCGAGGGACACGATCTTTCCACCGGGTACTGATATAAATTGGGACGAATTTGTTAGAGCTTTCAATAGAAAGCATTTTTCCGATTGTGCCAGGGATAAGAAGATTACGGAATTTGTTCAGTTGGAACAAAGGGAGATGACAGTAGACCAGGATCGAGAGGAAAAAGCTAACAGATTGGGATTGAGAACTAATATCAGGAAACAACTGGTGCCTTTGAATATAAGAGATTATAATGAAATTTATGAAAGGGCACAGTTGGTGGAGCAAGAATTGGTGAGAGAGCAATTAGAGTCTAAGAGACAGTTGAACTTTAGTGATATTAGAAGGGGTAAGAGACCGTATCCTGGTCAAGGTCAGACTTGGGGATCTAAGAAAAAAAGTAATTTTGGAAACTTTGGAAAAGCCAGGGATGGCCTAAACTTAGGAAAAACACCATATCAAAGTAATGCTTGTTGAAGATGCGATGGGCAACATGACCCAGGACCTTGCAATGGACGGCTGAAATGTTATGGTTGTGGACAAGTAGGTCACCTCAAGAAAGATTGTCCACAAGAGAGGTCACAGTTGAGCATCGGCTCGGTGCAGCAGGTGCAACAAAGTAATACCGGACCAGATTTGTCAAGGAATTCACAGAGACCACCAGCACAAGGAAGAGTGTATGCAGTCACCCAAGAGGAAGTGGAAGCTTCCCAAAAATGTTATCTCAGGTATGATCCTTATAAATGATAAAAAGGCGTATGCATTGTTCGATACGGGTGCTACCGATTCATTTGTATCTGAAAGATATAGACAGTTAAATAAGTTAGAAACTACATCTCTTGAGACGCCTCTTTGTGTTTCTACGCCTTTATAAAGCATGGTATTTTCTACATTGGTGTGTGGAAAATGTAAGATAACAATAGGAGGAAGGGATATGGAAATAGACCTAGTCATGATGGCTATGTATGACTTTGATGTTATCATAGGAATGGACTGGCTCCATAAGTATCGGGCTAAGATGGATTGTTATAGGAAAGTGATCCAGTTCATGTTACCTGACCAGTCTAGTTTTGAATTTTTCGGAGGTCAGACAAGCCCCTCTATAGCCATTATTTCAATGGTAGAAGCTCATAAACTACTTGACGAAGGATGTTAAGGATATCTAGCGATAGTAAGAGATCTAACTAAGAAATAGGCTAAAATCGATGAGATTCAAATAGTCAGGGAATTTCAAGATGTGTTTCTTGAGGAATTGCCTGGATTACCGCCGGAACGAGAGATTGAGTTTGAAATTGAACTAATGCCTGGAACTGGACCAATATTGAAAGCCCCATATAGAATGGCCTTAATGGAACTGAAGGAATTGAAGGTGCAACTACAAGAATTGCTTGATAAGGGATTTATTAGGCCAAGTGTTTCTCCTTGGGGTGCACCCGTCCTATTTGTGAAAAAGAAGGATGGGTCGATGCGTTTATGTATTGACTATAGACAGCTGAACCAGGTGACTATAAAGAATAGGTATCCCTTGCCTAGAATTGATGATTTATTTGATCAATTGCAAGGAAGTTCAGTCTTTTCTAAAATTGACTTAAGATCAGGATACCATCAGTTAAGGATAAAGAAAGAAGACATTCCTAAGACTGCATTTAGGACTCGTTGTGGACATTATGAGTTCCTAGTTATGCCATTTGGATTAACGAATGCACCAGCGGCATTCATGGATTTAATGAATAGAATATTTAAGCCTTATTTGGATCAGTTTGTAATTGTCGTCATCGATGATATCCTGATATATTCTAAAGGACCTGAAGAGCATGAACGACACCTAAAGATAGCGTTGGAAACATTAAGAGATCATAAATTGTACGCCAAATTCAGTAAATATGAATTCTGGCTAGATCAGATAATATTTTTGGGACACGTGGTGTCAGGAGGAGGAATTGCAGTAGATGAATTCTGGCTAGATCATATAATATTTTTGGGACACGTGGTGTCAGGAGGAGGAATTGCAGTAGACCCTGCAAAAGTTGAGATGGTAATGAACTGGCCGAGACAGACAACACCAGCTGAAATACGAAGTTTCTTGGCACGAGCTGGTTATTATAGGAGGTTTATGAAGGATTCTCACAATTGGCAGGCCCTTTAACGAAATTGACTCGGAAGAATGTAAAGTTTGAATGGAGTGGGGAATGAGAAAGAAGCTTTCAGGAACGTAAAAGGAAATTAACTACAACCCCAATTCTAACTACATTTGGGTTTGATGGATTCACGGTGTATAGTGATGCATCACAGAAGGGATTGGGATGTGTTTTGATGCAGCATGGCAAGGTCATAGCCTATGCATTGAGGCAATTGAAACCTCGTGAATTAAATTATCCAACTCATGATTTAGATTTGGCAGCTATAGTATTTGCTTTGAAAATATGGAGACATTATCTGTATGGAGAGAAGTTTGAAATCTATACAGATCATAAGAGCTTGAAGTATTTGTTTTCGCAAAAAGAGTTGAACATGAGACAGAGAAGGTGGATGGAATTATTAAAAGATTATGATTGTGAAATACGGTACCACCCAAGAAAGGCGAATAAGGTGGCAGATGCCCTTAGTCGAAAGTCGGCCATGGACATGGCTAGTTTAAGGATAACATAGTGGAATCATTAAAATCAGTAGTAGATTCGAGTTCAAGTTGGAAATAGACCACCTTACCGGTATGCTCACTGCATAAAGGATTGAGCCCGAGATTATTCGGAAAGTTAAGATTTTGCAAGAATTTGATCCAGAGATTGTAAAAATATGAAACGCTGTGTCTTTAGGGAAAAGATAAGAGTTTCAAGTCTCTGAAGATGGGATAATAAGGTGTCGGGGACGACTCTGTGTTCCCGATAATGAAGAAGTGAGAAAGGAAATCCTATCGGAAGCACATAAGAGTAAATATAGTATTCATCCAGGTAGTAGAAAGATGTATAGAAATTTACGCCAACAGTTTTGGTGGAATGACATGAAGACGAATGTAGGTAAACACGTTTCACAGTGTTTAACATGCCAGCAAGTGAAAACGGAACACCGCAAACCCGTAGGACTATTGAGGCCATTAGACATACCAGAGTGGAAATGGGAGCATGTGATGATGGACTTTGTGCAAGGACTGCCAAGGACATCAAGTGGTCATGACTCGATCTGGGTAATAGTAGATTGTTTGACTAAGTCTGCCCATTTCCTAGTAGTTTACGTAGATTACCTGATGGATAAACTTGCTGAAATTTATGTAAGCCAAGTAATACGCTTACATGGTATTCCTGTAACGATCACATCTGATCGAGACTCTAGGTTTACTTCAAATTTTTGGCAAAGTCTCCAAAATGCCTTAGGGACAAAGCTTCAATTTAGTACTGCTTTTCATCCTCAAACAGATGGGCAAACGGAAAGAGTGATTCAGACTCTGGAAGATATATTGAGAGCCTGTGTTATTGATTTTAAGGGAAGTTGGGATGAAAAATTACACTTGATAGACTTCGCCTATAACAATAGTTTTTAGAAAAGTATAGGCATGGCTCCATATGAAGCATTATATGGAAGAAGGTGCAGGACCCCTGTCTGTTGGAATGATGTAGGTGAAAGGAAATTGACAGGACCTGAACTGGTACAAGTTACTACTGAAGCTGTTGAAACTATCAAGAAAAGGCTTAAAACAACCCAGAGTAGGCAGAAACACTACGCAGATAAGCGTAGAAGGCCTTTGGAATTTAATATAGGAGATCATGTATTCCTTAAGGTATCCCCTATGAGAGGAATATCTCGATTTGGAGTGAATGGTAAGTTGAGCCCTAGATTCGTTGGACCTTTTGAGATACTTGAAAGGATAGGGGATGTAGCCTATCGACTGGCTTTACCTCCTAAGCTAGAGAACTTGCATGACGTATTCCACGTAATGATGCTAAGGAAGTATCAGCTCGATCCTGGACACATACTCGATCATGAAGCCATCAAAGTGGATGAGAAAATGAGGTGCATAGAAGAGCCAATACGAGTATTAGATCAAACAGAACAAGTCCTACGGACGAAGAAAATACCATTGGTTAAGATATTATGGCGATATCATGATGTGGAGGAAGCCACATGGGAAAGTGAAAATGAAATGAAGGAAAGGTACCCTCACTTGTTTAAAGAGACACAAGTAATGTCTAATTTCGAGGACGAAATTCTATAAGGAGGGGAGAATTGTAGCATCCTAAAAATTTCATAACAATCCCTAGATACATTGCGACCCATGAAAAGGTATCGGGAGAACCATCGGATTATATTATAGTCATTAGACCAACGGATTTCAATTAAACAAGGCTGAGCATTGAATGGATTATTATTTTATGGGAAATAAATTATATGCTCATGTGGCATCCTAAAATTTCATGACAACCCCTGGATATACCATGAACCTTATAAGTTGGATTTTCTTGATTATTGTTGCAATTTTGTGGCAAAGTGAATAAGTGTAATTAGGTATTTTATATAAGTGAAAATTAAGGTGCATTATTAGGAATAATTGTGGGCTGGGTATTTGAGGACCAAATCAGCCCAAGACAGCCCACAATCACCCACCATTCAGCCGGCCAAGCCCAGCCCAAAGGAGCCCGTGAAATCGTCGACCAAGAGGGCTGGCCCACGAAGCCCAAAGGAGCTGCCGTCGACCGAAGGGGAGAGGGAGAGGCCCGGCCCATTTGAGCCCATCAACTTGCATAAAAATCCACAAGTGGTGAGAGGAGCTTACCAAGTGTCCTACCCTTAGAGCCAAGTGGCAATTGCATGCAATCTAATGATTGCTAATGATGAAGGGGAAAGAAAAGAGGAGGGGCGGAGTGAGCGAGGGGGTTGTCGCACAGGGGAGAGAAAGCCGAGAGAGAGAGAGAGAGAGAGAGAGAGCGAGGTGTCGCGCGTGAGGAAGAGAGGAAGTGGGCGTGCGAGAGAGAAAGAGGAGGAGAAGACCGGTTGCCGTCGAGCCCGCCTTGCCCCCGCCGTTTGCTTGCCATGATTTTGCTTGGATTAGAGGCAAGTAGAGTCCATTGATCTACCCTTTGCTTGCTGTGATGTGTGTGTGGTGGATGGTAAACTTCGGATGTGGTAGAAGTAAGGAATTTTCGAAGCTTTGGGGAGAAGTGTCTTAGCCTAGCATTCTGTTTTCTAGAAAGGCAGTCCGACCCTTGATGATTTTGTGAGCTGCATGTAATTTTCTAGCTGGAATCTCGCTTTGACTTATTGATGAAAGTTGTCGAGGACTTCTTGGAGAATAGCATATCAAAATTTCAGAAGAAATAAACAAGTATAGACCGGTAAAACTATTTTTCTTTGAAGAAGTTAGATCTGGAAATCGTAATGCTGACCTAGTGTGATTCTATAAATTTTATAAAATTTTCCAGTTGAAATTTGATCTCGTGTTCTTAATGAAATTTGAAGTTAACATGTTAAGGAGTAATATACTAAAATTTTAGAGGAAATTGATGAGTTTAGTTTGGTGAAACGATTTTTATCCAAAATGGTTAGATCTGGAATTCGATGCCGAGGGTTAGGGACAGTTGTGGTAATTATAGTTTTTAATCTATCACGAATTTGACTTCACGTTCTTCACAAAATTTTTACCTCTAGATCTTGTCTATAACATATTAAATTTCAGAATTTTTAGAGCTGATTTAGAATTTTTACCGAATTTGTGAATGAAACTGTGTATGGCAATATTCTGAAATTATAAAGACTGTGATGCATGGACTGTACCGAATTGTATGAAGCTCTTTTGATATGGTGTTCTTCATAAAATATTTTCCTCTAGATCTTGTATACAATTTGTCAAATTTTTAGAATTTGTTAAGGCTGTTTACTAATTTTTCAAGAGTTTTAACAAAAAGAGTGCATTCTGTTTTTATCCGAAAATTACTGTCTTTTCAAAAATAAATGAATTGTTCTATGTAATATAATTTCTTGAGTGATTGATTATGCTGCATATGTGGTGACATTTGGCATGTCATATAACATCAAAAAGCCGGATTAGACCTTTGTTATTATTGCATCAAATGCCATGTTGAAAATGAGACACATATGTGAATATAAATTATGATAATGATGATACCGTCGGAGGTGTGAGCCGACGATGCCCCGGGAGTGTCGGGATGGCTGGAGTGTGTGTGTCGGATGCCCCGGGAGTGTCGAGATGCCCGGAGGTGTGTGTCGGAAGCCCCGGAGGTGTGTGCCGGGGGGATTCCTCGTGATGCCAGTTGGGGTACGAGATGCCCGGAGGTGTGTGCCGGATGCTCGGAGGTGTGTGTTGCGCGATGCCAGGTTGGGTGCGAGCGATAAATGAGGGATGCAAACACTGGTCCCTAGGAAGAAAAATGAAATGAGATCCTTTTGAAAGATAAAATTGGAAATTGAATCATGCGCATGGATGTGTGCATATGGCATGGGATGAACCTCATGGAAATGCAAGCATGAGTTGCATGGTGATATATGCATGGCTGCTTGATGATATAGGTACAAGTGCATGGTGGTATATGCATGGCTGCTTAATGATATATGTACAAGTGCATGGTGGTATATGCACGTTGCATTGTGATATATGCATGGCTACTTGATGATATATGTACAAGTGCATGGTGGTATATGCACGTTGCATGGTGATATATACATGGCTGCTTGATGATATATGTACAAGAGCATGGTGGTATATGCATGTTGCATGGTGATATATGCATGGCTGTATGGTGAGGTATACTTGAATGCATGGATGATATGTGCTTTATTCGTGATACCTTGATTGTTGTGTCTGACGCATCGTGTAGTTTGGTGGATCTTTACTGTTGAGTGGTTGTACTCACCCCTTTGGGGATTAACATTTCAGATTGAAGAATGCCTCCGCCACCAGTCGCGCGTGGTACTTATTATGGCTTGCCATCTGATGTGAGGTGGAGTGCTCGGAGCATTCCTGTGTTAGTGTACCTGGTCTGGTGTTTATCCGAGTCCGTGTCTTGGTTATGTACGATGTGGGTCTTGCTGATGGCCTTGTTATCTAGGAGTTTTTGTCTATTCATTCCGACTTGATGGAGTGATGATAGGGATGCTGCCGCCGCCTCTGGCCGATGCACCGAGTTGGGTGTGATCGAGAATACGGCTGGTGGAGGACGACACTTTTTGGTTAGCCGACACTATGGTGTACATGTCAAATGTAGGGTCGTATTCTTTTGAGTTAGCCGAGCATAGTTAAAAGTCTTGGCCTTTTGTTGTACCGACTCGAGATGTCCATTGTGATTGTGTAAATAAAAGTGACTGCGCTTTATCTTTTTATATGATGAGTAGTTGGTGTGCATTACATTATTTTGTTGGAGTATGGGATGGGGAAATTTGATTATGCTTTCGCTATATGAACTGCGCTGGGACATATTTAAATTATATGAACCCCCAGGACTTACGGACCCACAATAATTAAATGGTATCGAGTGATATGTTAATAGGACAAGTGAAAGGCAAGTGACACGTAGCGACCCTAACGGATCGAGGGCCATCAAGGGGTGCCACAGGCCGATTTTGGTATTAGAACGAAGGTTTATATGTGGAGTGATAAGGAGCCTCATCTGGAAGTTGAGGAATATGATGACAATGCACACCGTAGGATATTAACTAGGATAGCTGACTAACTATGAACAACGGGTGATGGGTATTCACTCGTAGATCCCTAGTAATTTTTATGAGTTGCTTTTAGGTACCAGTGACATGTTTATATTACTTATATATAGTTGTAGTTGCTTTTAAAGGGAGACATTGAGTCACAGATTATTCCTGAGGCAAATGCTTGAAAATTGCAGGAAAGTTATGGTACGAGCTGGAAGTTCTCATCCATCAAGGGCTGAAGCCTCTGCTACAAGGGCTGAACCCCGAATGGAAGACATCCTGCAAGCATTGGCCAATATAGGAAATTTGATGGAAAGACAAGCGCAGCAACAACCCGGAGTGGAACGTCGCCCTTAAGGACTGGTGGAACAATTTCTGAAACTGAAACCACCTAAGTTTAGTGGAACAGGAAGTCCTGAGGAGGCGGAACATTGGATAGATGGAATGGAACGAATTTTCCGGTTGTTGAACTGCAACGATACTAAGAAAATAACTTTGGCAGAGTACCAGCTGGAGGGAAATGCAAAGTTTTAGTGGAGAGCTTCAAGGGACACGATCTTTCCACTGAGTACTGATATAAATTGGGACGAATTTGTTAGAGCTTTCAATATAAAGCATTTTTATGATTGTGCTAGGGATAAGAAGATTACGGAATTTGTTCAGTTGGAACAAAAGGAGTCGACAGTAGACCAATATAAAGCAAAATTTTCTGAATTGTCTAGATACGCTCCCGGACTGATTGAGGATCGAGAGGAAAAAGCTAAAAGATTCTTGAAGGGATTGAGAACGATATCGGGAAACAACTGGTGCCTTTGAATATAAGAGATTATAATGAAATTTATGAAAGGGCACAGTTGGTGGAGCAAGAATTGGTGAGAGAGCAATCAGAGTGGATGGCGAAGATACCTTACGCATTTGCTATTGGAAGCATAATGTATGCTATGTTATGTACGAGACCGGATATTGCGAATGCTGTAAGCATTACTAGCATATATCAATCTACTCTAGAGGAAGAGCACTGGATTGCAGTCAAGAATATCCTTTAAGTACTTACAAATGACTAGGGATTTATTCTTGATATATGGAGAATGAGGGTTTAAAGGTGAAGCTTATATTGATTCCAATTTTCAATCGGATCCCAATGGTTATAAGTCTACATTTAGGTTTGTCTTTACACTGAATGGTGGTACTGTTAGTTGGAAGGGTTCCAAACAAAGCATAACTGCTGATTCCACCACTAAGGCAGAGTATGTAGCTACTTCCGAAACTATGAAGGAAGTTGTTTGGATGAAAAAGTTCATTTATGAACTTGGAGTCGTTAAGCACATTTTGGGACGCTTCCATCTCATTAGAGAAATTGTTAGGAGAGGAGATATTGTCTTGCAGAAAATTACCTCCAAAAGATTGCTAGCACAATTACAGTGGTGATTACTTCCGAGCTCTTTTTTGTTCAAGGTGCATTGGTGGTGTGTCACGCCCCGAACCTCGAGTGCACACATCTCTCGGTGGTCGATATAATTGTGATGTTCCCAGGACGCGTCGCCGACCCATTCATTTTATACACATGCGGAAGCGAATTAACAATCTCAAGACAACAAACCAACACGGGATAGAAAAGAAGGACAACTAATTAACACAGAATAATCTTTATAAACAACCCAGGTTTATATATAGTCAAACCAAACCTAAGGTTTATGTACAGGAGTCTAGATCAAAAAGAGCTACTAAGGCACCTAAGCTTTGGGCTCTTTAGTCATGGGTTCTCGATCCTCCACGACACCATCAGGGGTGTCAATATTCATAGGATGCCCTATTTCCCACTCCCCGATCCCGATGGGAGGCTCATCAAAACCCTGTATGGGACCCTCCCGACCTTGTTAGGAAAGTTAATGAACCACACTCTGAAGCGATGAGGTGCCCCGTGAGGTAGGCCCTCTTCGACCAAGACCGTAGACTTAACTAGCTCACGGGTCAGGTTAGTACCCGGAACAAGGAAATAGGAGTGCTAAAATGTGTCACCCCTCCCATGAAACGGCCCTCGATCCATTAGGGTCGCCACAGTTAGCCTACTTTTTTTTTGTTTGACCGTATAATATTCCACTCTGATACCATTGAATTATAGTAGGTCCATAAGTCCTGGGGGTTGAATTATTCAAATTGGTCCCAGCACAGTTCATATAACGAAAGCATATTCGATATCTCCCTTACCCTTGCTCAAACTAAATAATGCAATGCACACCAACTACACACTTTATATATATAAGTTAGAGTCGAACCACTTTTATTTACATAATTTGGTGGACATCATGAGTTGGTACAACAAAAGGCCAAGGCTTTTCTAAGCTCGGCTATAACCAAAAGTACCCAACTCCACAGCAGTCATGCACAACGGTCCATCGTTTAATGTCGGCCGTCCAAAAAGTATCATCCGCTACCCATCACACGCACAATCACACCCAGCCCGGTGCATCGGCCGTCGCGCGACAGCATCCCCATCATGATCCCGTCACAATGAACATGCACAGACAGGAACTCCCGTACCACGGGGCCATCAGGAAGACCCACGTCGTACATGACTAAGACTCGAACACGGATGAACATTAATCCTCGAACACCAACACAAATGTGCTCCGAACACGAGCACTCAACATCAACTGGAATGCCGTAAAAAGTGCCACATGTGACAGGTAACATAGGCATCTCTCAATCTGAAATGTTAGTCTCCAAAAGGGGTGAGTACAACCACTCAACAGTAAAGATCCATCAAACTACATAATGCAACAAGCAAGACAACGAAGGTATCATGAGTAATGCATATATCTCCATGCACTCATGCATATATCTCCATGCAGTCATGCATATATATCTCCATGAGATCTATTAAATACTTCAATGGTTACATTTTCAATGCCAAAAAGTACCACTCAATCTCATAAGCAAATCATGCACCATGTCATATGCACACACATGCGCATGATTCATTTCCCATTTTGATATTAAAAGGATCTCAGGGACCAATCTTTGCATCCCTCCTGACTCTCACACCCAATCTGGCATCGCGAGACTTCCGGCACACACCTTCGGGCATCTCGTACCCCAACTGGCATCACGAGGCCTCCGGCACACACCTCCAGGCATCTGGCACACACCTCCGGGCATCTTGAAACTCCCGAGGACATCTGGCACACACCTCCGAGCATCCTGACACTCCCGAGGCATCGTCGACTTAGCCGTCCGACGGTATCATTAACATCAAATTATATATATATATATATGTCTCACTTTGAAAACAACCATTGACGCAATACAATCATAAGTTTCAATGAGTTTACAAAGCCTCATCAATTTCATTCTTGATGTTTTATGATATGCTAAATGTCACCACATATGCTGTCTAAATAACAACCCAAGATATTGCATTTCATAGAGCAATTCATTTGTTCTTGAAAATAAAACAACATTCGGATAAAACAGAATGCACTCCTTTAATTAAAATTCTGGAAAAATTAGTAAACGATATTAATAAATTCTGAGAATTTAACATGTTATAACTGAGATCTAGAGAAAAAGGTTTTATGAAGAACACCATGCCAAGAGAACTTCGTACGAGTCACTATGGTCCCTACATCACAGCCATAAAACTTCAAACATCACTATTGCACAGTTTTAATAACAAATTCGGTAAAACCCTTAAATGAACATAGAAAATTCTGAATTTTTCATATGTTATAGATAAAACCTAGAGGTAAAAGTTTCGTGAAGAACTTGAAGTCGGATTCATGATAGATCAAAAGCTATAATCATCATAACTCACCCTAACATTCGGTAACAGTTTC
Source organism: Eucalyptus curtisii (assembly GCA_017140595.1). Classification (NCBI taxonomy): domain Eukaryota; kingdom Viridiplantae; phylum Streptophyta; class Magnoliopsida; order Myrtales; family Myrtaceae; genus Eucalyptus; species Eucalyptus curtisii. The sequence continues at coordinate 15,844,982 of CM029502.1, forward strand.
CAGATTTAATACTTCGAAGGAAAAATTGTTTCACCGAACAATACTTGTCTGTTTCTTCTCAAATTTTAGTATGTTAAGATGTCATCTAAAATTTTCATCAAGGACAGGAAGTAAGATTTCAAATAGATAATTGCATACAATTCACGGAATCACCAGAGGTCAAACTATTTTCCATAAAACAATTTACTTGCTTAAGGTACTACTCCCACAATTTGGAAAATTCTAACATCCAGCACATCCGAAATCTACTATACTTTACACATAACCACAGCAAGCATCATGTAGATCAAGGGACTTCACTTGCCTCAAGTTCACGCAACCACAGCAAGCAAATGGTGACTTGAGGGCTTCGGGCGCGGCACAACCGACGGCAAAACTAGGCGGCGTCGATGGCGGCAGCGGGCGCACGCACGGCGAGGCTGGTCTCCTTCTTCCCCTCACCGAAGCACCCTCACCACTCTCCTCTCTCTCTCTCGGTCACTCTCCCTTTCCTCTCAATCTCTCTCTCTCTCTCTCGGTCACTCTCCCTTTCCTCTCATTCTCTCTCTCTCAGCGGTTCCCTCGATCAATCCGCCTCCCCCTCTCCCTTTTGTTTGCTTAATTAACTAATTATCATAGAATTTTGCATGCAAGAGACACTTGGCTCCAAGAGGAAGACAAGTTTCTTCAACAAGAGGACAAATGGAGGAGGGCGTGGACTCTCCATCCGGTTTCTTCTCCCTCCCATGGGCCGACAGTTTGTTGGCCTCTTGGCCTGTTTTGGGCCCAAAAATTGGGCCTAGATGTCCAATTTAAATGGCCCATAAAAATAATAATAATAATAATAATAATAATAATAAGCCCGTAATTCCTACACCACTTTAGGGCATTTTTGATTTTTATAGAAATCAATTAGCATTCCCATAACCAATTTTTTACATAGGTGGGTTCGGTCCAAGAAATACAATAAAGTGCCCGATGACGAAATTGTCCATTTGGCCATTCAAAGAAAAATTTCTTTCCCTGAAAAATAAATATTTCGGGTTGTCGAAATTCTCGGGTGCCACAATTCATCCCTCCTTAGAGAATTTCATCCTTGAAATTGGACATCACTTATGTCTCTATAAATATGTGGCACCCCGAAACGCCTAAGGTCGCCACAGGTACCTATCGCTCCAATCAATGAACACTAGTTACATCTCTTAGTAGAAGCATCGTAGCTCATAGGCATTTTTTTTTTTATGACGGTCTCGGCGCAACTTATTAGCGGAAGCATAAACGAGTCTCACTATCTCTCCTTCCAATAACCATAATGCAACGCACGCCAACTACACATCATATGAAAAGATGAAGCCGAGCCACTTTTATTTACATATTTTCATGATGGATTTCTCGGGTCGGTGCAACCAAAAAGAAAAGCCAAGATTTTTCAACTAAACTTGGCCACAACCCAAAAGAGATCTCGATCCCTATATCTATCACATGTCATCCTCCATCTACAAGTGTCGGCTATCCCCAAAAAGTGTCAGCTCTCCACTCCTCACGCGGGCCATCACACTCACCCTGGTGCATCGGGCGGTGGCGGCAGCAACATCCCCCGCATCACTTTGTTACGGCGGACGTGAATCGACAAGAACTTCTGGACGACCGGGCCCCCAGCCAGGCCCACATCATACATCACCAGCACACGAACCCGTACAAACGTCAAACCGGGGATGGTAACGCAATCCATCTCCGAACACTCAACCTCCACGTCAGATGGAAGGCCATAAGAGGTACCTCGCATGACCGGAGAGAGCGGCATCTTTCTAATCTGAAATGTTGGTCCCCGAAGGGGTGAGTACAACCACTCAGCAGGTAAAGGATCCATTAAACTACTAGATGCATCACACAATACAATCATAACACCATAGCATAGTACATATCAATTCATGCATCCAAGCATAACTTACCTCGCAGCCATGCATATGTCAACATACCATGTGTGCATACACCATCATGCACTCATCATCTAATATTCACACATATACCATCATGCCATAGGTGCATATACAACCATGCACTCATCCTCAAGCATTCATGCATATCCATACCTCATGTGCACATACCACAATTCACCCATACACATCATGTCATACAGCCATGCGTACATGTCACCATACCATGCAAGATTCAATTTCCACTTTTTATCTTTCAAATTGATCACCACATCTTTCTTTCCCTCGGGATTAGTAATTGCATCCCACATCCTATCACTCGCACCCCAACCTGGCATCGCAAGAAACCTCCGGCACACACCACCGAGCATCCGACACCCCCACATTCCGGGCATCTCGTATCCAAAACTTGAAAATTTGATCACTTAAATCAATATAATTCATGGGACTCATCCAAAACAGAATAATCATAAATTACAGCATTTGAAATTCGAACATGTGATAGTCAAGACATAATGGCAAATATTTCATGAAGGACACTGCACCAAAAGTGTGGCACCCCTCGATGGCCCCCGATCCGTTAGGGTCGCCACAGTTCGCTTACCTTTCACTTTCCCTAATAACATGTCACTCGATACCATTTCAATTTGCAGCGGGTCCATACAACCTGGGGTTTACATCTTTTAGGTCGGTCCCTTGCGCAATTCATATAACGGAAGCATAACCAACAACTCCCTTCCCTATATTCAGAAAACAGTGCACACCAACTAAACATCTTTTATAAGTTAAAGCTGAACACTTTAATTTACATAAAGCAGATGGACATCTTTAGTCGGTACATCGAAATGTCATGGTTTTCTATACTTGGCTATACTTCAAAAGATGACCGACATCTCCTCCAACAGTCGTATATTTAAAGTCCATCGATCAGTGTTAGCGTCCAAAAGTTCCTTCCTTTGCTACCCTCCTCCTCGCGGTCATATCCAACTACTTGATCCATCTACCGTGGCGTGGCGCGAGGTATCTTATTTAGTCTGAAATGTTAATCCCCAAAAGGGGTGAGTACAACCACTTAGCGAAGATCCACCAAACTACTCAATGCGTCAAACAACAATCAAGGTATCATGAACAAAGCACATATCATTCATGCATTCAAGCATACCTTACCTTGCAGCCATGCATATATCACCTATGCCATATGTGCATATACCACCATGCACTTATCATCAAGCATTCATGCATATATCACCATGCCATATGTGCATATACCACCGTGCACTTATCATCAAGCATTCATGCATATATCACCAGGCCATATGTGCATATACCACCATGCACTTATCATCAAGCATTCATGCATATATCACCATGCCATATGTGCATATACCACCATGATTTATATCATCCATGCTATCAAGCATACATCACCATGAGATCCATTCATGCCTTCATGATCGCATTTTCAATATCAAATAGCATTAATTTACTTTCATAAGCAGATCATGCATCATGCCATATGCATACACCCATGCACATGATTCACTTTCAATTCTTATCTTTCACAAGGATCTCATCAGTTTTTCTTTCCAGGGACCAATGTTTGCATCCCATAATTTATCGCTCGCATCCAACCAAGCATCGCGAGGAACCTCCGGGCATGTATTCAAAATACAACCGGGCATCCGGCACCCTCACATTCCGAGCATCTCGTATCCCAACTGGCATCACGAGGTATCCCCCCCGGCACACACCTCCAGGGCTTCCGGAATTACGTACCGCCATACCACTAGGCATTCCCCCTAGAATTACGTACCGTATACGACCGGGCATCTTGAAACTCCCGACGACCCTCCGGAATTACGCCACTAGGCCATCGGGAATCCGGCACCCCCACATTCCGGGCATCCCGACACTCCCGGGGCATCGTCGGCTCACACCTCCAACGGTCTTGTTAATTGTGGCATCCCAAAATTCAAGGCAACCTCTAGATGTATTAAAGACTATGATTAGGTAATGAAATTGCCTTTGGTTTATGCTTTAGCCATTGATTTTCTTTTAAGACCGAGTGTTATGTGGATGGAAATGTATCTTGTGTTCATGGGTTATTAAAATTAGTAATATAGAATAATTTGATAAGAAGAATTTGTTCTTGGCTATGCACCTCGTAGATTTGATTCCTATAGTTTAATGTCACAAGTTTTACGGCTATATGAAATTGTAAATTTGGAAATTGTAAAAGAGGGAATTAAGGTGAATTATTAAAAGTAAATATGGGCTACTTAAGTTTGGGTCTTAGGCCCAAGGGGGATAGGCCTAAGCTGGGCCAATTGGCTGGCCCATTAGAGCCATAAAAGGTTGCCGTCGACCAAGGAGAGAGGAGGAGGAATCGCCGGCCCATGGCTGGCCCAAGCCCAGCCGAAAGATGGAGGCCCATCTTGCATGAAGAAAGCCATTTGTCCCAAGTTGATGACCAAGTGTCACCCATGCAAGAATCCATCATTGCTAATGATGAGTAGGAGAGAAATGAAAAGAAAAGGGTGGCCGGTTTAGGGAGAGGGGTGTCGTCTAAAGTGAGAGAGAGAAAGAGAGCTACCGAGAGAGTGAGGGAACAAAGAGAGAGGAGGAGAAGGCTGTGCGAGGAAGAAGCCTGCCCGCTTGTCCGTCGCTCGCAGCCGCCCGTGCGTCTGCCGCTCGCCGCCGTCCGTGCGTCTGCCGCTCGCCGCCGTCGTGCTCGCCGTAGCTCGGTATCGAGGCATGTTGGGATTCTTTGATCTGCTCTTGCATGTTGTGTCTAGAATGTGCTATTGAAGGGTGATGTATTTCGGATGTCTAGGGTGAAAAACCGAAGTTTTAAGAGTGTTGCTTTGAAAGTTGTAATCTGTTCTCGAGTAAACAGCTTAACCCAGAATGTTGTGATGGCTTGCATGCGATGTTTGAGTCGGATTTTGGCTTTGACTTATTCATGAAAGTTGTAGATAACATCTTAAATTATGACATACTAAAATTTGAGAGAAAATTTTTGAGTTTTGAGGGGTGAAACTCTCCCTCTACGGAAATGTTAGATCTGAAGCTGTTTTGTTGACCTCTTGGTGATTTTGTGTGTTGCATGTAACTTTTTACTAGGAATTTCACTTCGAATTCTTCACGAAATTTTAGAGAACATCTTGAAGACTAACATACTCAAATTTGAGGTAAAACGAACAAGTATGTCCTAGTGAAACGATTTTTCTTTTGAAGACGTTAGATCTGGGAATGTTGAACTGAACCCCAGTGACTTCGTGGACTATAAAGTGAATTTCCTTTGAAAATCTCACCTTGATCCTTTAATGAAAGTTGTAGTAAACCTCATGAGACAAAACATATCAAAAATTCAGAGAAAAATATGGAGGATAAGTAGGTGAAATCGTGATTTTTGGAGATGGCTAAACCTGAAATGTTCGGTGTTAGAAACAGGGGATTCAACCGTCCATAATTAATTATCTATGACAAATATGACTTCGATGTCTTCATGCAAAATCTACTTCAGGGTCTTGAGTACAACATATTTAAATTTCATAATTTTTGAAGGTTCTTAGAATATTTAATCGGAAATATTTCAAAAACCGAGTAATCTGACGCGTTCGGATTTAGTCAGCTTAGATGCATGGGTCATAAGTTCTTGTATGAAGCTCTTACGGCAAAGTGTTCTTCACGAAGTATCTTTCTGTATGTCTTCTCTGCAACATATTCAAATTTCATTTTTTTTGGAGTTCAATTGCCTATTTAACCAAAAATGTTTTCAAAAACTGTGCAAGCTGTATTGATAGAATAGAAATGCTGTGATGCGTGATCTATATCAAATTGTATGAGGATGTCTTGGTGTAGTGTTCTCCATGAAATATCTGCCTTTATGTCTTGACTATCACATGTTCGAATTTCATAATTTTTGAAGGTCATTTGGATATTTAATTAAAATATTTTCTAAAACTGTGCAAGTTGGATTGTGCGAATTTCAAAGGCTATAGTGCATGACTATTCTGTTTTGTATGAGCCCCATGAATTGTATTGATTTAAGTGATCACATCTTGCTGCACATGTGATGATATTTGGCATGGCATATAGAATCAAATGTTGAATTAGGCTTCGTTGCTACTACATCATGTGCCATGTGGACTGTGAGACATAACTTGGTGAATATGAATCATGATGAATGAGGAGACTGTTGGAGGGGAGTCGATAATGCCCTGGGAGTGTCAGGATGCCCGGGATGGGGGGTGCCGGATGTTCGGTTGTATTGTGATACATGCCCGGATGTCCTCGGGAGTTTGGAGATGCCCGGAATGGTTGGGTGCCGGAAGTCTCGGAGGTTTGTGCCTGAGGAATGCCTTGTGATGCCAGTTGCGATACGAGATGCCCGGAATGTGGGGGTGCCGGATGCCCGGTGGTGTGTGCCGGAGGTTTCTCGCGATGCCAGGTTGGGGTGCGAGTGATAAAAATGTGGGATGCAATTACTAGTCCCGGAGAAGAAAGCTGTGGTGATCAAATTTAAAGATAAAAGTGGAAATTGAATCATGCACGTATGATATGGTGACATATGCATCACGGTATGATATGATGATGATGAGTGCATGGTTGTGTGTGCACCTATGGGATGATGGTACATGCATGACACAGTGATGATGAGTGCATGGTTGTGTGTGTGCAGCTATGACATAATGATACATGTATGATATGATGATGATGAGTGCATGGTTGTGTGTGCACCCATGTCATGGTATATGTATGACATGACGGTGATGAATACATGAGGATGTATGTACATATGATATGATGACATATGCATGGCCGCAAGGTAAGTTATGCTTGGATGCATGAATGACATATACTATGCTATGATTGTTATGATTGTATTGTGTGATGTATTGAGTGGTTTACTGGATCTTTTACCTGCTGAGTGGCTATACTCACCCCTTCGGGGACCAACATTTCATTTTAGAAAGACGCCGCTCTCTCCGGTCACGCGTGGTACATTTTATGGCCTTCCATCTGACGTGGAGGTCGAGTGTTCGGAGATGGATTGCGTTACCATCCTCGGTCTGACATTTGTATGGGTTCGTGTGCTGGTGATGTATGATGTGGGCCTGGCTAGGGGCCCAGTCGTCCAGGAGTTCTTGTCGGTCCATGTCCGCCGTGACGGAGTCATGCGGGGGATGTTACCGCCGCCACCACCCGATGCACCGGGGTGGATGTGATGGCCCGCGTGAGGAGTGGAGAGCTGACACTTTTTGGGGATAGCCAACACTTGTAGATGGAGGATGACATGTGATAGACATAGGGGTCGAGATCTCTTTTGGGTTGTGGCCAAGTCTAGATGAAAAATCTATGCTTTTCTTTTTGGTTGTATCGACCCGAAAAAATCCATGAATATATGTAATTAAAAGTGGCTTGGCTTCATCTTTTCATATGATGTGTAGTTGGTGTGCGTTGCATTATGGTTTTTGGAAGGAGAGAGGGTGAGACTCGTTTATGCTTCCGCTAATAAGTTGCGCCGGGACCGTCCAAAAAAAAAAAAAACAAAGGGGCCTATGAACTACGAGGCTCTACTAATAGATGTAATTTGTGTTCATTGATTTGGAGCGATGGCGACCTTAGGTGTCTCGGGGTGTCACAACCGCGCTTTTTGGTATCAGAGCAATGGTTATAGATTGGAGTGATAAGGGGCCTCATTTGGAAATTGAGGAACATAATGACAATGCACACCATAGGGTACTAACTGGAACAGTTGGGTAACTTTGAATAACGGGTGATGAGTAATCACTCGTAGATCCTTAGTAGTTATTATGAGTTGCTTTTAGGTACCAGTAACATGGTTATGTTACTTATTTTCCTTAGTTGCTGTTGTTTTTAATGACATTGAGTCATAGATATTTCCTGAGGCAAATGCTTGGAAACCGCAAGAAAGTCATGGTACGATATGGAAGTCAACATCCATCGAGGGTGAAGCCTCGCAGCAAGGGCTGAACCCCGAATGGAAGATATCCCCGTGGCATTGGCCAATATAGGAAATCTGATGGAAAGACAAGCGCAACAACAACCTGGAGTAGAACGCCGTACTCAGGGACTGGTGGAGCAATTTTTGAAGTTGAAACCACCTAAGTTTAGTGGAATGGGAAGTCCTGAGGAGGCGGAGCATTGGATTGATGGAATGGAACGAATTTTCTGGCTGTTGGACTGTAATGATGCTGAGAAAATAACTTTGGCAGAGTACCAGCTGGAGGGAAATGCAAAATTTTGGTGGAGAGCTTCGAAGGATATAATCTTTCCACTAGGTATTGATGTTAATTGAGAAGAATTTGTGAGAGCTTTCCATAGAAAGCATTTTTCTGACTGTGCTAAGGATAAGAAAATCACAGAATTTGTTCAGCTAGAACAAAGGGCGCTGATAGTGGATCAATATGAGGCAAGATTTTCTGAACTATCTAGATATGCTCCTAGACTAATTGAGGATCAAGAAGAGAAAGCTAAGAGGTTTCGAAAGGGTTGAGGACCGATGTCGGAAACAACTGGTGCCTTTAAACATAAGAGATTATAATGAGATCTATGAAATGGCACAGTTGGTGGAGCAGGAGTTAGTAAGGGAACAGTCGGAGAATAAGAGACAATCGTCTTTTAGTGATGTGAGACGGGGTAAGAGACCCTACCCTGGTCAAAGTCAGACATGGAATGTGAAGAAAAAGAGTAATTTTGGAAATTTTAGGAGAGCAAAAGATGGCCTGAATATAGGGAAAACACCCTATCAGCCTGATGTTTGTCAAAGGTGTGATGGGAGGCATGGCCCAGGACCTTGCAATAGACGACTGAGATGTTTTGGTTGTGGACAAGTGGGCCACCTTAGGAGAAGTTGCCCACAAGAAAGGTCACAAATGAGTGTTGGCTCGGTGCGACAGGGACAGCAGAGTGCGGTTAGATCAAACCTTTCAAGGAATCCTCAGAGGCCACCAGCGCAAGGAAGGGTGTATGCGGTCACCCAAGAGGAAGCGGAAGCTTCCAAAAATGTTATTTCAGGTATGATTTTCATAAATGGCAAGAAGGCTTATGCATTGTTTGATACGGGTGCTACGCATTCATTTGTGTCTGAAAGGTATAGACAGTTGAGTAAAATAGAAACTACGTCCATTGAGACACCTCTTTGTGTTTCTACGCCTTTAAAGAATGTGGTATTGTCTATGCTGGTGTGTGGAAACTGTAAGATAACAATGGGAGGAAAGGATATGGAAATAGACTTGATCGTAATGGTTATGTATGATTTTGATGTTATTATAGGAATGGATTGGCTTCATAAGTATCGGGCCAAAATGGATTATTATAGAAAAGTGATCCAATTTGTCTTACCTGATGAGTTTAGATGTGAATTTTTGGGAGGTCAGACCAACCTACCCATAGCACTTATCTCAGCAATAGAAGCCCGTGCGTTACTTGACAAAGGATGTCAAGGGTACCTGGCCATGGTTAACGATTATACTAAGTAAGAGCTTAAGCTTGATGAAATTCAGGTAGTTAATGAATTTCAAGATGTATTACCTGAGGAGTTGCCTGGATTACCGCCAGAACGAGAAATTGAGTTTGAAATTAAATTAATGCCTGGAATAGGACCTATATCGAAAGCCCCGTATAGGATGGCCTAAGTCGAGTTGAAGGAATTGAAAGTGCAGCTACGGGAGTTGCTCGATAAAGGGTTCATTAGGCCAAGTGCTTCACCTTGGGGTGCACCAGTCTTGTTTGTGAAAAAGAAGGATGGGTCGATGCGCTTTTGCATTGACTATAGGCAATTGAATCAAGTGACCATTAAAAATAAATATCCTTTGCCTAGAATTGACGACCTATTTGACCAACTCCAGGGAAGTTTGGTCTTCTCTAAGATTGACTTAAGGTCGGGATATCATCAGCTGAGAATTAAGAAAGAAGACATTCCTAAGACTGTGTTTAGGACTCGTTATGGACATTACGAGTTCCTTGTCATGCCATTTGGATTGACAAATGCACCGGCTGCATTCATGGATCTAATGAATAGGGTATTTAAGCCTTATTTAGACCAATTTGTGATTGTTTTTATTGATGACATTCTGATATATTCAAGAGGGCCTAAAGAGCATGAACAACACTTGAGGATAGTTTTGCAAACTCTGAGAGATCATAAGCTGTATGCCAAATTTAGTAAGTGTGAATTCTGGCTAGACCAGATAATATTTTTAGGGCATGTGGTATCAGGAGAAGGAATTGCAGTAGACCCAGCAAAAGATGAAAAGGTAATAAAATGGCCGAGACCGACAACACCTACGAAATACGAAGTTTCTTAGGATTGGCTGGTTACTATAGAAGCTTTATTGAAGGATTTTCAGGATTGGTAGGTCCTTTAACAAAATTGACTCAAAAGAATGTGAAGTTGGAATGGAATGGGGAATGCGAAAGGAGTTTTCAGGAGCTTAGAAGAAAATTGACCTCGGCTCCAATCTTGACTATACCAACAGGATCGGATGGTTTTACAGTGTATAGTGATGCATCTCACAAAGGGTTGGGATGTGTTTTGATGCAGCATGGCAAGGTCATAGCCTATGCGTCTAGACAATTAAAACCCCATGAAGTGAACTATCCAACGCATGATTTAGAATTAGCAGCCATAGTGTTCGCTTTGAAGATATGGAGGCATTATTTATATGGGGAAAAGTTTGAGATTTATACGGACCATAAGAGCTTGAAATATCTATTCTCACAGAAGGAGTTGAACATGAGACAAAGGAGGTGGATGGAACTGTTAAAGGATTATGATTGCGAGATACGATACCATCCAGGGAAGGCGAATAAGGTAGCAGATGCCCTTAGTCGTAAATTAGCCATGGAGATGGCCAGTTTAAGAATGGCGGAATGGAGCTTATTAAAGTCCATAGCAGACTCAGAGTTTAAATTGAAAGTGGATTGTCTTACCGGTATGCTTAGTGCATTAAGGATTGAACCTGAAATTATTCAGAAAGTTAAGATCTTGCAAGAGTCTGACTCGGAAATTATGAAAGTGAAAGATGCAGTGTCTTTAGGAAAAAAGACCAGAATTTCAAGTTTCTGGAGATGGAGTGGTAAGATGTCAAGGACGACTTTGTGTTCCCGACAATGAAGAAGTGAAGAAGGAAATTTTGTCGGACGCACATAGGAGTAATTACGGTGTTCATCCGGTAGTACAAAGATGTACGAAATCTACGTCGGCAATTTTGGTGGAATGGTATGAAAGCAGATACGGCTAAGTACGTTTCTCAATGTTTGACGTGCCAACAAGTAAAAGAAGAACATCGCAAACCCGCAGGACTCTTAAGACCGTTAGACATACCAGAATGGAAATGAGAACATATAATAATGGATTTTGTGCAAGGATTGCCAAGGACATCAAGTGGACATGACTCTATCTGGGTAATAGTGGACCGTTTGACTAAGTCTGCTCATTTCCTAGCAGTTCTCATAGACTACTCAATGGACAAATATGCGGATATATATGTAAGTCAAGTGGTACACTTACATGGTATTCCAGTGACTATTACCTTAGATCGGGATTCAAGATTTACTTCAAATTTTTGGCGGAGTCTTCAAATTGCCTTAGGAACTAAACTTCAGTTTAGTACTGCTTTCATCCTCAAACAGATGGACAAACAGAGAGAGTAATCCGGACATTAGAGGATATGTTAAGGGCTTGTGTGATTGACTTTAAAGGGAATTGGGATGAAAGATTGCATTTGGTGGAATTTGCTTATAATAATAGTTTTCGAGAAAAGTATAGGCATGGCTCCCTATGAAGCATTGTATGGAAGGAGATGTAGGACTCTGTCTTGTTGGAATGAAGTGGGTGAAAAGATATTGACAGGGACTCGAACTGGTACAAGTTACCACCGAAGCCGTTGAAATTATCGGAAAAGACTTAAAACAGCTCAGAATAGACAGAAAGACTACGCAGAAGGCCTTTAGAATTTAGTGTGGGAGATCATGTATTCCTTAAAGTATCTCCAATGAAGGGAATATCTCGATTTGGAATGAAGGGTAAGTTAAGTCCTAGATTTGTTGGACCTTTTGAGATACTTGAGAGAGTAGGAGATGTAGCTTATCGTTTAGCACCGCCTCCTAAGTTGGGAAATTTGCATGATGTGTTTCATGTATCGATGCCGAGAAAGTACCAGCCGGATCCCGGTCACATACTCGATCATGAAGCCATCAAAGTGGATGAGAAAGTGAGGTACATTGAAGAGCCTCTGGAAGTATTGGATTGGAAGGAACAAATTCTCAGGACCAAGAGAATCCCATTGGTTAAGGTATTATGGCGACATCACGATATGGAGGAGGCCACCTGGGAAAGTGAACAAGAGATAAAGGAAAAGTACCCCTACTTGTTTCAAAAAGGACATGAGTGATGTTTAATTTCGAGGACGAAATTCTCTAAGGAGGGGAGAATTGTGGCATCCCAATATTCAAGGCAACCTCTAGATGTATTAAAGACTATGATTAGGTAATGAAATTGCCTTTGGTTTGTGCTTTAGCCATTGATTTTCTTTTAAGACCGAGTGTTATGTGGATGGAAATGTATCTTGTGTTCATGGGTTATTAAAATTAGTAATATAGAATAATTTGATAAGAAGAATTTGTTCTTGGCTATGCACCTCGTAGATTTTATTCCTATAGTTTAATGTCACAAGTTTTACGGCTATATGAAATTGTAAATTTGGAAATTGTAAAAGAGGGAATTAAGGTGAATTATTAAAAGTAAATATGGGCTACTTAAGTTTGGGCCTTAGGCCCAAGGGGGATAGGCCTAAGATGGGCCAATTGGCTGGCCCATTAGAGCCATAAAAGGCTGTCGTCGACCAAGGAGAGAGGAGGAGGAATCGCCGGCCCATGGCTGGCCCAAGCCCAGCCGAAAGATGGAGGCCCATCTTGCATGAAGAAGGCCATTTGTCCCAAGTTGATGACCAAGTGTCACCCATGCAAGAATCCATCATTGCTAATGATGAGTAGGAGAGAAATGAAATGAAAAGGGTGGCCGGTTTAGGGAGAGGGGTGTCGTCTAAAGTGAGAGAGAGAAAGAGAGCTACCGAGAGAGGAGGAGAAGGCTGTGCGAGGAAGAAGCCCGCCCGCTCGTCCGTCGCTTGCAGCCGCCCGTACGTCCGCCGCTCGCCGCCGTTGTGCTCGCCATAGCTCGGTATCGAGGCAAGTTGGGATCCTTTGATCTGCTCTTGCATGTTGTGTCTAGAATGTGCTATTGAAGGGTGATGTATTTCGGATGTCTAGGGTGAAAAACCGAAGTTTTAAGAGTGCTGCTTTGAAAGTTGTAATCTGTTCTCGAGTAAACAGCTTAACCCAGAATGTTGTGATGGCTTGCATGCGATGTTTGAGTCGCATTTTGGCTTTGACTTCTTCATGAAAGTTTTAGATGACATCTTAAAGTATGACATACTAAAATATGAGACAAAATGGTTGAGTTTTGAGGGGTGAAACCCTCCCTCTATGAAAATGTTAGATCTGAAGCTGTTTTGTTGACCTCTTGGTGATTTTGTGTGTTGCATGTAACTTTTTCCTTGGAATTTCACTTCGACTTCTGCACAGAAGTTGTAGAGAACATCTTGAAGACTAACATACTCAAATTTGAGGTAAAACGAACAAGTATATCCTAGTGAAACGATTTTTCTTTTGAAGACGTTAGATCTGGGAATGTTGAACTGAACCCCAGTGACTTCGTGGACTATAAAGTGACTTTTCTTTGAAAATCTCACCTTGATCCCTTAATGAAAGTTGTAGTAAACCTCATGAGGAAAAACATATCAACAATTCAGAGTACAATATGGAGGATAAGTAGGTGAAATCGTGATTTTTGGAGATGGCTAAACCTGAAATGTTCGGTGTTAGAAACAGGGGTTTTAATCGTCCATAATTAATTATCTAGGACGAATCTGACTTCGATGTCTTCATGGAAAATCTACTTCAGGGTCTTGACTACCACATATTTAAATTTCATTATTTTTTAAGGTTATTTGAATATTTAATCGGAAATATTTCAAAAACCGAGTAATCTTACGCGTTCGGATTTAGTCAGCTTCGATGCATGTGTCATAACTTCTTGTATGAAGCTCTTACGGCAAAGTGTTCTTCACGAAGTATCTTTCTGTATGTCTTCTCTGCAGCATATTCAAATTTCATATTTTTTGGAGTTCAATTACCTATTTAACGAAAAATGTTTTCAAAAACTGTGCAAGCTGTATTGATAGTATAGAAATGCTGTGATGCGTGATCTATATCAAATTGTATGGGGATCTCTTGGTGTAGTGTTCTGCATGAATATCTGCCTTTATGTCTTGACTATCACATGTTCAAATTTCATAATTTTTGAAGGCCATTTGGATATTTAATTAAAATTTTTTCTAAAAATGTGCAAGTTGGATTGTGCGAATTTCAAAGGCTATAGTGCATGACTATTCTGTTTTGTATGAGCCCCATGAATTGTATTGATTTAAGTGATCACATCTTGCTGCACATGTGATGATATTTGGCATGGCATATAGAATCAAAGGTTGAATTAGGCTTTGTTGCTATTACATCATGTGCCATGTTGACTGTGAGACATAACTTGGTGAATATGAATCATGATGAATGAGGAGACTGTTGGAGGGGAGTCGATAATGCCCTGGGAGTGTCAGGATGCCCGGGATGGGGGGTGCCGGATGCCCGGTTGTATTGTGATACATGCCCGGATGTCCTCGGGAGTTTCGAGATGCCCGGAATGGTTGGGTGCCGGAAGTCTCGGAGGTTTGTGCCTGAGGAATGCCTTGTGATGCCAGTTGGGATACGAGATGCCCGGAATGTGGGGGTGCCGGATGCCCGGCGGTGTGTGCCGGAGGTTTCTCGCGATGCCAGGTTGGGGTGCGAGTGATAAAAATGTGGGATGCAATTACTGGTCCCGGAGAAGAAAGATGTGGCGATCAAATTTAAAGATAAAAGTGGAAATTGAATCATGCACGTATGATATGGTGACATATGCATGACGATATGATATGATGATGATGAGTGCATGGTTGTGTGTGCACCTATGGGATGATGGTACATGCATGACATAGTGATGATGAGTTCATGGTTGTGTGTGTGCAGCTATGACATAATGATACATGTATGATATGATGATGATGAGTGCATGGTTGTGTGTGCACCCATGTCATGGTATATGTATGACATGATGGTGATGAATACATGAGGATGTATGTACATATGATATGATGACATATGCATGGCCGCAAGGTAAGTTATGCTTGGATGCATGAATGACATATACTATGCTATGATTGTTATGATTGTATTGTGTGATGTATTGAGTGGTTTACTAGATCTTTTACCTACTAAGTGGCTGTACTCACCCCTTCGGGGCCAACATTTCAGATTAGAAAGATGCCGCTCTCTCCGGTCACGCGTGGTACATTTTATGGGCTTCCATCTGACGTGGAGGTCGAGTGTTCGGAGAAGGATTGCGTTACCATCCCCGGTCTGACGTTTGTACGGGTTCGTGTGCTGGTGATGTATGATGTTGGCTTGGCTGGGGGCCCGGTCGTCCAGGAGTTCTTGTCGGTCCACGTCCGTCATGACAGAGTGATGCGGAGGATGTTGCCGCCGCCACCACCCGATGCACCGGGGTGGATGTGATGGCCCGCGTGAGGAGTGGAGAGCTGACACTTTTTGGGGATACCGACACTTGTAGATGGAGGATGACATGTGATAGACATAGGGGTCGAGATCTCTTTTGGGTTGTGGCCAAGTCTAGATGAAAAATCTTGGCTTTTCTTTTTGGTTGTATCGACCCGAGAAAATCCATGATGAATATATGTAAATAAAAGTGGCTCGGCTTGATCTTTTCATATGATGTGTAGTTGGTGTGCGTTGCATTATGGTTTTTGGAAAGAGAGAGGGTGAGACTCATTTATGCTTCCGCTAATAAGTTGCGCCAGGACCGTCAAAAAAAAAAAACAAAGGGGCCTATGAACTATGAGGCTCTACTAAGAGATGTAATTAGTGTTCATTGATTTGGAGCAATGGCGACCTTTGGTGTCTCGGGGTGTCACATTATTATCACAATTTATATTCACACATGTATCTCAATTTCAACATGGCATTTGATGCAATAATGCCAATGATTGGAATCAGCCTTTTTAAAATCATATAATATGCATTGGGAAAAATATTATTTGATGCAATGGTTTTGAGAAACTTCATTGAATTCAGGAAAATCCATAAATCTTTTGATGTCATATAATATGCATGAATGTCACCACATCATTGCACGAATGATAATCCAAGATATCACAATTTATATAGCAAATCAATAACCTGTAAATAGAACTGTTTTTCAGCTTAAACAGAATGCGTGCTGATTATGAAAAATTCTGGAAAATTAGTAATCGATGGAAATTAATTCTGAAATTTTAACACATTGTAGATAAGATCTAAGAAAACACATTTCGTGCAGAACACCATATCAAACAAGGCTTCACAGAATATGTACAGGTCCATGCATCACCGAAAAAGGATTTTAACATCATCCATGCACAGTTTTGAAAACAATTTCGATTAAACCCTTAAATAAACTCAGAAAATTCTGAAATTTGGAAACACTGTATTTAAGACCTAGAAGTGCAAGTTTCATGAAGAAATCGTAGTCCAATTCGTTCTGGATTAAAAGATAAAATCGATTTACTTTTCCTATTCTCGGTATCGTTTTCCAGATCTACCCATGTCGAAGAAAAAATTGTTTCCTTGGTCATTCCTGGTCCATTTACTCTAAAATTTCAGTATGTTGTTCCTCAGAATATTACCTACAACTTTAATTAAGGACACACGATCAAATTTTAACTGTATGATTTTATAAAAATCCCGAAATCATACTAGGTCGAATCAGCGTTTTTCCCAGATCCAGTTTCATCAAAAGACAACGATTTCACTGACCTATTTTTGTTCATTTCCTCTAAATTTTAGATATGTTATACCTCAAGAAGTATAATACAGCTTTTGTTAAGATATTAAAGTGAGATTTTCACAAAAAGGTTACTTTACAGACCACGAAACCACTGAAGGTCAGCACAACGAATTCCAGATCTAGTCTCTCCAAAGAAAATCATTTCACTAACCATTTCTTGTTAGTTTTGCCTCAAATTTTAGTATATTGTTCTTCAAGGTGTTCTATACAACTTTCATGAAGAAATTGAAGCAAGATTCCGACTAAAAAGTCACATGCAACACACAAACTCAAGAATGGTCAAACTGGTCTCTCTAGAAACAGCATGCATGGCCAACGAATCTCTCTCCATAGCTCCGAAATTTCATCCCATCTACCACAACCAAGACTTACCATCTACTACACATACCCACAGCAATACAAAGAGTAGGTTTTAGGACTTCACTTGCCTCAAATTCGAAGGAAACACAGCAAGAATGACGGCGGCAGCTCGGCACGGGCGGAAGACGGTCCTCCTCTTCCCCATCACGGCCCGTACTCGCGCGTGCCTGCTTCCCTTGCTCAAACTCTCCCTCTCACTCACTCAAAATTCTGTTCGGTTCTTCTCTTTCCCTCACACAAGCACTCTCTTTCATTCTCCCTTTTATTTGCTTAATAGACTAGTAATCATTGGATTTTGCATGCAAGTGACAAGTGGCCCCAAGGATGAAGACACTTTGCACGTCCATGCAATGGGCGTGCCTCCACTTGTCCGGTTCCTCCTCCCCTTTCCATGTGGTCGACAGCCCTATGGGCTCTATGGGCCGCCCCTCTTGGCCCACTTTAGGCCAACACTCTTGGGCCTAAATTCCTAACTTAAATGGCCCAAGTTTATTTTTAATAATACATCTTAATCCTCATTCAAATAAATACCTAATTGCATAATAAAATGGCCAAAAGACTTTGTGACATTAATCCAAAAAAATTAAATCTATAATGTGCATAGCCAAGGACAAAGTCTTCTTTATCAAATTGTCCTATAGCACCAACCTTGATCATCCATTAACAAAAGACGTATTTCTACCCAAATAATTCTCCATTAAAATCCTCGGCATTCATCTATTAAAATTCTTTTGTCTAAAGGCCATAACATAAATCAATAACACTTCCATCACCTTTTCATAGGTCGTAATGCATCCAGAGTTTGCCATGAAATTTTTGGGATGCCACAAAAAGACCCTCATATCATGCAGTATAAACCGAACATCACAGCACCATTATCATAACCACTAACCTTGCACAATTTTGGAAACATTTTCAGTTAAATGGGCAAATGAACTTCATAAATTAATAAATTTGAATATGTCACAGGGAAGACATAAATAAAGATACTTCATGAAGAACACTTCGCTGAAAGAGCTTCATACAAAATGATATGACCCATGCATGAAAACTGATCAAATCCGAATATACCAGGTTACACGGTTTTAAAAGCATTTTCGATTAAATACCCAAATGGCCTTCAAAATTTATGAAATTCGACTATGTTGTAGTAAAGATCCTAAGGTAGGTTTTTCATGAAGAAATCAAAGTCAAATTCGTGCTAGGTGATTTAAAATATACGGTTAAAGCTTCCATTTCAATACCGAAGTTTCCAGATTTGACTACTTCCGAAAAACCACGATTTAACCTATCTATTCTTTCTATTTTTCTCTAAATTTTTGATATGTTAAACCTCAGGATGTTCTTTACATCTTTCATTAAGAAATCAAAGTGAAATTTCAACAAAAAGATAGCCTTACAGTCCATGCATTCATCAAAGGTAGTTACCGAAATTTCCAGATCCAGTCTCTCTGAAAAATAAAGATTTCACCTACTTATACTTGTTAGTTTTATCCAAAATTTGAGTATGTTATATTTCAAGAAGTCCTTAACAACTTTCATTTAGAAGGCGTGGCCAAAATCCAACTCAAACAACACATGCAAGCCAATAGAACATCCAAGGTCGAACTGTTTTCTCAAGAACAGTTTACTAGTTTCAACCATCACTCTTACAACTTCCACTTTTAACACCCTAAATATCCAAAATCTAACACCATTCAAGCACACATACTAGGCACAACACGCAAGAGCAGATTTAAAGATCCCAACTTGCCTCTAGACCGAACGAACACAGCAAACTCGGACGGAGGGCGAGGCGGACTCGACGGCGACAAACGGACGACGGTGGACTGCCCTTCTCCCCCTCGCGTACGCACAGCCTCCTTCTTCTCCCTTCTTCCTTCTCTTTCTCCCCTATTTCTCTCTCGGACGAACCCCTCTCTCTCCCTCTCTTTCTCGCTTAGGCCGGCCATCATTTTCCCTTAATTTCTTCCCCTCCATCATTAGCCATTATTAGCATTTGCATGGAGAACACTTGGCAGCTAGGAGGAAACACATGGCCCTTTTCCATGCAAGATGGGCCTCCAATTTGGCTGGGCTTGGGCCAGCTTGGCTGACTGCAGCTCTTCCTCTCCCTTGGGCTTCGCGGGCCAAGCCCATGTGGCCAAACGGTGGGTGATCGTGGGCTGGGTTTTTGGGCCAGCTTGGCCTAAGAATTTCGGCCCACTTCCCCTTTAATTATCTACTAATTTCTTCCACTTAAATAAATCCCTAACTTACAAAAATAATATGGCCATAAAACTTGTAGTCATAAATCCATAAATTCCAATTTGTAACACACATGGCCAATGATAGAATTTTCTTTCCTATCAAATAATTATCCATTAGAAACTTGGCCATAAATCTCATTGCAACTTATGGATTAAATGGCTACAATTCAACTTAAGGGTACTTCCATTACCTATTCGTAGGCCCTAATGTATCTGGAGGTTGCCATGAATTTTGAGATGCCACAATTCTCCCCTCCTTAGAGAATTTCGTCCTCGAAATTAGATATCATTCGTGTCCTTTTGAAACAAGTAGGGGTAGTTTTCCTTCATTTGATCTTCACTTTCCCATGTGGCTTCTTCCATATCATGATGTCACCATAATACCTTAACCAAAGGAATCTTCTTAGTCCTAAGAACTTGCTCCTTTCGATCCAATATTTGCACGGGCTCTTCGATATACCTCACTTCTCATCCACTTTGATGGCTTCATGATCGAGTATGTGACCAGGATCCGGTTGATGCTTTCTCAGCATCGATACATGAAACACATCATGCAAATTTCCCAATTTAGGAGGCAGCGCCAAACGATAAGCTACATCTCATATTCTTTCAAGTATCTCAAAAGGTCCAACAAATCTAGGGCTTAACTTACCTTTCATTCCAAATCGAGATATTCCCTTCATTGGATATACTTTAAGGAATACATAATCTCCCACACTAAATTCCAAAGGCCTTCTACGCCTATCTGTGTAGTCATTCTGTCTATTCTGAGCTGTTTTAAGTCTTTCCCTGATAATTTCGACAGCTTCAGTGGTAGCTTATACCAGTTCAGGTCCTGTCAATTTCTTTTCACCCACTTCATTCCAACAGACAGGAGTCCTACATCTCCTTCCATACAATGCTTCATAGGGAGCCATGCCTATACTTTTCTGAAAACTATTATTCTAAGCAAATTCCAACAAATGCAATCTTTCATCCCAATTTCCTTTAAAGTCAATCACACAAGCCCTTAACATATCCTCTAATGTCTGGATTACTCTCTCTATTTGTCCATCTGTTTGAGGATGAAAAGCAGTACTAAACTGAAGTTTAGTTCCTAAAGCAATTTGAAGACTTCGCCAAAAATTTGAAGTAAATCTCGAATTCCGGTGTGAGGTAATAGTTACTGGAACACCATGTAAGCGTACTACTTGACTTACATAAATATCCGCATATTTGTCCATTGCATAGTCTATGCGAACTGCTAGGAAATGAGCAGACTTTGTCAAACAGTCCACTATTACCCAGATAGAGTCATGTCCACTTGACGTCATTGGCAATCCTTGCACAAAGTCCATTATTATATGTTCCCATTTCCATTCTGGTATGTCTAACGGTCTCAAGAGTCTTGCGGGTTTGCGATGTTCCACTTTTACTTGTTGGCACGTCAAACATTGAGAAACGTGCTTAGCCATATCTGCTTTCATACCATTCCACCAAAATTGCTGACGTAGATTTCTATACATCTTTGTACTACCCGGATGAACACTGCAATTACTCCTATGTGCCTCCGACAAAATTTCCTTCTTTACTTCGTCATTGTCGGGAACACAAAGTCGTCCTTGGCATCTTACCACTCCATCTTCAAAGACTTGAAATTCTGGTCTTTTTCCTAAAGACATTGCATCTTTCACTTTCATAATTTCCGGGTCAGACTCTTGCAAGATCTTAACTTTCTGAATAATTTCAGGTTCAATCCTTAATGCACTAAGCATACCGGTAAGGCAATCCACTTTTAATTTAAACTCTTAGTCCGTTACGGACTTTAACAAGCTCCATTCCGCCATTCTTAAACTGGCCATCTCCATGGCTGACTTACGACTAAGAGAATCCGCTACCTTATTCGCCTTCCCTGGATGGTATCGTATCTTACAATCATAATCCTTTAACAATTCCATCCACCTCCTTTGTCTCATGTTCAACTCCTTCTGTGAGAACAGATATTTCAAGCTCTTATGGTCTGTATAAATCTCAAACTTTTCCCCATATAAATAATGCCTCCATATCTTCAAAGCGAACACTATAGCTGCTAATTCTAAATCATGCGTTGGGTAGTTCAATTCATGGGGTTTTAATTGTCTAGACGCATAGGCTATGACCTTTCCATGCTGCATCAAAACACATCCCAATCCTTTGTGAGATGCATCACTATACACTTTAAAAACGATCGATCTGGTTGGTATAGTCAAGATTGGAGCCGAGGTCAATTTCCTTTTAAGCTCTCGGAAACTCCTTTCGCATTCCCCATTCCATTCAAACTTCACATTCTTTCGAGTCAATTTAATTAAAGGACCTGCCAATCGTGAAAATCCTTCAATAAACCTCCTATAGTAACCAGCCAGTCCTAAGAAACTCCGTATTTCAGTAGGTGTTGTCGGTCTTGGCCAATTTATTACCATCTCAACTTTCGCCGGGTCCACTGCAATTCCTCCTCCTGATACCACATGCCCTAAAAATATTATCTGGTCCAGCCAGAATTCACACTTGCTAAATTTGGCATACATCTTATGATTCCTCAGAGTTTGCAAAACTATCCTCAAGTGTTGTTCATGTTCTTTAGGCCCTCTCGAATATATCGGGATATCATCAATAAAAACAATCACAAACGGTCTAAATAAGGCTTAAATACCCTATTCATTAGATCCATAAATGCAGCCGGTGCATTTGTCAATCCAAATGGCATGACAAGGAACTCGTAATGTCCATAACGAGTCCTAAACGTAGTCTTAGGAATGTCTTCTTTCTTAATTCTTAGCTGATGGTATCCCGACCTTAAGTCAATCTTAGAGAAGACCGAACTTCCCTGGAGTTGGTCAAATAAATCATCGATTCTAGGCAAAGGATATTTATTTTTAATGGTCACTTGATTCAGTTTCCCATAGTCAATGCATAAGCGCATCGACCCATCCTTCTTTTTCACAAACAAGACTGGTACACTCCAAGGTGAAGCACTTGGCCTAATGAATCCTTTATCGAGCAACTCCTGTAGCTGCACTTTCAATTCCTTCAACTCGACTAAGGCCATCCTATACGAGGCTTTCGATATAGGTCCTGTTCCAGGCATTAATTCAATTTCAAGCTCAATTTCTCGTTCTGGCGGTAATCTAGGCAACTCCTCAGGAAATACATCTTGAAATTCATTAACTACCTGAATTTCATCAAGCTTAGGCTCTTCCTTAGTATAATCTTTAACCATGGCCAGGTACCCATGACATCCTTTGTCAAGTAATGCATGGGCTTCTATGGCTGTAATAAGTGCTATAGATAGGTCGGTCTGACTTCCCAAAAATTCACAACTAGATTGATCAGGTAAAATAAATTGGATCACTTTTCTATAGCAATCCATTGTGGCCTGATACTTATGAAGCCAATCCATTCCTATGATAACATCAAAATCATACATAGCCATTACGACCAAATCTATTTCCATATCCTTTCCTCCCATTGTTATCTTACAGTTTCCACACACCAGTGTAGACAATACAACATTCTTTAAAGGCGTAGAAACACAAAGAGGCATCTCAAGAGACGTAGTTTCTATTTCAGACACAAATGAATGCGTAGCACCCGTATCAAACAATGCATATGCCTTCTTGCCATTTATAAAAATCGTACCTGAGATAACGGTTTTGGAAGCTTCCGCTTCCTCTTGGGTGACTGCATACACCCTTCCTTGTGCGGGTGGCCTCTGAGGATTCCTTGGTAGGTTTAGTCCAACAGCACTCTGATGTCCCTGTCACACCGAGCCAACACTCATTTGCGACCTTTCTTGTGGGCAACTCCTCTTAAGGTGGCCCGCTTGTCTATAACCAAAACATCTCAGTCATCCATTGCAAGGTCCCGGGCCATGCTGCCCATCACACCTTTGACAAACATCAGGCTGATAGGGTGTTTTCCCTATATTCAGGCCATCTTTTGCTCTCCTAAAATTTCCAAAATTGCTCTTTTTCTTCGCATATTAAGTCTGACTTTGACCAGGGTAGGGTCTCTTACCCCGTCTCACATCACTAAAAGACGATTGTCTCTTATTCTCCGATTGTTCCCTTACTAACTCCTGCTCCACCAACTGTGCCCTTTCATAGATCTCATTATAATCTCTTATGTTCAAAGGCACCAGTTGTTTCCTGATGTCAGTCCTCAACCCTTTTAGAAACCTCTTAGCTTTCTCTTCTTGATCCTCAATTAATCTGGGTGCATACCTAGACAGTTCAGAAAATTTTGCCTCATACTGATCCACTGTCAGCTCCTTTTGTTCTAGCTGAACAAATTCTGTAATTTTCTTATCCTTAGCACAGTCAAAAAAATGTTTTCTATTGAAAGTTCTCACAAATTCTTCCCAGTTAACATCAGTACCTGGTGGAAAGATTGTATCCTTCGAAGCTCTCCTCCAAAACTTTGCATTTCCCTCCAACTGGTACTCTGCCAAAGTTATTTTCTCAGCATCATTGTAGTCCAACAGCCGGAAAATTCGTTCCATTCCATCAATCCAATGCTCCGCCTCCTCAGGACTTCCCATTCCACTGAACTTAGGTGGTTTCAGCTTCAAAAATTGCTCCACCAGTCCCTGAGTACGGCGTTCTGCTCCGGGCTGTTGCTGCGCTTGTCTTTCCATCAGATTTTCTATATTGGCCAATGCCTGCAGGATATCTTCCATCCGGGGTTCAGCCCTTGCTGCAGAGGCTTCAGCCCACGATGGATGTTGACTTCCATATCGTACCATGATTTTCCTGCAGTTTGCAAGCATTTGCCTCAGGAAATATCTGTGACTCAAAGTCTTCATTAAAAACAACGGCAACTAAGGAAAAAAATAAGTAACATAACCATGTTACTGGTACCTAAAAGCAACTCATAATAACTACTAGGGATCTACGAGTGATTACTCATCACCCGTTATTCAAAGTTACCCAACTATTCCAGTTAGTACCCTATGGTGTGCATTGTCATTATGCTCCTCAATTTCCAAATGAGGCTACTTATCACTCCAATCTATAACCATTGCTCTGATACCAAAAAGAGCGGCTGTGGCACCCCGAAACGCCTAAGGTCGCCACAGGTACCTATCGCTCCAATCAATGAATACTAGTTACATCTCTTAGTAGAAGCATCATAGTTCATAGGCATTTTTTTTTTGACGATCCCGGCGCAACTTATTAGCGGAAGCATAAACGAGTCTCACCATCTCTCCTTCCAATAACCATAATGCAACGCACACCAACTACACATCATATGAAAAGATGAAGCCGAGCCACTTTTATTTACATATTTTCATGATGGATTTCTCGGGTCGGTACAACCAAAAGAAAAGCCAAGATTTTTCAACTAAACTTGGCCACAACCCAAACGAGATCTCGACCCCTATATCTATCACATGTCATCCTCCATTTACAAGTGTCGGCTATCCCCAAAAAGTGTTAGCTCTCCACTCCTCACGCGGGCCATCACACCCACCCTGGTGCATCGGGCGGTGGCGGCGGGAGCAACATCCCCCGCATCACTTCGTCACGGCGGACGTGAATCGACAAGAACTCCTAGATGACCGGGCCCCCAACCAGGCCCACATCATACATCACCAGCACACGAACCCGTACAAACGTCAGACCGGGGATGGTAACGCAATCCATCTCCGAACACACGACCTCCACGTCAGATGGAAGGCCATAAAAGGTACCCCGCGTGACCGGAGAGAGCGGCATCTTTCTAATCTGAAATGTTGATCCCCGAAGGGGTGACTACAACCACTCAGCAGGTAAAGGATCCGTTAAACTACTCGATGCATCACACAATACAATCATAACACCATAGCATAGTACATATCAATTCATGCATCCAAGCATAACTTACCTCGCAGCCATGCATATGTCATCATACCATGTGTGCATACACCATCATGCACTCATCATCAAGTATTCACACATATACCATCATGCCATAGGTGCATATACAACCATGCACTCATCCTCAAGCATTCATGCATATCCATACCTCATGTGCACATACCACAATGCACTCATACACATCATGTCATACAACCATGCGTACATGTCACCATACCATGCATGATTCAATTTCCACTTTTTATCTTTCAAATTGATCACCGCATCTTTCTTTCCCCCGGGATCAGTAATTGCATCCCACATCCTATCACTCGCACCCCAACCTGGCATCGCGAGAAACCTCCGGCATACACCACCGGGCATCCGGCACCCCCACATTCCGGGCATCTCGTATCCCAACTGGCATCACGAGGCATCCCCCCGGGCACAAACCTCCGGGGCTTCCGGCACCCAACCATTCCGTGCATCTCAAAACTCCCAAGGACATCCGGGCATGTATCACAATACAACCGCGCATCCGGCACCCCACATCCCGGGCATCCTGACACTCCTAGGACATTATCGGCTCACCTCCAACAGTCTCCTCATTCATCATGATTCATATTCACCAATTTATGTCTCACAATCAACATGGCACATGATGTAATAGCAACAAAGTCTAATTCAACATTTGATCCTATATGCTATGCCAAATATCATCACATGTGCAGCAAGATTTGATCACTTAAATCAATATAATTCATGGGACTCATCCAAAACAGAATAATCATAAATTACAGCATTTGAAATTTGAACATGTGATAGTCAAGACGTAATGGCAAATATTTCATGAAGGACACTGCACCAAAAGACCCTCATATCATGCGGTATAAACCGGACATCACAGCACCATTATCATAACCACTAAGCTTGCACAGTTTTCGAAACATTTTCAGTTAAATGGGCAAATGAACTTCATAAATAATGAAATTTGAATATGTCACAGAGAAGACATAAAGAAAGATACTTCATGAAGAACACTTCGCTGAAAGAGCTTCATACAAAATGATATGACCCATGCATTAAAACTGATCAAATCCGAATATACCAGGTTACACGGTTTTAAAAGAATTTTCGATTAAATACCCAAATGGCCTTCAAAATTTATGAAATTCGAATATGTTGTAGTCAAGATCCTAAGGTAGGTTTTTCATGAAGAAATGAAAGTCAAATTCGTGCTAGGTGATTTCAAATAGACGGTTAAAGCTTCTGTTTCAATACCAAAGTTTCCAGATCTGACTACTTCCGAAAAACCACGATTTCACTAATCTATTCTTGTTATTTTTCTCTAAATTTTTGATATGTTAAACCTCAGGATGTCCTTTAATTCTTTTGTTAAGAAATAGAAGTGAAATTTCAACAAAAAGATAGCCTTACAGTCCATACATTCATCAAAGGTAGTTACCGAAATTTCCAGATCCAGTCTCTCTGAAAAATAAAGATTTCACCCACTTATACTTGTTCGTTTTATACAAAATTTGAGTATGTTATATTTCAAGAAGTCCTTAACAACTTTCATTTAGAAGGCGTGGCCAAAATCCAACTCAAACAACACATGCAAGCCAATAGAACATCCAAGGTCGAACTGTTTTCTCAAGAACAGTTTACTAGTTTCAACCATCACTCTTACAACTTCAACTTTTAACACCCTAAATATCCAAAATCTAACACCATTCAAGCACACATACTAGGCACAACATGCAAGAGCAGATTTAAGGATCCCAACTTGCCTCTAGACCGAACGAACACAGCAAACTTGAACAGAGGGCGAGGCGGACTCGACGGCGACAAACGAATGACGATGGACTGCCCTTCTCCCCCTCACGTACGCACAGCCTCCTTCTTCTCCCTTCTTCCTTCTCTTTCTCCCCTCTTTCTCTCTCGGACGAAATCCTCTCTCTCCCTCTCTTTCTCGCTTAAGCCGGCCATCATTTTCCCTTAATTTCTTCCCCTCCATCATTAGCCATTATTAGCATTTGCATGGAGAACACTTGGCAGCTAGGAGGAAACACATGGCCCTTTTCCATGCAAGATGGGCCTCCAAATTGGCTGGGCTTGGGCCAGCTTGGCCGACGGCAGTTTTTCCTCTCCCTTGGGCTTCGCGGGCCAGGCCCATGTGGCCAAACAGGTGGGTGATTGTGGGCTGGGTTTTTGGGCCAGCTTGGCCTAAGAATTTCGGCCCACTTCCCCTTTAATTATCTACTAATTTCTTCCACTTAGATAAATCCCTAACTTACAAAAATAATATGGCCGTAAAACTTGTAGTCATAAATCCATAAATTCCAATTTGTAACACACATGGCCAATGATAGAATTTTCTTTCCTATCAAATAATTATCCATTAGAAACTTTGCCATAAATCTCATTGCAACTTATGGATTAAATGGCTACAATTCAACTTAAGGGTACTTCCATTACCTATTCGTAGGCCCTAATGTATCTGGAGGTTGCCATGAATTTTGAGATGTCACAAAACAAGTGAGGGTATGTTTCCCTCATCTCATTTTCACCTTCCCATGTGGCTTCCTCCACATCATGATGTCGCCATAATATCTTAAACACAGGAATTTTCTTCGTCCGTAGGACTCGTTCTTTTCGATCTAATACCCGTATTGGCTCTTCTATGTAGCTCACTTTCTCATCCACTTTGATGGCTTTATGATCGAGTTTATGACCAGGATTCGGTTGATATCTCCTTAGCATCGATACACGGAACACATCATGTAAATTTCCCAATTTAAGAGGCAACGCCAAACGATAAGCTACGTCTCCTATTCCTTCGAGTATCTCAAAGGGTCCAACAAATTTGGGACTTAACTTTCCTTTTATTCCAAATCGTGATATTCCTTTCATTGGGGATACCTTAAGGAATACATGATCCCCCACATTAAACTCTAAGGGTCTTCTACGTTTATCTGTGTAGTATTTCTGCCTACCCTGAGCTATTTTAAGTCTTTTCCTAATAATTTCAACAGCCTCAGTAGTAATTTGTACTAGTTTAGGTCCTGTCAATCTCCTTTCACCTACTTCATTCCAACAAACAGGGGTCCTGCACCTTCTTCCATATAATGCTTCATATGGAGCCATGCCTATACTTTTATGAAAACTATTGTTATAGACAAACTCTACTAAGTGCAACTTTTCATCCCAACTTCCCCTAAAATCAATAATACAAGCTCTCAGCATATCTTCCAGAGTCTGGATCACTCTTTCCGTTTGCCCATCTGTTTGAGGATGAAAGGCAGTGCTAAATTGAAGCTTTGTCCCTAAGGCATTTTGGAGACTTCGCCAAAAATTTGAAGTAAACCTAGAGTCTCGATCAAATGTGATCATTACAGCAATACCATGTAAGCGTATTACCTGGCTTACATAAATCTCAGAAAGTTTATCCATCGGGTAGTCTACACGGACCGTTAGGAAATCAGCAGACTTAGTCAAGCGATCTACTATCACCCAGATCGAATCATGACCACTTGATGTCCTTGGCAGTCCTTGCACGAAGTCCATCGTCACATGTTCACATTTCCACTCTGGTATGTCTAATGGTCTTAATAGTCCTGCAGGTTTGCAGTGTTCAGCTTTCACTTGCTGGCATGTTAAACACTGAGAAACGTGTTTAGCTATATCCGTCTTCATGCCATTCCACCAAAACTGCTGGCGTAAATTTCTATACATCTTTGTACTACCCCGATGAATACTATAATTGCTCCTATGTGCTTCCGATAAAATTTCCTTCTTCACTTCTTCATTATCGGGAACACAGAGTCGTCCTCGACACCTTACAATCCCATCTTTAGAGACTTGAAACTCGATCTTTTCCCTAAAGACACAGTGTTTCGTATTTTTACAACCTCTGGATCAGATTCCTGTAGAATCTTAACTTTCTGAATAATCTTGGGCTCAATCCTTAATGCAGTGAGCATACCGGTAAGGTGGTCTATTTCCGACTTGAAGTCTGAATCTACTACTGACTTTAACAGATTCCATTCCGTTATCCTTAGGCTAGCCATGTCCATAGCCGACTTTCGACTAAGGGCATCTGCCACCTTATTTGCCTTTCTTGGGTGGTACCGTTTTTCACAGTCATAATCTTTTAATAATTACATCCACCTTCTCTGTCTCATGTTCAACTCTTTTTGCGAAAACAAATACTTTAAGCTCTTATGATCTGTATAGATTTCAAACTTTTCTCCATACAGATAATGTCTCCATTTTTTCAAAGAAAAAACTACCAACTCTAAATCATGGGTGGGGTAATTTAACTCATGAGGTTTCAACTGTCTTGATGCATAGGCTATGACTTTGCTATGCTGCATTAAAACACATCCCAGTCCTTTATGAGATGCATCACTATACATCGTGAATCCACCAGATCCAGATGGTATAGTTAAAATTGGAGCTGTAGTTAATTTCCTTTTAAGTTCCTGAAAGCTTCTTTCACATTCTCCACTCCATTCAAACTTTACATTCTTTCGAGTTAATTTCGTTAAAGGGCCTGCCAATTGTGAGAACCCTACAATAAACCTCCTATAATAACCAGCCAGTCCCAAGAAACTTTGTATTTCGGTTGGTGTCGTCTGTCTCGGCCAGTTCATCACCACCTCAACCTTTGCAGGGTCTACTACAATTCCATTTCCCGACACCACGTGTCCTAAAAATATTATCTGGTCTAGCCATAATTCACACTTACTGCAATTTACGATATCTTAGTGTTTGCAACGCTATCTTCAGGTGTCACTCATCTCTTCAAGTCCTCTAGAATATATCAGGATATCATCAATGAAGACAATCACAAATTGATCCAGATAAGGCTTAAATATCCTATTCATTAAATCCATAAATGCGGCCGGTGCATTCGCCAATCTAAATGGCATAACTAGGAACTCGTAGTGTCCATATCGAGTCCTGAATGCAGTCTTAGGAATGTCTTCTTTCTTTATCCTTAACGACGGTATCCCGATCTTAAGTCAATTTTAGAAAAGACTGAACTTCCTTGCAATTGATCAAATAAATCATCAATTCTAGGCAAGGGATACTTGTTCTTTATGGTTACTTGATTTAGTTGCCTATAGTCAATAGATAAACGCATCGACCCATCCTTCTTTTTCAGAAATAGGACTGGTGCACCCCAGGGAGAAACACTTGGCCTAATAAATCCCTTATCAAGCAATTCTTGTAATTGTACCTTCAATTCGTTTAGTTCCATTAAGGTCATTCTATAGGGGGCTTTCGATATTGGTCCTGTTCCAGGCATAAGTTCAATTTCAAACTCAATCTCTCGTTCAATTTTATGAAGTAATGGTTAAACAACTAATCAAATGCCACACCTCAACACTTTTAAGGCAGAACGAGTACTGTAGAAGAAAAAAAATTCTTAGATGCCCTTGGTGCATGTGGGCTCATCTCACATGTACCATTGGATGAAGTGGGCCCATGTAGAACCCACTAATGTAACAGTAGCGTGAGCTAGGTTCACATGATTTGGATGCATACATTACTGGCTTATTGTACAAATGATCGCGACAAGTTTCTAGTGTATCTAGAAAAAAATGAAACAAGTCCAAAGCTAGGCTCTAAAATAGAATCTGCGTCCATAATTAAGTCATGTGTAGAAAAGTCTGCATCAATGAATTGGTCCACTTGGCCTTGGACGATACTAAATGAACATATTGAAAGTGTTGGCATGACGCGCCATTACTAAATAATGCTTTGATTGACATGATGTGAGCTGTCATCATATGAATGCAACACCGAATATTAGTTTATCCCTCTGTAGATAGGATCCAAATTCTATTGTAATCTCATCTATAATGGGTGGATGATATTATTACATCACTTGATTTATCAAGCACATTTTTCCAGATGAACATTGGCTCTCAAGGAATTGATGAAGCAACATACTTTTATTCATCTACTCAAAATTCAATGAAGAAAGGGAGGCACTTTGCTCCATAGTCCAAACAGAACAACACGTCAAAAAGCACTAAAAATCAAATCTCCACTCCAACGACTCACTTCAACACACTAGCAAACCAAATACAACCTCACAAGAAAAATCCATGGAAAGCCATTGACAACAAGCATATAAACCGAATTATTATTTCCTTTTTTATATTTTTATTTTGAAGAGGCTTGAAAAGATGGCGATTCGTAATGGATGGATTCTCGATGAAAATGAAATTAGCTTAGCCAGTGCCACCAAGAACGCCCTTGAGCTTCTTGACCTGAGCATCATCAAGGAAAGTGGTGGCCTCCACCAACTCAGAAGGAATATTATTAGCGAACGGAGCAA
The DNA here is from genome assembly GCA_017140595.1 of Eucalyptus curtisii. Lineage (NCBI taxonomy): Eukaryota > Viridiplantae > Streptophyta > Magnoliopsida > Myrtales > Myrtaceae > Eucalyptus > Eucalyptus curtisii. Next base: position 15,876,733 of record CM029502.1, read on the forward strand.
AGTCCAAGATTTGAAGCCCAGGGCTCGGACTGCTGAAGCTGACTATGGCAAGTGCTGCACCTTTACCAGCATTCAATTGGAAGTGAAATAGGCCGAGGGAAAGTCACGCTATCCCCTTTGTTGAGGTTCTTCAAGTAGACGGTATCGACCCTTGGAGGACAAGGAGGACCTCTGAGGCGCTTGGGTGCATGTGTGTCAGGATGACCCTGCCTGGGGGCCATATCGAAATTAATGGTTGCAACCAATCTGTATATGATGGGGACCATATAGCTCCTGGGCATTTTCACAACTTATTTTAAAGGTGGCAAAGAATGTTCATAAGTTTTATTTTAGAAGTTTACTTAACTATAATTAAGCACTACATCACCAATAAACTGATAAGTACATAGGATACATCACTTGTCACTCATGATGCTTCTCTATCTCAGATTAAAGGAATTTCTCCTCCTGTCAGTATGTATGTGGTGGGTTTTTCTCATTAATTTTGCGCAAAAAATTTCATCCATTTTGATAAAACCACAAATGAAAGTCTTATCCATTTAATAAAAACACAAATAAAACTTATCTCCCTCTCGTTACGACCTAAATTTTCGTCAGCAAATTGAGCATGCATTTTTGTAAAAATAAGAAATATGTGAAAATAATAAAAAATACTAAATGAAATTTCGGCGCATCTCACGGCAGCCTCGCGTCCACATATACGTATTTCCAACATATACGCATTCGGCGGGGTAGAATAAAGCAGAGAGAACGCACGTACACGATGCTCAGCAAATTCTGTCTCGTATCGTCAATTTCCAAGAGCTTCTAGGTTGCGATTCCCTCTTCATACTCGGTCCCTCCAGTCCACCGGTAGCCGCTGCTCGTCTCCTACCGCCGACCACCATAGTCTTTCCGCATTTAAACCCCAGAGAATAGAACAGAGAGTACAGGGAAAGAATTCTTTATGTTTATTTGTGATTCTCTCTTGCTGTCCTCTATGAATCCTCACCTCTCTCTCTGTCACTGATTGCCTTCGCAGGCTAGTTCCCCAACACCACCAGCTTCGCAGCCACAGTAAGTGCTCCGTTCTCCCCTAATTCGCATGCTCTGTTTCTGCTGAAGGTAGGGGCCGAGTGCTCGATTACACCAGCATGAAATCCGGTCGCGTTCGAGCCTTAGCGATAAATTTAAATATGACCCCTCTCTTATTTTTGCATCTAGATCCTTTGGCCGTTTGATAAAATTCCTGAACTAGACCAGTGCGTTATTCGATTCAGATTCTGACTTAGGGCTTTCCTTTGGTTAGTCGATTCATTATTTTCGTCATTGAACTTTACCGTTGTTTCGTTTCCTTTTATTTCAGAATTTTGTAGCTATACGTTTTAGGATTTGTTCTTGGAATTCTCGGATTAGATGCATATCCAGTGTGTACGCAAGACGAATTTGATACTGGCTACTCCAGAGCTTGACCGAGCGCCCCTTAAACGAAAATGAATTGATCCGTGCACGTTTTCTTCTTATACTTCACTCTATGTCGTTCTGTGTTTATTGTGCCGAATTGGAAACATATTATGAAAAAATGTTGCTGGTTGGCTCTCTGTACGTGTTGAAATTGCAAGTGTATTGAGCAAATGCTACCATCTTGAATACCGAGTGCATGCTGCGAGAGCATTGAGTTGCTGCTCTAGTCATAGTATGCACATTCATTTGGGTGCTCTGTGTTACTGATTGGTTCATCAGTTGTATGCCCATTTCAAATATGTTGAGTTGCTGACTCGGTTACTGTGTTGTGTTCGTACCAATGTGGTGAGTTACGGAATATGTCTATTCTGTGCGTGCTGGTTGTTTGTATGTTCTGGTATGCGTAATCATGTAATTGTGTCATTGATGTGCTGTTCGTTGATGCTAAGTACTTGCTGTCCAGATCTTTTCTTTCATTTTTTTCTGTTCTTGTTTAGTGCTACTGAGGTTGACTACATTATTGGAACCTCTAGTGTCGTGCTTCTGACTGAAGGATTCAGAGTTATAACGGCCCAGTATAATGAGACGATTGTTCAAATTCTTTTGGGCTATTTTTTTTTTTCTGGCAAAAAATAAATGATTTGGATAATATTTTCCAAGAAATATTCGTTTGCATCAACTGAAATAATTAGTTAATGAAAAATAATTTGAATATTGAAAATAATTTATATCTAAATATTTTCATGAACCATTCATTTTCGTAACCGATACAAGCGATCATTTTATATAAAATGATTCACAAATCATTCATTCTGTAAAGCAAAAATAATAATTTATTTCTCTTACAAAAATGAATGAATGAAAATATTCTAATCGTCCACGAAAATATTAGAAAATTCATAATGTAATTTCTATGTTAACACTGGTTTGCATAGCATCCATGTGAGCGATTTTTTGGACTACATTGACAAATCGTTAAAAGATTTACGACTCAATTGATATAATTAAAAGATTGAGAACTGAATTGTCATAAATGTAATAGGTTTAAGACTTTTTTGGTACTTTTTTCCCTTGGATAATTAGTGTAGTGTGCAGCAATTAATATATACTAGTTGGCTTCTCCTCGGATTAAGGTATTAGCATTCTGTTGAGCAATCCCAACAGTTGTTTATCAAGTTCAATTGGGCTAACTGACCATGTTTGTACAAGAACAATTGCAGATCAAAATCAGATATGTTCCAGACAGTAGGAACCTGGTCAATAAGTGTTTGCCCAACAACAGTTTCTCCATGTGATGCTTGTGTTGTTTGTGCTAGCCAGGAGTTTAATCGCGCTCAAACGAATGCTTGCAGTGTTCTTCAAAGCTAACTTCCTCCGCATTCCTCTCCGTCAACCCCAGACACATTCACACGAGCACTCTGTTTTTGTTCTATTCTAGCATACTCACATAACACGAAGGCAACTTCCTTTTCGTCTTTATATGATTTGTCTGCATGCGTCTGCTTCTTCATTTTGCATTTGCCCATGCCTTTAGGAAGAGGAAAATAACTCTTCTTTTCATCAAGGTAGGGAATGGAATGGAGGAAACCTGAATAATGGTAAATTAAGCTTAACTCCGACAGAGCAATTCATGTCTGTGGAGAATGATGGGAGAACGGTAACAATTCGAACAATATCGAATTAACGCAACGGAATAAAATAATCTCCCCTCTTGTGTAAACCTAATAGGAATCCATATAGTAGAGTAAAATAAATACCAAGCACGCGAACACAAGACGTTTTTTTACGTGGAAAACCTCCTTGATGTGAGGAGATCAAAAACCACGGGACTGGAGTCCACCCAAAAATCTTCACTATTAATAAAATTGGGTGAACAATGTTCTTCTCTAGCAAATACTAGAGGTACATAGCAGCAAAGACCTCAAGAACATAATTCTTGACAATACACATGAATTTCACAAGAGATCAAGGATAAATCTGACCAAAAACGCAGGTTTTGATCAATCCATGAAAAACCTGATGGAGGCAACTTCAAACGAAAATCAAACCGTTCAGACTCGAGAAAATTGCGCCACGAACATGCTGACAAAATTTCATCTCAATCAGACAATGAATCGACCTCCGATGCCAGCTTGATGTAAATCAGATATTGTCTCAACCCCCAGATTTTCTACTTTCTCTTTTTCTCTTGTTACTATTTCCTTTTGCGACTACCACACTGAAGATAGTGGGAAACTCTATTTCTCCATATAACTTATTATATGGGCTCAACCCCTTTTTGGGCTTGCACCTCATTGAGCTTCCTCCACATAGGAGTGAACCCAGCTAACAAATCTCCCCCTCATGACAATGTGGAGGGATTCACCATCCCTACTATCAATTGACAATGTTCAAGCTTCTCTCTTGGTAGAGTCTTCGTCATCATATCAGAGCCATTATGATCCGTATGAATTTTTTCAAGTTCCAATAACTTTTCATCTAGAACATCCCTTATCCAATGATATCTAACATCGATATGTTTCGATCTAGAATGAAAAGATGAATTCTTACCAAGATGAATTGCACTTTGATTATCACAAAATAGCACATACCTCTTTTGCTTGAACCCAAGTTCTTCTAAGAACTTCTTCATCCATAGCATCTCTTTACTAGTTTCAGTCGCTGCAATAAATTCAGCTTCGGTTGTAGAAAGTGCAACACACTTCGCAATCTTGACTTCCATGACACAGCTCCACCCGCCAAAGAAATCAAATAACCGAAGTAGATTTACGAGTATCAATATCTCCTGCCAAGTCGGAATCTGTGTATCCAACTAACTCAAGTTTCCCGGTCCCGAAACTAAGTTTCAAATTTGAAGTTCCCCGAAGATACCTCATAATCCACTTCACTGCATTCTAGTGCTCTCTGCCTGTATTTGACAAATAGCGACTAACAACGCTAACTGCATGCACCAAGTCTGGGCGTGTACATACCATCGCATACATTAATCTTCCTACAGCTGAGGCATATGGAACATTTTCCATATCTTTCTTCTCTTTATCAGTCGTAGGACTTTGCATCATATTTAACTTAAAGTGGACAGCAAGAGGAGTACTAACCACTTTAGCCTTGTCCATGTAAAATTTCCAAAGGATCTTCTCGATATATTTCTCTTGCGACAAAACTTCTTAGCATCTCTGTCTCGGGTAATTCTAATGCCAAGAATCTGCTTCGCCGAGCCCAAGTCTTTCATGGTAAAAGACTTGCTCAACTGTTTCTTCAATAACTCAATTCTTGAAGCATTCTTGCCAACAATCAGCATATCATCAACATAAAGTAAGAGAATAATAAAGTCATCATCAGAAATTTTTTGGACAAACACACAGTTATCTGAAGAAGTCTTCTTATAGCCCTGTTCTGTCATAACTGACGCAAATTTTTTATACCACCGCCTCGATGCTTGTTTTAGGCCATAGAGACTTTTCTTCAATTTGCACACATAATCCTCTTTCCCTTTCACTTTAAAACCCTCAAGTTGTTCCATGTATATCTCTTCCTCCAAGTCACCATGTAGGAAGGCTGTTTTAACATCCATTTGTTCAATTTCCAAATCTAGGCTAGCTGCCAAGCCTAGTACCACACGGATAGAAGACATTTTTACTACCGGAGAAAATATATCTTCAAAATCAATACCCTTTCTTTGACCGAACCCCTTAACAACCAATCTAGCTTTGTACCGTGGTTGTGAAGTATGTTCATCTTGCTTCAATCTATATACCCACTTGTTCTTCAAAGCTCTTTTACCTTTAGGTAACTTCACCAACTCAAAAGTATGATTATCATAAAGTGACTGCATCTCATCTCGCATAGCATCAAACCAATTACTTTTGTTCTCATCTTATATTACTTCTGCATAGCACTCTAGCTCACCTGCATCAGTCAATAATACATACTCATCTTCAGAATACCTGGTGGAAGGTCGTCGGTCTCTAACGGATCTCCGGACTAGAACATCCAGTGGAACATCTAATTGAGCCTCTGGTTTAGGAATAGTATTATCTGTTTCAACATATTTAGGAACATGTGCATTATTTGGAACATTGACTTCCTGCTGCTCTACATCAACCCGTGTTGGAATATTTGTAAGAGGAACTGGATCCAAATCAACCAAATTATCACTAACCTGTGGTGTTGGAATCATCTCTGCTTTCTTAATATCTTCTATTGTTTGATCTTCCATAAACACAACGTCTCTGCTTCTTACAATTTTCTTTTCAACTGGATCATAAAATTTATAGCCAATCATATCTTGTCCATAACCAATAAATATGCACTGTCGTATTTTCACATCAAGTTTAGACCTCTCATCTTTGGGAATATGCACAAATGCTTTGCACCCAAACACATGCAAATAATCATAAGAAACATCTTTACCTGTCCAAACTCTATTAGGAATATCAAACTCTAAAGGAACGAATGGAGTAAGATTTAATACATGCACAACTGTACTTAAAGCCTCACCCCAAAAGGATCCAGATAGCTTTGACTGTGAAAGTAAGCATCTTACCCTTTCAACTAATGTTCTGTTCATTCTCTCAGCTAAGCCATTTAACTAAGGCATCTTGGGAGGTGTCTTTTGATGTCGAATACCTTGTTGTCTGCAATATTCATCAAAAGGTCCAATATACTCTCCCCCGTTATCAGTTCTAATACATTTCAATTTCTTTCCAGTCCGTCTCTCAACTGAAGCCTGAAATTGCTTAAAAGTATCTAATACTTGATCTTTAGTTTCAAGGTATGAATCCAAATTTTCCTTGAAAAATCATCAATGAAGGTAATAAAATAAAGAGAGCCACAAAGTGATTTTGTTTTCATAGGACCGCAAACATCAGAATGCACTAAATCCAGTATACCTGACTTTCTTGAAGGAAGGGAGCTTTTAAATGCAACCCTGTTCTGTTTTCCCGTTAAACAGTGAGCACACTTCTTTAGCGTCGAACTTTTCAATCTTGAAAGGAGCTTCTTCTTGGCCAATATTGACAAACCCTTCTCACTGATGTGATTGAGCCTCTTATGCCACAACTCAGCTGCATCTTCGTTGTCTATTGCATTAATTTGTCTGTAGACAACTTTGCCTGCATAACGTACAACGAAAAATATTTTTCACCTCTAGCCACAACAAGAGAACCTTTGGTGAGCTTCCATTGACCATTACTGAAGGTACTGTACCCCTTATCATCCAACTTGCCTGTAAAAATCAAATTCAAGCAGATATCAGGTATATGTTTAACATTATTCAATACTAACCTTGTGCTATTGCTGGTTTCTAGGCACACATCACCGATGCCTACAGCTTGAGCTAGCCCGTTGTTTCCCATCTTCACAGATCCGAAGTCACCTGACCTGTATGATGTAAAGAAATCCCTACGAGACGTAGCATGAACAAATGCACCACTATCAATTACCCAACTGGTCTCATGAGATACAAAATTCACCACATCACCATCAAACATAATGAGAAAGTCTTCTTTAAGTGCAGCGACACGATTGTCATCGCTGTCATTATCACTTTTCTTCTCTTTACCTTTCTCCTTTTGTTTCTCCCTTTTTAACTGGCGACAAAACCTTTGAATATGTCCCTTCCGATGACAATAATGGCACTCAACATTAGCAAATTTATTATACTTGCCTCTGCTTTTATCTCGACTTTTATCTCTATTTCTCGGACTTCGAGACTCCCTTCTTCCCCTTTTCTCAACAACCAAGGCATCAGAATGTGAAGAGGACGATCCTTGCGTCTTCCTTCTCATTTCTTCATTCAAAATACTACTCTTGGCCATGTCCATGGTAATTGTACCATCCGGGGTAGAATTAGACAAAGATGTTCGGAACGTCTCCCATGAGTCCGGCAAAGTACCAAGCAACCATAGTGCTTGTATCTCATCATCAAACTTGATTCCCATCGTAGCCAACTTATTTCTAATTCCTTGAAAAGAATTTAAATGATTAGTCAAACGAGTACCATCATCATATCTCAGAGCCATCATCTGTTTGATCAAAAATAACTTATTATTCCCAGTCTTTCGAGGATATAACTGTTCGAGCTTATCCCATAAACTGCGTGCATGTGTTTCCTCAATAATATGGTTCAAAACATTATCATCTACCCATTGCACGATATAACCACACACTTGACGATGAAATATAGACCATTCAACATCGGTTTTATTCTCCGGTTTCTCCTCGGCAAATACGGGCAAATAAAAATCTTTCACATATAAAAGGTCTTCCATCTTCCCTTTCCAAATATGATAATTCGAACCATTCAGTGTAACCATTCTACTTGTATTCGTTTCCATTGTTTAACACAAGGCAAAAAAAAATCAAGCAATAACCATATGCTCTGATACCACTCTGATAGGAGAACCGTAACAATTCGAACAATATCGAATTAACGCAGTGGAATAAAATAATCTCCCCTCTTGTGTAAACCTAGTAGGAATCGATATAGTAGAGTAAAATAAATACCAAGCACGCGAACACAAGACGTTTTTTTACGTGGAAAACCTCCTCGATGTGAGGAGATCAAAAACCACAGGACCGGAGTCCATCCAAAAATCTTCACTATTAATAAATTGGGTGAACAATGTTCTTCTCTAGCAAATACTAGAGGTACATAGCAGCAAAGACCTCAAGAACATAATTCTTGGCAATACACATGAATTTCACAAGAGATCAAGGATAAATCTGACAAAAAACGCAGGTTTTGATCAATCCATGAAAAACCTGATGGAGGCAGCTTCAAACGAAAATCAAACCGTTCAAACTCGAGAAAATTGCGCCACGAACATGCTGACAAAATTTCATCTCAATCAGACAACGAATCGACCTCCGATGCCAGCTTGATGTAAATCAGATATTGTCTCAACCCCCAGATTTTCTGCTTTCTCTTTTTCTCTTGTTACTATTTCCTTTTGCAGCTACCACACTGAAGATAGTAGGAAACCATATTTCTCCAAATAACTTATTATATGGGCTCAAGCCATTTTTGGGCTTGCAACTCATTGGGCTTCTTCCACATAGGAGTGAACCCAGCTAATAGGGAACAGAGAAGCAGGAACAAGAGTTCTTTTGAGAGACCATCAGGGGAACTGGATAGCCTGTTTTCCTCGAAACACAGGAAGAACGAATGCTTTTATTGCTGAGATTTGGAAGTTAGGAGGCAAAATTAGACCTAGTGTTTCGAATAGTGCCATTCATTTGCATAATGAATTAGATGCTTTAGCGGTTATTCATGCTCTTGAGAACAAACAGTCTCACAATCTTCTTATAGAACCTCTCCTTGTGAGTGCACGAACTTGCAAGGAAAGAATGGAGGCATGCCGTGAATTGAGCATTATATATACAGAGAAGCAAACGGATGCACAGCATGCTCTGGCTAGTTTGGGAAAGGAGCAGCATATGAAGTTTACTATTTTCACAAGTATTCCAAATGTTATCAAAGATACTTTGTGTGAGGATGCACTTGATAGTATTTCAACTGGTTTAATTTCGGAATGATGGTCTTCGTTTCACCAAAAGAAAAGAAAACTTAACCCCCTTTGGGTTTAACTGAATATGGTCCAGACCATCATGAAAGGGCCGAACTTCTAAGTCCAACAATTTGGATAGTGGGCCTTAAATCTGAAACATTTCTGAGTTAGGTCTATGAAGATGTTGGTATTTTCCAATATGTACATATCCGTAATATTTTTATTCACCAACTTAGACAAGTACTTTCTGAGCACCATGGCAAAAAAAATTCTTTTTACCTCTTTTTTCTTGTCTTTTCACCGACAACTAAAAAAGCCATCCAAAAGTGTGGCTTGCGCTAATGTAACCTTCGCGTAAAAGAGATACATGAACATCTTTAAACTTATCTCATAATTTGAGAACATCGTCATCCTTAGCTATTAAATTTTTTATATGCATTTAGCTTAATGTGAGTATTTTCAAAAGCTCAATATCAGAATTTTTTTATTAAAAAAATAATTAACTGAATAGGGAATTTATTTAGTCTTTGAGAAAGTAAGGAAAATGGGGAGGATATAGATTTAGATGGAAAGTCAATCACTGAAATTAGCTCATATTTGCAAAAAACATAAAATAAAGATGGAACATTTTTTCGTGTGCCCCATGGGACGAGGACTCTTCTCAAGTTGTGCATGTCACGAAAGAGAGGAAGGAGACAAAAGAGATTTCTGGAGAGTGTGGATATGGCAGTTGACTCTTGATCATCTCTTATCTACTGATCCTCGAAAATTTCACATTTCTAGATTCCTGCACAAATCAATCGTTTCAACCTTTATGCACCGACCAAAAAAAAAAAAACCTTCATGCATTTTTTCATACTTCAATTTGATGTCACCAAAGCCCCACTCTTCAACACAAGTCACTTTTCAACCCATGTGGATATGGGAGAAAGTTGGTCCGTAATAATGCAGATTTTTAGGGCTTGTTTGGTAAGCATCCAAACGGTGCCTAATTTTGATTTTTTGTTCCCGGGAGCAGTTTGGGAATATAATCGTGTTTGGTAAAATTTTTGTTCCCGGAAGTAAATTTGGAACTGAATTAAGAATAAAAAAAAAATTGATTCTTGTCCTGTGAACAAATCTAAGAATCAAGCTCATATTCTCTTCTTCTTCTTCATCTACTGCCACCGCCACGTCCATCGTTTGCCGTCTACTGCCCACCGCCACCGGTCGCCGGTAATCGGTTCGGCGAGCTCACCGAAGGCAAGCCCAGCCACCGGCGAGGCTGGGCGAGCCTCACGATCTGGCGAGGCCGAGCCTCGGTGGGGCTGGGCGAGCCTTGCCCCTCGCCTTGCCCCTCGCCTAGCCCCAACGAGGGTTGCCTAGCCATCGGCGAGGCTCGGCCGACGAGGGCCAGCCTCGCTGAGGGCTGGCGACACTCTGGTGAGGTTGCCAACTATCCGGCGACCGGCCACTTGAAAAAGAAGAATAGGATAGAGAAAGGAAAAAAAAAAAAAAGAAAAAAAAAGGAAAAAAAGTAAAAAAATTATTTAAAAATTAAAAAAAAATTTATTTGGAGTAGAAATTTTGAGCATGGTACCAAACGCAATTCTATTCTAAAATCAGAAATTTTGGACGGCTATCAAACGGCTTAAAAGGCTTATAAATTGTTCCCAGGAACAGAATAAAAAAAATCATTTTTGATCAGAAATTGTTTTTGGGAACAGAATCATTACCAAATGCACCCTTAGATAATCAAATAATAGTCAACAAAAAGAGAGAAGAAAATTTTCAAATCTAACCGATGAATGGACTTGATCAATGCAGCCCAAGTCCGAGACAGCTAGAAACATCAAATAATTTTCATTAAAAAATAATAAAACATGTGCATGCTACCCAGCTACTTTTCTTTTGCTAAAAGCAAAAGATGAATATTTAAAATCATAACAACCGATCAATTTGAGGCTTCTCTTTCTTCTTCTTCTTGTTTTTTTAGCCATTCTAGCCTTTTATGGCGGCTCAAGAAAAAAGTGACTCTTTTATCATTCGTCTATAAACCGAATATGAACAATTGGTCTTTCATATAGACATGATACAATATTATATACATCTACATCCATATAAACATAGATATATATATATATATGTACCCTTCAAGCCTTAATTAAATTGGAACTAGAATTATCAAGTCACTATGGTTTAATAGTTTTTGTTCACAATTTACTTTTGATAATGCGAACACATAACCCTAATGATGAGAAAATGGTGATGAGAGCTATCTAGACTCACTCTGCTCTGAGGTCTATATATATATGCATGCATACTTCTGACTTCTAAGATTATATTGCTCTAAGCAAAAAATCATAATAGCCATTGTTATAGTTATTATTGAATTGCTGTACAAAAGTTACAATAATATTCATAGTTACAGTGAATAAGGTAAGTTTACTATGTTTGGCTTGAAAAAGATGAGATGATCCATAAAGCCATATGGGCTACAACTCTAGTGCACGATGCAAAAAGAATTATCGTACTTGTTCAATTATGGGGGCAAAAAATAAATAATTAGTCACTCTAGAATCTAGAATTTTCGAATGGAGACCTATCAACGAACCAGTTTGGTCTGTTTATACAAACTGAGGGGCCGTATCAGCTGGTGTTCAGCACCAGGGGAATTTGCTCAATTTGCACTGGTATTTGCTGGGTTGAGTTTAAAGTGAGTCAATTCAATTTAATGAATGGATTAAAATTAGTAGTAAGAAACAAAGAACAGAGTAAAAATGGGTGTAAATGGATATGACTGAGACTCAACGGCGATGGAGATTAAATAAAACAAATAAGGGCACTACCTCCATCAGATTAGTCATGCGCCTAGAAATTAGTTTGGGGAGTCATCCCGGGCTAGGTCTTGCTTTCAAGGAAAACCGTTGCCTCGCTGCTTGTTCAAGCTTTCTTGGAGCGCCTTTTTATATTGTATATCGATGACTCGAAACGAAGTGCTTGCAAAATGCTCCATTTGTTGTAAATCTTGATGCCAAATCTGATGATAATTAGGATGAAAATAGTACAGCCAATTTTTTCTTGAGTTCCCAAATATTAGGGATTGCATAAACAAAAACGAGCATTATTTCAGCTCCGGCTTTTAACTGCATATGATAGATAATATTTCTATGTGCAAGATGAAAATGTTGAGTGTATCAGATGTATAAACAACGTACCTTTTACTGAGATACTTCAGTCTCTTATGAAAATAGGATGTTTGAAACATAAACTTAAATATGGCATCATGAAACAGATTATAATTGATGCACGGTAAACAGGCAAAGAACAAGATCATGAATTGAAGAAAAAAATGGCATGTAATATAGAAATTTTCAAGAACTCAAATTCTCTCTTTTTTTTTTTTTTGGTAGGTAAGTTAATCCTTTCATTGCTCAACTTGTGAGGCAAACTGGGTGGACAAAACCCAACTGCATTTTTAAGCAGAAATTTCCCCTTATAAGTTCGAAGAATCCATTCAAACTCAATATCCAATGCACCAAAACTCCTATGAAATCCCAGCAGCTCCAGAAGATGACTCCATTGTTCATACAGCCTCAGAGAAAGCACATTAGAAGACCAGATGGTTCCTAAGACTCGGGAAAAGAGGAACACAGGGTGCACTTATCATCAATTGAAGTCCACTTTCTCATTCTATCAAATGTTTGCAGCCTATTTAATATAACAAGCCACATAATGAATTCAAATTTCCGGAGGTTTGGAGTAAACCGGATAATCTTATGCCAAACCATCTTTTGCTTCTTTTCTCGTACCTATTTCCAACATAAGCTTCACCTGCGTAAACTGACCGGAAGAATTTCTTGTGAAAGAACTCTATCCTCAGAAGAACTTCAAAGAGAGAGTATCCCACAAAAACTGCATGAATCTGGACTATAGATAATACTAAAGAAAGACCCACCCTTTGCCTCTTTTTGGGTGCTTTCTTTCGTCCTCTCATAAAGTCGAGTCTTGCTTTATTTAAGATGGTCAAATCTGGTAAAGAGATAATAATAAAGAAAGACCTGAATGAAGTTGAAGCCGATCCGCATAATCTTTATAATTACACAAAGGAATCCTCATGTTCGTGCGATTTAAGAGATTATCTTCCCTCATCAACGGCTGGTCTGTTGATTATTGTCACCATCTGGTGGTCTAACAAGAATGGTCTGATACTGAGGGAGCGTTTGATCTACGATGGTTCCGGTATAAAGAATGGAACAACTCCAGAGAGGCTTTTTACTTGTCATGCTTCCAAAAAGCACATAAAAACAGTGCATTGCTTTCTATTCCAAAGCAGTTGACGTCCACAGTTACGTACAATTTGATCAAGCAATGCACAAAAACAAACTCGTAGTTCATTCCGAAGACATTATTCAGCAATATTTGTACATGCGTTAGGCTACATTGTAATGTCCGTTCACTCATTGCAGCAAACTCATTTATAAGAATTGTTAAAAAGAACTCTAGAGGTGTGGCGTGATATTTGTCTCATATATTTGCCCCCAAAATTTATCCAAATTGGTCTCTCATGACCCATTTATTAAAACTAATTTTCGTTTGATAAAAAAATCCAAAATTGATAACCCATAACACATTTACCCCAAATCAATCTTTGTTAGCGGTTTGGAATATGATGTGAAGAGTAAATTTAGATCAAAAGTACTAGTTTGAGATTTTTCATAAGACGAATATTAGTTTGGATAGAAATCTAATTTGAAGTAAATATGTCATCAATTATCAGTTTGAAATTTTTAGTGATATTAATCCTTTCTTGAAATGCTAATAGCTTCCATTGACATATTCATAATTAATTTGGCCCAACTGAGAAACTATAATTACTCAGTGCATAGACAGTAAAATCAACATTCTTTTTTTTTTTTTGGCCGAGTAAACAATTTTCTCTTTCGGCAAAACTCGTTCGGACTCGTAGTCTCGTGGTATATAATCCAAACGATGCGAACCCCAAATTGCCCGGGTACCGCCATCATTTTTTAATGTCATAGCTGCGAACTTCATCACCATTTTTTTCTTCGCCATTCAACCACATTTCCATAGGCGCCAACAGAGTCCTGTTCTTCTAGTTTCGAAGGTATGCTTTACACTCTTATCGCTTGTTTTGATGCGAATTGTGAGGTTAATTGGACAGATGCAGAGCAGCTCAGTTCATGTCAAGGCACCTAGAAACCGACTCCACATGGACTGTGTTATCTCCGAAGATGTGTCGGATTATAGATGAGTGTCGAATTCTCGATTTTGAGAGTTGGGTCTTGAGTGAAACGCGTTGGCGATTTTGTATGGTGGAAAAGAACTGTTCTTTATTGATTTTTTTCAGTGTTGGGAGCTTGAACACGGAGACGAGTCCAGCCGGCGAAGAACCCACCTCGTGGGACGAACGATACAACATCAATTTGATGCCCTCCGAGTTGTTCCTCAAGTTTCGGAAAGAAATTCAGGGAATCCGAGTCGGAGTTAATCTGGAGGTGTTTCTTCTGATGTGCCTAAATTTTGCTTGCCTTTGTGTTGCCACGTATTTGAAGTTTGGTCTCTAGCAAATATGATTGGCCTGGATGAATGAAAAAGGGTGATCTAGTGGCTTAATTTTGTTGAGAGAGGTGTGGAAAGATGAACCAAACCATTAAGGCTTGAAGGAGTGAATGAAATGTTTCGTTTTGAGGTCATCTGCATATGGTATCTGAAGCTTGGGTCGATTTTAATGTGAATAACTTGTTCGTTCTTAATTTAATTCTTATGTTGCTGACTTGGATTGGGTATGCATATTGGATGTGGTTCCTGTCTAATTTGATACGCATACTCATTCCTTGGTCTTGAAGACAAGTGCTGGATATTTCAGTGTGTGGATGGCGCAACTTCGCTTTTTAATTAGTGTCAGAGATTGTGGCACTGGTTCCTAAATTACTGACTACTCTTCTAACATGCATGTGGGAGAGAATTTAAAATGTCAAAGGATTTTTAGTGATGCTTCTGTCTAGTTTAAGTTTGCAGATAGATTGACCTGAAAAATTGACATGGGAACTTCATGACTTATACATACTTGAGGCCCTCTCGTTTGCTGCCGTGCATTGAAGTCCATTTTAGGGCTTCATGTTAAGTCAATATGTCAGTCCACATGTAAGGGAGAATCCGGAGAGTGTTGAACTATTCAGATATCAATCCTTGCTCTCATGGAAGATAAAAAGAGGTTTGTTACAGTTTTCACCGATGTCTGATTAGTGAAGATGTTAGAAGTTGAGTAGATTAACGGGAGCACTTTTATTTTTTATTTTTCCAGTGATCTCCATGAGGTTGAACCTCATTTGGCTGAGCATGTTGATCAGACTTGTACAAGATCTGGCATGCAGGATGTTACAGCCTTACAGTTATTCGCATAGATTCCATCAACATATGCTAATTGCTATAATTTCCATAATTTCATTGCTTGGCTTGGCTTTGTGTTCACTGTTTCATCTTTATTGACCTAATACAGCTTCTGTCAGTAAGTCGCATAATGAAGTAGATGAACATAGACTTTCTTTTTCTTGTTGTCTCTTTTGTTCTTCTATAAGCTCTGACTGCGACTTTAATTCATCAGATATTTTGATTTTTGTGCCCTCATTCACCATACTTCAGCTTAAGTGGAACAATTAAGAATATGTTTGTGTTTAATGTTTGTATATTCATGGTCCTCAAAACTTTGGGTCTGTCTTATAGTGCTCCAACGATTGGCCATCAAGCAAAATTTTTGTTGGAGCCTTTAGGGCCTGCTGTAACTCTGGTTGTTCAGTTAATGCAGTTATGGAATGTAGCCTCATTATGACGTCTGGATTTGATATTTTGATTCAGTTTTACAATGCTCCAAGGAATGATTTTCAAGCGAAGCTTGTGTTCAAGCTTCTCTCCCCAGATCGTCTGTGGAAGTTTGTCTATGAACCCATACATCAAGACATGCGCATTCTCTCGAAAAAGATTCCTGTCACAAAATTCTTAAGTCTCCAGGTTTGAGGCTTCTTTGATTTCACCTCTGTTTTGTCCTGCGTGGCCAAATATTCTCAATCATCAATAAGTCTGTTAACTTCTGTGGGTATTGAGCGGTAATTGGTAAAGCTTTTGGGAAGTCAGCTTGGTGTGTTTTGAAAATTACAGGTTGGCATAGGCCACAATTTTCAGTTAAATGCAATTAGTTGGAAATGGAAGCTCACCACATGTTTGGGTGGGGACGGTGTATCTCGAATTAGAAATAAGACCACTCTTGGACTTTGTCCAGGTGTAGATTTTCAATTTGGGTGGAAGGCTGATTACGTTCTTCCAGAAATCACAGGGTAAGTTTCTTCCTTCTCAGATACACTATATTTCGCTCTTGGAAGAAACTAGATGAGCAATAACACCAAAACAACTTCTAATTGTATCAACTATTTGGTGTCACGAATTAAAATTTTGCTAGTACAAAGCATGGTGATTATAACATACAGTGAACTTACAGGTGTGGGTCATGTGCTTCCGTGATTTATGTCACTCTGTTTTATTAATTTTTTCTGGGTTTCAAGTTGTGTGTTTCATGTAACAGGGGTCTTGGTACTGATGAACCACTATTCAACATGAACTCTGGGCAGTTGCAAGCATCGCTAGATAGAGTGGAAGCCATTTTAAGCTATCCAGATACTGTTTAGAGGATATTGGTGAAGAGATGGTATGTTAATTGGTTGGCTCCTTTGAACTGCATTGAGATGACAACTACTAGCATCTAATATGCACCGGATGATGGTTTGACATGACATTTTTGAACATGGCTGAGCAAAAGATCGTTTTGCTTTTGAGTGTTCATGTTGGCCTCAGAAGTTGCTTATTTATCATTGTTTTTTAGCATATGTTCATATTTAATCGCAGCATCAATTGTTTGCCTGAATTTTGTATTCAGCTGTAGAAGTGGGAATATGGGAAGGGATGACTAGGCTCAGTGGTGCAGTGAAGAATGAGTATTGAAGCCTTTGAATATCATCAATTTTGTCGGACAATGTTGTTGTATGTGAGGGAAGTAGTGGATTGGTAAAATACGTGCAATCTGTTTCATCAGTTGTTTTTAATCTTCATTTTTCACTTCCATTCCCCTTCTTTACATTTACTGAATATTCAGTCATCTACAAGATATTTGTAGAAACGAAGGTCCCATCATCATCAATGCGATTAAGTTCGTGTCAAGGCGGATGATTTGGAATGATGATAACGCATTTCTCGTGACAGCCTATCAAGAATTGTCCATGTGCATTTCATACACGACTTTGATCATGTAATTGAGCAATCGCTACTCTGTTTTCAAAATTGCTGGCCAATGGCAAATGCTCTCTATGGAGCATTTCCCCTTTTGGTTTTTGTTTATTTTTCTGGCATTTGCTAGAGTAGGGAGATGCCCTAGACATGCTAGCAAAAATCGCTAGGGATGTACTACCAGAGGTGAATCTGGAGTGCCTGTTGCTTTGGCCCTGATTAATTAATCTACTTTACAATGCGTTCTCAGAAGTTACAACTACATATCCAAGTGAACCAGAAAACGGAGCTCAAAACATTTTCTTGACTATATGCATCTTTATGAATAGTATTTTTGACATATATTTGTAAGTAGTTGGCAGTATTTTGCTCTCTCATTGTTTCAATTTCTCTCTCTCTCTCTCTCTCTCTCTCTACAATTCACGTGTCATTTTGTGGAAAGACAGAACTTTCTCTTATAAGTTGAAAAGGAACCCTCACTAACAATTCTGTGCCTTTTGGCTTTTGAAACACTTGGGATAGAGCGAAATGGGTGATGCCCACCCATTGCACCACCCAAGACAGTAATAGATGTAGAGGCTGCGGTGCCCTCTCCAACCTGTGTCCTAGACGTTGAACTTGAAACTTTGCCTTCTTTCACGTTCAAATTCTCCCCTCTTGATGCATATAAATACATACACCCAAATAGACCCCCCTAAATCAAAAAGAAAATGTCTGCCGTAAAGTTGAGAAGTTCTTATTCATTGCCAAATCTCCTGCTCTCTTGCTTACAATTCATTCTTTTCATGCTCTCTGCAGCGTCTTTAGCTCCCACAATCCTCCTCAAAATACTGCCAACTTTGCTCGGCCTCGCTTTCCCCGTAATATCGTCCGTTTTATTCATCTCTTTCGTGGGCTTCTATTCCCAGCTCACACGCTTTTGCTTCATTACCCACTTCTTGATCCTCTTCGCTTTGCTGTCCAGCCAGGTGCTCAGCATCCGGGTGCTGTTCACCAGAGAAACATCAAGACTTTCGCTGCTGAGATCACAGAGACTTGAAAGAGGCTAAAGTCCTGGTGAGGCTGGAGTGCGGGGTTTTGATGGCTATGTGCTGCTGGAGTTAGTGGTGTTGGTGCTGACGTGCATCGTGCACAATTGCTGGGTGAGGGAGTGCGAGGGGTTGGGCGCAAAAAGGGACGCAGTGGAGAAGAAGCGGAGCATGAGGATCGCAAAAGTGCAGGAGGAATCGATGGCCAACGCGGCTAGGATCGTGGAGGTCAAAGCCAATCGGAAGTTCCTTGTGTTAGCCCACTAGTTGGGCGGCCATATTGTGTAATATGGAGAATTTTTATGGATCATTGCTTTTATTTGAATAGATAAACCCTATCGAATATTGATGGCCATGCTGTCAACTCTTTGAAAATTGGGTTCACCTCAATAGGACAATGATCAATGAGGTAATTGCTTACTGTAAAATATCAAATGACAAATTGCGACAGGGTATGCACGTCACAGCATACATTAACCTTTATTACAAGTATGGCTGATGTTACACTTCAAGTCTTTAAACATGAGTAAACAGCATGATATTCACATCACACACACAGTGACAAGTGCAAACAAATAACTCATCACATAAGTCCTTGTCTAATAATAGCAGAGATCATTTCCAAATCTTCATGGGTCGGTAGAGGGGAGGCCGGTCTGTGGATTCCACCATTTCAACGTACAAAGAAAGTTGTAGGATTACGAACAATATGACAGGGAAGGCAACTAGCAGAGTAATTGGGATATAAATCCACTGTAATAGTTCACTCAGGACAATTGTAAGAGCAGAGCCAAATGCGACCAGCACAAAGGCAGAAGAGAGGAAGACAAAAGTGAGGCCCAATATCATTTTACTTGGTAGCGAGTGGCGGAAACTTTTGATTGCATATCGTGAAGTTAGGATGCCCAAGAACATCAAGGTGGCAGTGACAGAGGAGAAGAGAGCGAGAGCATCTGCAATCACGAATACAATGAATGAGCCCCTATGCAGAAAGATCGGCATCCCCGTACTATCGTGATTGCCTCCAGGTAAAGCTGCAGCAAAAGCTACTGTAATAATAAGAGTTGCGACGAAGCTACAAGGTGATGATGTATCTTTCATCCATTGCCCAGCCTCTTTGAGCAAATCTTGACGTTGTTCTACAAATACTTCCCAATATGTTTTCCCTCTCCTTTCTTCTGTTTTCTCCAATTTCATACTCTTAAAAGAAGGATCGCTCCTATCTTTCACTTTCAGCACCTTCAGAAAAATAAACGACATCTGTCAATGTAAATATAAATTAAAGAGCACAAAAAGGTGGCAAACAAATAAGGGGAACCAACCTTAAATTTCAGACTTTTTAAAGAAGGATTGCTCATATCTTCCACTACCTTAAAAAAAATAAAGGACGCCGGTTAATGTAGTTGTAAATTAAAAATCACAAAAGGTTGGCAGGCAAATAGGTCAACAAACCTTGAAGCACTGAAGTTCCCTTTGTGTCAAAAAAGCTGCTCCAGAAGCATCTGGTGATACACATCCTGGTGACCATTCTACTACTGCTTCCATCAGGTCGCATCTCGTCAGCTTATCATCATTCAAATATGGAGTTGTGTTGTGTGCATTTACTAGTCTAAACAACTCGACATGACGTCCCTTCACAACTTCTTTTATTAGTTCTTTTGTGAAATTCTTTTCCCACATCAACTCCGGAAAATACTCAAGACATAACTTGACAAATTCAGAAATTCCGCGAGACGCAGCGTCAAGAACAATGTCTGAAGTCAATAAAAACTATAGTATTTTGGGAGTTTCCATGATAGTCATCTTCTTGATAAGAGCTAGATTTCCATATGCAATAAACCATTCATGCCTCAGCTTTGATTCTACAATCCTTTGGATGAAAGGTGCTGCACGTAACATCAAATAAGCAATTTAGCCAAAAAAAGAGATTTTTTTTTTAGATGAAATGAGAAGATTTAGTGACGGATCGATAGATATATTTTCGATTGAGTATTTTTACATATTCACCTAAAGGATATATATCGTTTAGACTTTGAATTGAATTGATGCTAATCGAATTGTATCACAATACACGAATGGAGAGTCGGTCAATATTAATACCTGTGATCTCAAGGGATTCCTGAAATTATCAAGTTACACTTTAAATTAAGAGATCTCTACCCATGGATGAAATAAGTCCTTTTTCTGTTGATAACATGGCAGTTTCCTATACCTATTTTAGTGGCAAAATTCAAGAGTGATATTACGAACTGCATTGCTACCACCACAAAAAGGAGAGAAGAATCATACCAACAATTAGGAAGAAGATACATATCATACCCATGAAATGAAAATTGCACATGTAATGAAATTTGATAATGCTTGAACGTGTTAGAAAACAACTTGGAGCAATCAACGTTTGTAATTTGAAATCCAAATCTACAGTTCTCAATAATTTTACGTGGCAATTTGACATTTGAATAAGCCTTCTCGACCTACTTTATAAATATTTTTTTTATTAATTTGTGATTTACCTCATGGGTTATATATTAAATTTTATACATAGATGTAGTCTTTAAGCCTTAAATTTTTTGACAATAGGATCTCTCTTTTTGTCGTGTTAGTCCAACAATTAAGCAGGTTGCCAGAAATACCTCGAGCCATCTTCATGGCTTTGGAGTTGCCAAATGACATATAGACCAAGCGTTTTGGGATACCTAAAAATGGTAACAGATAAAGTGAATTCCGTGGGGATAGAGTTCCTCGAATTGTACATAGCTAACAAAAGAAACGCAAGAAGTACCTACATTTGTAGATAGATTTTTCCCAAAAACCGAGTCTAGCTCTACGACGGAAGTAAGACATCATAGGCGCCAAATATCTCAATGATCTATCGAGTTCGATATCTTCGGTTGTCTTTGATCTGCCGCATCGCAAAGTTAAGTGGAAGACTATGTCTTTTGGGACACGAAACAAAAAAGTTAAGTCACGTAAAGAGTGAAGGAATTGAGATAAGATGAGTGAGTGTGAAATCCTATCCAAATGGCCGGCCATAATAAGGCTGCTCATGGTATCATCATCTGGGCTGGATGTATGCTTGACCAGGTACCATATAACCTCCTTTTGCATAGGAGCCCATGAAATAGCTGTTGATAGGGCAAGGGCTATGCTTTCAGAATCAGCATAATTTTTTTTCAACTAATACCTTTACCATCCTTATTCTTCCTCCCCGAGCAGCATTGCAGAGAGCCCTCCTAAAAATAAGATCATCACAATTTCGAGGCAAGAGCTTGACGAGGTTCTCAACCAGTTTATCTTGTGCGGCAATAACCGCAACTTCGAGCAAAGTAACGGATTCATCTTTTACTCTCATAATTTCGGCCGTCATTTCTCTGCTATCGCTGTTCATGATATGCTCGACATCTTTCCATTGACCACGCAGTGCAGCTTCAAACAATCGTCGATAATTTTCATCCACCACCGCTGTTGGCGCGACTGCCAAACATTAAAAATCCTCAGGCTTTTGCACTTCTAGATTGTTAGGTCAATTGTAACCGTTGCACTTGCTCAAAGTTTCGATGAACCACAGATGCAAGCCAAGGGGCAGTCGTATACCCAACATATTATTTTCTATGAGGGCATTTGTTTACTCTTTGGAAGTATTTTTTTTTTTTTTTTTTTTTTTTGGGGGGGGGGGGGGGGGGGGCTTTCTCAATTATAATTCAAGATGTTGATCAGATTTTAACAATTATGAAAAGATTATATTTGAAGTTACACGTCAGCTTTTGTATGCTTAAAATTTAAATTATTGCGGACTAAAAAAATGTTAAAATGCATGAAAGGCGAGATTTATTATAAACGAAGATTAAAAGTTCAAACGGACAAACCTTTATTTTCTAATATTGATGGACTTCGGGTAGTGTCCATAAGAAGTTGGTCTATGACGGTCTCGGGAAGCTTTATCAGCTGCCGTGCCTATGCGCCCTTCTTCGTCAGCCACTTTGTTATCCAAAAAAGAAATGAACATAAATAACCTCAGATGAAACTTTGTATGCTTTAGATCGTCGATACGTGACCAGCATCAAGCTCATTTATTGCATGGAATTTCTGTGTTAAACTTTTAAACGAAATTCTTTTAGCATTATACTTGATAGAGATTATGAGTTTTTTTCGATATAGGCATTATATCACGAATTAGTTTTATTGGCCTCCTAACTTTCGTACCTTGGTCAATGTGCTTTTTAGTGAGTTTTTATTTCTTGTAGTCAATGATTTTATCTGCGACATTATTCATAAATTAAGTCTATACAAAATTTTATCTATCTCCACAATTTCACTTATCAATTATAATATAATTTATATACAAATATAAATAAAAGAATTAACTTAAGCACATCTATTTCATCAATTAATACAATAAATTTATAAGTTATAATTGAGGAAAAGAACATTATAAATGTCATAACTTTCGTATGACACTCGCTTGAGTGTCATATTTTTTTTGTAGATGTAACTTTTTAATTGATCACTTAAGCGCCAATACCTTTTTAAATGTTCACCACATGTGTTATACCACGTTAGATTTTTGGTTCTTGGGTGGATGCCTTTTAAAAGTTATGACACATAAGTGATTGATTAAAAATTATAGCATTCAAATGAGTGTGTTATCATGTTACTCAAGTAAGTCACTTTGTCAAATTACAAGGACAAATGTGTTATTTGCCCAAATAATTCTAAAGCAAGTCTTTTCCAAAAAGAATAGTTTCAATTTCTAATGATTCAGTTGAACTTTCAAATTTAAAAAAAAAAAAATCATTTTCCATTGGTGTAGCTTTTCAAAGCAATTCTGGTACAAAATAATATCAATTTGGTCTTGTTCATTTTTAAGGTTTAAATTTTGAAAACACGGAAACCAAAATTTCTGCCAAACGTATTCTCATCGAGAATTTTTGGAAATGAAAACAAGAAATCGCAAAATTTCCTCGTGCCATTTTATTTAAAATAAAGAAATAGTACAATTTTCAATACATTTATTGTCCCTGACGTTGCTTATATTACTTTGAAATTAACACTCAAAAAGCGTAATTTTTCAGATTTTGCCATTGCCTTGTGGGATCAAATCAGAACAACAAAGGAAAGAAAGAAACATGCCTGGCGGTGGTGGCAACTTCGACCCGCTGCTTTGGATATTCATGGAGGATTCTTTGCCGTGAATTCTCAGGAGCACTGTAGCTGAAGCAGAGAGAGTGTATTTTTACGTGGTTGAAGTCGAACTTATTTTGTGTTCTCATGGAGATCTCCTTTTATAGATGGACTTGTGGATGGAGCCCAACCTCCCGCCGGAGATGATGTACCATTGTCTTTTCCTGAATGACGTCTTCATTTCCGAATTTTATGACATCAGAAATTTTATGGAGATTCCTTTTATTCACAAAAGTGTAAATTTGGAAAATTCACTTGAAAAAAATACAAGCGTCACAGTATTACTCTTTTTTCTTTTCTTCCACCATCCCCTGCTTTGCAAACAACATATTTCTATGGATTTTTTTTTTCCAAGTGCACTAACGGTATAAAAATTTATTTTCATAAGCAGGTTTTACAAAATGACACATATGCAATTTTAGTTTCAGCATGTAGATTTATTCCATGAACAGATTTATACCTCCATTCTAAGACTGCTTGGGTAAAAAAGGGGGAAAAAAAGACTTTCACACTAACGGTGTATGACATATGAATCTATTTCAACAGCCTTTATTCTCATTATCTTCAAACAAGCAGGTTTTGAATAATGAAACATAACCGATTATTTTTGTAAGTAACTTAATTATTGGAAAAATAAGGAATGAAGAGGAAAATTTTAGATGGAAAGTTAATTAATGGAATTAGTAAAAACAAAGAAGGAAACGTTTTTCGTCTGCATCGTGAGACAAGCACGTTTGAAAGTATGAATTCGTGTATGAAATTATTGAGGACTCTTCTCAAATTGTATACATGTCACACAAGAGGATGGAGAGAAAAGAGATTTATAAGGTCATTGGCAGATGGCAATTGACTCTTAGGCAACTCTTATTCTACAGTAGGCAGAAATTAATCTTATTCCAGTGACAAGTTTATGTAAAAAAATAATTTTTATGATGGAAAAAAAACTTAATCATTGGAAATATAAGGAATGAAGAGGAAAATTTTAGATGGAAAGTTAATTAATGGAATTAGTAAAAACAAAGAGGAAACGTTTTTCATCTGCATTGTGAGATAAGCACGTTTGAAAGTGTGAATTTGTGTATGAAATTATTGAGGACTCTTCTCAAATTGTATATATGTCACGCAAGAGGAAGGGGTGAAAAGAGATTTACAAGGTCATTGGTATATGGCAATTGACTCTTATAGTCAACTCTTACTCTACAGTAGGCAGAAATTACTCTTGTGCAGTGCAGATTGAGGATATTCAAAACTTTTACATGATCCAATAATTGCGAGCATTTATAGAATGTTTTGCAGATAGGCACGATGTAACTGGCCAAAAGTAATGGCCCCCATAAAAGTAAAAGAGCACAATAACACAAGCCAAATAGCCAACAGAAGATGTCATTGGAGTGGAGACTGCTGCCAGAGTTCCTCAATAGAAGGACGCGACACTCTTGCCTCTTTTCAAATCCAAAGCAGAGAAATAGCTTTCACGTGGATGAAGACTTAAAGTCAATTTGTGTCGTCACGGACTTTCTCTGTTTATACATACACTTCCACACGGAGCCAAAGTTCCAGCCGCACGTGATGTACCCATTTTCTTTTTCCCGACGCTTCGTCTGTTTTGCGAATTTGTAGCGTTTTTTACAATTATTTTTCAAAAAGCAATTTTATATTTTTTGGTATTCAACAAAAACTTTAAAATGAACTAAAAAATATTTTTTATCATTCGGTATAG
Organism: Eucalyptus curtisii; assembly: GCA_017140595.1. Lineage (NCBI taxonomy): Eukaryota > Viridiplantae > Streptophyta > Magnoliopsida > Myrtales > Myrtaceae > Eucalyptus > Eucalyptus curtisii. The sequence continues at coordinate 15,901,893 of CM029502.1, forward strand.
AAAATTCGATCCCATTTTCCTCTGTGCACTCATTTTAATAAATATGTTTTATTTATTTTTTCTATTTTTTCTAAAATTTGTTTTTTAATTTTTTTAATTTTAATTTTCTTTCTACTTTTTTCTTTTTATTTTTTATTTTTTCCTTTTATTTTTCATTTTCCTTCTTCTTCTTTGGTCGATTGCCGGCCATTGCACAACCGAGGCTCGAGCTCAAGGCTCGTTGATTTGGCAAGGCCCGAGGCCAGTAAGCTCGAGCCTATGGTGAGGCTCGCGCTTGCCAATCGAGCAAGCCTCGAGCTCGACACTCACCAGAGGTCGACGATTTTGAGGCTTGCTTATGGTCGGTCACCGGCCATCGCCATGATCGGCAATCGGCCAAGAAAGAAGAAAAGCAAATGAACGCTGGGAAATCAGAAAAATATTTTCTTGGAAATTGATTTCCACTAAACGAATGGAGTGTGAATGACAACTGCTTTTCCAAAATTTATGACACCAGAAACTTTATGGAAATTCCTTTTGTTTACAAAAGTGTAAATTTGGAAAATTTACTAAAAGAAGATACTAGTGCAATTTCACATAATAATTTTTTTCCCTCTTCGATCCTTGCTTTGCAAACAACATATTTCATTGAACTTTATTCAGTGCACTTGCGGTGTAAAGTTTTCTTTATATAAGCAGGTTTTATAGAATGACACATACGATTTTAATTTTTAGCAAGTAGGTTTAATCCACAAATAGGTTTTTCCATTTTGAGACTGCTTGTGTAAAAAAGACTCATACTGACAGCGTATGTGACATGAATCCTATTTCGATTGATTTTTATTGTGTAAAGGCCGGTTCGTACAAGCAGGTTTTAGATAATGACACATAATCAATTTAAATTTTTTGCACGCAAAAATCTTCAATAAATAGAATTATATTACCATTCTGAGACATTTTTGGGCAAAAAACTTTCATGATGCCGATGTATATAATATTTTTATTCATCATCGCTTGATTTTTACTTTCAGAATATCATGGAAAAAAATCATTCTCTTCACCTCTGTTTTTTGTTTTTTGTTTTTTTTTTCATTGGGAGACTTTTTATGATGCTGATGTATATAATAAAACAAAGTTTGAAACGAGAATGCCCAACAGCAATTTGGTATTTTTCCAAGAACTCTCAAATTGAAAACAAGCGAAAATAAAGACTGTATCTTTTAAGGAAGAAAAATCAAGAAATAATTAAAAGTATTGAAACAAAAACATCAAGTCAAAACTATAACAGTGTTTGATACAACCTTTTCTCTGAAACGGTGCATTTTTAACATATACCATTTCAAAAGACAAACTGTAAATTCAGATAAAAATTTTAAAAAAATAACTTTATCTAATTAACTGAGTTTTTTTTTTTTTTTTATAGTTTTTTTCCCTAATTTTATAACTTATGAAAAGATGCAACCTCTCAAAGGTTGTAAGTCACTTAGCAATCGTTGGCAACCATTAGGGTTTGCCTCAGTAACCACCCTTCCAACATAGAAGGGGGAGGTGGGGGGTTCGAATCCCCATCTTCTCAGGGAGTTGGGCTTGGGACGATTTAGTTTTAAGTGTGGGTTTCGACTCCCACACCCGTACAACAGACTATGGGCCAAGTCATCCCTTCACTTGTCCATCTGCAATTTTCCCCATTACTCCTCGCATCATCGTTGGTCATCATAGTAAGATCACTGTCACTCTTTGTCGCAATTCCATCTGTTTTTTTCGTTCATTCTTCACTTAGCATTTCCCGATCAATTTTACTGGTGAATTCGGACAGATATCACCCTTTATCTTGTTGGGTGGTACCCTCACTTAATTACCATGAAAAGATGAAACTTTGATGGATGCTATTCTATACCGGACGCTTTGCCGAGGATGGAGTCTTTCATTCCCACCGGAAGCAGGCTTACTGTTGTGGAAGCAATGATATACAAATGGCAATAGTTTCTGCACACGCAAAATATGTCTAGTATCTTCTGACTAAAAATAAAGAGTCTAGAATCCATATTTTAACCTATATATAATGGTGTTTGTCATAAATGGTTGCCTTAAATTTTAAAAATAAGCTTAAGTGGTCATAAATAAATTAGTTAACAAATTAATGGGTCTTAAATGGGTTTTGAATGGCCATAAAGAGGTTAGTTATTTAATAAGTTTGAGTGAGTTATGGATAGACAAGTCATTTTTAATTTTTTTTTTTAATTTTCAGGTTTTTCATAATTTTTTATATTTTATTCTACTTCTTTTCCTTAAGGGTCGCTGATCGCCAGTTAGTCATCAGTCATTGGTCACCAAGTGTTGTCAGTTGTCACTGGATGCTGCCAATTGCCAGTGGCCGCCGGCTGCTGCCAATTGTTAGTTGTTATTGATCATGGACGTAGAAGAAAACTAAAGAAAAAAAATAAAAAATAAAAAAACATTAAAAATTTTAGGATTTTTTTAAAAATTATAAAAATTGTCTACAATATATGAGCTATATATATATATATATATATATATATATATATATATAAAAATTTACAAGAAACAAGTTTTTCTAAATTGAGTCGAATCGGGTATGAGTTGATCTGACCCACCCATTTGACAGATTTATCAATGTCCCAAGGGTGAAGGCTTGGCTCTCGTAGCATTATGAACACTATGACTCTGTTTGGAAATTGGGATTTTGGGGGGAAAGATAATTGGAGTGGAAAATTTGGAACTGTGAGAACCTTTTTGGCATTTTTCATTCGCTCATGCTTCCAAGCATAGTGTAAGGCACTCGCTGCAGGGGGATGTGTTAATGAAATCAGGAGCAAGATATTTGCCATGTGGTCGAGGGGTTAATGGAGATAAATACCAATGTTGTTTATCCACGACTATCTTTTGTTTTTAACTTTTACAGATTAACGTGCTGGAATATGGGGAAATTGTCCATTTTTTTTTTTTAATCTATTGTACTTTGGCCAATTTAATTATAAACCTTTCAATTTTACAATTGAGTCTATTTGATCAATTTTAGCTAAAATTTGTTGACATGGACGCGATCACTCTACATGATATAGCTGGCTGACGTGGACATTTTTTTAGTAATTTTTAATATATTTTGAAAACATTAACTAATTTCTTTTCTTTTCTTTTTTCTTTTTTTGTTTCCCATTGTGGCCGGCAATCACTGGAGCTCACGAGCCCTTGGGCAAGGTTCATGAAGACCTCGTCAATTGTCAGTGATTGTCGCAACCCTCACTCAGCCTCCCCCAAATTTGGGCTAGGCCATTGCAGTTGCAGGCAAGGCCGCCTTGCCCAAATGTAGGCAAGTTTAGCCTTGTCGGCCACAAGCAAATGCCACCTCACTTGTGGCTAGCGAGGCCATGGTCACCTTCGTCTGCGGCCGACAAGGCAGCTAGCTTGTGCCCGTGTCTCATGATGGTTTGGGTGAGGTTGCCTTGTGATGGTCTAGGCAAGGCCATCCTCGTCAGTCACGGGTGAAGGTGGCCATGGCCTCACCGACGGTGGGCAAAGTCATGCAAGGGCTTCACGACCCTTACCCAGTGGCCACCGAGCTCTAGCGACCCTCAGCTATCATGATGGGAAATAAAAAAAGGAAAAGAAGGAAGGAAAAGAACAAAGAAAAGAAAAAAAAAACAAAAGATTAATAAAAACTAATAAAATTTTGAAAAAAAAAAATCATCCACGTAAGCACCGGTTATACCACGTAGGACAGTTGGCATTCATATCAGCAATTTCAAGCTAAAATTGGCTAAATTGACTTAATTGGTAAAATATAAAAATATTTATGTTTCAATTGGCAAAATTGAAAGGTTAAAAACTGAATTGACCAAAGTGTAATAGATTTAGGATTTTTTGGACAATTTTCTCGCTGAAATATAAACAGAAGAGATTGGATATGGAACCTATGAAACTTGAGATGTATCTCTCACCAACAAGGAAGAACCTGCACTCTTTGGAGTTTAGGAAGGTTCGGCAAAGGAGTTTTTTATGACAAAATGGATCCACGCTCCCGAAGCATTTCGAGAGTGACAGAGAATGGGTACTATCTAATCGCTCCCCTTATGCTAATTTCTGATGACCCCGAAAGGTAATCGTTCTTGTTCTAATCATCAAGGAGATGTGAATTGAATTGTGACTGTTTTATGAAAATTTGGTTCATTTGTAATTTTTTTCTCTACAAACTCAAATGCCCATTACTGATGTGTTTTCAAGATCTTAACTTTCGCTAGCATTCAAGCTACTTGCTTTTCAGGTAGTTTCATGAAAGAGTCCGTTGATAATGCTATTTGCCTCATCGTGGATAGAACATGAAGTGATCCTTGATCGTGCTGTTTCATGCTTTCGACGGGAATGAAAAAATTATAAAAACATTTCGTGCCCTGTACAAAATAAGGTCAATTTTGGCTGTTTTCAGTTTTAATGTTACAAGTTTAGAAAACCCAGCCACCAAAATTTCTACCACACTTATTTCACTGAATTTTGGAGATGAAAACAAGAAATTGGAGAATCTCCATTATATAACTATATTTTGCATGAAAGCTGTCTCTTCATAAAGATTCTACCTTTTATCAAATTGAAGTTCTTTGCTTCTGCCTTTGGTCTTTGACGAAAGTGAGGTGCTCATTTTGCTAATAGCTTCGTACGACTAAAAGCTTGCCAATTAGGCTGTCTGAATAGCTTTCCCAAGCCAAAGAACCAACTTAACTTGGTAAAGACTCAACCACATCATGTTGTAAAGGGATGGAATGAACTCTTTAGTAAAAAAGAGGAACCAAGTCATCTTAAAGTAATGGTCCCATCATTAAGGAATGAACCTAATGATCTGTAGCATTGAAGTCTAAGGCTACTTACCCACTAGTATAGGTCTACCTTAGACTCCTATGGATAATTTTTTTTTATACACTCATCTAATCCAACTCTTAAAATGGAAAAAAAAGATGTGCTTGCTTGTTGTAATTGTAGGGGCTCACCTTTACTTTAAGGGACATTATAAAAACATTTCGTGCCCTGTACAAAATAAGGTCAATTTTGGCTGTTTTCAGTTTTAATGTTAAAAGTTTAGAAAACCCAGCCACCAAAATTTCTACCACACTTATTTCACTGAATTTTGGAGATGAAAACAAGAAATTGGAGAATCTCCATTATATAACTATATTTTGCATGAAAGCCGTCTCTTCATAAAGATTCTACCTTTTATCAAATTGAAGTTCTTTGCTTCTGCCTTTGGTCTTTGACAAAAGTGAGGTGCTCACTTTGCTAATAGCTTCGTACGACTAAAAGCTTGCCAATTAGGCTGTCTGAATAGCTTTCCCAAGCCAAAGAACCAACTTAACTTGGTAAAGACTCAACCACATCATGTTGTAAAGGGATGGAATGAACACTTTAGTAAAAAAGAGGAACCAAGTTAATGGTCCCATCATTAAGGAATGAACCTAATGATCTGTAATACTAGAGTCTAAGGCTACTGGCCCAATAGTATAGGTCTACCTTAGACTCCTATGGATAATCTTTTTTTCTTTTTATACACTCATCTAATCCAACTCTATAAAGTGGAAAAAAGAAGATGTGCTTGCTTGGTGTAATTGTAGGGGCTCACCTTTACTTTAAGAGACGTTCTTTTATAAAACTCTTTCATAACTGAATATCTTACTCATTTTTCGCATTCTCCGTTTACTTCATTGTTCAAAGACTCCAACCAGGAGAGCAATCCAATGGCAACGCAACCAAGTGAAGAACAAGGTAAGTCGAATCATGCAGAACTAACAGCAGGTAACTGTTCAAGTTCTAAGCGAGAAAAATTAGGGTATAGACAATATGGTCTTAAAATATTCCGCAACTTGTATTTTCTTCATAATTCTATTTCTTTGCTTTGTCATCGAACAAATATAACCCTGACCTTGGCTAAGAAAATCGATTTGAGAAGGACTTTGTGCTCACTTTTTCTACTACATTTATTGAAGATGTTCGTGTAAGCGTTCCATCAGATCCTTCTCAATCAAGAGGTGCTCCAGGTGCATTATCCCTCGGAAGGGTTATTCCATTTTGAAATTAATATTTGGAGCGGATCTTCATGAAATTGTTCCTTTCTGGGACACTTCTCAGTTCTCACTGTGAGCAAGAAAAAAAAAAGTATTAACTTGGCCTGAAAAGTTCTCATCCATTGCAGAAATACTGGAAAACGGAGTGGATGCACACTATTACCAACCATTGATCGAAGCTGCATTCAGGGGCGATTGGGAATTTGCTAAAAGATTTTTCGTACGAGATACTGCTTCAAGGACGGCCAAAATAACAAGCAGATCAGAAACAGTGCTTCACATAGCCGTTCGGAGTGCACGAGACCAATTTTTGGAGAACCTGGTTGAGCTCTTTTCTCCACATCCGGAAGAGCTTGAAATGGTTGATTGTGACGGCCGCACAGCCCTCCACATTGCTGTCCTGTGTGGAAGGATAAGGATGGTCAAGGCATTAGTTAGAAGTAATCCTAGGTTGACGCAACTTGACGATAAGGAAGGACGTGTTCCTTTGGAAATATCTGCTTGGGAAGCTTATATGCATAAGGATATTGCCTGGTTCCTGGCGAAAAATACCACAGACGATGAAAGTCAGCCCTTCAGCGGTCCTTATGCATTTTTCCTCATTTATGGTCTCACCGTCGCTGGTCACCATGGTAAGATCACCATCACCCTTTATCTCAATTCCATCTGTTTTTTCCTTCATTCTAGACTTGGCTTCTTTTCGTGATCGACTCTTCTGGTGAATTTGGATAGATATAACCCTTTATCTAGTAGGGCGGTACCCTCGCCTAATTACCTTGAAATACTCGCGTATACTGGACCAGTTGGCGATAGTGAAGTCTAACTTTCGCAGCGGAACCAGGCTCAATATTATGGAAGCATTGATATACAAATGTTCGTCCTTTCTGCACTCGCATCCCTTCATTACTGATTCCCTTCAAGATGATCATATCCACCTCATCACCTGTTCTTTTGTTTCTCTGAACTGAAGGTCTTTCGGTGGACTTGAGCTACAAAACAACAGATGAAAATTCAGATCCAGGTAAGCCACAAATTTTGTAGTTGGGCATCATCTAATTTAAGACATTCCAAGATTTTTTACTTAAGCAGTTTTCTTATATTAGCAAAGGAAACCAAAAATGACTGTTTCTTTGAAGGATATATTCTGGTTCCTTGACCAAGTTTGACTCGAATTGAAACTACTTCATGGATCAGCTATCTGGTGTGAATCACATATGATTTAACCAGGTGCATAAGTATTGTATAACTTATTTAATAGACAACAAAATGAGCGAATTACGACGCAACTAGTACAGAAGGAGCTGCAAAACGAAGCAGAGCTAAGCTGATTAATCCATGTGAATGTGAATGCTGTTTGTTTTGATCTCTGTGGCTATCAACCATTGAGATTGTCAAGACACCAGTAATTATAATCTATGTAGTAAAGTATCTTCATTCCACCTACACTCAGTGATTTCATATCCACTTACCTGGTTTTCTCTACAACCTAATTGTAGCATTTCAACGTCTTACATGGTCACTTTGGATTGCCACCAAATTTGTAGGTATGCTTTCATTCTATGAAGATACTGTCTCTTGTCTCTATCTCAGTGATTTCATATCCACTTACCTAGTTCTCTCTACAACTAATTGTAGCATTTCAACGTCTTACAAGGTCAATTTGGAAAGCCACCAAATTTGTAGGTATGCTTTCATTCTATGAAGATACTGTCTCTTGTCTCTATCTCTCTCTTCCCCCCCCCCGACTAAAAGTCTATTTCCTGTTTGTTTTTTAACTTCTTCTATAAGTAGAAAAACGTTCTGATTAATATTATGGCCCTAATTTGAAAGGGATTTTAATTAGGTCCATTGTCTATGTAGAAAAGTCTTTACACAGTCCCGTCGAATAAGTGACATGTGTATTTGAAGTTTAGTTTTCTAGTTACATTTTTTCATATATCAACCATCCAGCAATGGATGTATAACTTATTCTTTTGCACCACATTGGATTCTAATAAAAATCTTTTATATATGTGGTTCTATGATTCCCTATGTCAATGCTTGTATATTTTTAAAGATCTCGTGGTATCCACCATTGCAAGAGTAGCGTTTTTTAAAATAAAAATTAAAAAAAAAATCTTTAAAATTGCAAAATGGAGCGAGATTTGATGTTAACTTAGGAATTTATCTTACTTATGGCTAATTGACTGAGAGTTACATAAACCTGGGACTTCCCCTTCAATCTTGATAAATGTTCGCTTCATCAATCTCTCGCAAAGCGTCTAAATCTTTGTGAAAAAATAAGAACAAGAACCCGAATGTAATTGTTTCCTCCTTATGGGTGAAGTGCTTAATCCTAAATATTATTTTCTTTGAGTGCTACTTCATCTCAATTCAACACGATATGATATGTTCGATATGATAACCTGTTCCCTCGGTGGTCGAGCGACATCCCGCTCGTCGCCGACCCTTTTCATTTTATTGCACATGCGGAAGAATTAACTAATCCCCGACAACAACATATATGAGATAGAAAAGCAGGACAACCAAATTCAAATCAAATACGCTTTCATGAACACCTCAAGCTTATACAAAAGGTCTGTCTCATAAAGAACTACCGAGCCACCCATGCTCCCGACCCTTTCGCTTCAAGCTCGGCTCTTCACACTAGGGACCTGAAAATGGTTATTCAATAACCAAGTGAGATATAAATCTCAGCGAGTTCCACCCCTAAGCCCCGGTTAGTACACCAACTCAACCCAGGGTATCTATCCAGAACTACCCCACCACAAGCAACAACCAACAATCGATTCGCATACAACCTTACCCGGTATGCCATACCCTGCACGTTATAATTCAGCACGATACACGCAATGCACATGGCCATTAGATGATACATTTCATCAATCACATACGAGTCGCATCACAAGCGATCTCACCTGGCCATTGCCACACTCTGCACGTTATTGATTCATGCGTGTGTGGCATAAACAATGTGATTCACTCACGCATATAATTAATGCATATAACAATTTCACACATCAATGCATCAATTTAGATCGAATCATCGATCAATCGACTCGATTACATTACCAATAAGACCACTCACCTGTCATCTCATTTACTCAATCCCAACACCTAATTACGGCTCAAAGACAAGTCCAGGCTTAGTGGTAATCACGACCCCACTCGCACAACCTTTATTAGGTGGTAAATCTCGCCCAATTGGGCGCAACCTTTAATAGGTGGCAGATTACGGCCTTATAAGGCGCGACCCCTATCGGGTGGCAATTTACGGCCCAACGGGCGCGACCTTTATCAGGTGGCAATTTACGGCCCAACGGGCGCGACCTTTATCAGGTGACAATTTACGGCCCAACGGGCGCGACCTTTATCAGGTGGCAATTTACGACCCAACGGGCGCGACCGATTCCAAATTCGGTGGCAGAATCACGGCCTCGAAGGCACAGCCATACTTCGCGGTTCTCTGCGGCTTAGTCGTGTTGAAATCAATTGCTTACAAACCACGATCAACACACAACTTCACAATCATCACATAATTGTACAAATCGTCACTCAATTTATGCGGATGTTTATGCAATAACACATCCAATCACTTCATAGGATTAAACCCAATGAAATTAGACACTTTTCGTTCTTGAGTAAACAGTGTTTCGTGAACGGATTTTCGTGAAACCGTGAATAGTGTCACATAAATTTCCAGAATTTAATAAATGATAATTTAAACTTAGAAATCATTAAAAACATTAATTAAAATAGTCAAACAATTAATTAAGAAAAACAAGCTTAATTAAACACATAAGCACAATTAAGCAAATAAAGCAAGATTAAGCTAAACTAATTTAATCCATCCATCTAACCACCTATCTTAGAGATAATACAACTTAATTAAATCACCTAAACTAGAATTAAATATAACTAAACCAACCCTAAGCAAGTTTAGGCACTAATCGAAGGATTAGGAGCTAAACTCACCCGTTAAGCGGGCCGGAGGCACCGACGCCGCGGCGACGACGGTGGCTACGCACCGGAACTTCTACCACGATGTTCCAAGGTGGTCCCAAGCTCAACACAGCAACCACAGCTCGGACTCCCACTGAAAACACTGAAAAACAGCCCTGCCGGAGGAGAAACTGAGTTGAACGGCTTGGCCGGAGTTCCGGCGAGGGGTTGGTCGACAAACGGAGGCTCCCGGGGTCTTGGGGATCTTTTGGGTGGCTGGGATGGGCAAAGGAAGGGCTGGAATGGGAGAAAACGGGCTGCAAAGTCAAAACAGTCCAGGCTGCAGGTGGACCGACGGACCGACGACCGGCGGCTTGAGACGGCCGTACAGGACGGACGACGACTCCGTTTGGGACGAAATCAGGCTATTTGGAACGGTCTGTCTCTCACGATCATGGTGATAGGTGGCTCGTTCTCTGATTCAACCGGAAAGACCACTTTTGACTCGATTATTCACCGAAGGGTCAGCTGGAGCAGAAACTGAAGGAGAGGGAAAACGAGGAGAGAGAGAGCTCCGTTCGAGATGGAGACCGAATGAGGGAGAGAGAGGGTGATGGGAGAGCTGTTGCACTCCTCATTAAAGCCATTAAATGGCTGCTTCAAGTTCCCATGCAAGATGACATCACATTCTCTCTCTTCTCTAGCCTTTTTCTCCCTACAACTAGGGGTATTTTGGTCATTTCAAACAATTACCATTATGTCCTTGGGCTGAAATTGGTGGATGGGCCTAGGAATTGGGCTTGGCCATGAATAGGAATGGGCTTGGAAATTAATTGGGCTTGATTGGGCTCAAAGTTGGACCATGGGCTTTGAAAAATGAATAGTTGGTTTGGCCCAATGGGCTCATTTGCTTGACTTATTTGGTGGCTGTCCCAACTTGGGCCTAAGGCCCACACTGGCTTAACGGGCTTGCTTCCTCGGTCCGAAAACCCGTTTTCCAATTACTCGGCTTTAAGCAATGTAGCTAATCCAAAGTCCGTCCCGGACATTCCCGATTAAGTCAAATAAACTAATTTTCGCCCTAATGCCATTTTGGTTACAACTCGGATCTTCAAACCACCTGCCAAACCACGTCAAGACATCTCAACGCAGAGATAATACAGGATAGATTCTTATTTCAAAGTTCAAAGATCGACATAGGGTCGTTCGCGGGTTCGATAACGGTAGAAATCACCCGTCTTTCCATTATTTTCTGTCCACGAATCGATAGTCGTCCTTAGAATCGGCATGCCTATCTACGGATCATCCTCACGCAAGTCTCACGGTCAAGTCGTTTTCCCAGTCGAGTTCTTTAGTCGTACGGGTTCTCTCCTCATTAGCCTTTCCCTCAAGGTCGAGTATCTCAAGAGTGATCAATTCCGAGTGAGATCAACCAACAATGCATTGCACTTTTACTCATCCTGACTAATTTCATGTCACAAATCAAGCGTACCGCTTCATTGACTACAAAATTAGCTTGCAATAGATGAAGGCACGGGTCTATCCTTTACACGCATTTAATACAGTATATTTACACTTTGATTTGGCAACTTTAAATAGGCGTGAAGAATAGGAAATGGGGAAGAAAACGCATAGGAAAAATCAAAATGATTTGTTTGGAAGGGCTTCGAATAGAAGAATATGTAGGGGAAGCAATTTTATTGGGCCTGGACAAAACCGAGCATCCCAGAAATCCACTCGTTATATATCCTGTACCAATAAGCTGTTAGCTAGATGGTAAGGAACTTTGCTCTTCTATTATAATCTTGTATTTTGTTGGAAGATTCTAGAAATAGATCCTAAGTACACCAGATCAACATGGAGGAGTACGCTCTTAAAATTATCTAAGAAGGTAAACCACTTGAGGTGTGTGAAAGCTAACCCAAATATTGTCTGACCACTATGAAACAATCCGATATTTTTCAAAACTTATTCTCAACTTTTGCCCAAAGTTAGACTCACCTTGTCATCTTGTCCTTAATTATTCTATTTTTATCGAAGAACAAGAAGGAAAAAGGCCTTTGCGTATTTTTATCAATTAAAAAATTGCTTTAAAATAAAGCCGAGTTAGCTATACTCGCCATATCATGGAGGTACAACAAATAAACTTGAACTTGACATACCAGGGTGCAACCTCATGTGGAAGTCTTGGTTTATTCAATAGAATGGAGAAAAGCAATATTTTTGCTATTGCACTGAGCGCAACTAACAATACAAAGGATCGTACGACTTCTTACGAGCTGCTGTGCACATGTGAATAATATTGTTTAAAGTAATTATATATGCAAAGATTGCTGTGATTTACTCTAGCTAGAAACGTGTAATTAGCATGGTTACTTCAGAGTCTTAATCACGATTTGCATTATAAAGCCTCGTCTGAATTTCCTTCTCTTTCTTAATAAATGAAGATCTAGTCATTTCCTTCATCCCTTCTTTCTACCCTTGCAGAACAACTTCAAGAAAGATCACTTTCTTTCTACCCTCTCATCTGTTCTGCTTTTTCACATCCTATTATTTTTCTCTGTTAAGACATTATATAACCCTTTTTTGGAAAAAGTTTCAAAAATGAAGATACCTTTTTTTGTACTTTGCATCAGCAACTTCTAAAACCCACACTTTGCATCTGAGGACAGAATCCCGAAAGAAAAAGAAGATCAAAATATATTCCAGAAAGATATAAAAAAAAAAAAAAATGACATCGTTTTCCCAATGTACCACCCAAGTACCCAACCCAAGCTCTCAGTGTGGTAGGGTTTTGTGGGAAAATACGACAATTAGCAAAATGTTGCTAGAAGCAATTTGGTGTCTGATAAAAAACTTGGAGAATTTTTTTTTAGCGCAATTCAACTTCCGCCTCTTCGTTTTTCATTTTCATTTAACATTTTGTAGTTCCTACAATCAAAAGGATTCACGAGGTGAAGCTGAGACATGTGGCGGCCGTTGAGTTAGCTGAAAAAGTTTGCACTGAGGTCTCTCGTATGAAAACTACTGAGATTACCGAGTTTTTCAAAGAGCAGGAGCTGCTCGCCGGAGCTGTATCCAGGGGAATCCCTGAACTCGTGAAGCTATGGATTAAGATTTTCCCGGAGCGTATTTGGCTTCCGGATTATCGTGCGTCGTTGAGGACATTTGCTGTGGTGCATCGCCAAGAAAGCATCCTCAGACTCTTTCTGAAGGGAAACTCAACCAATGACTTGTCATTCAGTCTACCGCCCAATCCGAAAGAATGGAAGCAAATTATGCTCGCAGTAGCAAAGTACAGCCCTAATTTACGTGGTGTATATGAAGTCTCCGGGGCAGCTTTTAAAATGCAAAGAGAACTCCAATGGTTTAGGGTAAGTATCTTTCTTTTCATATACTCAATAACCGCTTCTAATGATAATTATCATATCTTCTAGCCAAATTTCTTAAACTATGATGGCTAGATCTTTATTTGGATAGTTTGGGAGCATATGTAGCTACTTTCTTTAATAGCAGTCAGGCGATATTTTGGTAAGTTCTCATACACCTCAGTTGGTCCGTCTCCCCGATCGATTTTAGAAGCAAACTACCTTACATTGGCCCCGGGGGGTGGGGTCGGGGCGGGGGTGTGATGCGGTGTTTGGGGTTCGGGGCGCATTCGGGATTTTAGTCCTGACATATTCTCGACAAGGCTTGAGTCGTTCACAAGCAGAAGAGTAAATTCTCTTACCATTTAAGCCTACATAGAACTTTTAAATGACACAAACATAAATCATTTAAGTAAGTTGAGAAACGACGCTAAATCCTTAGAACAATTTACAGAAAATAAGGGAGACTGATTAGAGAAATTGGGGCACTGAAAACTGATTGAAAGTCATCATAATAAGATTGCAACTGTGATCTGCTACTTAATCTAATTGCAAGAACTCTTTCTCAAATCCGACCGACTCTTTCTATAGGTTTCTGTCGCGATGCAATTTGGGGATTATTGTGCAAATCAATTCATGTATTATCCACATATATTAATTTGGAGAAAAATAAGCATTTTAATCAGGTTTGCTTATGTTTCCTTGATAGTTGTGCTAGTTCCAGTGTATCATATTTTGTATTTAAGATTATAGTGTAGTTCAAATATAATTACATGTATGTAAATGGATAGTGATTTTCTTGAAGTAATATGACATGAATCATTCTTAAACGTTAAATAAGTCTCTTATCTCCTTCAGACGTTGCTTCAGCGGGGTTTGGGAAAATTTTCAATAATTTATCCACTTACCGTAACTCATATTTTCGACTATTATGCATAGGCTATGGATATGTGTATCAGCCCTGACTTGAGAATCGCCATTGACAAAGGGAAAACATTTTGGGAAATATTCATGGAGAATCACAAAGAGTTGCTTGACAATGGAGAGAAGCGGGTGAAGGAGACGGCAAATTCATGTATGCTCGTCTCAACTCTAATTGCCACAGTGTTGTTCACTGCTGCTTTTACTGTGCCCGGAGGCAATGACAACAATACCGGAATCCCATTGTTGTTGGGAAAGGACTCTCTTCTGGTTTTCGCAATTTCGGATACATTAGGTTTGTTCTCCTCTGTGACGGCCATCATGTTATTCCTAGCTATCTTAAGTTCGCAGTATGAGTGGGAAGATTTTCTTCGTTCGTTGCCTAAGAAGATCATAATGGAGCTTTCTTTTCTCTTCCTCTCCTTGGTTTTCACGCTAGTGGCCTTTGCTGCAGCTCTCACGATTGTGCTGGACAAGAGACTGCAGTGGGTTTTTATTCCCATCACTTTGCTGGCCTCTCTGACCGTGTTTTCATTCTTAGGGCTACAGCTTCCCCTGCTATTCTGAATGGTTAAATCCACTTACGGGCCTAGCATCCTTCGTCCTGTGGGCATTTGAAAGTGAGGCATAATTATCGGACGATATCACATTACAGCTGATTGTAGTGGGGGAAATGCCACACTTGATGTATTTCCTCAAAGTATTTGAACAATTACTATGCAAAATTATGTTTCCCTACCTTGTTACCAGATATATATTTATAGAATAAGTTGATCAGTTTAAAGTGTCAAGCTACAGATATTTCAAAGTGAATTCTATAAATGTATGGAAATTATCGTGAACATCTTCCGCCAAAGTATGCTTAATCATGGAACATAACTTAAAAAAAAAAATAGTTTTCTTTTTCTTTTCGTATTTTAGATGCAGGAACTTTCTCCATCAACTTAAATATTCAGCCTCCAGGTATTTCAAAGTACAATCTCTACAGTGTAGAAGCTATTATTTTCTATATTTATTACAAAATATGCATAATCACGGAATCACTTTTCAAACATTTGTTTTTCCTTTTATACCTTGTGACTTACTCTTAATAACTATAAAATTGGAATTACATCAGATATAAGATTCTGTCCACATAAATTGTGAACCACATGGAATTATACTTGTCATAGATCTTTGATAATTCATTCAATCAAACATATAGAGTTTTCAAAATAGAATCCAAATATACATAAAAAAAACTACATAGAATTTAGATACAAATAAAAAATTTGGAAAAATTATCCCATTGGTCATATTTTATGGATCCCAATTCAATTCTAAGCATTCCAATTTTGTCAATTAATTTCTAAACCTTTGTGCGCAATTCCAATGTAGTCTTTACAGTTAATTTTAGCCAAAGAACTTACACCGAATAGTCCTGACAAATCAACTAAGCCATATCCCCCCGAGCCAAGTGGAGCATGCATGAAGGAGCGATCCCCTTTGCGAGGAGGCACCCCTTCTCCCGAAGTTACGAGGTTATTTTGCCTAGTTCCTTAGAGAGAGTTGTCTCGCGCCCCTAGGTATTCTCTACCTACCCACCTATGTCAGTTTTGGGTGGGTGCAAGGTGGACGATTTTAAAGCGGACTTTCCATTCATTAGATAGAGAAGATCGCTGGTTCGCTGCCAAACTTATTCCAATTCAATGAGTATTCTCAATATTATGCCTTGAAGAGGACTAAACCGAAAATCGTTGATGTGATAGTTTAGTCATCGCTGGTCGTCCTACTTGGCACATTGCCACGTTAGTAATCTCTGGTGAAAATTTGCCAGAATGACTATATTAAAATTTCGTGCAAAAGTTTAGAATTCAATTGGCAAAATTCGAAAGTGTAGGATTGAATTGGCCTCTATATAAAAAGTTTGGGACTGACTTGACAATTTCCCTAAATAATTTCTTTAAACATTTATTCCTTTCGTAATTTATTATGAAAATTCCTATAAGAATTAAATATGTAAAATTTAGGTATTTGTTAATATTACACATCTGCTAGCATTAGAGGTTTGCTAAACTGACCTCAAAAGCAAATCAGTGCATAAAGCTTGCACAAGAGTGTGCCACGTGAGTCAACATCATGCGAATTTTACCCACTTTTATATTTATTGAAAGATAGATTTTGATACTGAACTCACGTTGAAATGTTAGGATCATCTCTTTGAATTACCTCATCTCACTCCGAAATTTCGAGAGCACCTAATTTTATTGTAACCTTTCCAATAAGACATCATTCACCCGACACCCTTGGTTGTCTCAAATGATATTGCCACCTTTTCGGTGAAAACACATGGTGAAATTAAAACCTAGGGATCTAAACTAAACAATACTTATACCTGACAATAGTGAGTAGAGCTTTCCGGTGGCATGAGGGTCGCAAGATTCCCAAAAATGGGTTTAAACAGTACTTGAATTTGAAATTTTATGGGCTTATGGCAAAAAAATTAATCATACGCAGCACCTCAACACTTTTAAGGCACATCGTCTTGTAGAAGAAAAAATCTTAGATGCACCCGGTGCATGTGAGCCCATCTCACATGTATCGTTGGATGAAATTCAACCCACGTGGAACCCACTAATCTAACAATGGATGTGAGCTACGTTCATGATCCGGATGCATCCATTACTAGCTCATTGTACAAGTGATCGCGACAAGATTCTGGTGTATTTAGAAAAAAAGAAACAAGTCCAAAGCCAGGCTCTTAAATAGAATCTACCTAGCTCACATGTTAATTCTCATCATGCGTAGAAAAGTTCACGTCAATGAATTGGTCCAATTGGCCTTGTACAATACTAAATGAACATATTGAATGTGTTGACATGATGCGCCATTACTAAATAATACTTTGGTTGGGTCAAACACCCGGCACGACATGAGCCATCATTATATGAATGCGTTACCAAATGTTAGTTTATCCTTTTGTAGATAGGATCCAAATTCTACTATAATCTCATCTATAATGGGTAGATGATATTATTACATCACTTGACTAATCGAGCACTTTTTTTTCTAGATGAAAATTAGCTCTCAAGGAATTGATGAAGCAACGTACTTTTATTCATCTACTCAAAATTTGACGAAAAGAGGGAGGCGTTTTGCTCCATAGTCTAAATAGGACAAGTTAGAAAGCACTAATAATCAAATCTCTACTCCAACGACTCACTTCAACACACAAGCAAACCAAATACAACCTTACAAGAAAAATCCATGGAAAGCCATTGAAGACAAGCAGATAAGCTGAATTAATTTACTTTCATTTTGAAGAGGCTTCAAATGGTGGTGATTGTTAATGGATGGATTCTCGATGAAAATGAAATTAGCCACTTAGCTAGTGCCGCCAAGAACCCCCTTTAGCTTGTTCACCTGGGCATCATCGAAGGAAAGTGGCGGCCTCCACAAACTCAGAAGGCAAATCATTAGCGAACGGAGCAAAGTCCAAGATTTGAAGCCCAGGGCTCGGACTGCTGAAGCAGATCATGGCAAGAGCTGGACCTTTACCAGCATTTAATTGGAAGTGCAGTAGCCCCTGATGGAAAATCATGCTGTCCCCTTTGTTGAGGTTCTTCATGTAGACGGTGTTAACTGACGACGAGATGGACCCGGCACAGATCGACCCTTGGAGGACGAGGAGGACCTCCGAGCTGCCCGGGTGCGTGTGCATCAGGGTGACCCTGCCGAGGGCCCTATTGAAATTAATGGCTACAGCCAATCTGTATATGATAGGGACTATATAGCTGCTGGGAATATTCACAGCTTATCTTAAAGGTGGCAAAGAATGTTTATGAGTTTTATTTTAGAAGTTTACTTAACTATAATCGAGCACCACATCAACAATAAACCAATGAGTACGTAGGATAATTTATTTGTCTCTGGCAATGCTTCTCTATCTCTAATTGAAGGAATCTCTTGTCAATATGTATATAATGGGTGTTTTCTCGTTAATTTTAGGCAAAAAGTTTCTTCCTTTTTGATAAAAAAACAAATAAAACTTATCTCTCTCGTTGAAACCTGAATTTCTGTTAGCAAATCGAGCGTGCCTTTTTTGTAAAAATAAGAAATATATGAAAATAATAAAAAATACTAAAATAAAATTTCGGCGCATCTCGCTGCAGCGTCGCGTCCACATACACGTATTTCTAACATATACGCAATCGGCGGGGAGAATAAAGCAGAGAGAACGCACAAACACGGAGCTCAGCAAATTCTGTCTCTCATCATCAGTTTCCAGGAGCTTCTGGGTCGCGATTCCTTCTTCATACTCGGCCACCTCCAGTCCACCAGTAGCCGCCGCTCGTCTCCGATCGCCGACCACCGTAGACAAGAGAGTATAGGGAAGGAGTTCTCATGTTTAGTTGTGATTCTCTCTTGATTTCCTCTATGAAATCCTCACCTCTCTCTCTCTCTCTGTTCGCCCCCTAATTCGCATTCCCTGTTTCTGCTGAAGGTTGGGGCCGAGTGCTTGATTACGCCTGCATGAAATCCGGTCGCGTTTGAGCCTCTGTGATAAGTCTGGATATGACCTCTCTTATTTCTGCATCTAGATCCTTTGGCCGATATGTCTACCACCTGTTTGATAAAATTCCTGTACTAGATCAGTGCGAGTTTTGATTCAGATTCTGACGTAGGGCTTTCCATTGCTTAATCAATTCATTTTTTTTTGTCGTATAAAATTTACTTTTGTTTTGTTTCCTCTCATTTCAGAATTTAGTAGCTATACGTTTTGGGATTCGTTCTTGGAATTCTCGGATTAACCGCATGTCCAATGTGTGCGCAAGATGAATCTGATGCTGACTACTCCAGAACTTGACCGAGGGCCCCTTAAAACGAAAATGAATTGATCCATGCACCTTTACTTCTTATACTTTAGTATATGTCGTTTTGTGTTTATTGTGTGAAAAAATGTTGCTGGTTAGCTCGCTGCACATGTTGAAATCACAAGTGTATTGAGCGAATCCTACCATCTCGAATACCAAGTGCATGCTGCGAGAGCATTAAGTTGCTGCTCTAGTCATCATATGCGCATTCATTTGGGTGCGCTGTGTTACTGATTGGTTCATCAGCTATATGCCCATTTCGAATATGTTGAGTTGTTGACGTGGTTACTGTGTTGTGTTCGTACCGATGTGGTGAGTTACGGAATATGTCTATTCTGTGCGTGCTGGCTGTTCGTATGTTCTGGTATGCGTAATCATGTAATTGGGTCATTGATGTGCTGTTCTTTGATGCTAAGTACTTGCTGTCCAGATCTTCTCTTTCGTTTTTTTTTTTTTTTTTTTTTTTCTGTTCTAGTTTAGTGCGTTTCTTCCATTACTGAGGTCGACTACATTATTGGAACCTCTAGTGCCGTGCTTCTAACTGAAGGATTCAGAGTTCTAACGGCCCAGTATGATGAGACGATTATTGAAATTCTTTTAGGCTATGTTTCTTTTTTTTTTTTTTTTGGCAAAAAATAAATAGCTTGGATAATATTTTCCAAAAAATAATCGTTTGTATCAGCTAAAATAATTAGTTAATAAAAAAATAATTTCAATATTAACAATAATTTATATCTAAATATTTTCATGAACTATATTCATTTTTGTAATCGATATAAGAGATCATTTTAAATAAAATGATTTACAAATCATTCATTTTCCGCAAAGCAAAAATAATCACTTATTTCTCTTACAAAAATAAACAAATGAAAATATTCTAAAGGTCCGCGAAAATATTAAAAAATTTAGAAAAAAAATTCCATGTTAACACTAGTCGTATCACGTA
Source organism: Eucalyptus curtisii (assembly GCA_017140595.1). Taxonomy (NCBI): domain Eukaryota; kingdom Viridiplantae; phylum Streptophyta; class Magnoliopsida; order Myrtales; family Myrtaceae; genus Eucalyptus; species Eucalyptus curtisii. The sequence continues at coordinate 15,921,970 of CM029502.1, forward strand.
GAACGCATAACAACCGTGTGAGTGATTTTTTGGACAATATTGATAAATCGTTAAAAGATTTATGACTCAATTGGTATAATTAAAAAATTGACAACTAAATTGGCACAAATATAATAGATTTAAAATTTTTTTGGTACTTTCCCCTTGGATAATTGATGTGGTGTGGAACAATTAATATATGCTAGTTGGCTTCTCCTCGGATGAAGGTATTAGCATTCTGTTGCACAATCCCAACAGTTGTTTATCAAGTTCAATTGGGCTAACTGACCATGTTTGCACAAGAACAATTGCAGATCATAATCAGATATGTTCCGGCCAGTAGGAACCTGCTTAATAAGTGTTTGCCCAACAACAGTTTCTCCATGCAATGCTTGTGTTGTCTGTGCTAGCCAGGAGTTTAATCGCGCTCGAACGAATGCTTGCAGTGTTCTTCGAAGATAACTTCCTTTGCATTCCTCTCCATCAACCCCATACACATTCACACGGGCACTCTGTTTTTGTTCTATTCTAGCATACTCACATAACACGAAGGCAACTTCCTTTTCGTCTTTATACGATATGTCTGCATGCGTCTGCTTCTTCATTCTGCATTTGCCCATGCCTTTAGGAAGAGGAAAATAACTCTTCTTTTCATCAAGGCGGGGAATGGAATGGAGGAAACCTGAATAATGAGAAATTAAGCTTAACTCCGACAGAGCAATTAATGCCTGTGGAGAACAGAGAAGCAGGAACGAGAGTTCTTTCGAGAGACCATCAGGGGAGCTGGATAGCCAGTTTTCCTCGAAACACAGGAAGAACGAATGCTTTTATTGCTGAGATTTGGACGTTAGGAGGCAAAATTAGACCTAGTGTTTCAAATAGTGCTATTCATTTGCATAACGAATTAGATGCTTTAGCGGTTATTCATGCTCTTGAGAACAAACAGTCTCACAATCTTCTCATAGAACCTCTCCTTGTGAGTGCAGGAACTTGCAAGGAAAGAATGCAGGCATACCGTGAATTGAGCATTATATATACAGAGAAGCAAACGGATGCACCGCATGCTCTGGCTAGTTTGGGAAAGGAGCAGCATATGCAGTTTACTATTTTCACAAGTATTCCAAACGTTATCAAAGATACTTTGTGTAAGTATGCACTTGGCAGTATTTCGACTACGAGTGATGTAACCTGACTGGTTTAATTTCTGAACGATGGTCTTCGTTTCACCAAAAGAAAAAGAAAACTTAATCCCCTTGGGTTTAACTGAATATGGTCCAGACCATCATGAAATGGCCGAACTCATAAGTCCAACAATTTGGATAGTAGGCCTTAAATCTGAAACATTTCTGGGTTAGGTCTATGAAGATGTAGGTAATTTCCAATATGTACATATCCGTAATATTTTTATTCACCACCTTAGACAAGTACTTTCTGAGCACCATGGCAAAAATAATTCTTTTTACCTCTTTTTTCTTGTCTTTTCACCGACAACTAAAAAAACCATCCAAAAGTGTGGCTTGCGCTAATGTAACCTTCGCGTAAAAGAGATACACGAACATCTTTAAACTTATCTCATAAATTAAGAACATCTTCATCCTTAGTTATTAAATTTTTTATATGTATTTAGCTTAATGTGAGTATTTTCAAAAGCTCAATATCTGAATTTTTTTTCTTAAAAAAATAATTAACTGAATAGGGAAATTATTTAGTCGTTGAGAAAGTAAGAAAAATGGGGAGGATATAGATTTAGATGGAAAGTCAATCGCTGAAATTAGCTCATATTTGCAAATAACATAAAATAAAGATGGAACATTTTTCGTGTGCCCCGTGGGACGGGGGCTCTTCTCAAGTTGTGCATGTCACACGAAAGAGAGGAAAGAGACAAAAGAGATTTCTAGAGAGTGTGGATATGGCCGTTGACTCTTGGTCATCTCTTATCTACTGAGCCTCCAAAATTTCACATTTCTAGATTCCTGCACAAATCAATCGTTTCAACTTTCATGCACCGACCCAAAAAAAAAACCTTCATGCATTTTTTCACACTTCAATTTGATGTCACCAAAGCCCCACTCTTCAACCCAAGTCACTTTTCAACCCATGTGGAGATGGGAGAAAGTTGGTTCGTAATAATGCAGACTTTTAGATGACCTAATAATAGTCAACAAAAAGAGAGAAGAATATAAAACATGTGCATGCTACCCAGCTACTTTTCTTTTGCTAAAAGCAAAATATGACTACTTAAAATCATAACAACCGATTAATTTGAGGCTTCTCTTTCTTCTTCTTCTTCTTGTTTTTTTAGTCATTCTAGCCTTTTATGGTGGCTCAAGAAAAAGTGACTCTTTATTAATTCGTTTATAAACCGACAATGAACAATTGATCTTTCATATAGACATGATACGGTATTATATACATCTACATCCATATAAACATATATATATATATATCTATATATATATATATATATATATATGTACCCTTCAAGCCTTATTAAATTGGAACTAGAATTATCAAGTCACTTAGGTTTAATAGTTTTTGTTCACAATTTACTTTTGATAATGCAAACGCATGGGCCGTGCTGAAAGATTATAAACGAGTGGAATCCTAATGATGAGCAAAATGGTGATGAGAGCTATCTAGACTCACTCTTCTCTGAGTTCTATATATATGCAAGCATACTTCTGACTTCTAAGATTATATTGCTCTAAGAAAAAAATAATAATAGCCATTGTTATAGTGATTATTGAGTTGCTGTGCAAAAATTACAATAATACTCATAGTTACAGTGAATAAGGTAAGTTTACTATGTTTGGCTTGAAAGAGATGAGATGATCCGTAAAGCCACAGGGGACCAACAAGAATTATCGTATTTGTTCAATTAAGGGGACCAAAAATAAATAATTAGTCACTAAAAAATCTAAAATTTTCGAATGGAGACCTATAAACGAACCAGTTTGGTCTGTGTATACAAGCTGAGGGGCCGTATCAGCTGACCAGGGGAATTTCCTGGATTTGCACCTTGTTTGGTTACCTTTTTTCCACTCGTATCTGCTGGGTTGAGTTTAAAGTGAGTCAATTCAATTTTAAGAAGGGATTAAAATTAGTAGTAAGAAACAAAGATAGAGTAAAGATGGGTGTAAATGGATATGTCTGAGACTCAACGGCGATGGAGATTAAATAAAACAAATAAGAGCACTACCTCCATCAGATTAGTCATGCGCCTAGAAATTAGTTTGGGGAGTCATCCCGGGCTATGTCTTGCTTTCAAGGAAAACCGTTGCCTCACTGCTTGTTCAAGTTTTCTTGGAGCGCCTTTTCATATTGTATATCGGTGACTCGAAACGAAGTGCTTGCAAAATGCTCCATTTGTTGTAAATCTTGATGCCAAATCTGATGATAATTAAGATGAAAATAGTTCAGCCAATTTTTTCTTGAGTCACCAAATATTAGGGATTGCATAAACGAAAACGAGCATTATTTCAGCTCCGGCTTTTAACTGCATATGATAGATAATATTTTTATGTGCAAGATGAAAATGTTGAGTGTATCAAATGTATAAACAACGTACCTTTTATTGATATACTTCTTCAGTCTCTTATGAAAATAGGATGTTTGAAACATAAGCTTAAATATGGCATCATGAAACAGATTATAATTGAATGCACGGTAAACAGGCGAAGAACAAGATCATGAATTGAAGAAAAAAAATGGCATGTGATATAGAAATTTTCAAGAACTCAAATTCTCTCTCTTTTTTTTTTGGTAGGTAAGTTAATCCTGTCATTGCTCAACTTGTGAGGTAAACTGGGTGGACTAAACCCAACTGCATTTTTAAGCAGAAATTTCCCCTTATAAGTTCGAAGAATCTATTCAAACTCAATATCCAATGCACCAAAACTCCTATGAAATCCCAGCAGCTCCAGAAGATGACTCCATTGTTCATATAGCCTTAGAGAAAGCACATTAGATGACCAGATGGTTCCTAAGATTCGGGAAAAGAGGAACACAAGATGCACTTATCATCAATTGAAGTCCACTTTCTCATTCCATCAAATGTTTGCAGCCTATTCAATATAACAAGCCACATGATGAATTCAAATTTCCGGAGGTTTGGAGTAAACCGGATAATCTTATGCCAAACCATCTTTTGCTTCTTTTCTCGTACCTATTTCCAACATAAGCATCACCTGCGTAAACTGACCGGAAGAATTTCTTGTGAAAAGAACTCTATCCTCAGAAGAACTTCAAAGAGAGAGTATCCCACAAAGGCTGCATGAATCTGGACTATAGATAATACTAAAGAAAGACCCACCCTTTGCCTCTTTTTGGGTGCTTTCTTTCGTCCTCTCATAAAGTCGAGTCTCGCTTTATTTAAGATGGTCAAATCTGGTAAAGAGATAATAATAAAGAAAGACCTGAATGAAGTTGAAGCCGACCCGCATAATCTTTATAATTACACATAGGAATCCTCATGTTCGTGCGATTTAAGAGATTATCTTCCCTCATCAACGGCTGGTCTGTTGATTACTGTCACCATCTGGTGGTCCAACAAGAATGGTCTGATACTGAGGGAGCGTTTGATCTACGATGGTTCCAGTATAAAGAATGGAACAACTCCAGAGAGGCTTTTTACTTGTCATGCTTCCAAAAAGCACATAAAAACACTGCATTGCTTTCTATTCCAAAGCAGTTGACGTCCACAGTTACGTACAATTTGATCAAGCAATGCACAAAAACAAACTCGTAGTTCATTCCGAAGACATTATTCAGCAATATTTGTACATGCGTTAGGCTACATTGTAATGTCCGTTCACTCATTGCAGCAAACTCAATTATAAGAATTGTTAAAAAGAACTCTAGAGGTGTGGCGTGATATTTGTCTCATATATTTGCCCCCAAAAATTTATCCAAATTGGTCTCTCATGACCCATTTATTAAAACTAATTTTCGTTTGATAAAAAAAATCCAAAATTGATAACCCATAACACATTTACCCCAAATCAATCTTTGTTAGCAGTTTGGAATATAATGTGGAGAGTAAAATTATATCAAAAGCACTAGTTTGAGATTTTTCATAAGACGAATATTAATTTGGATAGAAATCTAATTTGGAGTAAATATGTCATGAATTATCAGTTTAAAATATTTAGTGATATTAATCTTTTCTTGAAATGCTAATAGCTTCCATTGACATATTCATAATTAATTTGGCCTAACTGAGAAACTATAATTACTCAGTGCATAGACAGTAAAATCAACGTTTTTTTTGGCCGAGTAAACAATTTTCCCTCTTTCAGCAAAACTCGTTCGTACTCGTAGCCTCGTAGTATATAATCCAAACGATGCGAACCCCAAATTGCCCGGGTACCGCCATCATTTTTTACTGTCATAGCTGCGAACTTCATCACCATTTTTTTCTTCGCCATTCAACCACATTTCTATAGGCGCCAACAGAGTCCTGTTCTTCTAGTTTCGAAGGTATGCTTTACACTCTTATCGCTTGTTTTGATGCGAATTGTGAGATTAATTTGACAGATGCAGAGCAGCTCAGTTCATGTCAAGGCACCCAGAAACCGACTCCACATGGACTGTGTTATCTCCGAAGATGTGTCGGATTAGTGATGAGCGTCGAATTCTCGATTTTGAGAGTTGGGTCTTGAGTGAAACGCGTTGGCGATTTTTGTATGGTGGGGAAGAACCGTTCTTTATTGATTTTTTGCAGTGTTGGGAGCTTGAACATGGAGACGAGTCCAGCCGGCGAAGAACCCACCTCGTGGGACGAACGGTACAACATCAATTTGATGCCCTCCGAGTTGTTCCTCAAGTTTCGGAAAGAAATTCAGGGAATCCGAGTCGGTGTTAATCTGGAGGTGTTTCTTCTGATGTGCCTAAATTTTGCTTGCCTTTGTGTTGCCACGTATTTGAAGTTTGGTCTCTAGCTAATATGATTGGCCTGGATGAATGAAAAAGGGTGATCTAGTGGCTTAATTTTGTTGAGAGAGGTGTGGAAAGATGAACCAAACCATTAAGGCTTGAAGGAGTGAATGAAATGTTTCGTTTTGAGGTCATCTGCATATGGTATCTGAAGCTTGGGTCGATTTTAATGTGAATAACTTGTTCGTTCTTAATTTAATTCTTATGTTGCTGACTTGGATTGGGTATGCATATTGGATGTGGTTCCTGTCTAATTTGATACGCATACTCATTCCTTGGTCTTGAAGACAAGTGCTGGATATTTCAGTGTGTGGATGGCGCAACTTCGCTTTTTAATTAGTGTCAGAGATTGTGGCACTGGTTCCTAAATTACTGACTACTCTTCTAACATGCATGTGGGAGAGAATTTAAAATGTCAAAGGATTTTTAGTGATGCTTCTGTCTAGTTTAAGTTTGCAGATAGATTGACCTGAAAAATTGACATGGCAACTTCATGACTTATACATACTTGAGGCCCTCTCGTTTGCTTCCGTGCATTTAAGTCCATTTTAGGGCTCCGTGTTAAGTCAATATGTCAGTCCACATGTAAGGGAGAATCCGGGAGTGTTGAACTATTCAGATATCAATCCATACTCTCATGGAAGATAAAAGAGGTTTGTTACAGTTTTCACCGATGTCTGATTATTGAAGATGTTAGAAGTTGAGTAGATTAACGGGAGCACTTTTATTTATTTATTTATTTTTTTAATTTTTCCAGTGATCTCCATGAGGTTGAACCTCACTTGGCTGAGCATGTTGATCAGACTTGTACAAGATCTGGCATGCAGGATGTTACAGCCTTACAGTTGTTCACATAGATTCCATCAACATATGCTAATCGCTATAATTTCTGTAAATTCATTGCTTGGCTTGGCTTTGTGTTCACTGTTTCATCTTTATTGACCTAATACAGTTTCTGTCAGTAATAATTGCATAATGTAGATGAACATAGACTTTCTTTTTCTTGTTGTCTCTTTTGTTCTTCTATAAGCTCTGACTGCGACTATAATTCATCAGATATTTTAATTTTTGTGCCCTCATTCACCATACTTCAGCTTAAGTGGAACAATTAAGAATACATTTGTGTTTAATGTTTGTATATTCATGGTCCTCAAAACTTTGGGTCTGTCTTATAGTGCTCCAACGATTGGCCATCAAGCAAAATTTTTGTTGGAGCCTTTAAGGCCTGCTGTAACTCTGCTTGTTCAGTTAATACAGTTATGGAATATAGCCTCATTATGACATCTGGATTTGATATTTTGATTCAGTTTTACAATGCTCCAAGGAATGATTTTCAAGCGAAGCTTGTGTTCAAGCCTCTCTCCCCAGATCGTCTGTGGAAGTTTGTCTATGAACCCATACATCAAGACATGCGCATTCTCTCGAAAAAGATTCCTGTCACAAAATTCTTAAATCTCCAGGTTTGAGGCTTCTTTGATTTCACCTTTGTTTTGTCTTGCGTGGCTGAATATTCTGTGGGTATTGAGCGGTACTTGTTAAAGCTTTTGGGAAGTCAGCTTGGTGTGTTTTGAAAATTACAGGTTGGCGTAGGCCACAATTTTCAGTTAAGTGCAATTAGTTGGAAATGGAAGCTCACCACATGTTTGGGTGGGGACGGTGTATCTCGAATTAGAAATAAGACCACTCTTGGACTTTGTCCAGGTGTAGATTTTCGATTTGGGTGGAGGGCTGATTACGTTCTTCCAGAAATCACAGGGTAAGTTTCTTCCTTCTCAGCTACACTATATTTCGCTCTTGGAAGAAACTAGATGAGCTATAACACCAGAACAACTTCTAATTGTATTGACTATTTGGTGTCACGAATTAAAATTTTGCTATTACAAAGCATGATGATTATAACATACAGTGAACTTACGGGTGTGGGTCATGTGCTTCCGTCATTTATGTCACTCTGTTTTATTAATTTTTTCTGGGTTTCAAGTTGTGTTTCATGTAACAGGGGTCTTGGTACTGATGAGCCACTATTCAACATGAACTCTGGGCAGTTGCAAGCATCGCTAGATAGAGTGGAAGCCATTTTAAGCTATCCAGATACTGTTTAGAGGATATTGGTGAAGAGATGGTACGTTAATTGGTTGGCTCCTTTGAACTGCATTGAGATGACAACTACTAGCATCTAATATGCACCGGATGATGGTTTGACATGACAATGTTGAACATGGCTGAGCAAAAGATCGTTTTGCTTTTGCGTGTTCATGTTGGCCTCAGAAGTTGCTTATTTATCATTGTTTCTTAGCATATGTTCATATTTAATTGCAGCATCAATTGTTTGCCTGAATTTCATATTCAGCTGGAGAAGTGGGAATATGGGAAGAGATGACTAGGCTCAGTGGTGCAGTGAAGAATGAGTATAGAAGCCTGCGAATATCATCAATTTTGTAGGACAATGTTGTTGTATGTGAGGGAAGTAGTGGAGTGGTAAAATACGTGCAATCTGTTTCATCAGTTGTTTTTAATCTTCATTTTTCACTTCCATTCCCCTTCTTTACATTTACTGAATATTCAGTCATCTACAAGATATTTGTAGAAACGAAGGTCCCATCATCATCAATGGGATTAATTTCGTGTCAAGGCGGATGATATGGAATGATGATAACGCATTTCTCGTGACATCCTATCAAGAATTGTCCATGTGCATTTCATACACGACTTTGATGATGTAATTGAGCAACCGCTACTCTGTTTTCAAAATTGCTGCCCAATGGCAAAAGCTCTCTACGGAACTTTTCCCCTTTTGGTTTTTGTTTATGTTTCTGGCATTTGCTAGAGTAGGGAGATGCCCTAGACATGCTAGCAAAAATCGCTGGGATGTACTACCAGAGGTGAATCTAGAGTGCCTGTTGCTTTGGCCCTGATTAATTAATCTACTTTACAATGCGTTCTTAGAAGTTACAACTACATATCCAAGTGAACCAGAAAATAAAGCTCAAAACATTTTCTTGACTATAGGCATCTTTATGAATGGTATTTTTGACATATATTTGTAAGTAGTTGGCAGTATTTTGTTCTATCTCATTGTTTCAATTTCTCCTCTCTCTCTCTCTACAATTCACATGTCATTTTGTGGAAAGACAGAACCTTCTCTCATAAGTTGATAAGGAACCCTCACTAACAATTCTGTGCCTTTTTGGCTTTTGAAACACTTGGGATAGAGCGAGATGGGTGATGCCCACCCATTGCACCACCCAAGACAGAGTAATAAATGTAGAAGCGGTGCCCTCTCCAACCTGTGTCCTAGACGTTGAACTTGAAACTTTGCCTTCTTTCACGTTCAAATTCTCCCCTCTTGATGCATATAAATACAAACACCCAAATAGACCCCCCAAAATAAAAAAGAAAATGTCTGCCGTAAAGTTGAGAAGTTCTTATTCATTGCCGAATCTCCTGCTCTCTTGCTTAAAATTCATTATTTTCATGCTCTCTGCAGCGTCTTTCGCTTCCACAATCCTCCTCAAAATACCCCCAACTTTGCTCGGCCTCGCTTTCCCCGTAATATCGTCCGTTTTATTCATCTCCTCTTTCCTGGGCTTCTATTCCCAGCTCACACGCTTTTGCTTCATGACCCACTTCTTGATCCTCCTCGCTTTGCTGTCCAGCCCGGTGCTCAGCATCCGGGTGCTGTTCAACAGAGAAACATCAAGACTTTCGCTGCTGAGATCACGGAGACTTGAAAGAGGCTAAAGTCCTGGTGAGGCTGGAGTGCGGGGTTTTGATGGCTATGTGCTGCTGGAGTTAGTGGTGTTGGTGCTGACGTGCATCGTGCACAATTGCTGGGTGAGGGAGTGCGAGGGGTTGGGCGCAAAAAGGGACGCAGTGGAGAAGAAGCGGAGCATGAGGATCGCAAAAGTGCAGGAGGAATCGATGGCCAACGCGGCTAGGATCGTGGAGTTCAAAGCCAATCGGAAGTTCCTTGTGTTAGCCCACTAGTTGGGTGGCCATATTGTGTACTATGGAGAATTTTTATGGATCATAGCTTTTATTTGAATAGATAAACCCTATCGAATATTGATGGCCATGCTGTCAATTCTTTGAAAATTGGGTTCACCTCAATAGGACAATGATCAATGAGGTAATTGCTTACTGTAAATAATCAAATGACAAATTGCGACAGGGTATGCACGTGACAGCATACGTTAACCTTTAGTACAAGTATGGCTGATGTTACACTTCAAGTCTTTAAACATGAGTAAACAGCATGATATTCGCATCACACACACAGTGACAAGTGCAAACAAATATCTCGTCACATAAGTCCTTATCTAATAATGGCAGAGATCATTTCCAAATCTTCATGGGTCGGTAGAGGGGAGGCCTTTAGGTGGATTCCACCATTTCAACATACAAGGGAAGTTGTAGGATCACGAACAATATGATAGGGAAGGCAGCTAGCAGAGTAATTGGGATATAAATCCACTGTAATCGGTCACTCAGGACAATTGTAAGAGCAGAGCCAAATGCCACCAGCATAAAGGCCAAAGAGAGGAAGAGAAAAGTCAAGCCCAATATCATTTTACTTGGTAGCGAGTGGAGGAAACTTTCGATTGCATATCGTGAAGTTAGGATGGCCAAGAACATCAAGGTGGCGGTGACAGAGGAGAAGAGAGCGAGAGCATCTGCAATCGCGAATACAATGAATGAGCCCTTATGCAGAAAGATTGGCATCCCCGTACTATCGTGATTGCCCCCAGGTATTGTAAAAGCTGCAGCAAAAGCTACTGTAATAATAAGAGTTGCGACGAAGCTACAAGATGATGATGTATCTTTCATCCATTGCCCAGCGTCTTTGAGCAAATCTTGACGTTGTTCTACAAATACTTCCCAATATGTTTTCCCACTCCTTTCGTCTGTTTTCTCCAATTTATACTCTTAAAAGAAGGATCGCTCCTATCTTCCACTTTCAGCACCTTCAGAAAAATAAACGACATCTGTCAATGTAAATATAAATTAAAGAGCACAAAAAGTTGGCAAACAATTAAGGGGAACCAACCTTAAATTTCAGACTTTTTAAAGAAGGATCGCTCATATCTTCCACTACCTTAAAAAAAAAAATAAAGGACGCCGGTTAATGTAGTTGTAAATTAAAAAACACGAAAGGGTGGCAGCCTGGCAGGCAAATAGGTCAACAAACCTTGAACAACTGAAGTTCCCTTTGAGTCAAAAAAGCTGCTCCAGAAGCATCTGCTGATACACATCCTGGTGACCATTCTACTACTGCTTCTATCAGGTCGCATCTCGTCAGCTTATCATCATTTAAATACGGAGTTGTGTTGTGTGCATTTACTAGTCTAAACAACTCGACATGACGTCCCTTCACAACTTCTTTTATTAGTTCTTTTGTGAAATTCTGTTCCCACATCAACTCCGGAAAATACTCAAGACATAACTTGACAAATTCAGAAATTCCGCGAGACGCAGCGTCAAGAACAATGTCTGAAGTCAATAAAAACTCTAGTATTTTGGGAGTTTCCATGATAGTCATCTTCTTGATAAGAGCTAGATTTCCATATGCAATCAACCATTCATGCCTCAACTTTGATTCTACAATCCTTTGGATTAAAGGTGCTGCACGTAACATCAAATAAGCAATTTAACCAAAAAAAGAGATTTTTTTTTTAGATGAAATGAGAAGATTTAGTGACGGATCGATAGATATATTTTCGATTGAGTATTTTTACATATTCACCTAAAGGATATATATCGTTTAGACTTTGAATTGAATTGATGCTAATCGAATTGTATCACAATACACGAATGGAGAGTCGGTCAATATTAATACCTGTGATCTCAAGGGATTCCTGAAATTATCAAGTTACACTTTAAATTAAGAGATCTCTACCCATGGATGAAATAAGTCCTTTTTCTGTTGATAACATGGCAGTTTCCTATACCTATTTTAGTGGCAAAATTCAAGAATGATATTGCAAACTGCATTGCCACCACCACGAAAAAGAGAGAAGAATCGTACCGACAATTAGGAAGAAGATACATATCAGACCCATGAAATGAAAATTGCACATGTAATGAAATTTGATAATGCTTGAACGTGTTAGAAAACAACTTGGATCAATCAACGTTTATAATTTGAAATCCAAATCTACAGTTCTCAATAATTTTACGTGGGAATTTGACATTTGAATAAGCCTTCTCGACCTACTTTATAAATATTTTTTTTAAATGTATGATTTACCTCATGGGTTATATATTAAATTGTATACATAGATGTAGTCTTTAAGCCTTAAATTTTTTGACAATAGGATCTCTCTTTTTGTCTTGTTAGTCCAACAATTAAGCAGGTTGCCAGAAATACCTCGAGCCATCCTCATGGCTTTGGAGTTGCCAAATGACATATAGACCAAGCATTTTGGAATACCTAAAAATGGTAACAGATAAAGTGAATTCCGTGGGGATAGAGTTGCTCGAATTGTACATAGCTAACAAAAGAAATGCAAGAAGTACCTACATTTGTAGATAGATTTTTCCCAAAAACCGAGTCTAGCTCTACTACGGAAGTAAGACATCATAGGCGCCAAATATCTCAACGATCTATCGAGTTCGGTATCTTCAGTTGTCTCTAATCCACCGCATCGCAAAGTTAAATGGAAGACTATGTCTTTTGGGACACGAAACAAAAAAGTTAAGTCAAGTAAAGAGTGAAGGAACTGAGGTAAGATGAGTGAGTGTGAAATCCTACCCAAATGGCCGGCCATAATAAGGCTGCTCATGGTATCATCATCTGGGCTGGATGTATGCTTGACCAGGTACCATATAACCTTCTTTTGCATAGGAGCCCATGAAATAGCTGTCGATAGGGCAAGGGCTATGCTTTCAGAATGAGCATCAATTTTTTTAACTAATACCTTTACCATCCTTATTCTTCCTCCCCGAGCAGCATTGCAGAGAGCCCTCCTAAAAACAAGATCGTCATAATTTCGAGGCAAGAGCTTGACGAGGTTCTCAACCAGTTGATCTAGTGCGGCAATGACCGCAACTTCGAGCAAAGTAACGGATTCATCTTTTACTCTCATAATTTCGGCCGTCATTGCTCTGCTATCGCTGTTCATGATATGCTCGACATCTTTCCATTGACCACGCAGTGCAGCTTCAAACAATCGTCGATAATTTTCATCGACCACCGCTGTTGGCGCGACTGCCAAACATTAAAAATCCTCAGGCTTCTGCACTTCCAGATTGTTAGGTCAATTGTAACCGTTGCACTTGCTCAAAGTTTCGATGAACCACAGATGCAAGCCAAGGGGCAGTCGTATACCCAACATATTATTTTCTATGAGAGCATTTGTTTACTCTTTGGAATTTTTTATTATTATTATTATTTGGGGGGGGGGGGCGCTTTCTCCATTATAATTCAAGATATTGATCAGATTTTAACAATTATGAAAAGATTATATCTGAAGTTACACGTCAGCTTTTGAATGCTTAAAATTTAAATTATTGCGGACTAAAAAATGTCAAAATGCATGAAAGGCAAGATTTATTATAAACGAAGATTAAAAGTTCAAACGGACAAACCTTTATTTTCTAATTGATTGATGGACTTCGGGTAGTGTCCATAAGAAGTTGGTCTATCACGGTCTCGGGAAGCTTTATCAGTTGTCGTGCCTATGCTCCCTTCTTCGTCAGCCACTTTGTTATCCAAAAAAGAAATGAACATAAATAACCTTAGATGAAACTTTGTATGCTTTAGATCGTCGATACGTGACTAGCATCAAGCTCATTCATTGCATGGAATTTCTGTGTTAAACTTTTAAACGAAATTTTTTTAGCATTACACTTGATAGAATTATGAGTTTTTTTCGAAATAGGCATTATATCACGAATTAGTTTTATGGGCCTCCTAACTTTCATACCTTGGTCAATGTGCTTTTTAGTGAGTTTTTATTTTTCGTAGTCAATGATTTTATCTGCGACATTATTCATAAATTAAGTCTATACAAAATTTTATCTATCTCCACAATTTCACTTATCAATCATAATATAATTTATATACAAATATAAATAAAAGAATTAACTTAAGCACATCTATTTCATCAATTAATACAATAAATTTATAAGTTATAATTGAGGAAAAGAACATTATAAGTGTCATAACTTTCGTATAACACTCGCTTGAGTGTTATATTTTTTTGTAGATATAACTTTTTAATTGATCACTTAAGCGCCAATAACTTTTTAAATGTTCACCACATGTGTTATACCACGCTAGATTTTTGGTTCTTGGGTGGATGCCTTTTAAAAGTTATGACACATAAGTGATTGATTGAAAATTATCGCGTTCAAATGAATGTGTTATCATGGTACTCAGGTAAGTCACTTTGTCAAAATTACAAGGACAAATGTGTTATTTGCCCAAATAATTCTAAAGTAAGTCTTTTCCAAAAAGAATAGTTTCAATTTCTAATTATTCAGTTGAACTTTCCAAATTTTTAAGAAATCATTTTCCATTGGTGTAGCTTTTCAAAGAAATTCTGGTACAAAATAATATCAATTTTGGTATTGTTCATTTTTAAGGTTTAAATTTTGAAAACACGGAAACCAAAATTTCTGCCAAACGTATTCTCATTGAGAATTTTTGGAAATGAAAACAAGAAATCGCAAAATTTCCTTGTACCATTTTATTAAAAAAAAAATGTCCGGAGACTTATTAAGTAATAAAATAAAGAAATATTACAATTTTCAATATATTTACTGTCCCTGACATTGCTTATATTACTTTGAAATTAACACTCAAAAAGCGTAATTTTTCAGATTTTGCCATTGCCTTGTGGGATCAAATCAGAACAACAAAGGAAAGAAAGAAACATGCCTGGCGGTGGTGGCAACTTCGACCCGCTGCTTTGGATATTCATGGAGGATTCTTTGCCGTGAATTCTCAGGATCACTGTAGCTGAAGCAGAGAGAGTGTATTTTTACGCGGTTGAAGTCGAACTTATTTTGTGTTCTCATGGAGATCTCCTTTTATAGATGGACTATAGATGGACTTGTGGATGGAGCCCAACCTCCCGCCGGAGATGATGTACCATTGTCTTTTCCTGAATGACGTCTTCATTTCCGAATTTTATGACATCAGAAATTTTATGGAGATTCCTTTTATTCACAAAAGTGTAAATTTGGAAAATTCACTTGAAAAAAATACAGCATCACAGTATTACTCTTTTTTCTTTTCTTCCACCATTCCCTGCTTTGCAAACAACATATTTCTATGGATTTTTTTTTGCAATTACACTAACGGTATAAAAATTTATTTACATAAGCAGGTTTAATAAAATGACACATATACAATTTTAGTTTCAGCATGGATATTTATTCCATGAACAGATTTATACCTCCATTCTAAGACTGCTTGTGTAAAAAAAGGGGGAAAAAAAGACTTTCACACTAACGGCGTATGAAATATGAATCTATTTCAACAGGCTTTATTCTCATTTTCTTCAAACAAGCAGGTTTTGAATAATGAAACATAACCAATTATTTTGTAAGTAACTTAATTATTGGAAAAATAAGGAATGAAGAGGAAAAATTTAGATGGAAAGTTAATTGATGGAATTAATAAAAACAAAAAGGAAATGTTTTTCATCTGCATCGTGAGATGAGCACGTTTGAAAGTATGAATTCTTGTATGAAATTATTGAGGACTCTTCTCAAATTGTATACATGTTAGACAAGAGGATGGAGAGAAAAGAGATTTATAAGGTCATTGGCATATGGCAATTGACTCTTAGGGCCTATTTGTTTATTTGTGTTTCTGTTCCCTGGAACACAAATTTCTGTTCTTTTGTTTTGGGGAACAAAAAAAGAATAGAAACACGTTTGTTTACATTTTTGTTCCCGTAAACAAATTTGGAACAGAAATAAAAAGTAAAAAAAACTTGTTTCTTGTTCCCGGAATACTTTTTTTTTTCTTCTCATTTTTTCTTCTTTTTTTCTTTTCTTTTTTCTTCCTTTTGGCCGGTCGCCGGCCTCGGCCATGGCCGGCGACCGCCAAAAGGAAGAATGAAGAAAAAAAGAAAAAAAAAAGGAAAATATAACAAAAAAAATTATACAAGTTTACCAAACGCGTTTTTATTCCTGGAGTAGAAATTTTTTACAGTTACCAAACGCGTTCTTATACTCAGACATTGTTCCCTGGAACATAAACAAAAAAAAAAAAAAAAAACTATTTCTGTTCAAAAATTATTCTTCGGAACAGAAACGTTACCAAACACGCCCTTAGTCAACTCTTATTCTACAGTAGGCAGAAATTACTCTTATTCTAGTGACAAGTTTATGTAAAAAAAGAACTTTTATGATGGAAAAAAAAACTTAATCGTTGGAAATATAAGGAATGAAGAGGAAAAATTTAGATGGAAAGTTAATCAATGGAATTAGTAAAACCAAAGAGGAAACGTTTTTCATCTGCATTGTGAGACGAGCACGTTTGAAAGTGTGAATTCGTGTATGAAATTATTGAGGACTCTTCTCAAATTGTATATATGTCACGCAAGAGGAGGACAGAAAAGAGATTTACAAGGTCATTGGTATATGGTCTATTCGTTTCGCGGAAAATTGGCCATTTCCGAAAAATATTTTCCCGGAAGTCATTTTCTATGAAAATGACAATATTTTTTGGTGTTCGGCTAAAACCTGAAAATGTTTCGGAAAATATTTTCCGGTGTTCGGTAAGGAAAATATTTTCCGCTCACCAGAGTGGCGAGTGCGAGCGTCAAGCGCGAGGCTCGCCAAATTGACGAGCGCGAGCTTGAGATCGACGAGCTTGAGGTTCACCTGGTGACGGCTGACGACTAGCCAAGAAAGAAGAAGATGGAAAACAAAGAAAAAAAAAAAGAAAATAAATAAAAAGAAAATAAATAAATAAAGGAAATTAAAAATAATTCGAATTAAAAAAGAAAAAGAAAATTTTAAAATAATTCGAATAGAAAAAGAAAAGAAGAGGAAGAAAAGGGAGGAAAAAGTGAGGATTTGTAGAGGTGTGCGATAAGAGAGATCAAGTGAGGAAAATGTTTTCTAGTTTTCGAAAGTGGAAAACATTTTCCCCTAATTTAAAAGACATTTTTCCTTTCATGTAAAGCATTTTCCCCTAGGAATTCATTTTCCGTGGAATGAACGCCAGAAAATCCAGAAAACTTTTTCCCGGAAATTATTTTCCGCGAAACGAATGGAGTCTTAGTCAACTCTTATTCTACGGTAGGCCGAAATTACTCTTGTACACTGCAGATTGAGGATATTCAAAACTTTTACATGATCCAATAATTGCGAGCATTTATAGAATGCTTTACTGATCGGCACGATGTAACTGGCCAAAAGTAATGGCCCCCCATAAAAGTAAAAGAGCACAATAACACAAGCCAAATAGCTGACAGAAGATGTCATTGGAGCCGAGACTGCTACCATAGTTCCTCGATAAAAAGACGTGACACTCTTGCCTCTTTTCAAATCCAAAGCAGAGAAATAGCTTTCTCGTGGATGAAGACTTAAAGTCAATTTGTGTTGTCACGGACTTTCTCTGTTTATACATACACTTCCACACGGAGCCAATGTTCCAGCCGCACGTGATGTACCCATTTTCTTTTTCCCGACGCTTCGTTTGTTTTGCGAATTTGTGGCGTTTTTTAAAATTATTTTTCAAAAAGCAATTTTATATTTTTTTTGGTATCAACTAAAACTTTAAAATGAACTAGAAAATATTTTCCGTCATTCGGTATAGAAAATTTGATTCCATTTTCCTCTGTGCACTCATTTTAATAAACATGTTTTATTTTATATTTTATATTTCTATTTTTTCTAAAATTTGATTTTTACATGTTTTAAATTTTAATTTTCTTTCTACTTTTTTCTTTTTATTTTTAAAATTTTTCCTTTTATTTTTCATTTTTCTTCTTCTTCTTCTTCGATCAATCGCCGGCCATGGTGATGGCCGGCGACCGCCCACAACCGAGCCTTGAGCTCAAGGCTCATGGATTTGGCAAGGCCCAAGGCCAGCGAGCTCGAGCCTGTGGTGAGGCTCGTGCTTGCCAATCGAGCAAGCCTCGAGCTCGACACTCACCAGTGGTCGACGATTTTGAGGCTTGCCTATGGCCGGTCGCTAGCCATCGCCATGATTGGCAATTGGCCAAGAAAGAAGAAAAGCAAAAAGAAAAAATAAAAAGAATAAAAATTTTGATTTTTTAAAGAAAATAATAAAATAAAAAAGAAAGAAATGGGGCTAGTAAGGGTGTGAGATAAGAGGGAGTAAGTGAATAAAATATTTTCCCTCATTTGAAAAGTAAAAAACATTTTCCTTTATTTTGAAGACTTTTTTTTCCCTTCATGGAAAATTTTTTCCTCAATTAATTCATTTTCCGTGAAATGAACGACGGAAAATTAGAAAAATGTTTTCTTGGAAATTAATTTCCACGAAACGAATACAGTGTGAATGACAACTGCTTTTCCAAAATTTATGACACCAGAAACTTTATGGAAATTCCTTTTGTTTACAAAAGTGTAAATTTGGAAAATTTACTAAAAGAAGATACAAGTACAATTTCACATAATCATTTTTTTTCCCTCTTCGGTCCTTGCTTTGCAAACAACATATTTCATTGAACTTTATTCAGTGCGCTTGCGGGGTAAAGTTTTCTTTATATAAGCAGGTTTTATAGAATGACACATGCGATTTTAATTTGTAGCAAGTAGGTTTAATCCACAAATAGGTTTTTCCATTTTCAGACTGCTTGTGTAAAAAAGACTCATACTGATAGCGTATGTAACATGAATCCTATTTCGATTGATTTTTATTATGTAAAGGCCGGTTCGTACAAGCAGGTTTTAAATAATGACACATAATCAATTTAAATTTGTTGCACGCAACAATCTTCAATAAATAGATTTATATTACCATTCTGAGACATTTTTGGGCAAAAAACTTTTATGATGTCGATGTATATAATATTTTTATTCATCATCGCCTGATTTTTACTTTCAGAATATCATGGCAAAAATCATTTTCTTCACCTCTGTTTTTTGTTTTTTTTTTTGTTTTTTTTTTTGTTTTTTCACTGAGAGACTTTTTATGATGCCGATGTATATAATAAAACAAAGTTTGAAACGAGAATGCCCAACAGCAATTTTGGCATTTTTCCAAGAACTCTCAAATTGAAAACAATCGAAAATAAAGACTGTATCTTTTAAGGAAGAAAAATCAAGAAATAATTAAAAGAATTGAAACAAAAACAACAAGTCGAAACTATAACGGTGTTTGAATTGATACAACCTTTTCTCTGAAACGTTGCATTTTTAACATATACCATTTCAAAAGACAAACTGTAAATTCAGATAAAATTTTTAAAAAATAACTTTATCTAATTAATTGAGTTTTTTTTTAGTTTTTTCCCTAATTTTATAACTTATGAAAATATGCAACCTCTCAAAGGTTGTAAGTCACTTAGCAATCGTTGGCCAAAAAGAAAAAAAAAAGAAAAAAAAATAATCGCTCATATCTTTTCGATATAGGACAAGGTGCTTTTTAAGTTTGTAACTATCACTCATATCTTTGCAATATGAGAAAAGACTCCTCTTAGTTTGTATCAACGAAATGGACTCCCACTTAGATGCTCTATGAAATTATCTTTTTCTTTTGGGCTTGACAAAAGTGAGGTGCTCATTTGCTAATAAATTATACGACAAAATGCTTGCAAATTAAGTTGCTCAAATAGCTTTTACAAGCCCAAAAGCAACTTAACTTGGTAAGGACTTGACTTGATCATGGTGTCAACTATCAAGGGATAGAATGAACTCTATATAAGAGAGGGGTAAAGTTATCAAATTGAAGTTCTCTACTTTAGTTTTTGGGTTGACAAAAGTGAGGTGTTCATTTTGCTGATGAATTATACAACTACAGGCTTGCAAATTAAGTTGCACGAATAGCTTTTCCAAGCCTAAGAAGCAACTTAACTAGGTAAAGACTCAACTTGATCATGGTGTCGACTATCAAGGAATGGAATGAACTGTGACATCCTGAATTTCGACCCTATCCAGAATATACGAAATGGGCATTTCGTCAACGCATCTATGGTCATTTTACTCTGAGTGGGCCACTCACGAGTTGACTAATCTATTAGGTGAAGCCGTTAAGGGATATAAATGCGACATATTAGAGAATTCGATCGGAAATCGACTGCTCAACCATAATAATTGGTAAGGGTCAATACGACACCGTATAATCGAATTGAGATCGGATATAAGTTGATTCAACGGAAACACATAGTTGAATTGCGGGTGGTTCCACACAATTGCGATATTCGCGTTGAACGGCTATAACCCGATTTTCTATCGATAGCGCACTCGGGACATGTAATTGAAACATTACGATTTTTATGACAACCGAGAGTGGTCTACGAGTTCGAGATGCATAAACGTGGATCGAGAATTATCGACCACGGGTCAAACGCGCGAAAAATCACTAAAAGCTACTCGATAGGTTAGGTTGTACTAAAATCGCATTCGGTCGATTTTAACCATGAAATTGAATTCGGTTTCGGGAATCGGACGTTCGAGTGTGTCACGATTCATTTATAGGACGTCATCTCATCTTTCGGCGAAATTTCGTCGAGTCCAGAATTTTACAGAAAAATCGGTTTTCGGACAAATCGGAAAAGTAATGGAAATTTGGATCAAGGGGAAAATGGATTATTTGGCTGCCAAGAAGGATTTATTTGGGAAATTAGAGCTTAAATTATGATTGGGTGGCCTCTTGACTTTGAGGGATGAGGACTTTAGGGGCTTAGTGATGATTATATAGATATTTCTATGGGTTTTCTATTGGCTAAAAGCTTAGACTGTCAATCTCCTTCTCTCTCTCTCCCCCTCTTCCTCTCATGCACGTCTCTATCCTCCCCTCTCTGCCGAACCAGCCCTTTCTCTTCCTTTCCTTCCCTCCCTCACCCTCACGCATGTTCAGCCCCACGTTTCTGCCTTTCCCATTTTCTTCCCATTCCCCTTCATTTCACCATCACCGACAGCACCCCCTATCTCTCCTCTTCATCACCCCATCCCCCATCATCATCATCACCATCATCCACCAGCCCGTAACACCACTCTTCCACCTCCATCACCCACACGATACACCACCTCACTGCCACTCCACTTCACCATTTCCCCCACCAACCGAAGCCCAGCCCGCCATAACCAGCGAGCTCACGCCAGCCTCACCGTGTCCAGCTCCACCACCTCAGCCGAGCCGTGTTCGTCCCCGACCAGCCCAAGCCGAAGCCGAAGCCAGTCCTTCCACAGAACGTACAGCCAAGCTGTGGGCCTTGTAGGGCTTTTCAGCCTTGGCCAAGTCTCCGTTGGAGACTCGGTAGTTACGAGATCTCACCGCCATCGCGCCGCCGTCACCGTGAACCCATTTCCTCGTTAATCTGGTGAGTTAACTCCCTAATTCTTGATTAGGTTGTTAATTGCACTTAGATGATTAGATTAGTGTTAATTAGCATGGTTAGATTAGTGCTAAGAATGATTGGTTCTAAGAAGGATTATTATTAATTAACTTAGATTAGCTTAAATTCGGATAAGTTTACTGGACCCTCGCCATTTTCCATTTTTGTAGATCGAAATGGGTTGCGAATTTGAGGTTGTTTCCTCTTGAGAAATGTTTTAGACATCTTCAGCTATGACATATATTTTACTCAAGATTTTTCGAGACTTAAAAAAATGAGATTTTGGCTTCGTCATTTGCAAACAAAATCTCGGACTATGCTGGAATCTGTAACCTTTTGGGATTCAAATGATTTTTATCAACTCTTAGGGTTCGAATTTCAAAATGGTTTCTTCACAAAATTTTTTTATCACATATTTTAGTTTAACATACTCAATTTTTAGATCAAACGGACAAGTTTTGGGTCTCGAACCAAACTGATTTTGGAAAACAGACTTTCTGGAAACGGACACAGTTTTTGTACTGGATTGAGCGATTTACTGGGCTTAATCTAGAAAGATCTGGGCAAAGATGTCTCATATAAAAATGTTCTTTTATGTTTCATTTACAACATATTCAAATTTGAGAATTTTCCAAACTCTTTTGATTAGGTTTCTGGATTTAAACTTTGAGACGCGCGAGTGGCCCAGTTTCTGCCAATTAGGACCGGTTATGGTTTTGTGGTTGTTCTTGATGTTGTGCTTGCTGAATAAGGTGTATTTAGTGATGTGGTGGACTTGTGGCATGCTGAGAACTTATGTGTGAGGTCATGAGGTGGATTGCTCTTTGTTGGTTGTTTATTGTGATTGCAAAACATGACCTTTTGGACTATTAAATAGAAAATAAATGAGGTGTGGAGTCCGGACACCAAAACTTATTTGCCCAATGAAACAATGAGGTTTTAAACTAGGTGCATGCAGAGTTTGACGGACTAATTTTGAGTACGTGAGTACCTATGAATTTATTTCTAAACGTTTGGAACAAAAAAAAAGGGGGTTACTAAGGTTTGTTTTCAAAAGATGGTGGTTGGAAAAGAAATTAAAAAAGAAATATGATGTCGGGTTTGGACGCCAAGTTTTATTTGCTCAATAAAACGAGGAGGTTTTATATGAGGTGTGTGCAAAGTTTGGCGGGTTAATTTCAAATATGGGATCCCATACGAATTTATTTCGAAAGGTTTGAACAAAAGAAAAAAGGGTTACTAAGTTTATTTTTAAAAGGAGATTTTGGTGTTTTAGCTATATGATGGAAGCTAAGAGTTGATTTGGTGGATGATGTGCCTGCATAGTCAGGTTAATTAAGTGGTTCAGTTTAATTAACCATAATTTATTTATTTAATTATTTTGTAATTTATTTAATTATTTAATATTTTCTGGAAATTATACCGGGATAGTCGGTTGTTAGAATTTCGTGCTGATTGTTGTGGTGCAATTAGTTTGTGCAATTTGATGCTGGGTGTTGATTCTTGAATTATTATTTAAAAAAATGTGAAATTTTGGTATTTAATTAGAAAATACCAGGTGTTGGGTTTTGACACCGAAAATGTTTTTAGATACTATATTAACTAGTGAGATTTTAAAAGGGAGGATATCAATTTTTCTGGTTTAATCTAACCGTGTACCCACACACGATTATTTTCACTAAGTGTTTTTAATACGAAGAAAATATGCAAAGCACATCATTTTAATTAAGTCATTTGAGTGTAATGCACGATATTCTTGGCTGAGATTGGATGGTCGTGTGCTGGTTATGAGAACCCGTCACTGGATGTGTGTCGGGTGGACGATGCTCCTATGTGGAATGCCCTTGACAACGGATGTCGGTCGCAGTAGAGGCTGGGCCAATGCTCCTATGTGGAATGCCGTCTTGAGGTAAACGTTGCCGTACTTGATGGTGCGAGACGACACCCAACTACACGGGAAGATCGCTGTGTGTCGGGTAGATCGTGCCTATGTGGGCAGTAATCAATTGGAACGCGTGATTGATTGAGATAAGCGTGCCTGATTATGGGACAAAATTGTGTAACACGGAATGTGACGTGTCATAACGATTTGACCTTATAATCGGGACCCCTATGATTGATTGAGCTATGTGAGACGTTCCAATTGATGTGTGCATTTATTATATGCATATGTGATATGAACTGTGCTGACGTGCAGGAAGGAACTGATGCGAGGTAAGTCCTCTGTGATGTGTGCTTGGGATGCCTCTAAGTGAATTTGCGCCCTAATCGAGGCTTAGGGTTTAACTCGCTGAGATTTATTCTCACCTCGTCGTGGGCTAACATTTTTCAAGGACGTGGCGTGGAGATCTACCAAGCGCGGATTTGATGGGTGCGAGATGCGACATCTCTTGGCGGGCCCTGTTGCTAGTGGAGTTAGGTTGCCTAGGGGTTTCTTTTGAGACTGACTTATGTTTATAAACCTGTAGGTTTAACTGGGTATGTATATAATGTGTGTTTTGGGAAAAATGGTTGCATGTCTTTCTACTATCCCTGTATTTGATGGTTGTCCGGGGTTTGTATAATTTGCTTCCGCATGTGCATAAAATGAAAAGGGTCGGCGACGCGTCCTGGGACGTCGCAAAATATTTTAAGTAAACCGCTGAGGGATGTGCGCACGCTCAGGGTTCGGGGCGTGACATGAACTCTGTAGTAAGAAAAATGGACAGTCATTGAATTGAAGCTCTTTACTTTTGCTTTCGGGCTTGACAAAAGTGAGATGCTCATTTTGTTGATGAATGATACGACTAAAGGCTTTCAAATAGCTTTCCCAAGCCCAAGAAGTAACTTAACTTGATAAAGACTCAACTTGATCATGGTGTCAACTGGCAAGGGATGGAATGAACTCTATGATAAGAAAGAAGGATAGGGTCATCAAATTGAAGTTCTCTACTTTTGCTTTTGGGCATGAAAAAAGTGAGGTGCTCATTTTGGTGATGAATTATACAACTATATGCTTGCAAATAAAGTTGCCCGAATAGCTTTCCCTAGCCCAAGAAACAACGTAACTTGGTAAAGACTCAACTTGATCATAGCGGCAATTGTCAATTTATGGAATGTACTCTATAGTAAGGAGAGGGTCATAGTCATCATATTGAAGTTCTTTACTTTTGCTTTCGAGCTTGACAAAAGTGAGGTGCTCATTTTGTTAATGAATTATACGACTAAAGGCTTGCAAATTAAGTTGCCCGAATAGCTTTCCTAAGCCCTAGAAGCAAACTTGGTAAAGACTCAACTTGATCATGGTGTCAACTATCAAGGGATGGAATGAACTTTATAGTAAGAAAGAGGGATAGTCATCAAATTGAAGTTCTTTACTTTTGCTTTCGGGCTTGACAAAAGTGAAGTGCTCATTTTGTTGATAAATTTATGCGACTTAAGGCTTGCAAATTAAGTTGCCTAAATAGCTCTTCCAGGCCCAAGAAGCAATTTAACTTGGTAAAGACTCAACTTGATCATGGTGTCAATTGTCAAGGGATGGAATGAACTCTAAAGTAAGAAAGAGGGACAAAGTCATCAAATTAAAGTTCTTTACTTTCGCTTTTGAGCCTGACAAAAGTGAGGTTCTCATTTTACTAATGAATTATACAATTGAAGGCTTGCAAATTAAGTTGCCTGAATAGCTTTTCCAAGCCTAAGAAACTACTTAATTTGGTAAAGACTCAACTTGATCATGGTGTCAATTGTCAAGAGATGCAACGAACTCTATAGTAAGAAAGAGGAACGGAGTCATCAAATTGAAGTTCTTTACTTTTACTTTTGGGCTTGACAAAAGTGAGGTGCTCATTTTGATGATGAATTATAAAACTAAAGACTTGCAAATTAAGTTGCCCAAATAGCTTTACCAAGCCCCAGATGCAACTTAACTTAGGAAAGACTCAACTTGATCATGGTGTCAATGAACAAGGAATGTAATGAACTCTATAGGAAGAAAGAGGGACAAAGTCATCTTAATGTAATAGTTTCATTACTAGGGACTCAACCTAAGGGTCGGTGGCACTAGAACCTGAGGTTATTTGCTCACTACTATAGGTCTAGTTTATATACCCATAGATAAGCTTTTTTACACTCAAGTAATCCAACCACTATAAAGTGGAAAAAAAGATATGCTTGTTTGTTGTAATTGTAGAGGCTCACCTTTACTTTAAGGGAGGTACTTGTATATGAGGAAGGAATGGACTCCCCCTAGTGTAGGGTAAAACTCTTTGATAACTAAATATCTTACCCATTTTTGCATTCTCCTTTTACTTCGTTGCTGAAAGACTCTACCCAGGAGAGCAAGCCAAGGCGACGACCAAGTTATAAAGCAAGGGATTTCGAATTATGCAGAACAGCCTGTAGGTACATGTTCATGTTCCGACTGAGAAAAAAATTAGATATAGGCGATGCGGTCTTAAAATATGCTAAAACTTGTATTTTCTCATGGTTCTTTTCTTTGGTTTATCATTGAACAAACATAACCCTGACCTTGGCTACGAAAAAGAAAAAAATTGGTCAGTATGGGAAGGATTTTGCGCTCACTCTTTCTCTTACATATATTGAAGACGTTCGTTTAAGCATTGTATCAGCTCCTTCTCAATCCAGAGGTGTTCCAGGTGTGTTGTCCCTCAAAAGAGTTATTTCAATGAGAAATTAATTACCTGCGGCGGATCTTCACCAAATTGTTCTTTTCTAGGACACTTCTCAGTGTCTGCAAGGAGAACTTACTAACAAAATGGCCTGAAAAGTTTGCATATATTGCAGAAATATCGGAAGAGGAATTAAATGGACGCACCAACCATTCTTACAAGCTGCATTCAAGGGTAATTGGAAATCTGCTAAAAGATTTTTCGAACAATTTTCTGCTTAAATACAACCAAAATAACAAGCAGATCAGAAACAAGCTTCAGACAGCCACTTTGAGTGCACAAGACCAATTTGTTGAGAACCTGGTTGAGCTCTTGTCTCCACATTGTGGTCCTGTATAGAAGGATAAGGATGGTCAAGGCATCAGTAGTTACAAGCAATGCTACGGTGACGCAACTTATAGATAATAGAGGACGTGCTCCTTTGGAAATATATGCTCAGGAAGCTTCTAAGCATAAGGAGATTGCCTGGTTCCTGGTGAAAAGTACAACAGGCGATGGGCCAAGTCATCCCTTCACTTGTCCATCTGCAATTTTCCCCATTACTGCTCGTATCATCGTTGGTCATCATAGTAAGATCACTATCACTCTTTGTCGCAATTCCATCTGTTTTTTCGTTCATTCTTCACTTAGCATTTCCCGATCAATTTTACTGGTGAATTCGGACAGATATCACCCTTTATCTTGTCGGGTGGTACCCTCACTTAATTACCATGAAAAGAAGAAACTTTGATGGATGCTATTCTATACCGGACGCTTTGCCGAGGATGGAGTCTTTCATTCCCACCGGAACCAGGCTTACTGTTGTGGAAGCAGTGATATACAAATGTCAATAGTTTCTGCACTCGCAAATTGGTTCTAGTTTCTTCTGACTAAAAAAAAAAAAAAGAGAGTCTAGAATCCATATTTTAACCTATATATAATGGTGTTTGTCACAAATGGTTTATTTTCCTTAAGGGTCGCCGGTCACCGCTGATCGTCACTAGTCACTGGTCGTCGGTTGTTGCCGGTCGCCGGTCGCTAGCTAGTCATTGATCATTGGTCACCAACTGTTGTCAGTCATCGCTGGATGCTGCCAATTGCCAGTGGCCGCCGGTTGCCGTCAATTGTTAGTTGTTATCGATCACGGACGTAGAAGAAAATCAAAGAAAAAAAAATTAAAAAATTAAAAAATTCAGAATTTTTTTAAAAATTATAAAAATTGTCTATAATATATGAGCAATATATATATATATATATATGTGTGTGTGTGTGTGTAAAAATTTACAAGAAACAAGTTTTTCTAAATTGAGTTGAGTCGGGTATGAGTTGATCTGACCCACTCATTTGACATATTTATCAATGTCCCAAGGGTGAAGGCTTGGCTCTCGTGGCATTATGAACACTATGACTCTGTTTGGAAATTGGGATTTTGTGGGGAAAGATAATTGGAGTGGAAAATTTGGAACTGTGAGAACCTTTTTGGCATTTTTCATTCGCTCATGCTTCCAAGCATAGTGTAAGGTACTCGCTGCAAGGGGATATGTTAATGAAATTAGGAGCAAGATATTTGCCATGTGGTTGAGGGGTTAATGGAGATAAATACCAATGTTGTTTATCCACGATTACCTTTTGTTTTTAACTTTTACAGATTAACATGCTGGAATATGGGAAAATTGTCCAAAAAATTTTAAACCTATTGCATTTTGGTCAATTTAATTATAAACATTTCAATTTTACAATTGAGTCCATTTGATCAATTTTAGCTAGAAATTGTTGACATGGATGCGATCGCTCTACGTGATTTAGCCGACTGATGTGGACATTTTTTAAATAATTTTTAATATATTTTGAAAATATTAACTAATTTTTTCATTTTTAATTTGTTTTCCTTTTTTTGTTTCCCATTGTGGCCGGTGATCACTGGAGCTCACGAGCCCTTGGGCAAGGGCCATGAAGACCTTGTCAACTGTTGGTGATTGTTTTAACCCTCACCCAGCCTCCCCCAAATTTGGGCTAGGCCATTGCAGCCGTAGGCAAGTTTAGCCTTGTCGGCCACAAGCAAATGCCACCTCACTTGTGGCTAGCGAGGCCATGGTCACCTTCGTCTACAGCCGGCAAGGCAGCTAGCTTGTGCCCGTGTCTCACGATGGTTTGCGCGAGGTTGCCTTGCGATGGTCTGGGCAAGGCCATCCATGTCAGTTGCGGGCGAAGGTGGCCATGGCCTCACCGGCGGTGGGCAAAGTCATGCAAGGGCTTCACAACCCTTACCTAGTGGCCACTGAGCTCTAGCGACCCTCACCTGTCATAATGGGAAATAAAAAAGGAAAAGAAGGAAGGAAAAGAACAAAGAAAAGAAAAAACAAAACAAAAGATTAATGAAAACTAATAAAATTTTGAAAAAAAAAGAAGAAATCATCCACGTCAGCACCAGCTATACCACGTAAGGCAGTTGGCGTTCATATCAGCAATTTCAAGTTAAAATTGGCTAAATTGACTTAATTGGTAAAACATGAAAATATTTATGTTTCAATTGGCAAAATTGAAAAATTAAAAACTGAATTGATCAAAGTGTAATAGATTTAGGATTTTTTGGACAATTTTCCAGCTGAAATATAAACAGAAGAGATTGGATATGGAACCTATGAAACTTGAGATGTATCTCCCACCAACAAGGAAGAACCTGCACTCTTTGAAGTTTAGGTGGGTTTGGCAAAGGAGTTTTTGATGACAAAATGGGTCCACGCTCCCGAAGCATTTCGAGAGTGACATAGAATGGATACTATCTAATCACTCCCCTTACGCTAATTTCTGATGACCCCGAAAGGTAATCGTTCTTGTTCTAATCCTCAAGGAGATGTGAATTGAATTGTGACTGTTATATGGAAATTTGGTTCATTTGTAAATTTTTTCTCCCCAAACTCAAATGCTCATTACTGATGTGTTTTCAAGATCTTAACTTTTGCTAGCATTCAAGCTACTTGCTTTTCAGGTAGTTTCATGAAAGAGTCCGTTGATAATGCTATTTGCCTCATCGTGGATAGAACATGAAGTGATCCTTGATCGTGCTGTTACATGCTTTCGACGGGAATGAAAAATTATAAAAACATTTCGTGCCCTGTACAGAATAAGGTCAATTTTGGCTGTTTTCAGTTTTAATGTTAAAAGTTTTGAAAACCCAGCCACCGAAATTTCTACCACACTTATTTCACTGAATTTTCACTGAATTTTGGAGATGAAAACAAGAAATTGGAGAATCTCCATTATATAACTATATTTTGCATGAAAGCTGTCTCATCATAAAGATTCTACCTTTTATCAAATTGAAGTTCTTTGCTTTTGCGTTTGGTCTTTGACAGAAGTGAGGTAAGCTTCGTACGACTGAAAGCTTGCCACTTAGGCTGTCTGAATAGCTTTCCCAAGCCAAAGAACCAACTTAACTTGGTAAAGACTCAACCTCATCATGTTGTAAAGGGATGGAATGAACTCTTTAGTAAAAAAGAGGAACCAAGTCATCTTAAAGTAATGGTCCCATCATTAAGGAATGAACCTAATGATATGTAGCACTAGAGTCTAAGGCTACTTACCCACTAGTATAGGTCTACCTTAGACTCCTATGGATAATTTTTTTTTTTTATATACTCATCTAATCCAACTCTATAAAGTGGAAAAAAAAAAAAGATGTGCTTGCTTGTTGTAATTGTAGGGGCTCACCTTTACTTTAAGGGACATTATAAAAACATTTCGTGCCCTGTACAAAATAAGGTCAATTTTGGCTATTTCCGGTTTTAATGTTAAAAGTTCAGAAAATGCAGCCACCAAAATTTCTACCACACTTATTTCACTGAATTTTGGAGATGAAAACAAGAAATTGGAGAATTTCCATTATATAACTATATTTTGCATGAAAGCTGTCTCTTCATAAAGATTCTACCTTTAATCAAATTGAAATTCTTTGCTTTTGCCTTTGGTCTTTGATAGAAGAGAGGTGTTCATTTTGCTAATAGCTTCGTACGACTAAAAGCTTGCCAATTAGGCTGTCTGAATAGCTTTCCCAAGCCAAAGAACCAACTTTACTTGGTAAAGACTCAACTTCATTATGTTGTAAAGGGATGGAATGAACTCTTTAGTTAAAAAGAGGGACAAAGTCATCTTAAAATAATGGTCCCATCATTAAGGAAAGAACCTAATGATCTGTAGCACTAGAGCCTAAGGCTACTTGCCCACTAGTATAGGTTTACTTTAGACTCCTATGGATAATTTTTTTTATATACTCAATTAATCCGATTGCTATAAAGTGGAAAAAAAAGATACGCTTGCTTGTTGTAATTGTAGAGGCTCACCTTTTCCTTAAGGGACGTTCTTTTATATAAGAAAGGAATGAACTCCTCCCAGGGAGACTAACTCTTTGACAACTGAAGATCTTACCCATTTTTGCATTCTCTGTTTACTTTGTTCTTGAAAGAATCTAACCATCTAACCAGGAAAGCAGCCCAATGGCGACGCCACCAAATGAACAACAACGAAATTCGAATCATGCAGAACAACCTGCAGGTATATGTTTACGTTCCAAGAGTGAAAAATTACGGTATAGGCAATATGGTCTTAAAATATTCCGGAACTTCTATCCTCTCAAAATTCTATTATTTTGCTCTATCATCGAACAAACGTAACCCTGCCTTGGCTACGATAAAAAAATCAGTATGAGAATGACTTTGTGCTCACTCTTTCTCCTACATTTATTGAAGATGTTAGTTTAAGCGTTATATCAGATCCTTCTCAATCCACAGGTGCTAGGGGTGCGCTATCCCTCGAAAGAGTTATTCCGTTGTGAAATTAATATCTGGGGCGGATCTTCATGAAATTGTTCTTTTCAGGGACACGTCTCAATGTCTGCAAGGAAAAGGTATTAATAAAATGGCCTGAAAGTTCTCATCCATTGCAGAAATATCCGAAGAGGAAGTGGATGGACACTATTACCGACCATTGTTGCAAGCTACATTGAGGGGCGACTGGGAATTTGTTACAAGATTTTTTGAAGGAGATGCTGCTTCAAAGACGGCCAAAATAACAAGCAGATCAGAAACTGTGCTTCACGTAGCCGCTTTGAGTGCACAAGACCAATTTTTTGAGAACCTGGTTGAGCTCTTGTCTCCACATCCGGAAGCACTTGAAATGGTTGATTGTTATGGCCGCACAGGCCTCCACATTGCTGTCCTGTGTGGAAGGATAAGGATGGTCAAGGCATTAGTTAGAAGTAATCCTAGGTTGACGCAACTTGACGATAGTGAAGGACGTGTTCCCTTGGAAATATCTGCTTGGGAAGCTTATATGCATAAGGATATTGCCTGGTTCATGGCAAAAAATACAACAGACGATGAGCCAAGTCATCCCTTCAGCGGTCTCTATGCATTTCTCCCCATTTTTGGTCTCACCGTCGCTGGTCATCATGGTAAGATCACCATCACTCTTTCTCAATCCCATCTGTTTTTCACTTCATTCTAGACTAAGCTTTTTTCGTGATCAATTCTTCTGGTGAATTCGGATAGATATAACCCTTTATCTAGTTGGGCGGTACCCTCACCTAATTACCTTGCAAGACGCGCATATACTGGACACGTTGGCACTGGTGAAGTCTAACTTTCTCAGCGGAGCCAAGCTCAGTGTTGTGGAAGCATTGATATACAAATGTCCGTACTTTCTGCACTCGCATCCCTTCATTACTGATTCCCTTCAAGATGATCATACCCACCTCATCACCTGCTCTTTTGTTTCTCTGAACTGAAGGTCTTCTGGTAAACTTGAACTACAAACCAACAGATGAAAATTCAGATCCGGGTAAGACCTTCCGTGATTTACTTAAGTCAGTTTCCTTATATCGGTTCCCTCCCTACTAGCAAAGGAAACCGAAAATGATTGGTTCTTTGTAGGATATAATCTGGTTCCTTGACCTAGTTTTACTTGAATTGAACTACTTCATGGATCAACTATCCGGTATGAATCACATATGATTTAACCAAGTGCATAAGTATTGTATAACTTATTTAATAGACAATGAAATGATCGAATTACAACGCAACTAGTATGGGAGGAGCTGCAAAACGAAGCAGAGCTACACTGATTAATCCATGTGAATGTGAATGTTGTTTATTTTGATCTCTGTGACTATCAACCATTTGTCAAGACACCAGTAATTACAATCTATGTAGTGAAGTATCTTCATTCCACCTACACGCAGTGATTTCATATCCACTGACCTGGTTCTCTCTGCAACCTAATTGTAGCATTTCAATGTCTTACAAGGTCACTTTGGCATGCTGCCAAAATTATAGGTACGCTTCCTTTTATGAAGATATCGTCTTTTGCCTACGTCTCTCTCTCCCTCTCCCCCCAACTAAAAGAATATTTCTTGTCTGTTTTCAACTTCTTTTATAAGTAGAAAAAAGTTCTAATTAATATTTTGGCTCTAATTTGAAAGGGATACTTATTAGGTCCATCATATATGTAGAAAAATCTTTACGCAGTCCGATAAGTAACATGTGTGTTTGGGGTTTAGTTTTCTAGTTACATTTTTCCACATGTCAACCATCCAGCAAGAACGTGTAACTTATTCTTTTGCACAGCATTGGATAAAATAAAATCTTTTGTATATATGGTTCTATGTCTCTCTATGTCAATCCTTGTAAATTTTCAAAGATCTCACGTATCCATCGCTGCGAGAGTCGCAATTTTGTTTTATAGAAAAAATAAAAAATAAAAAACAAAATCCTTAAAATTGCAAAATGAGGCGAGATTTGATGTTAACTGACGAATTTATCTTGCTTATGCCAATTGAATGAGAGTTACATAAACCTGGGACTTCCCCTTCATTTTTGCTTGGTTAAATCATGTTCGCTTCATCGATCTCTATAAAGCATCTAAATATTTGTGAAAAGATAAAAACAACGAACCCAAATGTAATTGTTTTCTCCCTCATAGCTGAAGTTCTTAAGCCTAAATATTATGTTCTTTGAGTGCTACTTCATCTCAATACAACACAATACAACACGATATAATATGTTCTTTTTTTTTTTTTTTTGGTCGGTATATAATATGTTCAAAGGGTGCAGGAATTAGGCATGGGACCGGGGGCAAGCCCCTAGCATCAATGACTATAAAATAAGGTTGCAATAGATGAAGGCACGGGTATATCATTTAAACGCATTTAATACAGTACATTTACACTTTTATTTGGCAACTTTAAAAAGGCATAAATAATAGGAAATGGGGGGTGAAAGCGGCTAGTAAAAATCAAAATGATTTGTTTTGGGAGGGTTTGGAACAGAAGAATATTTTAGTGCATCCCGGTAAATTTACACTTCCATTCCACTCGCTGTTATATAACCTATACCAATAAGCTGTTAGCTAAATGGTAAGGAACTCTGCTCCTTTCCTTACAATTCTGTATTTTACCGGGAGCACTCTAGAAATGAATTCCAAAAATACCGGGCCGATATAGAGAAATGCGCTCTTAAAATTTGCTGGGGAGGTGTATAACTTGAGGTGCACGAAAGTTAACCCAAACACCTGCCTAAATGCCACAAAACAATCCTATATTGCCCAAAACTTATTCACAACGTTTGCCTGCAATTGGACTCTCCATGTCATCTTGTCCTTAATTATTCCATTTTTGTCAAAGAACTAAAACAGGTCGTGGCGTATATTTTTCTCAAATAAAAAGTTATATAGAATAGAGACGAATTAGTTGTACTCGGAAAAATTATTTAAAAGGTTTTAAACCTATCGTATGACGGCCAACTCAATTTTAAAATTTTCAATTGTGCCAATTTAGTCCTAAATCTTTTGAAAATTTGTTAATGTAGTCATAAACCTTTCAATTGTATCAATTTAGTCTTAAACCTTTTGAAAATTTGTCAATTTACTTGTAAACTTTTTAATGAATTGTCAATGTAGTCCTTCGACTAATTTTGACTAGAATCATTGATGTGGTGGTCTAGTTAGTGTTGGTAGTTCTACTAGCGTGGCCTGTACTAAAATATATAATTATGAAATTTTTTTGAAATTTTTTTCTGAATTTTTTGTTAATTTTTTTCTTTTTCTTCTTATCTTCACCAGGCGGACGACCTTTGCCGGCCCTTGGCTGAGGTCACTAGCCCTAGTGCGAGGGTTGCTATGCCCTCGCTATGGTCTGCAAGGGATTGGGCAACGGTGTTGCGGCTCTTGACCTTGGGGCTGGCAGAGGTTGCTAGCCCTTGCCTAGTGGCTGGCGGAGGTCACTAGCTCTTAGCCACCATTGTTGACCCTTGCGAATAAAAAAATGAAATAATAGAATAGTAAGAAAATTTTAAAAATTAAAAAAATTATTCACATTAACGCCAACTGTGCCGGGTAAGATGGCCGATGTCGAATAGATTGCGATGTCGGTGATTCTTGGCCAAAATTAGTTGGAAGGACTACACGATAATTCATTAAAAGGTTTATGACTAAATTAGTAAATCTTCAAAAATGTTTAGGATTAAATTGACATAATTGAAAGATTTATACTGAATTGACAAATTGTTAATAAGTTTATAACTAAATTTGTACAATTGAAAAGTTTAGTATATAATTGGCTACCGTAAAAAAAAAAAATTAAGATTTTTTGGACAATTTTTTCAGTTGTAGTCACTATGTCATCTAGGTGTGTCAAGGCAAGCTCTAAATGTCGTAGGCATTTTGTGGGAAAGTATTCCAATTTCTGCCTCTTCGTTATTCATATTATTTTTACTTTCATTTAACTTTTTGTAGTTCCTACAATCGAGAGGATTCACAAGATGAAGCTGAGACATGTGGCTGCCGTTGAGTTGGCCAAACAAATTTGTGTTGCGATCTCTCGTATGACAACTACCGAGATTACCGAGTATTTCCAAAAGGAGGACCTGCTTAATCAAACTCTATCCAGGGGAGTCCCTGAACTGGTAAAGCTATTAATTCAGTTTTTCCCGGAGCATATTTGGCTTTCACATTATGGTGAAACATTGAGGACAACTGCTGTGGAGTATCGCCAAGAAAGCATCCTCAAACTCTTTCTGAAGGGAAGCTCAACCAATGAGCTGGCATTCGTTCCAGCGCCTACATTGAAAGAATCGAGGAGGATGATGATCGCAACAGCAAATTACAAAACCAATTTGGATGATGTAACTAAGATCTCCGGGGCAGCTTTCGAAATGCAAAGAGAACTTCAATGGTTTAAGGTAAGTATCTTTCTTTTCATATACTCGACAACCACTCTTAATGATAATTATAATATCTTCTCGGCAAATTTCTTATAATATGATGGCTAGATCTTTATTTGGATAGTTCTGAGAACATATGTGGTTACTTTTTTTTCTTTTTCTTTTTTTATAGTGTAGGTGCTATTTTGGTAAATTTAGGTCCACCTCTCGATCGATTTTCAACAAGGCTTGAATCTAAAACCACAAGGAGAAGAATAAACTCTCTTACCATTTAAGCCAATACCTTGTTGGTCCATAGAACTTTTAAATGACAAATGCTAAACATGAATCATTTAACTAAGTTGAGAAATACCGTTATATCCAAATTAAATTGTAACTATGATCCACCACTTAATCTAATTCAAACAACTCTTTCTCCAATCCGACCAACTCTTTCTATTGGTTTTTGTCACGATGCAGTTTTGGGATTATTCAAAATCATTTCATGTATTATCCACATATATTAGTTTGGAGAAAAAAATGCATTTAAATCTGTTTTGCTTATGTTTTCACGCTAGTTCCATTGAATAATATTTTGTATTTAAGATTATAGTGTAGTTCAAATATAATTTAATGTATGCAGATGGATAATGATTTAATTGAAGTAAGGTGATTCTTAAGTGTTGGATAAGTCTTAATCTCCTGGAGATGTTCCTTCGATCATTTTTTGAAAATTATCAATAATTTATCCACTTGTTATAACTCATATTTTTTACTTTTGTGCATAGGCTATGGAAATGTGTCTTAACCCTGATGTAAGATCCGCCAAACAGGATGGCAAAACATATTGGGAAATATTCGTGAAGGAGCACAACGAGTTGCGTAAGAATGGACAAAAGTGGGTGAAGGACACAGCAAATTCATGGATGCTAGTCTCCACTCTAATTGCCACAGTATTGTTCGCTGCTGCTTTCACTGTGCCTGGAGGCAATGACAACAATACAGGAGTTCCATTGTTATTAGGAAAGGACTCTCTTTTGGTTTTTGCAATTTCGGATGCATTGGGTTTGTTCTCCTCCGTGACGGCCATCATGTTATTCCTAGCCATCTTAACTTCGCGATATGAGTGGGAAGATTTTCTTGAATCGTTGCCCAAGAAGATCATAATGGGGCTCTTTTCTCTCTTTCTCTCCTTGGCTTCCATGCTGGTGGCCTTTGCTGCAGCTCTCACAATTGTGCTGGACAAGAGACTGGAGTGGGTTTTCATTCCCATCACTTCGCTTGCCTCTATCCCCGTGGTTTTATTCTTAGTACTGCAGCTTCCCCTGCTGCTCCGAATGGTCAAATCCACTTATAGCCCGATAATCTTTCGTGCCAAGGACATTTGTAAGTGAGATATAATCATCGGGTGAGATCACGTGATTGATGAACTTGATTTGAGGGTATAGGTGTTCATTATAGTTGGTTGTACGGGGGCTAATACAATACTTAATGTATTTCCTCGAAGCATATGAACTACAACTATTGCACAATTATGTTACCAAATATCCATTTAAAGAGTGACTTGATCAGTTTCAAGCGTCAGCCTATAGATATTTCAAAATAAATTCCATACATACATGAAATATTGCTTTAAGCATTTACCACCAAGAATGCTTAATTATGGACAATAATTTTTTTTAAAGTTTAGTTTATTTATTTATTTTTAATTCAGAAGCAAGAATTTTTTCCATCAACTTAAATAATATTCAGCCTCTATTTCTCTATGGTATAGAAACAAATATATGCAACATTATTATCAAATATGCACAATCGTGGAATTTAAATTTTTAAAACTTAATTTTTCCTTTTATAGCTTAAAGGCATGAATTTGTTCCATCAACATAAAAATTCGACCTTAATTATTTTTTTAGAAGAAATACCCTTATTGTTTTATAGATATTTCAAGATAAAACCTATATATATATATATATATATAAACAAATATTTAAACCAATTTATTACCGTAATATTTGCAATCACGGATTATAAATTTCCTCATATGATAATTTTTTAAACATTTAATTTTTCTAATGGGGTAAGTTCAATAAAAGTCCTAAAACTTGTCATGAAAGTGCAATTAAGTACTAAAACTTACAAAAAGTGCAATCAAGTACTAAAACTTGTCAAATTGGTTCAATTAAGTTCAAAAATTAACACTGTCAAACTTACTAACGGAAAATGCTAATGTTGTGTGGACGTGGCATTTTTTTAGTCACTTCTGTCTCTTACATGGCGAATAGTTTTTAAAAAAAAAAAAAAAATTCGCACACGCAAAATGACGTCGTTTGGGCATCCTCCATCTTCTTCGCCA
This sequence comes from Eucalyptus curtisii, assembly GCA_017140595.1. Classification (NCBI taxonomy): domain Eukaryota; kingdom Viridiplantae; phylum Streptophyta; class Magnoliopsida; order Myrtales; family Myrtaceae; genus Eucalyptus; species Eucalyptus curtisii. The sequence continues at coordinate 15,959,561 of CM029502.1, forward strand.
TCGTGTCTTCCCCTCCCCCCACCCTCTCTTTCCTTCCCCTCTTCTCAAGTGTCCCCTTCCAAAGCATCTCTTTTCCTTCCCCTCTTCTTGAGTGTCCCCTTCCCAAGCATCTCTTTTCCTTCTTCATTCTCTGAATCAGAGCCTCAAAATACTGGACAATCACATGTCTTCTTCTTCTTTCGGAATTCGTTTGAATCCTAAGCCCAAACTTGTCATCATCTTGCACCCTTTGAACTAAATTGATGCTTGATCTCCTTTTGAACCCCAAGCCAAAATCAAATTCGTATGAACCCTAAGCCCCAAATCAAATTCAACGATCTGGAGTTCCCTTGTGATTTGGGTCCCCGCACAAGTTAAAGTTTGACGCCCATCGTTATTTGAAATTCATAGAGCTCGAATTCGACGCCCATCGTGAGTTCGTGTTCTCTTTTTTGATGATTGCGAGTTTGTGTGAAGACCTTTCTTGTGGGAGTCTCGACATGTCGGCGGTGGAGCGAGTGGCGTCAGCGACGAAAATGGGGATGATGACGACGATGGTGACTCCTCCTCACACAGGTATCGCTCTCTACATTATAGCATTTGGGTATCTCATGGTAATGCTACGATTTCTTTTGTTTTGCAAAGGCACTTTTGTCTCTGCATTATAGCATTTAGGTCTCACTCATTGGGAACATGATTGATAAATAGGCAAAGGCACTTTTGATTATTTCCAAGTTGATCACTACGTCGTCATTAAGCATTTCGCGTATCTCTTACCATGGTTGTTCTGCATTCTCCAATACTAGCAACAAATTAAAACATTGCTGCAATATAAAGTAAGTTATGCTTATATGTTCATCCAGTGCATATGTAAAGAGAGATGTTTTTTGGAGATGAAAAACATCTTCTAAATCTCTCAAGTAAACACATTGTATTACGCAGAAGTTACTACCTAAGAGATCCATGAGATTTTTTCATTGAGTTATGCAAAAGAAACACAAGCCTTAGCAAAGAATAAGTAATAACAATCGATGTTTAAAGCTCCACTATCTTGCCTTTCCACAAGAATGAAAAGGCAACAGAAGAATTACCATTTAAAGTATTCTTTTTCCCGAGCATTCATGAAGTTCATTTGACACCTATAGCTCCTTCCTAATACAACTGGAAAGATTCTACTGAGAGGCTACCATCAAATTTAGAAATAGTAAATATGCTCCATCCCAAGGAATTGTATAAGATTCCTTTCTTTATGATCTTTTCTTGCTTTCTCCTTTTGAGGGGCCAATGGGAAAAGGATGGCTCCATAGATATGGACTATTACATTGACCCCTAGCTCATATAAGAGTCTCAAATCAGATTATGATTCTAATTTTAGTCGGATTAGTACTCTTTATCTATCATGATTTGAGTACTAGTGCGAACTTAATAAGTTTATGTTTCATTCTACATAGGATATTGTTTCTAATATAGATAGGATATATGTGTACGTCTAGTACTTGTATCTATTATCTATTTACATTTATTGTTTCATTTGACAATATGTTTCACTAACAATCTATTTAAAGATACTGGTAAAAATACTTATATCAAGATGTTATGAAGGAATCGTAATACAGGCGATATACTTCAATTAGTTTCCTATAATACGAAGCCCAAAAGAATGAGGGCACCAACATCTGAATCAAGTGGCATAACTCCTAATGAGGCAACTCGGAGACAACATGTTATTGCGGTTTTCAATCACCAATTCTTATAGTAAAGACAAGGAAAAACGCAGGGAGAAAGTTCCATGGATGTGCTAAGTTTGGTGGTCCAGGTTGCTGCGATTTCTTCATGTGGGTTGATCCAAAGATACCAGATCATGTGAGGGACATGATAATTGACCTCCTTGAAAGAAATCAAACATTGTGTGAATCAAGCCAATCGAGGCATGATGAGGTCGATGTGAACTCATTGCTAGCTGAAATGAAGACTTAGAGGGCGAAAAATAGACGTTTAAAAAAGGAGCTTGCATGAATGAAGAAAGAAAAGATGTTATACCAATTGGCATTCATTCTTTGCATGTGTCATATCACGGCAAAGAATAACCCAAATGCCAAAACTTGGCATAAGAGGACATTTAAGTGCTAAAAGTTAGAAAAGTAATAATTAAGTGTCATTTAAAAAAAAATGGGACACTTAAGTGCCAAGTTTGGCAAACCCAGCCAGAAATCCTACGTGATAATTTATTATTATTATTGCTCGCTTACGTGGCCCATCGAAAAGTTGACTCGGCAAAGAAATTCCAAAGCGCCATCATTTTGACGTGGATTTGAATTTTAATATAAATATAAATTTAATTTAATTTAAAACCAAATATTAAAAAAAAGAAAAAGTTGCAGAACGGTGCGGGGTGAGACCTCGCCGTTGCCTCCCTACCATCACCGGGAAAGGGAAATGATGGTGGGGGAACGGTCGGCTAGGGTCGTCAGGCCTTAGTTGGGCGAGGGCTCGCAAGCCTTCCCACAAATCTGGGGTGAGGGCCGCCTGCTAGGGCGAGAGGGCCGCCGCTGGCTGGGGGTTTCCCCAACAGGCGACGATCCTTTGCCCGATCGGGTGAGGTTGTCAATTGACTAGGCCAGATTTGGGCGAGGGCTCGCGATCTTCATCGTTGATCAGTCGAGGTCACTGCCGTGACCCTTGCCCCAAATCTAGGCGAGGGCTCACAGGCCCTCGCTATCAGTTGGCAGGGGTCGTCGGCCCCTGGCTAGGGCCCGGTCGACCCTTCCCCCACGCCGTTGCCCCTTCTCGGTGATGGAGGGGAGGTGGCAGCGAAGGCTGAGCCCTTGCCATTCTACAATCTTTTTTTCATATTTAAATTTGGGTTTTAAATTTAGTTTAATAAATCCCCACGTTAGCAGCAAAATAATGTCGATTTTGCACTTGTCTAGCCACGTCAGCGTGCAAAATTGTATCGTTTTGCACTTGCCTCGTTGGAAAATCCCCACGTTAGCATTTGGCCAGATTTTCTTGTTGTTGGTACCTAATTGATCAATTTTGCTCTGATTTGGGTATTTAAGTCACTTTTCTAATTTTTGGTACTTAAATATCCCCATGTGCCAAGTTTTGGTACTCCAGGAGTCTGGGTCTTATTCTATTGTATTAGTTATGTGTAATGTGATAGTTTGGGGGAATTTTCTTAGTCTTCCATAGCACCTTGTTTCTAAGTTTGTAAGTTTTAACACTAGTTGTGGGTAATTGAGATGTGAATGAAATTTGATGTGAGTTTGTATGCTTGTAAGACTAGTTGCTTGTTGTGCAAGAAATTACTTTCACATTGAAAAATGTTGCTTGATTGTTGTGCTTGTCAATAGCACTATATGAGCTATTGCCACTACAGTAAATTTGTAACTTCAAAAAAAGATGACAACTGTCTTATTATGTGGTCGAGATTATTAATAGGTGATTTCTTCAAGATTGTAATAACAAGCTGACCACAAAAATTTACAAATAGAATGTGTCAAAAACAATGTAAAGTTGCAAAGTGTGGCTTCAATAGGCAATAATTCTCTCATTAAGAGGTCGAGACTGGGCTTAAGTTATATACTTCAAGATTGTGATACCAAGAATACTCCAAACATTTTGCTCGAACTATGTTAAGCTAACTCATTGGGAAGAATTTTAATTGTGACCAAGAACAATTAAGTAACTTCTTTTCCTGAACCAGGACCAAATCTGGGGAACCTCTCCACCTAAGTATTCACTCTAATGTAAGAGGAGTTATCTCTTGTACAAACTTACGCCACCTTCAATGCACATTTAAGACTTCACACAACACATCTAAAAATAAATTCACTCCTAACTAAATGAACAAATTAAGAATTTGGTTAAAATAAGCCCCTCCTCTACGCTGCTGACAAAGTGTCCAAACTCAAATGTGTCTGTTTTCCCAAGTAGAAGACGATATATGACAAGAAAAAGGTATGAGAAAGAAGATGACAAAAGTATTAGAAAAATGAAAATTCTTCATGGCCAGTTTCGGAAATCACCTACTAACAATCCTAAAGAACAACCACTTCCGAGCATTATTCAAACCAAAACCAACCATCCCACATAACTTGCTGAAACCCAATTCATTGATACAACAACATGCTTACGTTTTCAGTGCACAAAAGGTTTTGTTCAACAAATGTCTGCACTTTTAGTGCACAAAAGGTCATGTTCAACAAAATTTGCATTTTTAGTGCACAAAAGGTTCTATGCACAAAAGCTACATATGTCTCATACAAAAAACCAATTGATAATTGACATAAATTCATCTAATAACACCATTTTTAGCAAACATATCAATCCAATTCAATGGTCCCCAATGGTCCAGCAAGTTCAACCTTCACTTTATTCATAATTCTTGGGCTTTTCCTTATATATGGTCCTACAACAATAGGCTATGGAAGGGTTGTTGTAGCGTGAGATGATTGAAGCTGGGAATTAGCCTTGGGTTGTGATAGTACCGTTCACTTTACGACAACATGCTTTCAAGCTGTTGTAGCATGAGATAATTGAGGTTAGGAATCGGCCTCGGATTGTGATAGTGGCTTTGGCTTCACCGCAACATGCTTTCGAGGAGTTGTTGTTGCATGAGATGATTGAGGTTGGGAACTTACTTGGGGTTGTGATGGTGCCTTTCGTTTTACAACAACATGCTTCCGAGTTGTTGTAGCATGAGATGACTAAGGCTAAGAACTGGGCTCGGGTTGCAATAGTAGCTTTGGTTTTACCACAATGTGCTTTCGAGGAGCTACTGTTGCATGACATGACTAAGGTTGGGAACTCGCCTGGGGTTGTGATGGTGCCTTTCGCTTTATAACAACATGCTTTTGAGAGCAAGTTCTTAATTGTTCAGGTTGTGCACTAACTTGGGAATGCACATTTGCTGTTGAAGCAACTCCTGAAACTACCCTTTTGTTTAGTAGGTTAAAGATTTTTCCACTAGTTATGCTAAGCTACATAAGAATGAGCATGTTTTTAGCTTAAAGAGACAAGTAATTGCTATTAGAAAATTTAAAAATATTACTCACTTCGAGAGTATGAAGGATTGTCATAGGATTTGTGTCAACACCTAACCCTACCATTTTCTTCTTGCAAAAGAACACCTAGAGTGCCAAAATTTGGCAAGGGGACATTTAAGTGCCAAAAGTTACAAAAGTGACAATTAAGTACCAAAATCGGAGTAAAATGGATTAATTAAGTGCCAACGATGAGAAAATTCGACCAAATGTTTAGGTGGCAATTTTCCAACGAGACAAGCACAAAATGACGTTGTTTTACATGTTAATGTGGCTAAACAAGTTAAAAAATGACGACATTTTATTGTTGACGTGGATTAATAATTAATATAAATATTAATTAAATTAAAAATAAATTTAAATTTAAAAAAGGGGGAAGATGGAGATTGCAGGTGGTGAGGGTTTGTTTTAAATTTAATTTAATCAATAGTTATATTAAAATTCAAATCCGAGCCAAAATAACGTCGTTTCAACATTTCATTGTTGAGTCAACTGTCCAACGAGCCATGTAGGCAATTAATATTAATAAAAAATTAACAAGTAGGATTTCTGGCGGGGTTCACCAAACTTGGCACCCAAGTGTCTCATTTTTCAAAAAAAAAAATGGCACTTAAATGTCCTCTTGTACTAAGTTTTGACACTCCAAGTGTTCGGCATTCATTTTTTTTTCCTCTTCGCTATGATTGTCCTTGTATCATTTCATTTTCAATTGCAGGTCTTTTAAACTAAAATAATTATAAATTCATTCGACATGAGATGTAGTCACAACATATGTATGCTTAGGGATTGAGGTATTACTCATCAGAATTTTCTAATGTCCATACTTAGCTATTACACTGGCTTGAGCACAATAATGCCTTCCCCTTGGTCAAAACAAACTTCAGCAAAAGCTTTGGCCTAACCACTACATCCTCTTACATTAGCAGTAGCCGTGCATCCTATATGGGCTATTGTAGTAGCACTACATCCTATTACATCTGTATTAGCACTACACCCTCTTACATTTGCAGTAACCTAGGTAGAAGCATTCGCATGCCCACTATTGTCTCTTATTGAACTAGCTTCTATAGAAGCATTGGCCTGGCCTTTATAAAAAATTAACTTCAACATTTATTACCAAAATACACGCTATCATGTAATATATCTTTTACCATGGAATGAGAGATGGACAGATATTTTTAGAAAAAATTTATCTATACAAAATTTCGGTGATGAGAATGATACCAAATGTAGACTTTATTCTTGTGAACAATGAAGTAATTGAAATCATACCAGTTATAATACTTTGTTTGTATTAATTGTAAAATAGATGGAACAAAACCTACCATAAATCTTTGATCATTCATTAGTTACATATAGATCTTTCATAATAGAATCTAGGTATACATAAACAATTACTTTAAATCATTTATTACAAAGTTCGTGCAATCATGTAATATAACTTTCATCACGGAATGACTTTTCGAGCATTTGATTTTTCTTTATAAATGCTCTTCGGGTGAAAGGTTTGATAATCAAAATAATCTTTATATGAAGAATACCGATGATAGAAATGATACCATATGTACTACTTTATTCCTAGGAACTATAGAATTGGAAATATACCAATTACAGAACTTTGTCCACATAAATTGTGAGATAAGCAAAATGGAAGACGAGATAAGACCCCTCCGTCCGTTTCGTCCAGCCTCTGTGCGTACGATGGATGACCTCCGTATCTCTAGGGGAGAGTGCTTGAAGTCTATTCCGTTGGATGAAGCTCATGGGATTATTGATTTTGCAGCTTAAATGGGTTGCGAATGAGCCCTAATTGATGAATTAATTTTTATTGGCGAAATTATTGCCATTTGGTAAAATCGGAAAATTTAGGTTTGAATTGGCCTCCACACGATAAGTTTAAGATTGACATGATAACTGCACCTAAATATCTTATTTCAACATTTATTTCTTCTAAATTGGTAATAATTTATTAAAAAAGTTCTCATTAGTATTAGATATCCAAAATTTAGATATTTGCTAGAATTTGACATCTTCTAGCATTAGAGGTTTGCTAACTAGCTTCAAAAGCAAATCAGTGCATGGAGCTCGCACAAGAGTGTGCCACTTGAGTCGTCATCATGCGAGTTTTACCTATTTTTATATCCATTGACAGATAAATTGAGACTAAAATGATAGTATCATTTCCCTGAATTACCTCATCTCACCCTGAAACTTCATGAGCACCTAAGTTTATCGTAAGCTTTCCAATAAGTTATCATTCGCCCAACACCCTTGTTGGTCTCAAATCAAATAACCACCTTTTCGGGGAAAACACATCATCAGATAAAAACCCAAGGATCTAAATTAAACAACACATACATCTAACAATAGTGAGTCGAGCTTTCCGGCGGCATTAGAGTTGCAAGAATCCAAAAGTGGGTTTAAAAGGTACTTGTTTCGAAATTTTATGAACTTATGGTCAAACAACTGATCAAACGCCACACCTCAACACTTTTAAGGCACGACAAGTCTTGTAGAAGAAAGAATCTTAGATGCACCCGTGCATGCGAGCCCATCTCACATGAACCATTGGATGAAGTGGGCCCCCTAGCCCACCTATGGAACCCACTGATCCAATGGTAGCGTGGGCTAGGTTCACATGATCCAAACGCATCCATTACTGCCTCGCATCCACGTATACGTATCTTATACATTTATGCATTTGGCGGGGTAGAATAGAACGGTGAGAACGCAGACATACGGAGCTCAGCAAATTCTCTCTCGCAATCAATTTCCAGGAGCTTCTAGGTCGCCAATCCCTCTTCATACTCGGCCACCTCCAGTCCACCGGTAGACGCCACTCTTCTCTGATTGCCGACCACCATAGGCTCTTCGCATTCGAACCTCGGAGAACAGAGCACAGAGTAAAGGGAAGGAACTCTCATGTTCAGTTGTGATTCTCCGTCGATTTCCTCTATTCATCCTTATCCCTCTCTCTGTCACGATTGTCGTCGCAGGCCACTTCCCTAACACCAGCAGCTTCGCAGCCACAGGAAGTGCTCTGTTCGCCCCTATTTCCGGCCAACTTCATGGAAGTGTTGGATTCTTGTCCCTTTTTTAGCCGGTTCCAGTCTTTGAATGGTGCAACCGATCGTGGTCAGCTATTACTCTTCGTCAAGATAAGTCCGCATACTGTGTTCCTGCTGAAGTCAGGACTGAGTGCTCAATTCCGCCAGCGGGAAATTTGGTCATGTTTGAGGTTGTCCTGATGACCTTAAGCATGTTGCGTTGCCTCTTTATAATAGGACCTCTCTCTTATTTCTGCATCTAGATCCTTTGGCCTAAAAATCTACCACCTGCTTGATAAAATTCCTGATCAGTGTGTGTTTCGAATTCGGATTCTGACTGAGAGCTTTCCCTTGTTTGATCAATTCATTAGTTTCCTTGTATAAACTTTACTTGTATTTCGTTTCCTTTCATTTCAGAATTTAGTAGCTATTCGTTTTAGGATTTGTTATTGAAATTCTCGGATTAGATGTGAATCCAGTGGGGAGAAGTACACTATCAGTGCCATAAGTTGTGTACGGCGCTTACTTTGGTGTCAAAAGTTTATTTTGGATCACTTAAGTGCCAAAAAGTTTGAAAAACGCTCACTTTGGTGCCAACTCCGATCTAGTCGGCCGGAAATCCGACGTGGCCTTTTTTTATTAATTTCTTATGCTGATGTGGCTCGCCAGAGAGTCTAATTAGCATCTAAAGCAAGAAACGACGTCGTCTAGTTGCATTTCCCCCTAAATAAGAACCCTAATTTGCCAAATTGAAAGAACTCCCCAATTTCAAACCCTAATTATTGTCGATGAGCCCCAGAACTCCCCGGACGTGCGCCAGGTGGACGTCTCGACCTCCTCCTCCGTAATCGAAGGACGAGATGATGATGCCGCCTCCACCGGCAGCTTTCCAATGGACAGATCCAGCGGCGAACACGGGGCTGAGGAGCCTGGGGGGACGCTCGCGATGTCTCCCCATGACCTCGAGCCCCGATCAAGGACCTCTTCCCTTATCGCACGATCTTCTACCGGTAGGTCAGGTGGTTGACACGATTCCGATTCTATGCCCGGCGCCACCACTTGTGCGATGGATTAGATGTGAATCCAGTGTGTACATAAGATGAGTCTGATAACTGAGTATTCGAGAACTTACACCGAGGGCATCTTGAACGAAAATGAATTAACCCGGGCACGTTTACTTCTCGTGCTTCACTATATGTCAATCCACGTTTGTTGTGCCGAATTGCAAACATATTATGAGAATGTTGCTGGTTAGTTCTCTGTACGTGTTGACATCGCGAGCGTCTTGAACAAATGCTGATATCTTGAATACTGAGTGCATGCTGCAAGAGCGTTGAGCTGCTGCTCTAGTCATTGCATAAGCATTCATTTTGGGTGCACTGTATTACCATTGGTTCATCTTCGTATGTGCTGGGTTGCTGGTGTGCTCACTGTGTTGTGTTCGTACCGATGTGTTGTGTTACGGATTATGTCTATTCTGTGGGCGCTTGCCGTTCGTATGTCCCGGTATGTGTAATCGTGTCATTGATGTGCTGTTCGCTGATGCAAGTACTTACCGTCCAGATTTCCTCAATTTATTTTCTTCTGTTCTAGTTTGCTGAGCCTCTAGTGTCGTGACCAAACAATTCAGAATTGTAACGGCCTAGTAGGAGGTGACCATTGTTTCAATGCTTTTAAATTCTGTTTGTTTCGTGAAAATTGAATTATTTAATAATCAATTTCCTAAAAATGTTGATGTCTTTCAAGACGTGTGTAATTTTAAACTAATCATAGGAGAAGGAATAAAAAATTTTCTTGTACAAAGTAAGTTATTAGTTACATTTTATATGTGAATTGTTAATTTAAGGAAGCTATATCATTGTCCGAAAAGTTTTCACTAAATAAATGTCTTGTATAGCAATTTTTTTTGTTCAAAGGATCGAAAAAGAAAAATATAATATGATTTATTCGTGTCCACTCATCTACCAATAAAGAAATGTCTTGTAGAGCAGAGTAATACGGGGCTATTCAAGGCCAATTCGACGATTACGGGAGGTGCCGCTATATGTGTCTGTATCATCGGGGATAAAGGTACGATAACGAAGCACCTCCGTGAAGTGAGTTGCCAGTGGAAGACTCGAATCAATCTATTTTCTCTGAAGGGACTGTATAATAGATTATATGCCATGTCAATATTATAATAAGCTTTTTTGTAATATAGAAAAAAAATAGTAGTTGTAATTAGACTATAGGATGTCCAAATATTCAAGAGTAGTATCTTTATTACAAAATATAAAGAACACGAGGATGTATCTGAAACCATAAACTAAAATTTAAGGACTTCTACCACGCGGGAAACACGAGTTATTAGAATATTTAAATAATAAACGACACATTAATTCGACAGCATATGTTTTTAGAATAATTTACAATGTTCATGCAAAACTTAATACAACATCAAAACAAGAAGTTTTGAATTCAAATTTTTCCACATCCCTTATTTTCCTCCTCTAATATATATTTTCACTCTTTAGTATTATGCCAAAGTCTAACTCACGTGTGAGGAGGGGTATGAAATATCAAAGGAATGCATTCATCTGTTGGTTTAAGTTTTTAGGTTAGAATAGTTGGTAGTACTTCCACAAAATTTTACAAAGCTATAAAAGAATTTGTTGCAAATATTGACGAATAACAACATACTTGTACATGTAAGATATATAAATCACTTCATTGAAAAATGAATATTAAGCTCAAAATACTGATTAAGTACCATATGATGAGGAGAAGTTTCCTGCCTTGCACATGGTGCGGGGTGGGGATAGATATGATTGGCCCCTCCCCATGGACCCGTCTAGACCCGCGATCCTATGTCTAAATGGTGGAGATTTCTGGTATTAACCTTGTTCCTTTATATAAGTTGTATTACTTTGGTAATATAAAATTTCTTATTTTCAACATAGATTTTAATATAACATGAATACTTCCAATACTTCATTCCCTTTCCTCATCAATTTATCATGGCAAATGTTTTCTAACTAAATTATATTCTAAAGGATCAAAGAATCCCAAATTCGTTTTTTTTTTCTCGCATAAATGATTGTTTCAACTTGCAAATTTTTTTGAGAGGCTTGTTGAAGAAATAGTTTTTAATCTTGAAGTTGTTATCAAGTAGGGCAAGTGTCACGGGGAAATCCACATTATTGCTGGGGGTTGGGGATGGAGCTCGTAGATGTCCCCGTGTGGGACATGGGCCGATGATGGGGCATCTCTAATGATAGTGGAGCCAAGACGCAATCCCCCGCATCCGCTTTGCAATCGTGCATCTGCCCAGTCCTATCGCCACCCTTAATTCACGTGCGGTAATATTTTCCGTTCCAGCTAATAAATGATAAATAGAAATATTAATACAGTAATAATAGCAGACACCGGCAGAGAAAAAGAAAATTTTTCCACATACAGCTTTATACACTGTTGATTTTGATGGTTAGTGAATATAATAAGCAGTTAGAACTCTTAAATCAATGATGGATAAGACAGTTTGTGAAAAAAAAAAAAAAAAGTTACACTCACACTTTATGCGTCGATATTCCATATTAATGATATATCTACTTATCAAGAGAGGAGTGAAAAGACCAAAGAGCACCTCATTCGCAAGCATTATTAGCGTAAGCAATTTAGGCGCTAAACTGGGAAAAGAGTGAACCTAAGGTGATCAAAATTATGTAATATATAAATGTTCTCTGGCAAGATCCTACGCACCCAAGTCGGTGTGAAGTTCAATTCCACCGGAGCACCTTCAGATAGAAAAAGAGCAGGCGGACGTCTATGATCTTATGAGTTGTCCGTATCAAATGCATTCGAGTAGAAAATCGGTGGAAGTGCTGAAATTTGCATAGCAATCTCTCCCAGAGGTCGAGCCTAGCTCCGCTGAGAAAGTGAAGCGGCATAACAGACAAAGCTCTCGAGAGAGACGGGGGAAGTGAACGGATCATCCCCTCCGTCTTTTTCTTCTCTATCGGATATGCTTTCAGCCAAGGTCTCTTGATTCTGTGTTGTGTTCCCTACAGCTGAATCAAATCGTCCCCAAGTGCTCTCTGCCCATGATTCTATCACATAACAGGAACTTATACCCACTATTTTATCGAGTAAAACTCACTGGTTTTTTCAATGCACCTTTACGTGCAGTTGAAAAAGATTACGATAAAAACTACTGGCAATTGATGAAGTGATAGTAAGGCGAAATCAAATATTCTCTAGGTTTTAATAGGACCTGAAGGAGGAGGGCTCAGTGAACTTAGGGGCTGCATGAGAACATTTCCCATTCTCACAATTTCTGTTCTTTGGTTCCCCGGAACAAAAAAAGAACAGAAACCCGTATGGTAACGCTAAGTTGTTTTTCTATTCCCCGGAATAGAAAAGTTAGCCCAGGAATAGAAACGAGAAACAAAAAAAAATTGCTTCTTGTACCGGAACAATTTCTAGAAATAAGCAAATTTTTTTTTTTTTTGTTTTATTTCTTTCTCTTGCCGCGGCCACCTCCAACCGCCCGGAGCCACCGACCGCCGCCGCCGCCGCCGGGTCGCCGGACGACGGCCGCCATCGGTGGTCGCCGGTCGCCGCCCGCGCCGCCGCCCGATCGCCGCCCGCCGCCGCCCGATCGCCGGCCGCCGCCGGTCGCTTCCGTCCACCGGTCGCCGCTCGTCCGCCGGCCGCCGCCAATCTCCGTCCGCCCGCCGCCGCCGCCGCCGCGTCCGCCGGCCACCGCCAACCGCCGCCGCCCACCCCATCGGCCGCGGGAGGTGGTGGCTAATGGCTGGGGGCGGTGGTCGGCGATGGCGGCGGCGACCGGTAGACGTGTAGCGGCGGCGGCCGGCGACGTAGTAAGCGGCGGCGGCGACGATGGCGGCGGACGGTGGCGGCAACGGCGGCGGCAGCGGCCGACGGACGTGCGGCGGCGGCGGCGGCCGACGGATGTCTGTGCGGCGGCGGCGGCGGGCGTCGTGTGCGGCGATGAGCGACGGCGATCGGCGGCGGCGGCAACGGCAATCCGTCGGCAAGAATAAAAAACAAATAAATACAAAAGATAAATTGTTGCATTACCAAACGCATTTCTATTCTTTTTCTATTCCATGAGTAGAAATTTTGTGTAGTTACCAAACGGGTTCTTTTCTTAGAAATTGTTCTCCGAAATAGAAATAGAAAAGAACTATTTCTGAAAAAAAAAAAAAACTCTTCCCCAGCAAAGAAATTTTACCATGCGCACCCTTAGTGTTCCGGGATTTCAACATGCACGGAAACCGAGCTGGTGATTTCGCCGGTAGCGGCAGCAAAATGGCTTTCATTTCATCATCTGTGATGTCTGGCGTTCTCTTCAACTTCAGCTAACTAGAACTGGGAAAGCATAGTGAGATGAAAATCCGGACATGTGATTGACTTTGAAAATAAAACCGAACAAAAAACGGCCTGATGGTATTGAGGCGAGTTGATGTTGGCAACATGCCATAGAGGCCACTACGCGATTTTAGAGGCTCTACAATAACAAGAGGTGATTTGGCTTGACTGAATAGCCTAATATTATACAGTGGCAAAGAACATACAGCTATTTTATCAACGGCCGAAGAGTATTCAAGGTAGACTACCTGGAGTGGAGCTCCTACAGCCACAAGGCCCACAACCAACCAAGTGAGGCTCAGACAATATGGAGATTCTAGCGGGGTTTCGTAAACACCAAGTGATGATGAATTTTCGTGGCTCCCACTCTCCCAGTTTTCTTTGTCATATCTGTTCCTCGTATCTTCTGTCTCTCTCCAGATTTGGTTTGGCTCTTGCTTTCCATCCCAGTGAATGTTCCGTTTTGAGCAATCAGCGATGGTGGCAAGCTGGGCGTTCATAATCTCTCGACAACAGGGCGAACCACAGCAGTAGCGACCCAGAAACAGAGCAGAAAATCAAGTCGCCAAAGGAAGACTTGAATCAAGGAAAAACGCCAAAACAGGGAGCTGTCAAGTCCGTCTCAGCAAGGGCACTTTTAGGCGAAACCAGCACTTCCATGGCAGTCGCTGAGGCGTGGGACGAGCGACTGGAACTTCAGAAATGGATGAATAAAGGTTTGAACGAGAAGAGCAAGCTCTTGAACGCCGAAAATATAGGATCCGATATTTGATATTTCACCACCTCTCTCTCTCTCTCTAGACTTGTCCAGATTAGGAGCCATTTTTGCCGGCTTCCTGAACAGCTGTAAACGGTGGCTTTTGTCTTTTGTGGAATTTCCTTAAGGAGCAAGTTGGTCAACAATCATGGAGCAGTCGACGTAGAGACATGAGAGGAAAGTAAAGAGGCCAGAGAAAGCTTCAAGATTTAGAGAGTCTCGCAGATATAGAGATGGGAATCAGTCCGTGAGTGTAAGGAAAATAAAAAGAGTTAGTATTTGTAGGAGTCGATGTACTCCGAGCATTGCAGGAGGTAGTCTGCTCCAAGTGTTGTATTGTGGTGTGAGAAAAATATCGCAAGAGGGAAAGTGTGTTTTTGTGATTTATACTTGTATCAACGTTTCCACAAATTCAACATCCAGAAAACAGAGCCTCTCCACCGAACTCGTCAGTGCCGACAGCAGCGATTGCCTGAAGTCGAGTAGGTGTCGCAACGGTGGCGACATTGTTCTGGCAGCTCAGCTGGTGGTACAGTGAGGGAGCCCGGAGAGGTGAGGGAGAAGAATCATGAGAGCTCCCTGATGCTGGTGGAGAACTCGAGAGTGTTGGGGGGAACGGGCAACAATTCATCAAGAACTAAACCCAATTCAAAATTAATTTTTCCTCATAAACTAAACTAACCGAAAACAACTTAGCCCCGGTAACAACCAATCAATATAACCTTACAATGAGTAAATATAATGCCCAAATGATAAGAAGACAAAATCAATAACAATATTAAGGTTTTACGTGGAAACCCAATGTGGAAAAAATCTTAGACCACCCAAAAACTTCCATTAATCATCAAGAAGGATACATGAAGTGTTCTTTTGTAATCACACACTAAAGACTTAATATTAATAATACAATGATATTTCCTCACAAAAAATGTGGATTAATATAAATGAAGCAAAAAAACTTTAGCCGCAATTGAAAAATTCGGAGGGGTTCTCAATGAACGAAACGGACCAACTCGTGGCCCAAGATAATATACTCAAATTTGAGCTAATTCCAAAATTTGGCCTTAGAATCCGGACGGCAAAGTAGCGGTCCTCTTTTCCCTTCTTCTTGAAGCTCTTTCGGTGTACCCCTCTCGGTGTACTCTCCGTTTTTCTCTCTCCTCTTCTCTCGGGCTCGCCCACGCACGAAGCAACTGTTTTCTTTTATTCTTTTTGCTTTTTGACTTTTGACTCCTTCTCTTTTCTTTTATTAATGTTAGCTGGGCCCACAAGAGGCGGACCCAGCCCATAGAGAGATAAAAAAAAGCCACAGAGAGACTGTTGGCATGGGTGGAGGAATCCAGGGGTGAGGAAGGTGGAGCTCAGGAGAGGGAGAGAGCTTCAGAAAGAATATTTTCGGTGAAAATAGGCTGGACCGACTACATTAGAATTTTGTGAATATTTATAACTAACTTGGCAAATTAGGCATCTATACCATAGATTTAAGACATATTAGACAATTTCCCCCAAAGTATTTGGTTCACAAAAATGTTCTAATGAAACCTGTTTTTTGTTTACATCTTCTATTATCTTGATAATATGCTTGGTGAGTAAAAAAACAAGAGTTTTCAACGAGAATGAAAATCATAAATACTTTTTTGGTGTACTGTAAAAAATAAGGTCAATTTTGGCAGTTTTCAGTTTTAAGGTTCAAAGTTTAGAAAACTGTGCAACGAAAAATTTCCACCAAATGTATTTCATTGAGAATTTCGGAGATGAAAACTAGAAAATGGAAAATTTCCATTGCATAACTAATTTTGGTCGAAAGCTGTATTTTTAGAAAGATTCTACCTTAAATCAAATTGAAGTTCTTTAATTTTGCTTTGGGGCTTGACGAAAGTGAGATGCCCATTTTGCTGAGAGCTTTATACGGCTAAAGGCTTTCAAATTAAATTTTGCTTGCATGGCTTTTTGGAGCTCAAGAAAAGAAGCAACTTATCTTGGTAGAGACTCAACTTGATCGTGGGGTAAGGAGATGGAATGAACTCTATTGTAACAAAGAGTGATGAAGTCACCTTAAAGTAATGGTTCCATCACTAGAAACTGCATCTAATGATTTGTGGCACGAAAGCGTGAGGTTGCTTGCCCACTGACATAGGACTAGTCTATATTCCCGGATAAACTATTTTACACTCAAGTAATCCAATTACTATAAAGTGGGAAAAAAGGAAAAAAAAAAAGATGTGCTTGCTTGCTGTAATTGTAGAGGCTTACCTTTACTTTAAGGGAGGTAGTTGTACAAAAGGAAGGAATGAACATCCTAGGGAGAGTAAAACTCTTTGATAACTGAATATCTTACCCAATTTTGCATTCTTCGTTTACTTTGTTGTTGAAAGACTCTAACTAGGAGAGCAAACCAATGATGGTGCAACCAACTGAAATACAAGGAAATTTGAATCAAGCAGAACCATCAGCAGGTATAGGCGATGTGGTCTTAAAATATGCTAGAACTTGTATTTTCTCATGGTTCTATTTCTTTGCTCTATCATCGGACAAACATAACCCTGACCTTGGCTAGTAAAAGAAATGAGAAAAAATAATCAGTATGGGAAGGATTTTGTTCTCGCTCTGTCTCCTGCATTTATTGAAGATGTTCGGGTACAGCATTGGATCAGGTCTTTCTCAATCTAGAGGCGGTTCGGGTGCGTTATTATTTTCAATATAATTTGAATACTTCAAACCCTTTTCTCATCAATTTTTCATGGAAATATTCCAAACTAAACTTTATGGTATATATATATATATATATATTTGCCCATATGATTTATTCAACATGCAAATTTTTTCGAGAGTTCATATAATTATGCTTTTTAAATAATTTAATTGAACATTTTTTATCTTGAAATTAATTGAACCTGCCCTGTCTTGTCCCAGCGCCACCCTCCCCTATTTTACATGTAGTAGTATTTTCCGTTCCAACTAATAATTCAAAAATAAAAAAACAATTAATGGAGTAATTACAGCTTACACCGGTGGAGTAAAAGAAATTTTCCACATGCGGCCTTATACAACCGTCGGTTTTGATGGTTGGTAAACAGAGTGAGTGGTTAAAACTCTCAAATCAAGGATGGACAAAGATTGTTTGCGTAATTTTTTTCTTTTTTTAACACTCGCACTGCATTCGCTAATATTTCATATAAATGATATAACTAATTAAAAGAAGAGTGAAAAAAAAAAAAAAAACCAAAGAGTACCTCATTCGCAAGTATGATTAGCGTAAGCAACTCAGGCGATAAACTGGGAAAAGAGTGACCGTAAGGGGATAGAAATTATATAATATATTAATGCTTTCTGGCAAGATCCTACAGATACAAAAAGAGCGGGTGAACATGCATGATCTTCTGAGTCGTCGGCATCAAATGCATTGGAGTAGAAAATCGGTGGAAGCGCTGACATTTGTATAGCAATCTTTCCCAGAGGTTAAGACTAGCTCCGCTGACAAAGTAAGACGGCATGAAAGACACTGCTCTCAATACTGATCCGTTAGTATTGGCTGGACTGAACAGCGCAACCCTGTTGGCCTGTTAATCCACAGTGGCAACGGAAAAACAGCGATTTTATCAACGGCCGAAGAGTATCCAAGGTAGACCACTTCAATTGGGACTCCTACAGCCACGACCAATATCTCAGGGTCAGGCGATACGGAGACTCCAGAGGGGATTCGTAAACGCCTGGCGATGACGAGTTTTCGTGGCTACCACTCTTCCCTGTTTTCTTTTTGTATTTTCTTTTTCCCCGTATCTTCTGTTTCTCATTTTCAGTTTTGAGCAATCAGCGATGGTGGCAAGGTGGGCGTTCTATACTCGCAACAACAGGGCGAATCACAGCAGCGACGCAGAAACAGAGCAGAACAGAGCATGGTAATACCATGGCTATTTAAGGCCAATCTGACGGTTATGGGAGTCGAAAACTGTGGTGACGTTGTTCTGGAAGCCCAGATGGTGTTACAGTGAGGGAGCTCAGCGGAGTGGTGAGGTGACGGAGAAGAATCATGAGAGCTCCCTGATGCCAGAGAGTGGACCCTTCGAACCTGTTGGCCTGTGCAGAGGAATCCATGCGTGACGCTGGTGGAGCTCACTAGAATAGGACTAGTCTATATTCCCAAGAAAAAACTATTCTACACTCAAGGAATCCAACTGCTATAAAGTGAAAAAAGAAGAAGATATGATTGCTTGTTGTAATTGTAAAGGGTCACCTTTAATTTAAGGAAGGTAATTGTATATAAGGACTGAGCTCCCCCCAGGGAGACTAGTACTCTTCGATAACTAAATATCTTACCCGTTTTTTGCATACTCCGTTCACTTCGTTGTCGGAAAACTCTAACCAGGAGAGCAATCCAATGACGACGCAACCAACACCAGGTATCTGTTCAAGTTCCAAGCGAGAAACAAGAGGGTATAGGCGATATGATCTTAAAATATTCCGGAACTTGTATTTTCTTCATAATTCTATTTCTTTGCTTTATCATCGAACAAACATAACCCTAACCTTGACTACGAAAAGAAAAAAGGAAAAAGAAAGTCAGTTTGAGAAGGACATTGCGCTCACTCTTTCTCTTACATTTATTGAAGATTTTCGTTTAAGCGTTCCATCAGATCCTTCCCAATCCAGAGGTGCTCCAGGTGCGTTATCCCTCAAAAGGGTTATTCCATTGTGAAATTATTATTGGGGGCGGATTTCATGAAATTGTTCTTTTCTAGGACAGTTGTCAATGTCTGTAAGGAAAAAGTATTAAGTCAAATGGCCTGAAAAGTACTCATCCATCGCAGAAATTTCGGAAAACGTAGTGGATGAACCCTATTACCGACCATTGTTGCAAGCTGCATTCAGGTGTGATTGGGAATTCGCTACAAGATTT
This sequence comes from Eucalyptus curtisii, assembly GCA_017140595.1. NCBI lineage: Eukaryota > Viridiplantae > Streptophyta > Magnoliopsida > Myrtales > Myrtaceae > Eucalyptus > Eucalyptus curtisii. Next base: position 15,978,656 of record CM029502.1, read on the forward strand.
TTTGAACAAGATGCTGCTTCGAAGACGGCCAAAATAACAAACAGATCAGAAACATTGCTTCACATAGCCGCTTTGAGTGGACAGGACGAATTTTTGGTGAACCTGGTCGAGCTCTTGTCTCCATATCCGGAAGCGCTTGAAATGGTTGATTGTGATGACCGCACAGCCCTGCACAATGCTGTCCTAGGTGGAAGGATAAGGATGGTCAAGGCATTAGTTAGAAGTAATCCTAGATTGACGCAACTTCGAGATAAGGAAGGACGTGTTCCTTTGGGAATATCTGCTAAGGAAGCTTCTATGCATAAGGAGATTGCTTGGTTCCTGGCGAAAAGTACGACAGACGATGAGCCAAGTCATCCCTTCAGCAATACCTCTGCGATTGAGACCTTCATAGATCTCACCTACGCTGGTCATCATGGTTCGATCACCATCACTCTTTATCTCAATTCCATCTGTTTTTTCCTTCATTCTAGACTTAGCTTATTTTCCTGATCAACACTGCTGGTCAATTCGGATAGATATCACCCTTTATCTAGTTGGGCGGTACCCTCACTTACTTACTAAGAAGAGCACAAAGCGTCCCGGACGATTTATACTGTCCGTGTTGGCGACGATGGAATCTCACTTTCACAGTGGAACCAGGCTTAGTGTTTTGGAAGCATTGATATACAAATGTCGGTACTTTACGCACTCGCATCTCTTCATTTTACGATTCCCTTCAAGATGATCATGCTTGGCTCATCGCCTTCTCTTTTGTTTCTGAACTGAAGGTATACCGGTAAACTTGAGCTACAACTACAAACTAACAGACAAAAATTCGGATCCGGGTGGGTATGCATTTTTGCTGTTTGGGCATTATCTTCGCATCTGCCATGATTTTGAAATTTTAGTCAATTTTCTTAAATTGATTCCCTCCGTACTAGCAAAAGAAACTGGAAATGATTGTTTCTTTGTAGGATATATTCTAATTCCTTAACCTAGTTTTACTTGAATAATGGCTTGAAAGTGAACTACATTATGGATGAGCTATCCCTTGGGAACCACATGATTCAACCAAGTGCATAAGTACTGGATAACTTAATTGATTTTGAACAATGTAATGAATGAATTACAAGGTCTTATAATGATTTCATATCCACTGATTGGGTTTTCTTTGCAATTTGATTGTAGCGCTTCAATACCTTTTAAGGTCACTTTCGAGTGCAGCCAAAACTGTAGGTACGCTTCCATTTTATCAATATACCATCTCATTTTTTGTCCCTCTCTCTCCTATCAAGCATGTAAAGATTTCTGGAAAAATGAGAACAATGAACCCATATGCATTCGTTTCCTCCATTACGGGTGAAGTGCCTAAAGCCTAAGTATTATTTTCTTTGACTGCTACTTCATCTCAATATAACACGAAAGAAAACGCTGAGAGGATGCAGGAATTGGGCATGGGACTGGGGGCAAGCCCCTCGCGTGAGTAAGGTTAACATAGATGAAGGCATGGGCTTATCATTTAATAGCATTTAACATAGTAAATTTACACTTTTATATGCCAACTTTTGGCGTGAAGAATAGGAATAGGAAAAGGTAGTAAAAATAAAAACAATTTGTTTGGGAGGGCTTGTCATAGAAGAATATTTGAGTGGAGTGAATTTTGTGGGTCCTAACAAAATCATACATCCTAGAGTTCCCCCAAGTGATATATCCTATACCAACAAGCTATTTGTTAGATAATAAAGGAGTTTTCTCCTCTTCTCATAGTCCTATATTTTAGATTTGTTGGAAGCACTCCAAAAAATTATCCCGAATATATTAGGCCAATATGGCAATAATGCACTCTTAAGATTACCCGAAAAGGTGGACCATTTGAAGTGTGCAAAAATTAGCCCAAACACCACCTGACCGCTACAAAAAGATCCTATAGTTCCCAAAACTTATTCACAACTTTTGCCCGTAGTTACACTTGTCATCTTTGCCCAAATTTTGTATGCCCACGAAATACCCTTAGCCTTGTCCTTAATTCTTCTATTTGTGTCGAAGAACAAAAAAGGAAATAGAATATTGTTGTTGCGTATTTTTATCAGATTAAAATTTATTAGAGAATAGAGTCAAGTTAACTCCACTCACTGTCATTTAGGTGTAACAAGTAAAGTCAAATGTCACATACCATTGTGTGATCGAATTTTTTATTTCGTTAGAGACACAAAAAATTTGCTATTGTGCTGAGCATATATAACAACACAACGGTTTGTATGATTAATATGATTTTTTTAATTGCTAGCCGCTATGCATATTTGAATAATATTGTCTAAAATAATCTTATATATGCAAAGACCACTGTGATTTACTCTAGCTAGACAATGTAATTAGCGCGGTTGTTTTCAGGGTTGTTCTATCAGGTTAACTCTTATAATTATGTTCTCTTAATTATGATTAACATCATAAAACCTTGTTTGCACTTCAAGGAAGATACCGACAAAAAAATAGAACTTCAAGGAAGATCACTTTCTTCAGTTACCCTCTAATCGCTTCTACTTTCTTCACATCCAACTCTGTTTTCATCCAGACACGATACGAACTCACTGTTTGCATTTGAGGACTGAATTCCCAAGGAGAAAAAAAAAATGAAAATAGCTTTCCTAAAAGATTGAAAAAAAGAAGAAGAAGGAATGAGACCAATCACCCGCCAACCCAAGCTCTCAATTTGGGAAACTATGACAATGAGTAAACTGTTGTTAGATGCAATTTGGTGTCTACAAAAATTTGGGACCCAGAGATGGGAAACCTTTTTCTTGGTCCAATTGCGGGCCCTTCGTTTTTCATTTTCTTCTTCCATTTATCTTTGACATTTTGTAGTTCCTATAATCAAGAGACTTCATGAGGTGAAGCTAAGAAACATGGCGGCAATCGAGTTGGCAAAACAAGTTTGTATGGCGATCTCTTACATGAATAATGCCGAGATCACCGAATTTTTCGAAGGGGGAAACTTTCTGTATCAAGCTACAGTCAAGGGAATCAGTGAAATCGTGAAGCTCTGTATTCAGTTTTTCCCGGAGCTTATTCGGATTAGGCCTTATGGTCTGAGTTTGCCGACATTTGCGGTGGAGTTTCGCCAAGAAAGGATTCTAGGAATCTTTTTGAAGTTAAGCTCGACCGCTGAGTTGTCATTAGTCCTAGGGCCTACAGAGGAAGATTCTAAGGACATGATGGATCAAGCAGCATCGTACTTCCCTAATTATGATAGTGTAACTAACCTGGCCGGCGCAGCTTTTCAAATGCAAAGAGAACTCCAATGGTATAAGGTAATAACTTTCTTTTCATCCATTTGATAACCATGCTTAATGATAAATATCATAGGAACATGCTATTCCCATTCTTATTTTGGTTAAGACGTTCCTTTTTTATTAATTAAGTGACCAAAATATCCTTCTCTTCAATATAATGTTTTTCTCTATTCAATCTAGTTACACCTTCTTCACTTTTGGATTCGCATTAACATATCTTCGAGGAAAATTTTAAGTATGGCCTAAAATTTTGATCATCTTGTTATGAGATTGAATCTATTATCAATATCAATTACTTTCTTCATGGTACAAGTAGTACTATAAGAAGTTCCTTTTTTTTTTTTTTCTTTTTGGTGCTTATCTTTTGTTTCGACATGATTCGGATATAAACATGTGACTTGACCTTTAAGCAATTTCGCATCAAATGTTGGATAACTCTTGATCTCCTTAATACGTTCCCTCGTTTGTTCTTTGAAATCTTTCAATACTTTATCCACTTATTGAAACTCCTATTTGTGAGTTTTACGCATAGGCTGTGGAAAGTTGGGTTATCCCTAAATGGAGAACTTCCTACCTAAAAGAAACAAAGGGCAGGTCTATAACATATTGGAATAGTTTCGTGGTAAACCACAAAAAGTTGCTTGAGAAAGGGGAGAAGTGGGCGAAGGACACAGCAAACTCATGTATGCTCGTCTCAACTCTAATTGCCACAGTATTGTTCGCTGCTGCATTCACTGTACCTGGAGGCAATGATGACAAAACAGGAGTCCCATTGTTGTTAGGAGAGGACTCTTTCTTGCTTTTCACAATTTTGGATGTCTTAGGTTTGTTCTCTTCCGTGACGGCCATCTTGCTATTCCTAGCCATCTTAACTTCACGGTATGAGGCGGAAGATTTTCTTGAAGCATTGCCTAAGAAGATCATAATGGGGCTTTGTTTTCTCTTCCTCTCCCTAGCTTTCATGCTGGTGGCATTCGCTGCATCTCTCACAATTGTGCTGGAAGAAAGAGTAGAGTGGGTACTCATTCCCATTACTTTGCTGGCCTCTCTTCCCGTGGTTTTATTCATGATACTACAGCTTCCCCTACTCTATCAAATGGTTAAATCCACTTATGGACCAAACATTTTTTGTCCGAACGGCATTTGGGATGGGGTCAATTATATTAAACAAGATTAGTGATTGATAAATTTGATTTGAGGGTGTTGTCTTCATTATAGTTAGTTTTTGCGGGCCAATGTGATACTGAATGTATTTCCTTAAAGTATTTGAACAATTATTGTCATGACCTTCTTGGAGGTGGATCACCTGGGAGAAAGGTGATGGACTACTAAAAGGGAGCGAAGGTTCCTCTCTCAAGGCCATTGTATGCGTTTAGTGCAGACTCTCCTAAGCACTATCAATCGCGACTTCGTACTTAATTCAACATGCATTTAAACTTACCTACTAGAGACCACTAATCGATTATAGGTTGATTAGACACCCAAGTAAAATGCGGGAGTACTTTTTACTTCTGCAAACTAGAAATTCCCGAGTATGGGGACTTAGTTATGCTAGATTAATCTAATGTCCATTTGGTACCTTTTCTCATTATTTTGAAAATGTTTTGCATGCAATCTTTATCCATTTTTACCCTAAGCCACTAACATGTAGGGGGTGTTCATACAAGTGCGTAAACAAGTAAAGACTTGAAGAACTTGGATGCACTAAACAAGTAAAGTGTACTCTATCCATCGCCACGAGATTTCTACAAACCATTACTTTATAAAAATATGCAAATAGAATGCATGAATGTTTTGCATGATTATGCATGATCTTATGACTAACTAATATGCGGTCTATATGAGACTCTCTATTTCCAATTTTTGATATTTTTCTTTATTAGCTAACGAAAGACATATGACTCTAAAAATCTACAAACTAATGATTCCTAGCCCTGCATGTACATGATTAGTGAATATGTAATCTAAATCCTAGGTGAGAGATGACATAGTTTTATTTCTAAGACAATGCATCCATGTAATTCTAGATTAATTACATGTATGAATGACCTAAGGGAAGCAAAGGATTTATTCTATAATGCAAGCTATATATTTTGTTATTCTTTTTTATTTTATAAAAATAACAAGTTTAAAACCTAAGACTCTAATGTGGCCTAGTGAAGTATCTACTATTGTTGAACCATATGCAATGCGGATGACGCGTGTAATGTAAGAACTGAAATTATGTAGACGATACTTAGTTCTAAATGACATGCATTGTATGACATGAGCCTAATTAACCCTAGCTCTACACGCAATCTAAATCTAAATGAAAACTACTAACATTTTTTATTTGATTTTATTTTATGAAAGCTATGCACTAACCTGAATCTACATGGATTCTAAAGCTAACATGTCCTAAACCTAAACATTTTATAAGACTAAACGTGTATGGCCCTAAATATGAAAACCTTAAATTATGACTGCTCTCTAAACTCTAAAAATGCATAATACAGTTATGTGCAATGACGATGTACGAATTAATTACACTGTTGATAACATACTCAATCATAGCAATCCACGCAAGACAATATTGGGTTAGACTTTAGTGTCTGAAGGTCCGAAGGCTGAATATGTCTTTGTTGATGCACAGAAACAATTAAACTACAGTGACCTAAGCTTTCACCGACTAAAAAAATTGAACTTAAATCACATATTGGGACCGTCTATCATCGATCCAAACAAAAATCATCCTCAACCTGATTAGAGTTGGTCATGAGAAGTCGATCTGAAATGAAGGTATAAGGATGCAGCGAGCAAGAAGAAGGACGTAGCTGCAGCGAATGGCAGCAAACGGCAATGGACAGCAACAACGAATGGTAACTAGCAGCAGCAATAATGACACAGCAGCGAGCAGCGACACCGGCTTAGCTTGTCGGGGACGTGCCAGCACGGATTGGGTGGCATCTCAGGAAAGACAAGGCACGCCGATGGGGATATTGTTGCTGGGAATTTACTGAGAAATGGAAGCGACGGTGGCGATTGTTGGACACTGGAGGACGGCTTTTTGCAACGCCGGGGCTTGGGAGGGATACCACCGAGAGCAAACCGAAAGGTGGAAAAACCATCACCGTCTTTGTTAAATTTTCCGCACTTTATTCTCTCGATAATATCTACTGCGCCGCATCAAGTGTAGTAAAGAAGTCGTGAATGTAGAGGTGCTCCGTGGGATGATGATGATAAAGAACAGATGGTGACGAAGATGAGGTCTGATGGTGATCATGAAAACTTTCATCCAAGTGTAGACGTCAATGCCTATTGCCTACGGTGGCAGGGAAAAAATGACTTTGAAGACTTCGTTTTGATACTTCTCTCCTTCTTGATGCGAACACCCCATTCCTGACGATGTTCTTTACCGTATGGACGACCTTAATCTGGACAAGAAACGAAAACACAATTACAATAGTTTGAATAGTTAAAAAATGGAATCGCACACCATCAAACTAAAAAAAAAAAAAAACGATGCTCGGCTTAGCTTAATGATTGTCGTCAATGTCCATAAAACAAGATGAGTGCGGACGTTAAGAGGATGGGTCTCTCTCCAATTTTCTATCTTCACGATTTTCTCCTCCGTTTTTAAACAATCGCTTCGGTCCCGCAATGTAGACTCATAGAGGAAAGCCACAATGACGACAAAGACACCTCTCTTTATTTATTTTTTTTCCTCCTCTCAATGGCTCGTGAAGTCTCTTCTTATAGCAAAAATTTCCATTAATTATTGGAAGGTTGTCGCAATCTCCCTTTTGGCGCCCTCTTACGCACGGGCGTGTGCAGAGGCTAATGGCTCACTAAGCATAAGGCTTAGCCCTAGCTCTCCCAAATCCATCAATTCACAACTTATAATTCAAGTTTTTAACCTATAAGTCAATTTCAAATAGGAGTCGTTACTAATCGATTTGGGGTGAGTTAATTAGAAACCCAAGTGAAACATCGAGATAAATACTACATTTCTGCGCAACTAGAGAAATTGGGATCGAAAATTTAATTACACTAGTTAATCACTAATACCCTTCCGGTATCTAATCTTGTTTAAATATTAAATTCGCTTTTTTTATGCCTTAAAAAAGATACTCAAAGAAAACATTTTTAGGCCTTTCCCTAATTTTAGAAATTTTTGAAAGATTTTTCATGCATTTTTTTAAGAGAAAAAAGGTGCAAAATTAAATTTAGGCCTTTTCCTAAAAGAGTTTTTTTTTTAGATTTTTTATTTTTTAAAAATATAATAAACTAACCCATTGAGTCCGACGCGGGCGCTGGCCCGATTTGGATCCGGCCGACCAACGCGGGTCTACCCATGTTCTCTCTGTTCTTTTTTTCTTTTCTTTTTTAATCTCTCTCTCATGTCTTTTTCACTTTGATTTTTCTTGCTCTCTCTTACGTTGTCATATTGGTACGTGGGCCTCTCTCACTATTTTAAAGATTTTATTGACTGCATAGCCCACTTTTTGTCTTCTTTCATTTTTTTTTTAGGAAAAATTTCTAAGGACTTAAAGTGCCTTATTTTTCTCAAAAGATGACCTAAAGTGGAGTCTGTCTCAAATAATGATCCAAAGTAGTCATTTAATCTCAAAGAATGACCTCACTCGCTAGTCGGTGAACAATTGCATCTCCGATGTATATTCCGGTGATCTGATTAGGGGTATTTTTGTCCAATTATTTTTTTTTTCATTTTCGATTGTCTTGTTCTTTATTTTATTTTATTTTTGGGTCAATGGTTGCACTGTCCATCATCTTCTTCGTCCATGTTCGTCTTCTTCTCAAGAACATCGGAGTTGAGAAGAGCCGGCGAGCGCCGGCTGTTGGTGAAGGCCGGCGATGGGAGGGTTAGCGAGGGCTGGACGCCCATCACCGACAATGGGCGAGGGCCACCAAGCCCTCGCCGGTTGCGGGTGAGGGCTTGCAGGCCAACCCTCGCCAAATCTGGCGAGGGTGGCCTCGGCCGCGGCCGTCGAGCCCTCACTGGCTGCGGGCGAGGCCTTGTAGGCCCTCACCGGCCCTTATCAGTGGCCAGTGAGGTGGGTAAGCCCTCGCCTAGGGCTGGTTAGGGGCAACCTCGCTGATGGTTGCAAGGGGCGACCTCCCCCGCCTCCGCCCGTTGCTCCACCAACAATCTCGTCTTCTGCCAGGACTACGACTGGGACGCCCACGTTGCCTTCTTCATCCCTTCCTCCCACCACCGCTCCCAGATCAACGACTTCTCCGGCTACCCCTTTTGCCCTCAAGGACCTCCTTGTAGGGCCTCGATTTGGACGGCCCCCTACCCCACGGCCAGCAAGGGCTCGATGGCCCTCACCTGCTGCCGGCGATGGGTGTCGAGCCCTCACCTGCTGCCGGCGATGGGCATCGAGCCCTCGCCGGCCCTTACCAGCGGCTAGCGCTCGCCAGCCTTTCCCCAAGTCCGGTGTTCTTGATCTAGGCAAAAAGAAGTGAATAGGGGACGAAGAAGACGATGGACAGGGCAACCAAAAATGGAAAAAAAAAAATGAACGAAAATACCATAATCAGGCCACCAGAATATGCATCGAAGATGCATCTATTCACTGGCAGGCGAGTAAGGTCATTCTTTGAGACTAAATGACCACTTTAGATCATTATTTGAGACAGACTTCACTTCAAGTCTTCTTTTGAGAAAATGAGAGCAAATTAAGTCTTTATTTGAGATTTTCCCTTTTTGTCTATTTTTATTTTTCTACTCTTTTTTTTTGGCTATCTCTCTCTCTTGTTTTGTCCCACTCTCCCCTCTGTGCACACGTAAGAATAGCATCCCCTCTGCACACGTAAGAATAGCAGAAGAGAGAGAGCGAGACGCTCTTCTCTCTTCTCTTTTTTTTTTTTCTTTTATATTACCCTTTATTTGATTTTTTTTTTCCTTCCACACGATCGTCTCCTTCACGGGTGTTCTTTGCCGAAGTCCATTCCAGAACGAAGTCTAGGCCGGAGCACCCTTCGCCGCGGTCGCACGCATTCACGGACCTCCGCCAGTTGTCAGACTGACGCCACCGGCGCGGGGCCAACGGCCACCGCTGCCACCTCAACAAGCAACAGTGACAGAAGAAGTGATAGCAGCCGCCTGAGTCTCGTTCAGGCATTTCGTCGAACACGTATGGTGCATTGGCGGGCGCATTGGCGGACGGGGGTTTAGAAACGAGAACAATAAGTTCAGATTCAAGTAGGGATTCGAGGCCATCAACAAAGTAGACCCCAAAACCGCAACGCACACATAAATGGGGTCGGAAATCGCTCGGACCGGGCAACGGCAGCCCGATCCGGCAAGCCTGAAATAGAGAACGAAGGGACAGAATAAAGGGGGGGGCGTCGAAGGCGTTCCCTGCCTGGCTCAAGACGTCGGACGTCGGACGGCGGACGAGCTCGATAGATCGGGCTGCATCCGTCCGCCTCGCTCATTCCCAAGCTGGGATCCTCGGGCAACCGACCCCAACTCAACAAAAGCGGGACCTACCGCAGCTTCGACGGGAGCAAGGCGTGCCGGCGACCGGCGCCTTCACCTCACCACTCGCTCTTAGTCTCTACTCAAGCTCCCTGTCTCTAGGGTCTCAAGCTTCTCTCGCACAGATCTCTCTTCGACCTCTCTCTCTCGCTCGCTCAGATCTCTACCTCTCTCACAGATCTCACTCTCTTCCTTACCTCTCGGGTTCGCTCACTCTCAGGCCTACCCCCGATGTCTCTCAGGGGAAGACGTTGAGCTCGTTGAGCTCGCTGCTCCGATCTCTCTCCTCGTCCGTCTTTTGGCCTCCGCCCGACGCCCTATTTATAGGCCGAAGGGGCCGGTCGGCGGTGGCTCTTCGACCGCCGGTCTGCGGTGCTCCGACCGGCCTCCCCCGGCCGAACCGGCGTCCCACCAGTCGAGGCGCCTCTAGCTAGGCCGCCTCCTCTACCACATTAAAGATGCGCGTGCTCAATCGCCCCCTCGGTCGTCGGTCTACCCTCACTCCTCCGCCTTGGTCTCCTTCGCGTAAGTTGCAGAGAAAGGAGGGAGGAAGGAGGAAGGAGAGAGGCGCGTGGGCTGGGCTGGGGCAAAAAAAAAAGCTGGGCCCTGGGCCCTTGGGGGTAGGGGGAAGAAGAAGAAGGGCCTGGGCGTGAAAACCCAGCCCTCATGGGCCCCCTTTTTTTCTTTTTTTAAAAATATAATTAATTTATCCAAAAATATGGTGGAAAAAGGAAAATAAAATAGAATAATAAAACTTAGTAAAAGCAAATGATATTTATACCCAGGTGATGCAAAAAATATTTTTGTTGGGACCAAATTGGTCTATACTTTTCTATGCAATTTTTATCATAAATACTTAGCTAAAATTTAAGTGTCAATGAATGTCACGAACCTTTGCTTCTTTGAACAGGATTCCTGAATTTTGGTACTGATTACTGATTAGTGCATCAAATCCCATCTATCCTTGTAATGATGCCACGGATGTGTCCATATTCATTCACCATTAATTACAATTCCACCGCCAGCTCATTCCGTGAGTATAAACTTCTTGATTGTTTCCCTTAATTTCCTCTCTCTCTATCTTCACGATATCATTCAAGCAGCCCAGACTTTCCACAAACGCTTTGATTTCTTTCCTTTATTTCTCCTCTTGGCTGGCCACAATCTCTTTCCCAATATTGCCTCCTCAAATCATGTCTGAATAATAATCCATTTTACATTTTGTGGGGATGATTTGTTCTGGGATCAAACCTTCTTCATTCAGAGCAATATACGAATTGCTCATGCGATTTTCCATAATGGTTCGGCCAAAATTTGCTTGAGGAAAGTTGACTGGCTGAAATTTGCTAGGGGAGGTTTCCTGATTTTTTTTTTTTTTTTGTCGGTGGGAAGGTTTCCTGATTGATTGGTCTTTTTCCTTCTTGTGGATGACCGTTTATTCACTTCTTCTCCCTTACAATCTATTTACCCATTTTCTCACATCATTGGCGCGATTCATAATCGAGCACGCTCTGAGGACATTTGCTAATCTATGTGCCAATTTAGAGCTCATATGAAATTCATTGGGTGCGAACATGCCAAACATGCAAAGTCAAAATTATATATATATATATATATATATATATATATATATATATAAGGGTCAGTTTAGATCCTTATTTTTCTTATGCAATAAATGATTTATAACCAAAATTTAGGCGTCAACAATTACTATACATTATGTTTCCCTGTATTATTACCAAAGATCTATTTATAGAATGATCCAGTCAAATTAAAATTTCAGCCTATAGATCCTTCAAAATTGAATCTGCCTGCATACATGAAGTACTGAAGGATGCTCAATCTTGGAATATAACTTTTTAAAAATTATTTTTTTAAAATTTTTGTTTATAATTTAGATTCAGAATTATTTTTCTTTCAGCTTAAACATTCAACAAGCACGATCACCTCTTATGTAGAGAGTAAGTTTCGTTTAGCTCTTTTGTTGCTTTGAGGTAAGTATTTCCCCATGTTCTTCACAATTTATTTAACGCTTTATTTATGAAGTGTTAATAATGATTGTACACCCGCATAATCTCTACATATGTTAGAAGTAAATTAAAAAAACCGTGTTTGAAATAAAAGATAAAATGTACCGAAAGGACGTTAGAGAAACTAGTATAATCAAGTCTCCGTACCCACAATCTTTAATTCATATAAAAAAAAGAAGAAGAAGTAATCCCCCAATTACTTTACTTGGGTTTTTCATTAACCCACTAAAAATAAATAAGTGGCAACTCCTAAGTGAAAAACATTTGAATGTTAAGAACTTAAATCTTAATCGCGAATTGGTACGGGCTTGAGAGAGCCCGAGTTAAGTCTAGGCTTAATAATCCATTAGCCAAATCCCTAGGTAATTCCATTCGCTTCAGGGAGGTTGTGACATAATCTATATTAAAAATTATCTTCAACATTATTACCAAAATACAGGTAATCATGTAATATATCTTTCATCATGGAATGAGACATGAACAATTATTTATAGAAAAAATCTATATATACAAAATTTCGGTGATGAGAATGATACCAAATGTAGGCTCTATTCTTGTGAACTATGAAGTGATTGAAATCACACCAGTCATAATACTTTCTTTGTATTAATTGTGAAATAGATGGAATTCAACCCACCATAAATCTTTCATCATTCATCAGTTACATAAAGATCTTTCATAATAGAATCTTGGTTTACACAAACAATTACTTTTAAACATTTATTACAAAGTTATAACCAAAAAATATATATTTTTTACAAAGTTCCTGCAATCATGTAATATAACTTTCATAACGGAATGACTTTTTGAGCATTTGATTTTTCTTTTTAAATGCTCTTCAGATGAAAGGTTTGATAATCAAAATAATCTATTTATGAAGAATAGCGATGACAGAAATGATACCGAATGTACAACTTTATTCCTAAGAACTATAGAATTGGAAATATACCAATTACAAAACTTTGTCCACATAAATTGTGAGATAAGAACAAGAAAAATGGAAGACGAGATAAGACTCCTCTGTCCGCTTCGTCCAGCCTCTGTGCGTATGAAGGATGACCTCCGTATCTCTGGGGGAGAGTGCTCGAAGTCTATGGTTGTCGGTCGCTGAGAATAACCTCCGGGGAACCTCAAGTCGATGGACTTCAGGCGAGAGAGAAAAAGTCATCAGGATTCTATATTCCGTTGGATGAAGCTCAGTGGATTATTGATTTTGAAGCTTAAATGGCGTGGGCATAACATTTCTATATCATAAGCCCTAATTTGTGAATTAATTTTTATCGGTGAAATTCTAGTATCAAGTAACTCAATTGGTAAAATCGAAAAATTTAGGTTTGAATTGGCATCCACACGATAAATTTAGGGCTGACTTGATAATTGTCCCTAAATAACTTATTTCAGCATTTATTTCTTATAAATGAGTAATAATTTATTATAAAAATTATCATAATAATTAGATACGCAAAATTTATATATTTGCTAGAATTAGACATCTGCTCACACAATAGGTTTGCTAGCCGACATCAAAAGCAAATTAGTGCATGGAGTTTGCACAAGAGTGTGCCACGTGAGTCATCATTATGCGGGTTTTACTCCCTTTTATATCCATTGACAGATTGATGGAGATTGAAATGCTAGCATAATTTCCTTGAATTGCCTCATTTCATTCCGAAACTTCATGAGAAACTAAATTTATTATAAGCTTTCCAATAAGATATCATTCGCCTGACACCCTTGTTGGTCTCAAATCAAGTAACCACCTTTTCGGGGAAAAAAATGATCAAATAAATACCCATGAATCCAAATTAAACAATACTTACACCTAACAATAGTGAGTCGAGCTATCCAGCAACATTAGAGTTGCAAGAATCCAAAAATGGATTTAAAAGGTACTCGTTCCGAAATTTCATGAACTTATCGTCAAACAACTAATCAAATGCCACACCTCAAAACTTTTAGGGCACAATGAGTCTTATAGAAGAAAAAATCTTGAATGAAAACTTAATGCATGCGAGCCCATCTCATATGTACCATTGGATGAAGTGGGCCCCATGTGGAACCCATTGATCTAACAGTAGCGTGAGCTAGGTTTACATGATCCGGATGCATCCATTACTGGCTCATTGTACAGGTGATCGTGACAAGATTCTAGTGTCTTTAGAAAAAATGAAACGAGTCCAAAGCCAGGCTGTAAAACAGAATTTGCGTAGCTCACATGACAATCCTCCATAATTAAGTCATGTGTAGAAAAGTTCGCATTAGTGAATTGTTATGCCCGGACTCATTATATTAGCCACACGGCTCTCGCTTTAATAAACGAGTATTAATAAGTATCTTAATAACATTTATTTTCTTCAATGTTAAAAGCATGTTTGAAATTTCTTTTTTTTTTCTTAATAAAACTTTCCTGTATATGTTTAAGGAAACTCAATAAATGGAGAAATTAAAAACAACTTGTAATTTAGTGGCATCAATTACAACCATATAACCATAGTTCTACTTTAATTTTCTTGTCCATTGGAAAAGGTTCATTTTGAAAGCTCAACTAGTAAGGTAATTATATATCTACGTAATTAAAGGGTAAAATTGATGATTATGGAAACTTAACATTGATCGAGACAAAAAAATTAAATTGCTCACAAATCAAAATTAGACAAGAGTAATACATACATACATACGTACGTACGCACGTACCTACATAGAGAAAATACCAAATAGTCGCATTATAAGCATCACAAATATCTTCATCGTATAGTATATTTATTTAACAATCAATCTACTTTCTCTAGCTGTTCTGTAATATAATAAAAGGCTGTAGTTGTGAATATAAAATAGATATCCAAATATTTAAAAGTATTATTTTTATTACGAAAATATAGAAAACAAGAGGATGTATATCAAAACTATAAACTCCAATTTAAAGATCTCTATCACGTGGGAAACATAGGTGGTCAAAATATTTAAATATATTCATTTGTCAACATAAGTTTTTAAAATAAGCAGCACTACTCCCATAAATTTTCACATGATATCAAAACACTATATCTTGAGTTCAAATCTTTCCGGAATCTCCATTATCATATATATATATACATGCTTTAATATTAGTTCAAAGTCCAACTTACACTTGAGGGGAATATTAGAATGTTTAAATATTAAACAACAGCTTCATCTATCTGCATAAGCTTTTATATTTGAATAGTTGATAGTGATTTTACAAAATATTACAGAGGTGTAAAAAAAAAAAAAGTTAATTGCAAGTACAAACAAATAACATGTACATATAGATAAAGAGATCACTCTATTAACAAAATTACTATATTAATTTTGAAATCATGATAAAATGCCATAAATGGAACTGGGGTATTGATTTACATTAAGTATGGCAAAGTACTTGCCCTACCAAATATCCACGCTACCTTGCCCTAAATAAAGTGGATAGAGAGTTTTAAGTGGGAATGGGACGAAATTTCCTATCCCGCATGTGGGTCGGGGGAGGGACATGGATACGCTCGGCCCCAACCCACGAACCAGCCCAAAGCAGGATTTATATTTGAGATCTCTAGTCCTAACCTTATTCCTTTACATAAATTATATTATTTTAGTAATATAATGTTCCTCATTTTCAACATAGATTTCAATATGACTTAAACACTTCAAATCCATTTTCTCATCGATATATCATGGAAATATTCCAAACTAAACTTTATGGTAATGGATATAAGGATCCCAAATTCATTTTTTTTGCCCATATATAATTTATTCAACTTGCAAATTTTTTTTGTGAGATAATTTCTATATATATAATTATGCTTGTTGAAGAATTTAATTAATTTTTTTTTATCTTGAAATTATTATGGAATGGGGCAAGTGGAACAAAGAAATCTGCATACTTGCTACGGTTGGGAATGGAGTACACATATATCCCTGCTCAGAACATGGCGCGGGGATAGGGCATCTCTAGTAAATGTGGAGCAGGACGCCACCCCCTTACGCACCTTCCGGTCCATGCACCTGACTTGTCCCATCGCCATCCCTAATTCACGTGTAGTAAAATTTTCCATTCCAATTAATAATTCATAAATTAAAAAATTAATATTAATAGAGTAATTATAATGTTCGTGGAGTAAAAGAAATTTTCAACAAGGGGCCTTGTACAACCATGAATTTTGATGGTTAGTAAGGAGAGTGAGTGGTCAAAACTCTTAAATCAAGGATGGATAAGACCATTTGTGCATTTTTTTTTTTTTAAACTCACACTTTATTCGCCGATATTCCACATAAATTATATAATTACTTATCAGAAGAAGACAGAAAAAACCCATGAGCACCTTATTCGCAACTATTATCAGCGTAAGCAACTTAGGCGATAAACCGGGCAAAGAGTGAGCGTAAGGGGATCGAAATTAGATAATACATAAATGCTCTCTGGCAAGATCCTACAGATACAAAAAGAGCGGGTGAACATGTACGATCTTATGAGTCGTCCGAATCAAATGCATTCGAGAAGAAAATCGGCGGAAGGGCTGAAATTTGCATAGCAGTCTTTCCCAGAGGTTGAGCCTAGCTCCACTGAGAAAGTAAGACGGTACGAAAGACACTGCTCTCAATACTGATCCGGGTTTAGACGATGCGAATACTCCAGCGGGGATTCGTAAACTTTTTCTTGTATCTTCTGTTTCTCTCCAGATTTGGTTTAGCTGTTGTTGTCCATCCCATCCCAGCGAATGTTCATTTTTGAGCAATCGACGATGGTGGCAAGCTGGGCGTTCTATACTCGCAACAGCAGGGCCGATCACAGCAGCGACACAGAAACAGAGCAGAACAGAGCAGAGTAATACCGTGGCTATTCAAGGCCAATTCGATGATTACGGAGGTGACGCTGTATGTTTGAGTATCATCGGGGATAAAGGCACGACGACGAAGCACCGCCGTGAAGTGGGTCGCCGGCGGAAGGCTCGAATCAAGGAAAAACGCCAAGACAGGGAGCTGTCAAGTCCGTATCTGCAAGGCAGTTTTAAGGCGAAACCAGCGCTTCCATGGCAGTAACTGAGGCGTGGGATGAGCGTATGGAACTTCAGGAATGGATGAATAAAGGTTTGAACGAGAAGAGCAAGTTCTTGAACGGCGAAAATTGAGGATCCGAAAACAGAGCCTCTCGGCCAAACTCATCCGAGCCGACACGGGGGATCGCCTGAGGTCGAGCAGGTGTTGGCAACTGTGGGACGTTGTTCTAGAGGCTCAGCTGGTGTTACAGTGAGAGAGCTCGTTGGAATGGTGAGCTGAAGGAGAAGACTCGTGAGAGCTCCCTGGTGCCAGAGAGAGGACCCTTCGGTCCTGTGGGCGTGTGTAGAGGAATCCAGGCGTGCTCAAGGTGGAGCTTACCAGTATAGGACAACTCTATATTCCCAAGGATCAACTATTTTACACTCAAGTAATCCAACTGTCGTAGAAGTGGGAAAAAGCTATATGCTTTCTGTTGTAATTGTAGAGGCTTCCCTTTACTTTAAAGGAGGCACACAAGGAAGGAATCAACTCCCTCCCAACGGAGGATAAAACTCTTTGATAACTGAATATTTTACTTTCCTTTTGAAAGACTCTAACCAGGAGAGCAACCCCATGGCGAGACTATAAAGTGAAGAACAAGGAAATTCAACTCATGCAGAACCAGTAGCAGGTACATCTTCATGTTCCAACCGAGAAAAAATATAACATAAACAATGCGGTTTTAAAATATGCTGCAACTTGTATTTTCTCACGGTTCTATTTCTTTGCTTTATTATGAGAAGGATTTTGTGCTCTCTCTTTCTCCTACAGATATTGAAAATGCTTGTGTAAGCAATGGATCAGCTTCTTTCTCAATCCGCAGGTGCTTCAGGTGTGTTTTGCCTCCAAAAGTTATTCAATGTGAAATTAAAATCTCGGCCAGATCATCACGAAATGTCAGCAAGGAGAAAGAATTGACTTGAATGGCCTGAAAAGTTCTCATCCATTGCAGAAATATTGAAAAACGTAGTGGATGAACCCCATTACGGACCATTGTGCAAGCTGCATGCCAAAGAGTGGACCCCCACTTGGCCTGTGTAGGGGAATTCAGGCGTGACGAAGGTGCAGCTCACCAGTATAAGACTAGTCTATATTCTCAAGGACAAAGTATTTTACACTCAAGGAATCCAACTGCTATAAAGTGGGAAAAAAGAAAAAAAAAAAAGAAGAAGATATGCCTGCTTGTTTTAATTGTAGAGGCTCACCTTTAATTTAAGGCAGGTGCTTGTATATAAGGACGGACTGAACTCCCCCGCCAGGGAGACTACAACTCTTTGATAACTGAATATCTTGCCCAACTTTTGTATTCTCCGTTTACTTTATTGTTGAAAGACTCTAACCAGGAGAGCAATCCAATGGCGACACAGCCAAGCGAAGAACAAGGAAATTCGACTCATGCAGGACCACCAACAGGTACATGTTCATGTTCCAATCGAGAAAAAAATATGGTATAATTGATGGAGTCCCAAATATGCTGGAACTTGTATTTTCTCATGGTTTATTTTATTTTTTACCAAATGAACATAATTCTGACCTTGACTAGAAAAAAGGGGGGGGGGGGGGAGGTAGGCGAAGGACTTAGTGCTTACTCTTTCTCCTACAGATATTGAAAGTGTTTATGCAAGCGTTGGACCAGCTTCTTCCCAATTTATAGGTGCTTCAGGTGCGTTATCCCTCAAGAGTTATTTTCAGTGTGAAATTAATATACGGGGCGGATCTTCATGATTTTTTTTTTCTGGGACACTACTTAATGTTAGCGAGGATAAAAGTATTAACTGAATGATCTGAAAAGTTTGTGTCTATTGCAGAAAATTCCAAAGAGGAAGTGGATGAACCCTATTACCGACCATTGTTGCGAGCTGCATTCAGGGGCGATTGGGAATCTGCTACAAGATTTTTTGAACAAGATGCTGCTTCAAAGATAGCCAAAATAACAAGCAGATCAGAAACATTGCTTCACATAGCTACTTTGAGTGCACGAGACCAATTTTTTGAGAACCTGGTTGAGCTCTTGTCTCCGTATCCGAAAGCACTTGAAATGGTTGATTGTGATGGCCGCACAGCCCTCCACAATGCTGTCCTGCGTGGAAGTATAAGGATAGTCAAGGCATTAGTTAGAAGTAATCCTAACTTGACGCAACTTGCAAATAATGAAGGACGTGTTCCTTTGGAAATATCTGCTGTGGACGCTTCTATGCATAAGGAGATTGTCTGGTTCCTGGCGAAAAGTACAACAGTCGATGGGCCAGGTAATCCCTTCAGCAGTTCCTCTGCCATTGGCACCATTTTAGATCTCATCACTGCTGGTCATCTTGGTAAGATCACCATCGATCTTTTTCTCAATTCCATCTGTTATTTCCTTCGTTCTAGACTTAGCTTATTTTCCCGATCAACATTTGCCGGTCAATTCGGACAGATATTGTCCTTTATCTCGTTGGGCGGTACCCTCACTTACTTTCCATGAAAAGCACACGGCACGACAGATCCATACTGGACAAGTTGGCAACGATGGAGTCTTACTTTCTCAGTGGAACCAGGCTCAGTGTCTTGGAAGCATTGGTATATCAATGTCCGTACTTTCTACACTCGCATCACTTCATTACTGATTCCCTTCAAGAAGATCATACTGAGTTCATCACCTGCTCTTTGGTTTCTGAACTGAAGGTATTCCGGTGGACCTGAACTACAAAGCAACGGATAAAAGTTTAAATTTGGGTGGGTATGCATTTTTGCTGTTTGGCATTATCTTAGACCTTTCATGATTTTGAACTTTAAGTCGATTTTCTTAGATTGATTCCCTCCGTACTAGCAAAAGAAAATGTAAATGAGCGTTTCTTTGTAGGATATATTTTGGTTCCTCGACCTTGTTTTACTTGACTAATGGCCGGAAATCAAACTACTTTGTGCATCAGCTATCCCTTGAGAACCATGTAATTCAACCCCGTGCATAAGTACCATATTACTTAATTGATTGAACAATATGACGAACCAATTATGAAGTATTACAATGATTTCATATCTAGTGACCATTTTTTCTTTGCAACCTTATTGTAGAGCTTCAATGTCTTACAAGGTCACTTTGGAATGCCGCCAAAATTGTAGGTATGCTTCCATTTTATAAAGATACCGTCATTATCTCTGTCCATCTCTCTCCAACTAAAAGTCTATGGCTTGTTTGTTTTTGACTTCTTTTGTAAGTAGAAAAAAGCTCCCACTTAATTCTTCGCTATAATCTGGAAAATAATCTGTAGTAGCCCACTGCTTGGAAAATAATCATATTCACCATTGGATGTGATAAATGTGTTTGAAGTTAGTTTTGTAATTAATTTTTCCATGGGTCAACCGTCCATCAGTGAATGTATAACTTACTCTTTGTACCGTTAATGGACATAATAAAAATCCTTAAAAAAATTATTCAAACTCAAATAAAGTTATATATAATTTTCTGTGTTAATATTTTTATATTTTGAAATATTTCAGAAATTCATCAAATTCTAATTGCAAGAGTCACGAAATTGTTAACAAAAAAAAAAAAAAAAAAAAAAAGAAGTGAAAAAGAGTACTCGAAAATTGCAAATTGAGGCTAGATTTAATGTTAACCTAGGAATTTCTTGCTTACGGCTAAATGATCTAAGCAGAAGATATAAAATAAGAGTTACGTAAACTTAATACTTTTCCTTCAATCTTGATTGTTGAAATAATGTTCGCTTCATCATCTCTATCAAGCATGTAAATCTTTTTGGAAAAATTAGAACAATGAACCCATATGCATTTGTTTTCTCCATTACGGGTGAAGTGCTTAAAGCCTAAATATCACTTTCTTTGACTACTACACTTCATCTCAATAGAACACGAAAGAACACTTTGAGAGGGTGCAGGAATTGGGCATGGGACCGAAGGCAAGTTCCCAGCATCATTGACTTTGAAATAAGATTGCAATAGATGATGGCATGGTTTTATCATTTGATCACATTAACATAGTAAATTTACACTTTTATTTGGCAACTTTAAAAAGGCGTGAAAATAGGAATAGGAGCATGTAGGAAAAATCAAAATAGTTTGTTTGGGAAGGCTTGGAATAGAAGAATATTAGTGGGAGCGAATTTCATGGGTCACAACAAAATCGTCCATCTTAGAATACCTCCCCCAGTTATGTATTCTATACCAAAAGCTGTTAGATAGTAAAGGAGTTTTCTTCCCCTGTTGCCATCGTATATTTCAGATTTGTTAGAAGCATTCCAAAAAATAAGATCCCAAATACATCAGGTCCATATGGGAGCTGTGCTTTTAAGATTACCCGAGAAGGTGGATCATTCAAAGTGCATGAAAACTAACCCAAACGGCCTGGCCGCTAAAATGATCCCATAGTTCCAAAAACCTAATCACGATTTTTACTTGCAATTGCACTTATCATCTTCACCTAAATTTTGTACGCCCACGAAATACCCTTTAGTCTTGTCCCTAATTCTTCTATTATTGTCGGAAAAACAAAAAAGGAAACAGGATAGCATCGTTGCTTGTTTTTATCAAAATAAAGTGATTTTTTAATATAGTCAACTCCAATCACTATGTTAGGAAACGTCACATACCATTATGTGACCTCATGTGGAAGCTTTGAAATTGCTAAAGACAGATAGAATGGAGAAAAAAAAAAAAAGATTACAGTGGCTTGTACGATTAATATGATTTTTTTATTGCTAGCTGCCAAAGCATATTTGAATAATATTGTCTAAAACAGTCTTATACAAGCAAAGACTACTGTAATTTACCCTAGTGAGACATACGTCATTAGTGTGGTTATCTCCAGAGCTATTCTATCAGGTTAAGTCTTATAATTATGTTCTCTTAATTATGATTAGCATTAGAAAGCCTTGTTTGAACTTGAAGGAGGATCTCTTTCTTCAGTTACCCTCTAATCCTTCTACTTTCTTCACATCCAATTAATTTTTTCCTCCAGACATGATATAAACTTTTTCTTTGAAAATGCCAAAAATGATTTTATATCTTTTTTGTACTTTTGCATCAGCAATTACTCAAACTCACTGTTTGCATTTGAGGATTGAATCGCAGAGAATATTTTTTTTTTTTTTGTTTTTTTAATCCAATTGCAAGCCCCTTGGTTTTTCATTTTCTTTTTTCGTTTGTTTTTGACATTTTGCAGTTCCTATTTTAAAGAAAGTTCACGAGGTGAAGCTGAGACACGTGATGGCAATCAAGTTGGCCAGACAAGTTTGCATTGCGATCTCTTATATGAATACTACCGAGATCATTGATTTTTGCAGTAATGGGAACTTCTTGTTTCAAGCTACAACCCACGGAGTCAGTGAAATCATGACGCTATTTATTCAGTTTTTCCCAGATGAGAAGTTGACTTGGGGTAAGGGTTTGATCGCATCTGCAGTGCGTTATCGCAAAGAAAGGACTCTCAGACTGTTTTTGAAGGTAAGCTCAACTAATAAGTCGTCATTAGTTCAAGCGCCCACACGGGGCGATTCGAAGGCTATGTTGTTCGCAGCAGCAGAGTACCGACCTAATTTGGGCACCGTAACTAATGTCTCCGGAGTAGCTTTTCAAATACAAAGAGAAGTCCAGTGGTACAAGGTAAATATCTTTCTTTTCATATAATTTATAGCTGCGCTTAATGATAAATATTATATCTTCTTGACAATTTTTTTAAAATATCATAGCTAGAACTTTTATTAGATAATCTTGAGAATATACATTGAACCTTTTTTTTTTTTAAGCGGTTGAGCGATATTCAGCCAAGCTTTTGCATACCACAAAGTCTACCTTCTTGGGTTATTTTAAGGGTGAACTACCCTACATCAGTTTGGTATATTCAGGAGTTTACTCCTGAAATGCTTCCATTATGATTTGAATCCAAAACTACGATGAGAAGAAGAAACTCCTTTGCCATGTAAACCAAATTAATAAGGTAAGTTGAGAAACTACACTTCATTACCAATTGACAGAAAAGAAGGGAGACTGATAAGGGAAATTGGGACATTGAAAACTGATTGAGAGTAATCATAATTAAATTGCATTTTAATTTACCAATATAACTATGATCCGCCACTTTAATCTAATCCTAGTGACTCTTTCTTAAATTCGACCGACTCTTTATATAGGTGTCTTCCATGATGCAATAAGGGGATTATTATGCATATCATTTAATGTATAACCCATTTATATTCCCGTGGAGCCCAAACAAAAACATTTAAATCAGTTTTACTTATACTTCCGCGGTAGCTTTGCTCTTTCCGTTGTATTACATTTTGTATTACAGATTATAATGTAGTTAAGATATAATTAAATTTATGTAGGTGGTAATGACTTAATTAAAGTAATATGAATTGAATCTTCTCTGTTTATATATATATATATATATATATATATATATATATATCAAAAGGTTAGCTAAGTTCACTTATGGCCACTATTTTCATTGGAATAGCTATTAATTCAATAACACTTCTCATTAGTTAATTTAGCAATCAACTAAAGTTTTACTCATGCACACTATTGTCTAAAAAAAATGATATCATAAAGCTTTTACTATTTATTTATATTTATTGCATTTCAACTTTCTATTCTCTGTCGTGGAAAAAAAAAAAACTTGGTACTGTTATGTACAACAAGAATCTTAAAATTTGAGTTAATTCTGCAATTGAGTCCTAAAACTTTGAATTCATGATTAATAAATCTTAAAACTTGTCTTTGCTCTTCATGTTAGTCCCTTCATTTATTCCATCTATTTTTTATCGATGGAAAATTTATGAGCATTTTTTTTTTATTAATTTCCTTTTTTTTGCACAAGTGGAACTGATATGGCACAAATAAGTGCCACATCACAAAAACTAAATATAAAAGTGACTAGAGTTTAAAAAAAAGAGTCAAAAAATAGAGAGAGATCATTAAAGAGGTACAAGGAGTCGCCCCATTTTTCACTGGCAAGGTTTAGGAACTGTCACAGAGTCACTTTGAGTGCAACAACCCTCGCTGGACTGCCAACAAAGCTTGGCTGCCCTCACTCAATGGTGGCAGCGACGTAACTCACTATTGCCTGAGAAGGCTCAATTGGCCCTCGCATAGGTATCATTGTTGCCGCCACTACAGACCCATGGAACACCTTTATAACCAACCTCTCAAATTAGTTAAATCCAAACATTTGGCATGTGTATATAATTGATTGGATATAAAATGCTAAATTTCATTTTCAAAATTGAAAATCCCCTGCTTTCTGGACAAATGTGCCAACCTTGAGAGGTTCAGTTGCGTCTTTTCCTATCACGTAGCTATCCTTTCATATAGTATCTTATTTAATTTACTTTTGAATAATCAGTTATGCAATATGAAGACATAACTCCCACTAGCAATGCACTTGAGTACCATCCGTTGGATGCTCGAAAATGAAATTTTCTTTATAAAAGAAACGAATATGTGCGCTACGAATTAATGAGAAAATGATAAGGGACAGAAAAAAGAATGATCGGTTTAGTTCTAGTGTATGAATCGAGACGGAGACCAAGACAACTCTCAAATCAATCACATCAATTAATCAAAGAAATAAGAACATATTTGCACAGTTTTTAGAAGAATGCAAAATACGTATAATTCAACTAAAGAAAAGAAACAAGAGAAATATGAATAAGGAAAATTTTTCGAACAATCTTAATCCTAATTTACGGATGTCATGTTAAGTTTTTCATTTTTGTCAATTTAGTTGTAAACATTTACATGAAATTTCAACTTAGTCCTTATGACTAATTTTTGTCTAAAACTGTTGACCCGTGATGTGTTACGGAGGATAGTCGGCGACAATCGGACCGCCACATTAGCAATTTTCAAACTATATTGAAATTTCGTACAAAGATTTAGGTTTAAACTAACAAAATTGAAAAGTTTAGAATTGAATTGACATTCATATAGTAAGTTTATGACATATTAGTTAATTTTCCCACTATAAATATGAAACAAGTACCATGATTGATCAAAACATCTCAACTGGACAAACGTTGCGCCTTTTTCCTTTCAACATGTCTCGAGCCAATAGATGAAGTCTTTGGAGATGTCAAATTTGACATTGGAATCATCTGAATCACCATTTCTTTAATAATGGCACAATGGAGCCTCTTCACTAGTTGCGTTGGAACAGGCATCACGGAAGAGGTAATCTCCTCTATGTTGTCTTCTTCTTTAGGGTCATAATGGGGATGGTCACGTCCCAACAATGAAATTTCTTTGATTGTCCTTGGAGTTGTCGTACTATTGGCTCTTGGCTCAAATGATTCGAGAAACAAAATACAATGCATAGGGTTCGATAAAGCACGTAGAAGTACCAAAAGTCTCATTCTCAGATATCTTGACCAGCTCTTGATATTTTTTCCATAAATTCTTCTAGAAGACTCCAAATTTCATGAAACTTAAATCATCGCAAAGTAGAAACATAGTCCTTTGCATTTATATATTATTTGACTAAAATGAAGCACAAAATCATCATCGAAGCTCTGAAGAAAGTGGCCTATGAAATTCTGCCAGCAAAGATGGACTTGACCTCTAAGCAAGACTTAATCTCCTTGAGATGTTCCCTCGTTTGTTTTTTTAAAAACCTTCAATACTTTATCCACTTATTGAAACTCCTAATTATGAGTTTTATGCATAGGTTGTGGAAAGCTACATTAACCCTATCATAAGAGATGCCCATTTTGAGGGAATGACATATTGGAATAGATTCAAGGAGAACCATAAAGAGTTGCTGGAGAAAGGAGAGAAGTGGGTGAAGGACACATCAAATTCATGTATGCTTGTCTCAACTCTAATTGTCACAGTATTGTTCGCTGCTGCATTCACTATGCCTGGAGGCAATGACAACAATACTGGAGTACCCTTGTTGTTAGGACATGACTCTCTCCTAGTTTTCGCAATTTCAGATGCGTTAGGTTTGGTCTCCTTTGTGACGGCCATCTTGCTATTCCTAGCCATCTTAACTTCACGATATGAGGCGCAAGATTTTCTTGAATCATTGCCTAAGAAGATCATTTGGGGCCTTTGTTTTCTCTTCCTCTCCTTGGCTTTCATGCTAATGGCCTTCGCTGCAACTCTCACAATGGTGCTGGATAATAGATTGGAGTGGGTTCTCATTCCCATTACTTTTCTGGCCTCTCTCCCCGTAGCTTTATTCGCACAACTACAACTTCCCTTGCTATTCCAAATGGTTATGGACCAAGCATTTTTCGTCCCGACTATATTTGGGATGGAGTCAATTATAATGAACAAGATCAGTGATTGATGAATTTGATTTGAGGGTGTATGTCTTCGTTATAGTTGTGGTTGTAGCAGGGCCAATGTGATAATGAATGTATTTCCTCTAAGTATTTGAACAATTACTATGCATTATGTTTTCCTGCCTTATTAACAAAGATCTATTTGTAGAATGATTCAATAAATTTAAAATTTCAGCCTATAGATACTTCAAAATTGAATCTGCATATATGTAAACATTTTTTTTTTTAACATTCAATACCGAAACATGCTCAATCTTCGAATATAAGTTTTTAATTTATTTTTTTTAGCCTTTTGTTTTAAAATTCAGATGCAGAAATTTTTTCTATCAGCTTAAACATCCAGCCTCCAGGTATGTCAAAACATAATCTATATAAACAATTATCTTCGACGTTTATTACCAAAATACGCGCAACCATGTAATATAGCTTTCATCATGGATTGAGAGATGAACAATTATTCATAGAAAAAACATATACAAAATTTCGGTGATAAGAATTATACCAAATGTAGACTTTATTCTTGTGAACTATAAAGTAATTGGAATCATTACAGTTATCAGAATTTGTTGATATTAATTGTGAAATAGATGGAATTAAACCTACCATAAATCTTTCATCATTCATCAATTACAAATTGATCTTTCATAATAGAATCTAGGTCTACATAAACAATTACTTTAAAACATTTATTACAAAGTTCGTGCAATTATGTAATATAACTTTCATCACGGAATGACTTTTTTGAATATTTGATTTTTCTTTTTAAATGCTGTTCAAGTGAAAGGTTTGATAATCAAAATAATCCATATGTGAAGAATACCGATGATAGAAATGACAACAGTAGGAACTATAGAATTGGAAATATTACAATTACAGAACTTGGCCCACACAAATTGTGAGATAAGAATAAGAAAAACAGAAGACGAAATAAGACTCCTCCGTTCACTTCGTCCAGCCTCTGTGCGTATGATTGATGACCTCCTTATCTCTGGGGGAAGAGTGCTCGAAGTCTATTTCGTTGGACGAAACTCAGAGGATTATTGATTTTGAAGCTTAAATGGGTTGGGCATAACATATCTATGTCATGGTCCCTAATGTGAAAATTAATTTTTATTGGTAAAATTCTAGTGTCAAGTAACTCAATTGGTAATATTGGAAAGTTTGGGTTTGAATTGGCCTACTAACTTGATAACTACCCTAAATAACTTATTCCAACATTTATCTTCTAAATCAGTAATAATTTATTATGAAAATTCTCATAAGAATTAGATATGCAAAATTTAGACATTTGCTAGAATTAGACATCTGCTAACATTATCGGTTTGCTAACCGACATCAAAAGCAAATCAGTGCATGGAGCTCGCACAAGAGCATGCCACGTGAGTCATCGTCATGCGAGTTTTATACACTTTTATATCCATGGATAGATAGATTGAAATTGAAATGTTAGTATCATTTCCTTGAATTACCTCATCTCACCTCTGTTGAGACCTGCCTTTTCCATTCAAAGGGAAAAAGACATAGATTTTGGGATAATGCATAAAAAGCAAGTATACCACCCTCGTTTTACACGCGGGCTCTCCCAAGCTCATACCTCGCGTAATGTTGGGAATTCAAATTGACACTATAAGGATTTTCTAATGAGGAGTCGCCATTAGCCTATTGAGATTAGTTAAAAACCAAGTAAGGCATATAAGTATACCTCACTTTCTATACAACTAGAAAATTTAGAACCGGAGACTTGGTTACGCTAATTAATCAAGTAGTGTCCTTTCGGTACCTAATCTTGTTTATCTCATAAAGATTTTTGTTACGCAGTCCATATTGATTTTAAACATATTCACTAATTTATGAGTTGATCATGCATGTGTGTAATCATTAAAGTAACAACCATCAATCAAGAAAGTATTAAATAAATTGCGAAGAAACGCAGAGATCTAAAGCTAAGAAATAAGAAATGTCATTTCTAGCTAGGCTAAAGGGAAACCACGATCAAATTGAAAGCGCACAATCAATTGGAAATTTGTCTAAAAAAATGAAACATTGACATCTCATCGTAAAGCTTTAAGAGTTTGTTCAATTTTAAGCACAATTTTTATCAAAAGATTTTCATATTTTTTTATGATAAATTAGTTATAAACTAGAATTAATACTGAAATTTAGTAAACCTACTCAAAATCTAATTTCTCAACTTTTTCATGACTTTTAGAAAAAAAAAATTAAATTTCTCCGGATCTAGTTTAAGTCAAGACTTGACTAGGGTCGCAAAACGGAGCTCTTGTACCAAGCCTGGTCTGACCAAAGCCCCAAACTACACCTTAACCTAATTCCCCAAAGTCCAACTTGCAAGCAAGCCCAATCAAAATCTAACTAGTAAGCCTAGCACGTACTAACTAGACTAAACAAGTCCAAATAGGGGTGATCATGGTTTAGGTTGGGCCGGTCCAATACCTAACCTAGGGACTGACCTGCACAATGTTGATCCCCAATTTTTGGGATCGAGGACTGACCTAATTGAGCTTGGGACCGAGAAAATCATGCTCTCCCCTTTGAACCGACCCCAACGGGTTCGATTAGGTTCCATGTGTGTCAGGAGTCAACCCGAGGCCAACCGATAATTTTTTTATTTTATTTTTTGTATTCCCTAAAAAGACAAACCTAGTATTTCAAAAAAAAAAGAATTAAAAAAGGGGAGGCTGCCCCCGCCGAAATTTTATTTTAGAAGTCTACTTAATTATAATTGAGCACTACATAATCAATAAACCAATAAGCACATAGGACACTTTACTTGTCATGCATGATATTTCTCTATATCTAATTGAAGGAATCTCCTGTCAATATGTATATAGTGAGTGTTTTCTCATTAATTTTATGCAAATCATTTCATCCAGTTTGATAAAAACACAAATAACCTTATCTCTCTCGTTGAAACCGGAATTTTGGTTAGCAAATCAAGTATCTTGTAAAAAGAAGAAATATATGAAAATAACAAAAAATACTAAAATAAAATTTCGGCGCATCTCACTACAGCCTCGCGTCCACATATACGTATTTCTAACATATACGCAATCGGCGGGGTAGAATAAAGCAGAGAGATCGCACAAACACGGAGCTCAGCAAATTCTGTCTCTCATCATCAATTTCCAGGAGCTTCTGGGTCGCCATTCCTTCTTCATACTCGGCCACCTCCAGTCCACCAGTAGCCGCCGCTCGTCTCCGATCGCCGACCACCGTAGACAAGAGAGTATAGGGAAGGAGTTCTCATGTTTAGTTGTGATTCTCTCTTGATTTCCTCTATGAATCCTCACCTCTCTCTCTGTCACTGATTGCCTTCGGAGGCCACTTCCCCAGCACCACCAGCTTCATAGCCCCAATAAGTGCTCTGTTCGCCCCTAATTCGCATTCTCTGTTTCTGCTGAAGGTAGGGGCCGAGTGCTTGATTACACCTGCATGAAATACGGTCGCGTTTGAGCCTCTGTGATAAGTCTGGATATGACCTCTCTCTTATTTCTGCATCTAGATCCTTTGGCCGAAATGTCTACCACCTGTTTGATAAAATTCCTGAATTAGATCAGTGCGTGTTTTGATTCTGATTCTGACGTAGGGCTTTCCATTGCTTAATCAATTCATTATATTTGTCGTATAAAATTTACTTTTGTTTTGTTTCCTCTCATTTCAGAATTTAGTAGCTATACGTTTGGGGATTTGTTTTTGGAATTCTCGGATTAGACGCATATCCAATGTGTACGCAAGATGAATCTGATGCTGACTACTCCGGAACTTGACCGAGGGCCCCTTAAACGAAAATGAATTGATCCATGCACCTTTACTTCTTATACTTCACTATATGTCGTTTTGTGTTTATTGTGCCCAATTGCAAACATATTATGAAAAAATGTTGCTGGTTAGCTCGCTGCACGTGTTGAAATCGCAAGTGTATTGAGCGAATGCTACCATCTCGAATACCGAGTGCATGCTGCGAGACCATTGAGTTTCTGCTCTAGTCACCGTATCCGCATTCATTTGAGTGCGCTGTGTTATTGATTGGTTCATCAGCTGTATGTCCATTTCGAATACGTTGAGTTGCTGATGTGGTTACTGTGTTGTGTTCGTACCAATGTGTAGAGTTACGGGTTATGTCTGTACTGTGTGTGCTTGCTGTTCGTATGTTCTGGTATGTGTAATCATGTGATTGTGTCATTGATGTGCTGTTCGTTGATGCTAAGTACTTGCTGTCCCGATCTTCTCTTTCATTTTTGTCTGTTCTAGTTGAGAGCATTTCTTTCATTACTGAAGTTGGCTAACATTACTGGAGCCTCTAGTGTCGTGCTCTTGACCGAAGGATTCAGAGTTATAACAGCCCAGTATGAGGAGACCATTGTTCAAATTCTTTTAGGCTATGTTTATTTCTTGGAAAATAAATGTTTTGGATAATATTTTCTTTAAAAAAATTACTTATATAGCCTAAAATAATTAGCTAATGAAAAATATTTACAATATCGACAATAATTTATGTCTAAATATTTTCGTGAACCATTCATTTTTGCAAGCGATACAAACAATTATTTTTGGTAGAATGATTTTCAAATTATTCATTTTCCGCAGAGCAAAAATAATCGCTTATATCTTTTACAAAAATGAATGATGTTGTCCACAAAAATATTAGAAATTTCAGAAAAAAATTTCCATGTCAATGCAGGTCGTGTCATGTAGACAAATGGCATCCATGTGATCATTGGCAAATCATTGAAAGGTTTAGGACTCAATTGGTATAATTAAAAAATTTTGGACTAAGTTGCCATAAATGTAATAGGTTTAAGACTTTTTTGGTACTTTCTTCTCGGATAATTGATGTAGTATGGAGTAATTAATGTATCCTAG
The DNA here is from genome assembly GCA_017140595.1 of Eucalyptus curtisii. Lineage (NCBI taxonomy): Eukaryota > Viridiplantae > Streptophyta > Magnoliopsida > Myrtales > Myrtaceae > Eucalyptus > Eucalyptus curtisii. Next base: position 16,009,656 of record CM029502.1, read on the forward strand.
TTAGCTCATAATTCAATGGTTTAAGTTTTTGAATAAATGTGAGTTCAACTAAATATATTGACTGGCTCGGACTTTGGACTCTCCCTTGGCTATCTTCCCAGGTAAAGCTCTCCCTTGGTGATCTCCCTAGATTAGCCTTCTGCCGCGCGATCCCAAATGTTGTTTATCAAGTTCAATTGGGCTACCTGACCTGACCATGTGTTTGTATAAGAACAATTGCAGATTATAATCAGATATTTTTCGGACAGTAGGAACTTGGTCAATAAGTGTTTGCCCAACGACAGTTTCTCCATGTGATGCTTGTGTTGTTTGTGCTAGCCAGGAGTTTAATTACGTGCTCAAACTATTTTCCTTATTTTTCACAACCAATATTCCTTAAACCTATTCAAACTTCCAATGATGCTTACAGTGTTCTTCGAAGATAACTTCCTTTGCATTCCTCTCGGTCAACCCCTCACACATTCACCCGAGCACTCCGTTTTTGTTCTATTCTAGTACACTCACATAACACACGAACACAACTTCCTTTTCGTCTTTATATGATATGTCTGCATGCGTCTGCTTCTTTATTCTGCATTTGCCCATGCTTTTAGGAAGAGGAATATAACTCTTCTTTTCATCAAGGCAGGGGATGGAATGGAGGAAACCTGAATAGGGGAGGATTAAGCTTAACTCGGACAGAGCAATTATGCTTTCTTTTTCTTTTTTGTTTTTTTAAAAAATCCAGTTTTTAATTTTTTTTCCTTTTCTTTTTTTTTTTTCTTTTTTTTCCATTTCATCTTCTTCCTTGGTGGCCGGTCGCAGGCCACGGCGGTGGCCGGTGATTGGTCGCGAGCCAGCTCAAGCCTCGCCCTAGGTCGACGAGGCTCCGCCTAGCCCGATCTGGCGAAGCCGAGCTCAGGCCTCGCCAGATCGGGCGAGGCAAAGCCCTGCCGGCCTGGGGCGGAGCTCGAGCCTCGCTAGATCTGGCGAGCTGGGCAGGGCTCGAGGCTCGCCGGGTTTGCCGGGCTTTGGCGAGCCGCGAGCTCACCGAATCTAGCGGTGGAACTCGGGCTACCGATCCGGGCGAGACCGAGCTCCACCGCCGGATCCGGCAAGCTCGCTACTCGCCCGAGCTCGACGAAACTTTGGCGAGCTCGGGCGAGGCCGGAGCCCCGCCCAGCTCGCCGAATCTGGAGATTGGGTCTTGGTCGATCGCCAGGCGGCCGGCCATCGTCGGGCATGCGGCGGCGGAGGAAGGAGGAAGAAGGAGGAGGAAGGAGGCGGCGGCGGAGGAAGGAGGAGCCGGGGGAAGAAGGAGGAGGAGGAAGGGGAAGGAAAAGAAAAAGAAAAAAAAAAAAAAAAAAAAGAAAGAAATATTAAAAAATAATAAAAAATTTGATTTTTTAAAAATACAAATGATTAAAAATTTATTTTTTAAAATATATAAAAAAATAAAACTAATTTTTTGGTCAATTAAAAATATTAAAATTCATTTTTTGATAATTTTTTCCAAACAATTAAATTAGCTAACAACGGTGGAAAATATTTTCCACTCGAAGTTTAGGTTTCGGCCGAACACCGGAAAATAGAGTCATTTTCCTGAAAAATAATTTCTAGGAAAATGTTTTCCGGAAACATGATATTTTCCACGAAACGAACGAACCCTAGAGTTAACACAAATAGCCTTTCTGAAACTATATGTTTGTTCCATTTAGGAAACTATCAATTTATTCAATTAAGGGGGCCAAAACATAAATATCCACTAGGATAGGGTTATTTACTTCTCCGGGAAAGCTAAAGCATTCATGTTGAACAACACTGCTTATATCTACAAAGCTCATGGGCTGGAATTTTCCATTTACATCATGTGTAAGTAACTGACAAAGCGCATATAATTATCCGCTCTAAGACATCTTTTTTTTTTAATAAAATAAAATAAACTAAAATAAAATAAAAGAGAAATGAAAATATTTTCAAATTTGGCAGGTGGATGCACTTGATCAATGCGGCCAAAGCTAGAATAGGTGAGGAAAACATAAATATTCACATCTTGACAAATTGATGTAAAAATAACAAAATCAGTTAATGGGAAAAAATAAATCTGCATCTAGCAGACGTTGGAAAATCTATTACTTGACTAATTTTCTGATAAAATGCCAACCATAGAAGGTAAAATACTGGAATGAAACAAATCTAAACTAGGTTGAGAATGATATGAGTTCATTAAATTAGCAATTTTTGCAATTTCCCGTGGAATTCCCATATGAGAGCCGCCCAGAAACATCTAGAATATTAGCAGATGATGGGAAGGACTCTTCCACATTGGTGGGCTGGTGATGAACTATACAGGTCAAATTGTTCAAATGTAATATATGCAGGACACTGAATCAATATTTGGCTGGTAGCCTTTAGTCATCATCTGCAGAAAGAATCAAATTCATAACAAGTGGAGTCTCTGGCCAGAGAGAAATCAATACGGAATATAATAATTTTTGTTATTGTTTATGTCCAGGGTTCATAAATCACTATGCTCATTGTGAAAAGGATGCACCAGCCACGGCGACTAGATAAGTAATATTGAAGTCAACATAACAACCACATGACTTGAGGCATGAGAAAAATAACTTACCAACCACGTGCTATCTTATTTTCATTCGCAGTATCTTTCTTCAGGAAAAGAATGTTGACTTAGGATAAATAACAATTCGAACTTCCTAACATTTGTAAAATTTTATGAGATTATTACCAACTGTTTTAAAATAGAACAAAAAGAAATTTATGTGATTCGGTTGATGACCTCCATTCATGGGACAACAATAAGTGCAAAGATTTACCTCTCAAAATACAATGAAAGAGAAAGAACTGTCAATATATACATACCTTGATATTCCTGATATATCTCACATGCTCTAAAATAATATTTATATTATAACTCTAAGGCTTTCGAGAAATATATGATACTTCTAGAAAATGTTCCCTAGGAAGTTGTTTTTCAAGAAAATGATAATATTCTTTGGTGTTTGGCTGAAACTTTAAAATGAACTAGAAAATATTTTCTACTGTTTGGTATGGGAAATTTGATTTGATTTTCCTCCTTGCAGTCATTTACAAAAAATTATATTTTTCGGTGTTTGGCTAAAACTTGAAAATACACTATAAAATATCTTTCACTGTTTGGTATAGAAAATCTGATTTGATTTTGTTATTGCAATCCTTTAAAAAAAATTTACTTTTCTTTTTTTAATAAAGAAATTTTATTATTTTTTCTTTCTTTTACATTCTCCTTCTTCTTCGACCGGTCGTCGACAAGGCTCAAGCTCACTAATCTCGGGCGAGGCTCCACCTTGCTAGATTCGGCAAGGTAGAGCTTATGAGGCCAGCAAACTCAAGCCTTGCCTAATTGGTGAGCTCGAGGCTTTGCTAGCGGTTGGCAAGTCACGGCAAGCTTGAGGCCTCGTGAGTCACGGCGAGGTCACCTTTAGCTCGGTACAATGAGCTTGACCTCATTGAATATGGCGAGGTGGAGCCCTACCTCAAGCTGGCTCGAATTGGCTCACCGGAATTTGGTGAGCTCAAGCCTTATCAACCTATGGTGAGGTTTGTCCCACAAAAAATCCATGTGGGATGATTTACTTGAAATGGCACTCAAATTATCGATTTTATTTTGATGTGGCACTAAGAAAAAAATTATGACATTCAAGTTACAAAAGTTACTTGTCTTGATTTGCAATGGTTTTCAATTTAATGCAAGAATTGATGACGGAAAAATGGCTTTCTTTTTCATATAATTCAAAAAAGACATACAAAAGCAAGAACATCTTTATTGTTCTTACTTTTCATTTCTTTGTTGGGTTTAACATACAAATTTAGTGCATGTTAAAGAGGAATGTCTGTTCTATCTTAAGAGGATAGTCGCTAGAGTCAGTTGCACCGAGTTTTATATTTCGAAATGCAGAATTATCCTGAAGGACGATGCTTCCACGTCTCAACTAGGAGATCTCATTTTCATATTCTCCAATTATTTTTCACAACAATAATAACTTACCAACACTACTAAGAATTTACCAACTTCCAAATAAATTGCGCTATTATCAAATCTTCTGAAATTTTTTGCAAGCATCATAAATAGATCATTATTATAGTTAATATGTCAACATTTTAGTAATCTATTAATTTATCAACTTCTTCGAAGTGGTACCTTCACATCGATACAAGCTTCAAAATTTCCAATGATAGTTGCGTTCTCACTTCGAATGGACCAAAAAATTCATCATTAACATGACCATGAGACATGTGAGCCTTCCTTTGATACCAGGCAAAAATTGAAGCAGGGCATAAACAAAGGAAAGTGTGTAAACTAATATTTTTCAATACATATCCAGTTTAATTTTTGACAAAACAAAAAAAGTTTCTCGAGATAATGTCAAGGCCACATATACAATATCTCAATTTTGATGTCCGAATTTGGTGGACTGAAAATGAACGGACTCTCTCACACCGAGAAACAAACCTTGAAGTTCATAAACAGTACTGGGGTGCCATTGGTGGGCTAGTCGAAAGGTTTTCGGTCACTCTCTTGCCTCTTCCGTGCAGATGCCTTGTCTCCTATCTCTTCCATCTTTTCATGCTGAGACGCCTAGCAAGTGTCATAGTCCATGTGAAGATCCGACCCAGACTCTCTTTTGAGGATGTAAGCAATGACATCATTGGAACTTTGGAGAAAACGCAAGAATGTCACATCATTTTGGGGGAGGAAATTTGGCAGCATCCATGACTTCAATGACATCTTTGAGTCGCCCAATGTTGGATCGAAAAGGCGCTGTCCAAAAGACGTCCTTTGCGTGACATGTGTACAGTTAGGGAAGAAATGATAGTGTTGGCTCTTAGATTTTTCCATTTTTTTTTTTGGATTTAATCATGTACAGAATTAGAAATTAATCGCTAAAAAAAATAAAAATAAAAAGAAAAAAAAAAAAACAACAAAAAGAAAAAAAAAAAAAAAAAAAAAAAAAAAAAAAAACAAAGAGACAACGGACGCGAGAGGAACCGGGTTCGGCCGAATTTGGCCTTGGCCCAACCTGGCCCTCCTCCTTTCCTCTCTCCCCTTAGCCCGGCTCGCGTCGAGCTTCTTCCTCCTCGGCCGATCTTCACGCAAAAAAAGAAACCTAGACAAGAATGAAACAGGAGAGAAAAGAAGGTATGGGGAGGAAGAGAGGGAGAGGCGCAGAAGCTGCAGCAACAACAACACAGAGAGGGGGAAATAGGGAGAGAGCTCAAGGGAGAGAGCTCGAGAAGAGGGAACCGTGTCGCCGCCACCGTCGCCGACGAGCCACCCAATTGACGCCGTTTGCCGCTGTCTTCCCCGAAACCCGGATTTGAAGAAACGGAGCGAAGGAGGGCAACGGCGATGCTGCCGGACGCCGTCCGAGCCGCTGTATCCTCGGAACCCAAATCGGAGTAGAGGTGCCAGTGTGAAGAAGCAACGCAGTGGCCGAGGAGAGAGGACGCATTGCCACCTCAACCTAACGCTTGTTCGCTCCGCCACCGCCGGCCCCACCTCACCTGCAACTTGCGCCAGCCCTCCGCCAAGCCGGAATGCCGACCCCTTCCACCGACGTTCCTGCTGCGCGAATTGCAGCCGTTCGTCTGCAGCACACCCCCCCGGCCCTCGATGACCGCCGTTGATGCGTCACTCGTTCCTACCTCTACTCATCCGCCGGGCTTTGCCACGACCTGCAGCTGCCGAGCTTCCGCTCGCCGCCTCCAAGCACCACCGCTGCGACACCTGATCGCTTTCGTCATTGACCGCTCGCTATCTTTGTCCCAGCTAGACCATGTCGGCCTGTGACCCACTTGTCGCTCGCCCGACACCGTCCGAGTCGCACCTCCGCTCGTCCCCGCAGCGACGCCTCCGCCGCTGCCACCGTCTCTATTTGACGCTAGCAACTTGTGTTGGCCACCGCACCTCAGCCGCCTCACCGTGCCACCGTCGCCAAGAAGCCCTACAGAGGAGGTACAAGCCGGGTAGGGTTTTGGTTGAATCCGAATCGGGCCTGGTTTGTTTTGGGCTGTTTTAGTATGTTGGGCTTGTGGGCCTTTTTTTTTTAAAGAAATTTAGACTAGACTGGGCCTGCGCATCAGGCCCAACCCGATTGGCGGGTCACCGGGCTGTCGGACCGAACCCAGGTCAGGTCAGATCGGACCCGACCCGGCCCAACCGAGTTTTTTAATAATATTTTTTTTTTAAATTAAAAATATTGTTTTAAAAAAATTTAAAATTAATGTTTTTTTTTAATTTCTTAAAAAAAGTTAATATTTTTTTTAATTTAAAAAAAAAAATTTCAAAAATCCAAAAAATGGGGGGTTTGGTTGGGAATTGCCATGTCTTGCCTTTTTAGTATAATTAAGCCTTTATTTGCTTGTATATTAATTATATCGCATGTTTAATTTGTATATTTAATTATGTTTGATTGCACATGTTTAATTTTATTGCAATTAGAATCTTGATAGCTATGGTAGTTACTTTAATGATTGCGCACCCGCCTGATCACCTCACATGTTAGTGGATATGTATAAAATCAATCCAAATTGCCTGACAAAAATCATTTTTTCTAAAATGAGCAAGATTAGGTACCGAAAGGGCACTAATTGGTTAATTAGTGTAATCAAGTCCCCGACCTTAGATTCTCTGGTTGCGTAGGAAGTGTGGCATACTCTCGTGCTTCACTTGGTTTCTAGCCGACCCCAATAGGCTAGAGGCGACTCCTTTTTGCGAAAATCTTTAAAAATACCCCAACATCACGTGAGGTATGGGCTTGGAAGAGCCCGCCCCTAATCATGGACCTTAAGTCCATGCTTTAGGCAATACCCCTAAACATGTTCCCTCCCCGAGGGTAGGTCGTGACGGGTAGTCAATAATTTCATACGTTATTCCCCTATTACAGACATGTCTTTGTCCCACTATGCATGTGGAAAACGTTCCATCTTTTTTGTTTTTAATTATGAGCTAATTTCATTAATTAACTTTCCATCTAAATTTGTATCCTCCCCATTTTCCTAGTTTTTTTTTTTAAAAAATAACATACATTCCATAGTAGGCGAATTATTTTTTTCTTAGAAAAAATTGTGGTATTAAGCTTTTGAAAATACCCACGTTGGGCTAAATGTGTATAAAGACTTTTATTGATTGAGCATCATGATGTTATAATTTTATGAGGTAAAACTAAAGATGTCGATGTATCTTTTTTTAATGATAAGGGCACACCAACACAATTCAGATTCAAATTATGTCGGGAAGATGTTTTGAATTGGGGATGAGAAGCGAAGAAAAAAGAGGTGAAGAGAAAAATTGTCCCATATTGTTTAGAAAGTACGAATGTAACGTGATTTTGATAGGCCATGAGATACATATCGCTTAGCACGCCTTTGGGCACATGCATTGAACTAAAGAGGAAGATAAAAAAACCAGATGCATGCTTAATCCGTGTGGTCATATGAGGGAACCCTTCATTGATGGATTTTGAGATGATGCTTGTAAAATTTCATATGCTGTGCCCTACGGGGTAGGACGATGTCCCGGAGGATTCCAAAAGAGCCGTAGAGTTTCGACTATATGATATAGTATGGTAATATGATATGCTATGTGATTCTCAAAATACTAGATGTGTGCGAAGTATTTGAGTGTTATGTGTATATTTTGGAAGTCATTTTATGGCTCACACAAGTTTGACATAAACTTATATGAGATGCATGAGACACGTGCATGAATTAATCGTCATTTTTGGCGACTCCACTGAGCACTTGGTTTTAAACCTTAGAGGACTTAAGCCAAGATTAATTTTGTTCAAAACTATTTTTGTTTGGCAGCGAGGATTCCAGGTACGCCCCTAACATTAAAGGTGTTAAATGTTTTTGCAGAATGGGAGGTATAAGGGGAAGTGTTTGCTTACTTTTGTCTTGTAGGGAGGTGTAGGAATGTATGGTTCATTTTTTATGTACGGAGTGTTGTTTGCCCATAAATTGTTATGCATGTATCATTTGCATTGCACTATACTATAGCACATACTACCTGCCGCCGGACTTGAGCCACATAGGATTACTTAGGATGGTGTTGAGGTGGATACCACTTCGACTACAACCGTGTAGTATGAGTCGCCCACCTCTACTCCAAAATTTCTTTCTTCATGTCGAAGGTACCCACCTCGGTTTGCAACTGCGAGACACGAGTCGATTCTTTGACGAAGCCGGAGTCATGGGTAACACGACCTAGCCACGAGCTTGTTGGTTCAGTCTTGTGATCCCATGGCTCCATTTTGAGCCGGATAGAGTAGAAATCGGACCACATCCTATGTGCATGTCTATGTAATTAAATCATTAAAAAAGAGTACTTAACTCCAATTGGAAATGATAACAGAATGTATAGGTAGTTAAATGTTTTTTTTTTATATAAAAAAAAACAGAGACAAAAGTTAGCACCCATTGTAAGTATCATTTTCCTTTTTATTTGCTCATTTTGTATTGCATTTTCATCTTGAAATTCGAGGAAATCAATTGAATGTCCTCGGTGATGTAGGCTTATGATTGAAAAATTGGCAATCACTCTTGAGAAAAAACGAACATTGAATGCAAGTTCTAAACACTTTGATTTGGCCCTGCTAAACATGACTTTGTTTAAATTTTTAATTATGAGCTCAAAATCATTAAAAAAAAAAAACTTTCAAGTTGTGATTTCATAGTGGGGCACAAAAATTGAAATTGCATTTTAAATCAAATTCTCTCATTCTCACATTTTGTATAGATTTCTCAAAATAGAATTCACTTCATTTTTTGCTAGAGTAAAATCATAAAATCAATCTTTTCAAAAAAAAAAAAAAAATCAATGCCACTTTTGCATACGAAACTTTTGGAATAAGAGTGGACATTCAATTGATAACCGTCGATCAATATTTTAATGATGTATTCTCTTATGATAAAATCTTGGTGAAATACTAAAGCCCCATAATAAGGACTGCGAGGCATGTACTGTCGCCTCGATTTTATTGTAAGAAGCGATCTCATTGAGATATCATTTTCTCTCATTCACGTACTAACATTGTTGTCTTTTTGCAGGTTATGCACGATGCTCCTTGACATTCTCATGGTGACCACACAAAGAAGTGAATTCTAGGGCTAGGATAAGAGTGGATTTTTATTCTTATCTATACAAGAGTTTTTTGTATTTTATCTTTGTTATCATTTTTGTTAAGAATCATGTTTTCCAGTTTGGGTTTTGATTGTGAATCCAGTTGATACTTTTGTACATCATGCGACTCACATTTTTAATGATGGAATTCAATTTCATGAAAACCATCCATTTATAGAAAAAGTAAAAAAAAAAAAAAAGACAAATTCAAAAGCGTTTCAAGCGAACCTTTACGTCTACCTTCCAAAATGAATTTCAAGAAAGCTTTGCTTAAGATCCTCTCTTCACGTGGTCGCTTTCTCAGGAAGAATGAGGAGTCTATTTGAGATCGGCATTTGCCCATTCTAAAAGATAAAAGTGTAGGTTCATGGAACTCGAGGAGTAAGCATGCGTTGAGGCATCGTTGGCGTCAATCTCCCAATAGAGGTAGAGCGAAGTTGAATTCCATTCTAGGAAGTTTGTTTATTTGGAGATTGGGCATCGCCATCACCAGATTGTTTTTTATGAGTTTTATCAAGAGCCGCATCATATATTACTAAAAGGCTAGCATTAGGGCTCTTGCACATTTTGGCAATTAAAGCATTTGAACATTTGCTTGCAAGAGTTTTCTACAATCAACATTAGATATTCGTGTCGCAAAATGCTACTTTGTTATATACTTTATCGCAAGGAAATGAAACAAATGCCTTAGGTGCCAAAAGAGCCCATCGATTTCGTTCACTTTGCATGATGAGACAAATAAAGGGAGTTGCCAAGCATCCAAAAGGGCGAATTCGAAGAAAGACTAAACTGTATCGATTCCAATTATCCATTTATGATACTGTTTTTGACATGATTTTCTTTTCATTGTCAATGAGACATCAAGAGTACCAAGTTTTGTAACGTTCCAACAAATGCGATGGAGCATTATTGAGTCATGTTCATCTTAAACAAAGAAAGATTCAAATGATGAAACAGAGGGGCAATATTATCCCTTCCTCCATGAGAGATACATTGAGATGTTGATCGCTCGACTTTGAAAGGGATGTTTCTCGTTCCTAAACTTGATTTCTCTTCAGCATAAAAAATGACATGTCATTTTCTTTGGTACACGACAGACTCAAATGAAACAAATGTTTGTCATATAAAGAGCGGGAGAATAACGTTTGATTTAGATAAAAATCTCTCATTCACCCATCAATGAAGTGTGCTGGAACAACATTGTCAAATTCATCAAAAAGGATGTATCGTTCCTCAGTTGAACCTAACTAAGAATGGAGATAACTCGTTTCATCTCCCCTTCTTATAGGGTGATAAATAAATAAAAAAAGTTGCGCCTTGACCGTAGAAGCGGCGCCTTCTACCAAGGAATCAAGAAAACGTCATAAAAAAGGATGTATCGTTCCTCAGTTGAACCTAACTAAGAATGGAGATAACTCGTTTCATCTCCCCTACTTATAGGGTAATAAATAAATAAAAAAAGTTGCACCTTGACCGTAGAAGCGGCGCCTTCTACGAAGGAATCAAGAAAACGTCATAAAAAATGATGTATCGTTCCTCAGTTGAACCTAACTAAGAATGGAGATAACTCGTTTCATCTCCCCTTCTTATAGGGTGATAAATAAATAAAAAAAAGTTGCACCTTGACCGTAGAAGCGGCGCCTTCTACCAAGGAATCAAGAAAACGTCAAACACTTAAAGGCGAATGCAAGGGAAGGGTATGTCCAGTTACCAAGTATTCATGAAGGTGATACCAAGAGATGTTAGCGCCCAAAGGATGAAAGCAAATGAAGGGTAATAATGTATCGTTTGCAACATTTCAATCCCTAAAAATTTTTACACTAACATATTCTTTCAAATTCTTTATAGGGTTACCGAGTCACCATGCCGCAAGTAAGTACCATTCTTCTCATTTTAAAAGAAAAAACGAAGAATTCCCATTACAAAAGAACCTTTAGCGCTTTCCTAAAGATAAACACAAAAATGAATAATTGAAAAAAAAAATTTACAAACTTTTTGAGCATCATGTTTATCTCAAAATTGTTTTCTCGTTTTGTGGGTTATTCATTTTGAATCAAATTTTCTTATGGAGATTGATCTACTCAGATGATCTCGACAGAGTGAAATGGAGATGTTAATCATGCCAAACAAGAAGTGCTTAGGATGAAGAAAGGTAAACCCATTTCCAAAAACATCCTTCAAACACTTTTGAGAGTTGAGTGAAAAACAATCTTCTCTTAGGACAAAGGATTCATTCGCATTAAGCGCAAAGATCGAAATGATAAAGGTGTTTCATTCATCAATCCCAAGCATTGCACTAATCTCTTGCTACCCCTTTGGGCTGAAAAAAGATGATCCTTCAAGGTACCCTTGTCGAGAAGGACCCTACATTGGGGCAGCATAGGAGATTTCGGTTGAGATGTAGAGCGAAAGATTGAGAAAGATTTTATTACTTTCACTTGCATCAATCTTCTAGTGATAGCTTCACGTGAATTCTCATCGGAACTTGACTCATCCCAAGGTGAAGAAAAGCATTTCCTTCTTTAACCAAACATTGATACCCGTTGCTTTAACCAATTTGAGCATGATTATTCATTTCTGAACCCCGAGCGGTGATCATCTCCCTTCACTGGGGCAAGGCATAAGAATTGACCAAATACAATTGACAGTCACGAAAATGTGAAAAGCATCACGAAAGTCATAAGAGTTACAAAAGTTCAATGAGCAAAAAGTTTGACAAACTAGGGGGCATGTAAAGGCAGTGTGCCTGGTAAAAGCAATGCCAATGCCCGTCAAGAAAAAGAGCCAAAAAGCTGCATCTTATGTGAAAGAAAAATTATCAAAGTCCAAATGCCTGCGTAAAAAAAATCATCGCAAGTGCAAAGGAAATTAGTAAAAGGAGCAAAGCTCCCATGCATAAATGATTAGTGAATGAACTTTCGAGATGTGCTGCGTTCCAAAAGTCAAATGATTTCAAAATATCGAGTGACCTGGTCACGATGCCATGATGATCACCGACTCTTAAAAAACCCTCTTGAAAATTTTAAGCCTTTTGAGCCTCTCCCGAGCCAACATTACAACCCTCTTCCGAAGTCTCTTCTGATTGGGATGGTTCGAGTGAAAATGAGAATACCACAAAGAAGCTATTGCTTGAAAAGTGGAAGTAATTCTATCTTGTCTTATCTTCCAAGTTCTCGGCTCGTAAACCCGATGAAGATAGCGACAAATGTTTCTTTATTGGCCTCAAAGAAATAATCCCTTTGTGTAAGCCCTAATCGAGCCTATATTGCAATCCTTTCAAAAGGCCTTTTTGATCGATCAAATTGTGCTCATCATGGATGTTTCTGAAAGCCTTTGACATGGGTTATGTGAGATAACCTTAGCAATCAGTTACTTCCCGCGCGAATGAGAGGGATCAAGCAACCATCTTATCAAGAGTGTGTGAGAAAACCTTTTTGACTAACAAACTCTAGTTTGGCATGCTTAATTAGCCTTTTTTCATGAGTCGTAGCCGTTTTGATAAAAACTTGACTCCTAGAGAATTTGATGATTAACGATACATCCCCAAGCAAGAAGACAAATTTGCGCTACATGATGCTGATTAACATCGAATGTTTTTATTAAAGCAATCGAACTTAACTTGATTAGCTTGTTCAATTAATACTGTAATATTGCCAATACGTCTCTTGATGACATCTTTAATGACATTTGCTCAAGTTGAATTTGACAGGATTTCTCAGTGAAGCCATCCATTTTTCAAGTGGTTAGCGGGTGTTTCCCTAAAAATCAAAGGTTCATAGTCAGCCTCAAACCATGTCATCCACAAGGTTTGTGAGTTTATCCTTAAACCACGCTTTTAAAATGTTCATGAGTCTGTCTTTGAACCGCGATTTTCAAATGTTCACTGGTTTTCCTCAAATCTTGCATTTTCAACTCGATCGAAACCCGCTATTACACGGTTAGATATCTTTCTTCCCTTATTCTTATGACCCGGTGGGCTTCTGTATCCCGGAGTCTTCCTCATTTCTTATGACCCGAAGAACTTTGTATCCTAGAGTCTTCCTCTCTCCTTATAATCCGGAGAGCTTTGTATCCCAGAGTCTTCCTCAATCCTTATGACCCGAAGAGCTTTGTATCCCGGAGTCTTCCTCTCTACTTACGACTCGGAGAGCTTTCTATCCCTAAGTCTTTCTCAATCCTTATGACCCGAAGAGCTTTGAATCCCAGAGTTTTCCTCTCTACTTATGACCCGAAGAGCTTTGTATCCCGAAGTCTTCCTCTCTCCTTATCACCCGGAGAACTTTGTATCCCGGAGTCTTCCTCCCTGCTTATGATCCGGAGAGTTTTGAATCCCGGAGTCTTCCTCTCTTCTTATGACCCGATGGACTTCACCGCCTCAACCCGATGCTGTCCGCTCCGCCACCGTCGGCCCCACCTCACCTGCAACCTACGCTAGCCCTTCGCCGAGACAGAATGCCGACCCCTGCCACCGACGTTCTTGCTAGCCCTTCGCCGAGACAAAATGCCGACCCTTGCCACCGACGTTCTTGCTACCTACCCCGTTTGCACCCCCCCCGACGACCACCGCTGTTGCGTCACTCACCCCTGCCTTTGCTCGTCCGCCGGTCTTTGCCGCGACCTGCAGCTACCGAGCTTCCGCTCGCCACCTCCAAGCACCACCGCCGTGACACCTAATCGCTTCCATCACTGACTGCTCGCCATCTCCGTCCCAGCCAGACCGCGCCGGCCTGTCACATGCCTATCGCTCACCAGACGCCGTCCGAGTCGCACCTCTACTTGTCCCCGCATTGACGCCGTCGCCGCTGCCACCGTCGCTGCCTTTGTTTGACGCCAGCAACTTGTGCCGGCCACCGCACCTCAGCCACCTCGCCGCTCCATTGCCGCCAAGAAGCCCTAGAGAGGAGGTACGAGCTGAGTCAAAGAAACGGGTAGGGTTTTGGTTGAATCCGGATTGAGCTTAGTTTGTTTTGGGTTGTTTAAGTATGTTGGGCTTGTTGGCCTTTTTTTTTTTTAGAAAGAAATTTAGACTAGACTGGGTTTGCGCGTCCGGCCTAGCCCGATTAGCTTGGTCACTTGGGCCTGCATTGACCTGGCCGAACCCGGGTCGGGTCAGATCAAACCCGACCCGGCCCGGCCGAGTTTTTTTAATAATATTTAAAAAAATTTAAAAATATTTAAAAAAGTAAAAATTAATAATTTTTAAATTTCTTTAAAAATTTTAATATTTTTTTAATTTTGAAAACAAATAAAAAATAAAAAATTTCGAAAATCCAAAAAATGTGGGGTTTGGTTGGGAATTGCCATGTCTTGCATTTTTAGTATAATTAGGCCTTTATTTACTTGTATATTAATTATATCGCATGTTTAATTTGCATATTTAATTATGTTTGATTGCATGTGTTTAATTTTACTGCAATTAGGATCTTGATAGCTATGGTAGTTACTTTAATAATTGTGCACCTGCCTGATCACCTCACATGTTAGTGGATAGGTATAAAATCAATTCAAATTGCCTGACAAAAATCCTTTTTTTTTCTAAAATGAACAAGATTAGGTACCAAAATGGCACTAATTGGTTAATTAGTGTAGTTAAGTCCCCGACCCTAGATTCTCTGGTTGCGTTGGAAGTGTGGCATACTCTCGTGCCTCACGTGATTTCTAGCCGACCCCAATAGGCAAGTGGCGACTCCTTTTTGAGAAAATCTATAAAAATACCTCAACGTCACGCGAGGTATGGGCTTGGGAGAGCCCGCGCCTAATCATGGACCTTAAGTCCATGCTTTAGGCAATACCCCTAAACCTGTTCCCTCCTCGAGGGTAGGTCGCGACAGGTAGTCAATAATTTCATACGTTATTCCACTATTACAGACATGTCTCTGTCTCACTATGCATGTGGAAAACGTTCCATCCTTTTTGTTTTTAATTATGAGCTAATTTCATTAATTAACTTTCTATCTAAATTTGTATCCTCCCCATTTTCCTAGTTTTTTTTTTCTTTCAAAAATAACATACATTCCGTAGTTGACGAATTATTTTTTTCTTAGAAAAAATTGTGATATTAAGCTTTTGAAAATACCCACGTTGGGCTAAATGTGTATAAATATTTTTATTGATTGAGCATCATGATGTTATAATTTTATGAGGTAAAACTAAAGATGTCGATGTGTCTTTTTTAATGATAAGGGTGCACCAACACAATTCAGATTTAAATTATGTTGGGAAGATGTTTTGAATTGGGGATGAGAAGCGAAGAAAAAAGAGGTGAAGAGAAAAATTGTCCCATATTGTTTAGAAAGTACGAATCTAACGTGATTTTGATAGGCCATGAGATACATATCGCTTAGCACACCTTTGGGCACATGCATTGAACTAAAGAGGAAGATAAAAAAACCAGATGCATGCTTAATCCATGTGGTCATATGAAGGAACCCTTCATTGATTGATTTTGAGATGATGCTTGTAAAATTTCATATGCTGTGCCCTACGGGGTAGGACGATGTCCCGGAGGATTCCAAAAGAGCAGTAGAGTTTCGACTATATGATATAGTATGGTAATATGAGATGCTATGTGATTCTCAAAATACTAAATGTGTGCGAAGTATTTGAGTGTTATGTGTATATTTTGGAAGTCATTTTATGGCTCACACAAGTTTGACATGAACTTATATGAGATGCATGAGACACGTGCATGATTTAATTGTCATTTTTAGTGACTTAGAAGGCATGTGCATGCTATAATCGTCATTGTTCAAGAAGTGAGAGGCATGTAGATGTTCTTAAGGTTGTTGTTTGAGTCTTGAAGGCTTTGATAATGTTGTGGATTCTAATATCTGACACATGTGAATATTTTGGCTATTATTTGCACTAATTGTGACACATGTAGATTTATGTGTCTTTGTTTAGGACTCGAGGGACTTGGGTTGAGGATAAGTTCCATCATGTATATAATTAAGGCAAAGCTTGGGTTTTGCTATTGATCTACCATTGACATATTTGGGTCAAGAAATCGTAAGACTCCGATGCAAGGCATCCGCCTATACGAGATTTAAGATATTTACTTATTGAATTTTGGCTCATTTTTTGTTGTTTAACATTTTTTAGGTTGATAGATATGAATCTCTTACCTCACCGCTTCATGCATTTTGGGATACCTATAAGCATAGAGGTCGCGGTGATAGACATATTTAGGGAGAACGCTGCTTTCTATCAAATCACTACCATTGTTTGGGTTGACGAGGGGTACCGTGTCCTTGTTCCTCACTAATACCGGGCATGGTACACATGGTTTGATGGGAACCTTTTTCAGACTCCTCTATAGGTTTCATGGTCCACTTGGACTAGATGGGGATGCAGGCCCGCTAGATAGCCCTATGGATGATGCCTAGGCAATAGGTCCTGGTAAGGGAGCCGCTTTTGGTTAGATCTCATGAGAGGAAATAGGCTCCCCTCTTGCAGCTTTTGACTGCTCTCCTTTTTTTTTTTTCTCTATATATTTTTGTGTGAGGGGATGACTAGTCAGAATGGCCCTAGAGATGAGGGCATGTAAATTGTAAACGTTCTAAGAAAACAAAGCATGGAAGTTTTGCAATATGTATATACGTGTGTTATTCCTCACTATCCATTTTTGTTGATTGATTGGATGTTTGAGAACTTCCGCATGTACTTAATGGAAAGATAAAATCAATGGGACGATAACGCCTACTAGGACATTGCAAATTAATCCCATTGTGAAGGACATCGTGTTCCCATGGCGAGGGAAGGCTTGGGACTTGACATTGTGTCTAAAGTCGTGGCCTGAGCATGGCATTCTTACAAAGAATTAGGGTTACATAGATATTGAAGATTTTGTTGAACGCAGATTGAGCTAAAAATCCCATAGACAGAAGATCAACTATAGGGTTCTGTAAATTTTTAAGAGGAAACCTAGTCACTTAAAACAACGAAAAGGAAAATGCGGTTGCTAGATCAAGTGTAGAAGCTAAGTATAGAGCCATGGCCTAAACCACGAGTGAATTAGTATGGCTTCATTTATTGTTGCAAGATTTTAGTCTTAATAAGCTTCAAACTTCTACAAAATTGTACCCACCCGTGTGCAGCCATGTTGGTGTTCATTCTCTCCTACAACGCTGCGGTCAAGAGTTCTGTTGACACACATAGAAAATTAGGGGTTAATTTTATCCCTGAAAAAATATTGATTGCATAGCATATAGATTTAGGTGAATCTCTTTTTAATTTGCATCTTTTGCATTTATTTATTGGACTGGTGATGGGTGGGTGGTTCTGAGCTTTAACTTGGCAGACCGGACTAAGCCCACGAAGCGAGCAAATCGGCCAAAAAATTAACGATAAAAATTATCTCGTGAAAAATAGGAATTTGAAATTTTTCCAGACTATGATGAATTTTTTTGGATATGGCAGATGTGAAAAGCAAATATTGCGTTTGGAAAAAAGAATCTTCGTGGATATCGATTTGAAAAAATTAAAACCCTAATCGATGGCCTATAAAAGGGTAAAATGCATAGGGTTTTTGGGGGGCCACGCACAATAGAATACATGGCCATCGACATAGACACACGAGAGAGAATAGGGAGGAATTGCAAAGGGGCTTCAATCGAGACAAACCTGCGGCATGGCGAGAGGGATGGTGCCAGGGGGAACGTGAAGAAGCATGCCCACGTCTCCCAAATCATAGCTGCAGGACCTTGCTTCCACGTTGCTTCAGTCTGGATGTGAATGTTTTTTAATCTTTCTCATTATACCTTAGTAATGTTTTTCAATCTTTCTCATTATACCTTAATCTGGATCTAGGTATTTTGGGTTCAAAAATTTTGACATCTCAGTTTAGATCTGGATGTCTTAATTATTTTCATCTAAACATTTCACTTTGGATGTGAATGTTTTTTCAACACTTTCTCATTATACCTTAGTCTGGATTTAGGTATTTCGAGCTTCAAAAAATCATGACATCTCGGTCTAGGCCCGGATGTCTTTATTATTTTCATTTAAACATTTCACTATGGACGTGAATATTTTTCAATCTTTCTCATTATACCTTAGTTTGGATTTCGAGTTCTAAAATCTTGACATCTCAGTTTGGATATGTATGTCTTAATTCTTTTCGTTAAATATTTCACTTTGGATGTGAATGTTTTTCGAGCTTTCTCGTTATACCTTAGTTTGGATCTAGGTATTTCGAGTTTTAAAAATCTTGACATCTCAGTTTAGATTTGGATGTCTCAATTCTTTTCGTTGAACATTTCGCTTTGGATGTGAATGTTCTTCTCAATCTCGATGTCTCAATTTATTACCTGTTAGACTCTTCAAGGAACCTGAGTGAGAGTTGGGTGCTTGTGGAGTAAATGGAATTTATCATGTACCTCAAGATGCTCTACCGCACTGATTGGTAAGTAACTGTAGATATGTTCTTTTCTTTCGCATCATGCATTTGCATTAGCATTTCCATACATCTTATAAATTGTATTTTAAAATATAATTCATTTTCCAACAAAAAAATCATTCAATGCATATGCATGGTCAAAATTTAGGTCTCAATTTGTCTTTGAATGCAACCTCTTTGAGCTCACCTTCAAAGAGGGGCGGCTGTTGATACCTAAATTTTGGCGATCCGGTCATTTATTCATTGCATAGAAAATTATGGGTTAATTTTATCCCTGAAAAAATATTAATTGCATAGCATATAGATTTAGGTGCATTTATTTTTAATTTGCATCTTTTGCATTTATTTATTGGATTGGTGATGGGTGGGTTCGAATTAGTGATTCTGAGCCTTAACTTGGCAGGCCGGACTAAGCCCACGAAGCAAGCAAATCGGCCAAAAAATTAATGATAAAAATTATCTCGTGAAAAATAGGAATTTGAAATTTTTCCAGGATATGATGAATTTTTTGGATAGGGCAGATGTGAAAAGCAAATATTGCGTTTGGAAAAAAAGAATCTTTGTGGATATCGATTTTGAAAAAATTAAAATCTTAATCGGTGGCCTATAAAAGGGTAAAACGCGTAGGGTTTTTGGGGGGCCACGCACAATAGAATACACGGCCATCGATATAGACACACGAGAGAGAGTAGGGAGGAATCGCAAAGGGGCTTCAATCGAGACAAACCTACGGCGTGGCGAGAGGGATGGTGCCTGGGGGAACGTGAAGAAGCACACCCACATCTCCCAAATCATAGCTGCAGAACCTTGCTTCCACGTTGCTTCAGTCTTTGTTTGACATTCCATCATCAGTCTCGGTTCTAAAATTGCTGCAGCAGCGATTTCTCAGCCCAACAAAGAACCCAGCAATCCGGCGCATTCCAGTCCAGCACCGGTGTCATCTCCAATCCGCTGCAACTGTGGTTTAGCCACCGATTATTGTGCATGATTTCCTCCATCACCGATAAACCGACTTATCCAAGTTGAGGGTTGAAATCCGCGAGTCCAAGAGTCAAAGGAAATCCACCACGTGATCTAGGATAGAGAATTGCAGAGGAAAAGACAAAAAAAAGCTACGGACTCAACACAAAAGGTCGAGAAAGAAAGGCTACCAAGCCTTTCTTCGTGCCGAACCCACATCAAGTCCAGGAAAGCCTCATCGGCATTCCGTGAGCTCATCACCACCACTACAACTTGGCGAGCTTCCCTTGTTCGCGCGCCCTACCGGTGCCGATCTTTCCCATTGTTACTAATACGATACGACAACGCAGCTCATCACCACCGCTACAACTTTGGCCACGCTTGTAGCTAGATCCGCCAGTGCAATCATCGCAGAGTGGTCCATTTAGCGACGATCAGTCCTTGCCACCTTATGGGTTGCTGAGCTTGCGCCTATGACGCCTTTACTCAACCCAGCGCCTAAAGAGTGAAACTTCCTCAGTTTCCTTGCAATATCAATTTTGCTCTTGATGATTACAAATTGTTCTGCAAGTTCTTTTGTAGCCAGTCCAACGAGCTTCCACGATAGTGGTCATGTCTACACATTGTTTTAATCTTTATGTGCAGATTTTTTTGGTGAAAATCCAGCAACGTCTTGGTAGCCTCCTCAGTCATCGTGAGGTCCAATAGTGCAAGCAACGTACTGCACCTTTCTCTATTACAAAGTTGCTCTTGGCTCCTTGTGGTGGTCCAGACTTTCCCATCATTCTCACCAACGGCGAAACCCACCAAGAGCCCTCTCCACCATCGAGTGCCGCAACCTTTCTCGGTCATTTATCGAGCCGATTTAGTTGGGCTCAAATTTGGGAATATTACTTGTGAAATTAGGTAATCATTTTATCCAAATTTGATTTGGATATTTTGTTGCCTAATATATGTCTATTAATATCTAGTGTTCATATCCATGAATGATAGACATATCTCCAAATTTGAATTTATTGCCTAATCCACAACCGCGCCTCGATTTTTTTATTTCATCTATAAGGCTTTAGATGGAATAATTAATCACGTGGGAGTAAAATTAATATCTTGATCATTAAGGCTTAAGATCAATTTATCGATTTTATTAGCAAAATAATCAAGTTGATTAGATATCATTTCCAGATTCGAACAATGGATAATATCTTTGATGATCGTGAATGATTTGGTGCTTACCTTTTAATTGTTTTGTTTATCCCAAAAATACAAAAAAATTGCATTTGCATTTCATGTAGATTAGAATTGATTTCCTAGATAGAATTGCATGATAGTTAGATTCTTTTCTAATTATATTAAAATGCATGTTTAGATTGTATCTAGATTAGATGATATCTTTGAATTAAATTGCATGTTGAGATAAATTTCTAAGTTAAGATAGGATTCGGATTGGTCTATTTCCTAACTTAAAATAGATAATATCTCACTTTAGTTAGATTTTTATTTTTTAGCAATTTTTAATTATGAATTTTTATAAAAAATACAAAAAATATCATGCGCATGCCATATTGAATTAGGTTCATGAAATTTATGTCATTTAGTGATTATTGCTAGGTTTATTTAATTAGAAATTCCCCGTTATTAGAATTAGGTCATTTAGTTACATTGCATTGCTTATAGATTAGATTTTTTTTTTTATTAAACAAGAGAAAATCCTAAAAAAATTGAGTGATTGCGAATCATTTTTAGGGTTTTTGATGCCAATTTTGAGCTAACATTGCAGATTTTTTCGTTGCCATGAGGTAAGTCCTGCAATTTATTCATTATTTTATTTGGATGTTAAATTGGTGGATAGCACATTCGCATGGTCACCTCACATGTTAGGGAAATAGATTAAAATTAATTCAAACTGCTTGCCAAACATTTTTCAAAATAAAAGATAAAGGTATCGAAATGGCGTTAGAGAAATTTAGCGTAATCAAGTCCCTGAAGTCACAATATCTAGTTCGTAGAAGTAAAATAATTCTCTCATTATTTTACTTAGGTGTCTAATCGACCTACCGTAAACTAATTAGTGGCGACTCTCTTTTGCATGCTAGATATTCGAACCTAAGTCGTGAATTGGTATGGGCTTGGGAGAGCCCAAGCTAAGTTAGACTTCGTAATCCATTAACCTAATTTTAGGTGGTGCACCCGAAATTTTGGTCGCGGCAAGTTTGAATCCCCACGTTGCTATCGCGATTGAAGTGGGAGCTCCTAGTGGTAGGGTGATGGGCTAGTCTCCTCCGAGATTTATGTCTAAATAGTGGCTTGTAGCGAGGCCTAACAGTGTTATCAAGCACCAGAGGGTCGTGTGATCCCCGAAGGGTGATCTCCGGCAGATCCTCGGTCACCAAAAAAAAAAAAGCTTCTACAAAATTGTTTTGCGATAATCAAGCAACAATTCATATTGCTTGAATCTAGTCTTTTGTGAAATAACCAAGTACATAGAAGTCGATTGTCCCTATATCCGTGGGATAGTTCAAGACAAGACAATTGAGACTCCAAAAATCATAAGTGAGGATCAATTGGTTGGCATATTTACTAAGGCGCTTTCCACCAAAGCTTTTTAGCATGTGATGACCAAGCTAACCTCTAATGACATCTTCGCTCCGGTTTAGGAGGGAGTATTTGAAAGATGAGGACAACTAGTCACTAGAGTCCAAATTTAGTAGGAGATTTGGCTCAAATTTATTAATAACGAAATAACAACAATATTTACATTTCCAATAGATTTTCATGTTTATCCTTAGAGATGAATACTATGTTATTTAAAGAGAATGAAATACCTCCATGTGATATGTAGAATTAGAGATTTCCCATCATGGATGTAGGCTTCCAGGGGTCCTCTTCTTGGTCGACTTAGTCACGTTAAATCCTTTTCTCCTTTTTCGGGTGTGTGATTACAAATTAAATATTGTTGATGAACTGATATTGGGGGCTCATTGCCGTTGCATGACGCGCGGTCTGTGATTCGCTTGTTATTATAGCTGTCTTTGAGGCTGAATCTCGTTCGAAGAATCCATTAGCGGTTGCCCAATCACCCTCGAATGCAGCTCGCAGCAGTGGTCGATAATAGTGACCATCCTCTACTTCTTTTGTTGTTCTATGAAAATGAAAATCCTTTTGGCGTATCATGAACAAAATTTATTTTGTTAGAGTGAAATTGTCCAACAAATATCACCTTAGTAAGAACAACTTAGATAAATCCTATTAAATTAACCAAAAAAAAAAAAAAAAAGAGAGAGAGAAAGGATCGGCTCCCTTGCAAAGCAGTAGGTACTGTGAAGGATTAGTTTTGGAGTTTGACTCCACATCCACAAGAACATCTTAGATAAGGAAAATTATCAAAAAAAGTTCCTCAAACCTATTACAATTATATCAATTCAGTTGTAAACCTTTGTTTGGCCAATTGAGCTCTAAAATTTTTGCATTTATACCAATTTAATCCATTTGGTCAATTTTAATTGGAAATTGTTGATATGAACACATGTCCTATGTTGCACAGTCAACATTGACATGGAAATTTTTAAATATTATTTTAATAATTTTTTGAATTATTTATTTATTTTTCCTTTCATTCCTTCTTTTCTTTTGTTTCTCCCCATTGTGTTAGAGCTTGATGGCCATTGGGCGAGGGCTGTGAAGCCCTCACCAACATTTGGGCGAGGCCTTCACAGCCGCTAGCCAAGCTAGCCTCACCCATGCCTGGTGAGGCCATGGCCACCTTCGCTCGCGACTTGGCTGCGCCTTGCAATGGTCTCGGTAGGCGTAGCTATGGGCAAGGCCACCTTAGCCTGCAGCTAGCGAAGCCATAGCAAGGCTAGCTTCGCCTAGTGGTGGGCAAGCTCTAGCAACTCTCATCGGCCATAGTGGGGAAAAGCAAGAGAAAAGAAGGAATGAAAGGAAAAGAAAAGAATAAAAATTGATAAAAGATTTGAAAATTTTTATTAAAAATTGTTCACGTTAGCACTAACCGTGCCATACTGAATGTTTGGTATTCATGTCAGCGATTTCTTTGCCGGATGGGCTGAATATGCATAAATACACAAAGATTTAGAACTCAATTGATTAAAAAAAAAAAACTTAGGACCAAATTGATATAATTGCAATAGATTTATGACATTTTAGATGATTTTCCCTCTTGGATAACATAGTGAAGAAAACCAGAGTTCAAGGCCAATAAGCTTTCTAAAATTTGTATGTCCGTTCAATTTGGGATGCCAAAAACATGACTAGTCACTCTAGAATCTAGAATTTCCAACGAACTCGTTTGGTGCATGTATATAGGCCGAAGGGTTGCACCAGCAGCTAGTTCAACATCATCGGAATTTGCTGGATTTGCACCTTTTGTGGTTGCCTTGATGATGTGAGATGTACAGCAGCATAAGTTTCGTAGAAAGTGTAGAAAATAAATTATTTGGAAAATTATTATTTTAAAAATAATCGTTTGTATTACTTAAAATAATTAATCAATGAAAAAATTACTCTATCGACAATAATTTATATCTAAATATTTCATGAATGATGAAAATATTTTTTATTTATTTATGTAAAAAATAAAAATAATTATTTAAAAAATATTTTCTTAATAATTTATTTTCTGTTAAAAAAATTGAATATGAGAAAGGAGTTATGCCACTTTTGCTTTCTAGGAAAAGATAAATCTTTGATGTCGAACAGGCACACGGTTTGCTGTATATATCTCCTATTTTCAAGAACTAATAAAATGAAAGAACATAATTATCACATCTGGCCGGTGCACTTGATGCAGCCAAAGTCAGAAACAGCGAGGAAAACACACAATTCACATGTTGAAAAAACAATGTAAACATGCACATGCCCCTGATATCATTCTTAGCCTTAAGATGGCTACTTTAAAATCATAATGATTTCTGTCTTTATTTATTTCCAGGGACCATTAATCGCCAGCTCAGTGTGAACAGGATCCACGAGCCGTGGCCACTCGACAGGTAATAAATATTGAAGTCAACATAACAACCACATGTCAAGCCCCAATATGTCCCCATACCTCTTACATACTCTGAAATAATATCGATTCTAGAATCCCTAGAGGAAATTCAAAAGAATTGCATAAGTCTGTCCAGCAGGGCCAGATCCCCTCGCACCCCTCTAGCGAGTTCAACCTCGCCCTTTGCTTCCTGAATTAACCTTTTCAGGCTACAAGTTGAGTTGCACAGCACTATGGTATGTTCAAAAGGAATTATGCCAATGTGAACTTTGTTTGACCAACTTCAATTCCCAAAGCAAAACCTATAGGTATACCTGAGTCATATGGATAAACCTCAAACTACCCCATCTTCAGTTCTCAACGTTACACTTTAGCATTTTCTTGGTTATATACAGTTGATCGGAAATGATCAATTGGATCTTGCAATTAAATTCAACAACAATGTATTTTGTACGTTTACTCTCATGTCCATGAAAATCATTTGTGGAATTGGAATTCAGCATTAGGTATCATACATTTACGCAGTTTTCAGTTTAGTACAAAACATCAAAGATTTGACAAATGTTTATCATGGTTAACTACGATGTACGATGGATCATTCCATGCCTATATTTGCTAGATTTTATTGGTCCGAAGAATATGAGCATAGGGAACTTTCCTTTTCCACCCGTCATTTACATTTAGTCCTCCAATGTCTTTGGAGAATGAGAATCCTTAAAAACTCTTCGCAATAATTCCTTTGGTAAGTGCCAATAGTTATGAAGGCATGAAGGAGTATTTAAGACGGATTCTCAAGTTGTTCAAGTGTGTGCGTGAAAGAAGAATTTCAAAGTTTGAAGATCTTCAGTCACTTACCGTTTCATTTGTTGAGCTCACAGTTGTATACAAAATAGAGAAATACTTAGTGAGACTTTGTGAGAGACCAGTAGAGACTCATCACTGAGAAAGTCGAAGATCACAAGTTGTAAAATCTCTTTTGATTCATAGTGGAATTCAGCCTTAGGGCTGTTAGCGTGGGAGAGTAGACGTAGGCTTGATCTAACCCGAACTACTATAAATCTTGTGTTCTAATTCTCTTTCCTTGAACTCTTTACTTTCATTTGTATATTTGCATAGTCATTTAAAGCTGATTACGTTCTTAGTCGATCATCTTCTTAAAGCAAATTATTTTTATTAAGTTTTGCAAAAGTTTTTATTTACACCTAATAACCACCCTCTAGGTGTTTGCACTAGCCCCTTCACAATGTACAATCCATGCCTATACTTGCTAGATTATAGTGGTCCGAAGAATATGAGCATAGGGAACTTTCCTTTTTCCCCCGTCATTTACATTTAGTCCTCCAATGTCTTTGGAGAATGAGAATCCTTAAAAACTCTTCGCAATAATTATAGCACGTGCCACGAACACTCCACTTCCTAGTCATTGTTTCTTTATTTTTCTTTTGGTCAAACTTGTTTCTCTATTCAACCGCTAACATTTTTTCTCTTAGCAAACAGCAAAGATAAACATTCTAGATGGTCATTAGGGGACACCGATGGCATCGACGTAGCCGAAGTTAGAGCCCCGAGGTCAACGTATAAATAATTCACATCTTGAAATAATAATGTTAACATGCACATGCTCCCTGATTCCTTTCTTAACCAAAGATAACTACTTAAAATATCAAAATCAATGGGGATAAAACAAAATCGTACTTGGTACGCATTTAAAAGTCCATTTTTTTTTCTCATATTTAAAAATATATTTTAGAACTCTTTTTTTGATGACACGATGAGTTGAATAAGCACAAATTCTAAACAATTTATTAGCTGCCATAAAGATTCCTAACAAGTTGAGGTGAACATTTGAATAATAGAATATTGGAATGAAACACATTAGAATTAGACTGAGAATGAGATAGATACATTTAATTAACAATTTTAGCGATTTTCCATGGGATTCCCAAATAAGATCTGCCTAGAAAATGAGGAATTAGAGCTGCCAAAATATACCATAAACTCATTTTGTAACTCATATTTAATGGGCCTTGCATAATGGGTAACAACATACTTGGCAACAAAGTGGGTCAAAATTAGTTAACAAAAAAACAAAACCTAGTTAAATGGGTTACTTCAATGATCCATACTTGACCTTAGTACATTCCTACTCATGTACTGCCATTGTATTTTTAAAGACATATTGGAGTTCTAACGGTCGTATGGGTGTCCTAGTTGCAGACGAAATCATTCAATTTGTTCCTGTAATTTCCGTTGCAATTGTTTTTTTTTTTTTGTAGTAAAAGCTCAGAATTGTTTTTTCAACTGTAGACAAAAAAAGTTGACGTTGTGCAGTGTTATTTTACGAGTAAATATATATAAAATATCAATAATCTGTCATACATCTGAAAAAAAAAAATGAGAGCTTGGAATGATTTTCGTTTTCTTTTTTCTTTTTTAATTCCGGCTTTAGATGAACGAGATTTGAATTTTGTCTGATACTGGACACCTCATATCTTTCATATTTCTCACAATTCTGGATCTTTATTTTTCAAAGAATGCTAGAAATAACTTTTTGAAATTTAAACAAAAGATGGTCTCTTAAGGTGCGCATGACAAAATTTCTAAAATAGAAATTAATTTCTCGCCATAAATTGATTTCTCAATTT
The DNA here is from genome assembly GCA_017140595.1 of Eucalyptus curtisii. Taxonomy (NCBI): domain Eukaryota; kingdom Viridiplantae; phylum Streptophyta; class Magnoliopsida; order Myrtales; family Myrtaceae; genus Eucalyptus; species Eucalyptus curtisii. Next base: position 16,036,826 of record CM029502.1, read on the forward strand.
CTGAAATGAAGTTAAAAATTTTAGCTTTCGATTTCTTCTTAAAATCTATTTCTAGAATAGAAATCTGTTTCAGAAATAGAAAAATCAAATTGTGTTACCAAACGGATTTTTGTTCCAAACCTGTTCCGGGGAATTGAGAAACAGAAAAATAGAGAAGTAGAAATTTTATCATGCGCGCCCTTAAAATCATGGCAACTGGAATTTCTGGCCAGACAAAAGTCAATAGAACTACCACATGACGTGAGGGATGAGAAAAAGACGGCACGAGCCACAGGCCAACAATTCGAACTTCCCAACAAACAACCCTCGGTAAACTGAGTCTCTAAAATAAAAGCTTTTTTAGCTAAACAATAAAAAATAAAAACTTTTTTAAAGCCAAGAGCCAATACCAGAATAAATAAATAAAAAAGTCACTCTAGAATCTAGAATTTTCAAAAGGAGACCTATCAACGAACCAGTTTGGTATGAGCATGCAAGCTGAGGGTCATAAAAGCAGTTCAACAACATGGGAATTAGCTACTCACATCAGTCGAGCTCATTTTTGCATCTCATTTCCCTGAATCTCACCTTAGGGTCAACACAAAGAAGCTAATGTTCAAGGGGAGCAAAGGATTTCACATGTTTAGGTTGATATTCCTTCACCTCTAGATACTCCACAAGTACAATTCGCTGAAGTAAGTGCCCAAACAGAACTAGAATCAAACTATCCTCGAATAGTAGAACTCCCATTTGAGATTAAGGCATAGTAATATGCAATAGAGTTTGAAATCCATAAGTTGTATGCTGCTCTCGGTACTATCTCAGAGTCTCTTACATGCAAGGTACATTCTCTTGATGATCAAGTCCAAACTTTGAATCAGCAGGCTTCATAGAATTTGGCAAAAGTCGAGACTGTTTATCATCAGTACCTAACTAAGCTTGAGGAGACCGTGCAGATCCTAAAGGATTTCAGACTTGTTTGTGTTCCAAAACAACCTTAATCCTTTTTCGACCCGACCTCTTTTTATGCTTAATTGGTTTAATCTTTTTGTTGATGACAAAAATGGGGAGAGACTGTGTAGAATGAATCTTATCTTTGACTTCTGATTGTGTTTGACTTTTCTTGTTGTGATTTGCAGATTGTTAATTGATGAGTTTTGTGGATGCAGACTATGTGTATTTATTATGTGTGTACTATGTTTACTGTCTGTCTTCTTCATCAATTATCATGTTCTGTTAAAGTGTTGTTTTGTAGGATAATTTTCATATAATGATTAAATCTGCATAAAAATTTTGTCACCATAAAAAAGTGGGAGATTGTTGAGAAAACTTTTATCAGATTTTGAAGTTGACAAAACTTTCCTATTCTTGTTCTTATTCTGAAGTTTACTAGACTTCTGTGCTATATTGTGGAATGTTGTCAAAGTCTATTTTACTCAGAAGTCTTTCCATTCTGACGAGATCGAGACTGAAACCAAGTCTAGAACGGAGATATAATCAAACTCAGAATGATTGATCTTTCGACAATGATTCAGTACGAATGTGATTTATTCTTAATATTTGGCTTTTTGGCGAAGAATTTCGCTTATCTTTTATAAATATATTGATGGAATCAATCACGATTTGATGAAATCAATCTTGAAGACAAGTTCTTTCTTCGGAAGCATCTACTTATGAAACCCAAATTATGATTGTATGGGCGACTAGAATTATTGGATTTTCATCTTAATCTTCAAACGGCTACAAGATTTCCTTAATCAATTTTGTCCAATGGATTGATTGGAAGAAATTTCTCTGAAGAATGCCAACGGTTACAAAGGCGTAGAAAAGTATTTAAGGAGGCCATTCAGTCCATTTGAGTGTATGCGTGAAAATTGAAATTACAAAGTTTGAGACTTTTCCAATCACTTGTTCTTCATCGACAATGCTTACAAATTGTATTCAAGAGATAAAAACACAAGAAGAGTGATTTAGTGAGAGAAAAAGAAATATTCCATTGAGTGTTCGTACTCAAACCATTGTATTTCTCTGTTGATGCCTTAGTGAATTTCAGCCAGAATGCTATCAGCGTGGGAGGGTAAACATAGGCTTGATCTAAGCCAAACCACTAGAGTTCAAGGCCAATAAGCTTTCTGAAACTTGTATGTCCATTCAATTTGGGGTGCCAAAAACATGACTAGTCACTCTAGAATCCAGAATTTTCAACGAACTCGTTCAGTGCATGTATGTAGGCCGAAGGGCTGCACCAACAACTAGTTAAGCATCGTTGGAATTTGCTAGATTTGCACCTTGTGTGGTTGCCTTGGTGATGCGAGATGTTCAGCAGTAGAAGTTTCGTAGAAAGTGTAGAAAATAAATTATTTGAAAAAATATTATTTTAAAAATAATCGTTTGTATTACTTGAAATAATTAATCAATGAAAAAATTACACTATTGACAATAATTTATATCTAAATATTTCATGAATGATGAAAATATTTTTTATTCATTTATGTAAAAAATAAAAATAATTATTTAGAAAAATATTTTCTTAATCATTTATTTTCTGTTAAAAAAATTGAATATGAGAAAGGAGTTATGCCACTTTTGCTTTCCAGGAAAGGATAAATCTTTGATGTCGAACTGGCACACGGTTTGCTGTATATATCTCCTATTTTCAAGAACTAATAAAATGAAAGAGACAACCAAATTATCACATCTGGCCGGTGCACTTGATGCAGCCAAAGTCAGAAACAGCGAGGAAAACACACAATTCACATGTTGAAAAAACAATGTAAACATGTACATGCCCCTGATATCATTCTTAGCCATAAGATGGCTACTTTAAAATCATAATGATTTCTATCTTTATTTATTTCCAGGGACCATTAATCGCCAGCTCAGTGTGAACAGGATCCACGAGCCGTGGCCACTCGACAGGTGATAAATATTGAAGTCAACATAACAGCCACATGCCAAGGCCCAATATGTCCCAATACCTCTTACATACTCTGAAATAATATCGATTCTAGAACCCCTAGAGGAAATTCAAAAGAATTACATAAGTCTGTCCAGCAGGGCCAGCTCCCCTCGCACCCCTCTAGCGAGTTCAACCTGGCCCTTTGCTTCCTGAATTAAACTTTCCAGGTTACAAGTTGAGTTGCGCAAAAAAAAAAAAAAAAAAAAAAAAAAAAAAAAAACTCTAGGTCATGATAGAATTATGGTATGTTCAAAAGGAATTATGCTGATGTGAACTTTGTTTGACAAACTTCAATTCTCAAAGCAAAACCTATAGGTTACAAGTTGAGTTGTGCAAAAAAAAAAAAAAAAAAACACTAGGTCACAATAGCACTATGGTATGTTCAAAAGGAATTATGCCGATGTGAACTTTGTTTGACCAACTTCAATTCTCAAAGCAAAACCTATAGGTATACCTGAGTCATATGGATAAACCTCAAACTACCCCATCTTCTGTTCTCAACGTTACACTTTAGCATCTTCTTGGTTATATACAATTGATCGGAAATGATCAATTGGATCTTGTAATTAAATTCAATGACAATGTATTTTGTACGTTTACTCTCATGTCCATGAAAATCATTTGTGGAATTGGAATTCAGCATTAGGTATCATACATTTATGCAGTTTTCAGTTCAGTACAAAACATCAAAGATTTGACAAATGTTTATCATGGTTAACTGCAATGTACGATGGATCAATCCATGCCTATATTTGCTAGATTATATTGGTCCGAAGAATATGAGCATAGGGAAGTTTCCTTTTTCGCCCGTCATTTACGTTTAGTCCTCCAATGTCTTTGGAGAATGAGAATCCTTAAAAACTCTTCGCAATAATTATAGCACGTGCCACGAACACTCCACTTCCTAGTCCTTGTTTCTTTATTTTTCTTTTGGTCAAACTTGTTTCTCTATTCAACCGCTAACATTTTTTCTCTTAGCAAACAGCAAACATTTACACATTCTAGATGGTCATTAGGGGACACCGATGGCATCGACGCAGCCGAAGTTAGAGCCCCGAGGTCAACATATAAATAATTCACATCTTGAAATAATAATGTTAACATGCACATGCTCCCTGATTCCTTTCTTAACCTAAGATGACTACTTAAAATATCAAAATCAATGGGGATAAAACAAAATCGTACTTGGTACGCATTTAAAAGTCCATTTTTTTTCTCATATTTAAAAATCTATTTTTAGAACACTTTTTTTGATGACACGATGAGTTGAATAAGCATAAATTCTTAATAATTTATTAGCTGCCATAAAGATTCCTAACAAGTTGAGGTGAACATTTGAATAATAGAATATTGGAATGAAACACATTAGAATTAGACTGAGAATGAGATAGATACATTTAATTCACAATTTTAGCGATTTTCCATGGGATTCCCAAATAAGATCTGCCTAGAAAATGAGGAATTAGAGCTGCCAAAATATACCATAAACTCATTTTGTAACTCATATTTAATGGGCCTTGCATAATGGGTAACAACATACTTGGCCACAAAGTGGGTCAAAATTAGTTAACAAAAAAAAAAAAAAAAAACCTAGTTAAATGGGTTACTTAAATGATCCATACTTGACCTTAGTACATTCCTACTCATGTACTCATGTGCTGCCATTGTATTTTTAAAGACATATTGGAGTTCTAACGGTCGTATGGGTGTCCTATTTGCAGGCGAAATCATTCAATTTGTTCCTGTAATTTCCGTTGCAATTGCTTTTTTTGTAGTAAAAGCTCGGAATTGTTTTTTCGACAAAAAAAGTTGACGTTATGCAGTGTTATTTGACGAGTAAATATATATAAAATATCATAATCTGTCATACATCTGAAAAAAAAAAAAAATGAGAGCTTGGAATGATTTTCGTTTTCTTTTTTCTTTTTTAATTCCGGCTTTAGATGAACGAGATTTAAATTTTGTCTGATACTGGACACCTCATATCTTTCATATTTCTCACAATTCTGGATCTTTATTTTCGAAGAATGCTAGAAATAACTTTTTGAAATTTAAACAAAAGATGGTCTCTTAAAATCATGGCAACCGGAATTTCTGGTCGGAGAAAAGTCAATAAATATTGAAGTCAACTACCACGTGACGTGAGGGATGAGAAAAAGAAGGCACGAGCCACAGGCCAACAATTCGAACTTCCCAGCAAACAACCCTCGGTAAACTGTCTCTAAAATAAAAACTTTTTTTAGCTAAACAATAAAAAATAAAAACTTTTTTAAAGCCAAGAGCCAACACCAGAATAAATAAATAAATAAGTCACTCTAGAATCTAGAATTTTCAAAAGGAGACCTATCAACCAACCAGTTTGGTCTGTGCTGCAAGCTGAGGGTCGTAAAAGCAATTCAGCAACACGGGAATTAACTGCTCACATTAGTCGATCTCATTTTTGCATCTCATTTCCCTGAAATCTCACCTTAGGGTCAACACAAAGAAGCTAATGTTCAAGGGAAGCAAAGAATTTCACATGTTCAAGTTGATATTCCTTCACCTCTAGATACTCCACAAGTACAATTCACTGAAGCAAGTGCCCAAATAGAACTAGAATCAAACTATCCTCGGATAGTAGAGCTCCTATTTGAGATTAAGGCATAGTAATATGCAATAGAGTTTGAAATCCATAAGTTGTATGTTGCTCTCGGTACTATCTCAGAGTCTCTTACAGGCAAGGTCCAATCTCTTGATGATCAGGTCCAAACTTTGAATCAGCAAGCTTCGTAGAATCTGGCAAAAGTTGAGACTGTTTATCATCAGTACCTGACTAAGCTTGAGGAGACCGTGCAGATCCTAAAGGATTTCAGACTTGTTCGTGTTCCAAAACAACCTTAATCCTTTTTCGACCCGACCTCTTTTTATGCTTAACTGGTTTAATCTTTTTGTTGATGACAAAAAAGGGAGAGACTCGTGCAGATTGAATCTTATCTTTGACTTGTGATTGTGTTTGACTTTTCTTGTTGTGATTTGCAAACTGTTAATTGATGTGTTTTGTGGATGCATACTATGTGTATTTATTATGTGTGTACTATGTTTACTGTCTGTCTTCTTCATCAATTATCATGTGTTGCTAAAGTGTTGTTTTGCAGGATAATTTTCGTATAATGATTAAATCTGCATAAAAATTTTATCACCATCAAAAAATGGGAGATTGTTGAAAAAACTTTTATCAGATTTTAAAGTTGACAAAACTTTTCTATTTTTGTTCTTATTCTGAAGATTACTAGACTTCTGTGCTATATTGTGGAATGTTGTCAAAGTCTATTTTACTCAGAAGTCTTTCCATTCTGACGAGATCCAGACTGAAACCAAGTCTAGAACTGAAATATAATCAAACTCATAATTATTGATCTTTCGACAATGATTCAATACAAATGTGATTTATTCTTAATATATGGCTTTTTGGTGAAGAATCTCACTTACCTTTTATAAATATATTGATGGAATCAATCACGACTTGATGAAATCAATCTTGAAGATAAGTTCTTTTTTTGGAAGCATCTACTTATGGAAACCTAAATTCCGATTGTATGGGTTACCAGAATTATCGGATTTTCATCTCAATCTTCAAATGGCTACAAGATTTCCTTAATCAATTTTGTTCAATGGATTGATTGGAAGAAATTTCTCTGAAGAATGCCAATGGTTACAAAGGCGTAGAAGAGTATTTAAGGAGACCATTTAGTCCATTTGAGTGTATGCGTGAAAATTGAAATTCAAAGTTTGAGACTTTTCCAATCACTTGTTCTTCATCAACAGTGCTTACAAATTGTATTCAAGAGATAAAAACACAAGAAGATTGATTTAGTGAGAGAAAAAGAAATATTCCATTGAGTGTTCGTACTCAAACCATTGTATTTCTCTGCTGATGCCTTAGTGAATTTCAGCCAGAAGGCTATCAGCGTGGGAGGATAGACGTAGGTTTGATCTAAGCCGAACAACTATAAATCTCGTGTTCAATTTTATCTTCCCTTAACTCTTTTAATTTGTTTGTCGCAATCTTTTTCTGAATTCCGTGAATTTCTCAATCATCTTAATTGAGTCTGAACTTACTTTAGAAGTCTGGCGTCACTTTTAATTAGAATTTGCTTGCAAAAAAAAAAACTTATTATGTATTTATTTACTTAATTTGTTTTTATACCTATTCACCCCATCTAGGTGATAATACTAGTATTTTCAATATCTACATGCTAAAAATAAAAATTGAATATGTGCCATTCTGTAAAAACCAGCTTATATAAAGAAATTGCGACAATGTTAATGCACTGATTAAAATTTTTATTAACGTATGTTGCTTGGAAAGAAGGGAACGGTGGAAGAAAAATTGAAGCCGGCGATAAACAAAGGAAGGGCAATGCCGTGATTTTGGCACCTTTGAGTGGGCAATTCCACGAGTTTTCCACTAGCGGGAGTGATCCAGAAACGCTGACAACACATATTAATTGAACGGCTGATATTAAACCACTTGAATCCAACAGCTAAGGAGAAACATGACAAACTTGTTGTGCGCAAAAGCACGGGATTGCAGAAATGGCCCTCGCTCGACCTTTTTATCTTGGCTTCCACTTATCAAATCAAATTAGCAAATCACCAACTTCTTCGAAATTTTACAAGTACTTTAAAGATTACCAATGTTATAATGAATATATTCGATTTTCCATTTAAGTCTTAGCAATTTATTTTTTTATCACGCCTTTGTAAACCTCCACCGAATGTAAGATTTTTTGAATCTCTTTTATTCATATCGACCCAAACTTTTCAAAAGCTGTTTGTGTTATTCAAAAAGTATAAAAGAATATATATTTTTTTCCACCAAAAGCTAAATATAATCCAACTTATAAAAAGGTCATACAAAATTTTACATATGATCTAAGTGCCAACGTCTATATATTGTCAAAATATCAAGTGTTATGAGCTGGAAAATACCAAAACGCGTTATCACAATATATAAATTAAGTAAAAAGAGAATAGTAAAAATCTATGCGGACATGCCCGAAGAGAATTGAGATGGACCCAAGGCAATCCTGACCTAAAATTAAGGTCCGAAGTGGCTAGGTAAGTCGGATATTCTGCCTCGGAAAAAAGAAATTGGTCAGCCAATATGTAAGATTATTCACGTTTCTGTTAAATTTAAAGAAAAAAATAATTGCACAAATAAAATTCCGATAAAGTGATTTTTCAAATCACTTATTTTCCACAAAATGAACTTACCTAAAGAGTTGGATCATTTTCGGTATGTTGAATTCGCACCATCTAGTTTTTTCCTTCTATATCTAGGTGTTCTATGGTTAATAGTTTTATGTCAATGTGAGCCTTCAAAATTTGAGATCATGTCTATCATCTCAAGAAAATGTTATTCAAATTATATAAATTATATATATATATATATATGTTGACACCTAAATTTTATCTATTTATTTAGGATTTAATCGCAAAGAAAATTAGAAATTAATGTCAAACCCCTAAATAAAAAACATTTTTTATAAAATTGGATTGCATATGGACATTAGGAATATTTGCATTATTGGTATTAACTGTTAGAAATTTAAAAAAAAAAAAAAAATTTTCTTAATGTAAATTAAAAATAATAATAATGCGGCCAGACTTAGCCCGGCGCCTTTTTCTTTTCTTCTCTCCATAAGGACGGCGTACGACGAGCACGGGCAGCGGGGAAATGTCGCGCGGCACGACCGGCCTGGGCAAGCTGGCAGCAGCTGGCGACGCTGCTTAAAAGGGGAGAGGTTGGACCGAGAGAGAGAGGGAGAGAGTTCCGACGAGAGAGCCGCGAGTGAGAGCGAGGGAAGAGAGTCGGAGCAGAGACCGCCGGCCACCGCGCCTGAATCGCTGCCGACTACCCGCTGCCGTGCCTCCTTTCCCGCGCCGAAGCTCCGGTAAGCCTCGACCCTATTTTGGCCCTGTTTTCGGGCCTGCCGGGGCGGAGCTCGCGGTCGTCCAGCTCACACGAGCTCCAGCCCCGACCATCCTTTGTCCAGCTACTGTGTGTATCGTTGTCTGTTCGTCGAGAGTTCTGTCGAGAATCCCGGTTGAAGTTGTGCCGGAAACCTCATGATTCGCGAGCCCCCTTCACCCGTTCGACGAAATGCTAAGCGAGATCTAGTTTTCCTTCTCCCGTTTTTGGCCGAAACCGAGTCGGCCGTGCACGCCGTGATCTATGGGAATGTTCCAGTGGTGTTGGGTGACCTTGGGCGTCGGCCGGGTAGTTGTTTGCCACGATTCCATCGTCGCCGTAGTTTGTTCGGTGTTTGGCCGTGGTGTGGCTCTCGGTCGGCGGCGGGGTGGTCGGCCGACGAGTGGCGTTCGGAGTGGACGACGCTGGGTGGTAGCTCGGCGGTGTCCTGAGCGCCGGCGAGGGCTTGTCGAAGTGGCGTCGGTTCGGGTGAGGAGCTTCGGTGAAGAAGAGCACAAGGGGGAGGCGTGCTTCGGGAAGGAGAGAACAGGGAGAAGAAGAGAAAATAGAAAAATAAAAGAATAAAAAGGAATTAAAATAATGAATGAAAAAATATTTTTTAATTCGAAGCGGGTCATATCCCAGTGGGTGGATCGAGTTATTGGTTCGGACTGGGTTTACGGTCCGAATCCCTGTTCCCGAATATATAGTAATAATAATTTTAATTAAAACATTAGTTTGAAATATACAGTTGCTATTCATTTTTATGTGAGTCCCATCCACCGTGAGAATTGTTGCCGACCACAATCGACTTCGGTCAGCAGTGGAAACAAAGGGAGGAGAGAGGCAAGCTCAAAAGAACTCAGATAATTTCTCTATTTTTTTTAAAAAAATTTTGATACTATAAAATATCTAAAGTTCATGAATTTATGCCATATTTAACTTAAATTAATTTTCATGTAACAAGAGTTATATTTTTCCAATGGCAACAGACTTTTCATCAATGAGAACCACATGGTATAATAGGCCCATGCAGCTTAAGCTGATTGACATGGGAGCTTCCACTTTCTAGGAAAGTCGAAAGCCTCTTATTGCATTCTCCGTTTACTTTTTTGTTGAAAGACTGTGACTAGGAGAGCAACCCAATGGCGACGCAACCTAGTGAAGAACAGGGAAATTCGAATCAAGCAGGACCAACAGCAGGTACGTGTTCATGTTCCAACCGAGAAAGAATATGGCATAATCGGTGGAGTCCCAAATATGCTCGAACTTGTATTTTCTCATGGTTCTTTTTATTTTCTTTATCACCAAACAAACATAATGCTGACCGTCGCTAGAATAAAGGGGAAAAAAAGTATGCAAAGGACCTGGTGCTCACTCTTTCTTCTACAGATATTGAAAATGTTTTAGCAAGCGTTGGATCAGCTTCTTCCCAATCTGGAGGTGCTTCAGGTGCGTTATCCCTCAAAGGAGTTTTTTTCGTGTGAAATTAATATCTAGGGCGGATCTTCATGAAATTGTTCTTTTCTGGGACACTTCTCAATGTCAAAAAGGAAAACGTATTAGCAAAATGGCTTGAAAGGTTTGCATCTATTGCAGAAATATTAAAAGAGGAAGTGGATAGACAATATTACCAACCATTGTGGCAAGCTGCATTCGAGGGTGATTGGGAATCAGCTACAAGATTTTTCAAAGGAGATGATGCTTCAAAGACGGCCAAAATAACAAGCAGATCAGAAACAGTTCTTCACGTTGCCGCTTTGAGTGCGCAAGACTATTTTTTTGAGAACCTGGTTGAGCTCTTGTCTCCATATCCGGAAGTGCTTGAAATGGTTGATTGTGATGGCCGCACAGCCCTCCACAATGCTGTCCTGTGTGGAAGGATAAGGATGGTCAAGGCATTAGTTAGAAGTAATCCTAAGTTGACGCAATTTGCAGATAAAGAAGGACGTGTTCCTTTGAAAATATCTGCTTTAGAAGCTTCTATGCATAAGGACATTGCCTGGTTCTTGGCAAAAAATACAACAGACGATGGGCCAAATCATCCCTTCAGCAATCCCGATGCAATTGAGACATTTCTAGATCTCACCTACGCTGGTCATCATGGTAAGATCACCATCACTTTTTATCTCAATTCCATTTGTTTTTAGCTTCATTCTAGACTTGGCTTAGTTTCTTGATCAACTTTGCTGGTGAACTCCAATAGATATCACTCTTTATCTAGTCGAGCGGTGCCCTCACATTTTGACCATGAAAAGTGCAAAACATGATGGCGAATCTATACTGAGGGCGCTGGCAATGATGACATCTCACTTTCAGAGAGAAGCTAGGCTGAGTGTTATGGAAGCATTGATATACCAATGTCCGTACTTTCCGCAATCACATCCCTTTATTACTGATTCCCTTCAAGAAGATGTACCTGTCTCATCACCTGCTCTTCTGTTTCTGAACTGAAGGTATTCCGGTGGATTTGAACTACAAACCAACAAATAAAAATTCGGATCCGGGTGGGTATGCATTTTTGCTGTTGGACATTATCTTAGGACGTTTCATTATTTTGAGCTTTTAGTCATTTTCTTAGATTGATTCCCTCCGTACTAGCAAAAGAAACCAAAAATGATTGTTTCTTTGTAGGATATAGTCTAGTTCCTTGACTTAGTTTTACTTGAATATGGACTGAAATCAAACTACTTTATGAATAAGCTATCTTCGGAGAACCACATATGATTCAACCAAGTGTTTAAGTATCTTATAACTTAATTGATTGGACAATGTAACGAATGAATTAGGAGATCTTACAATGATTTCATTTCTAATGACGGTTTCCTTTGCTGCTTGATTTTAGCGCTTCAATGTCTTACAAGATCACTTTGGAATGCCGCCAAAATTGTAGGTACACTTCCATTTTATCAAGATACCATCTCTATGTCTGTCCCTCTCTCTTCAACTAAGTCTATAGCTTGTTTTTTTTTAACTTCTTTTATAAGTAGAAAAAGCTCCTATTTAATTCTTTGTCATAATTTGAAAAAATAATCTGTGTTAGGGCCGCTACATGTGTGAAAGACTCATTACACATTTACCATTAGATGAGTGACATGTGTATTTGAAGTTAGTTTTGTAACTTAATTTTTCCACCTATCAACCATCCAACAGTAAATGTGTAACTTATTCCTTACACCATCAAATCTAATAAAAATCCTCAAAAATTTATTCAAAATCAAACAAAGTTATATATGATTTTCTAGTTTAATTTTTATATTTTGAAAAATTTCAGATGTTCACTTTTAATTGCAAGAGTTGCGAAATTGTTAAAAAAAAAAAAAGTGAAAAAAAGAATACATGAAACTGCAAATTAAGGCAAGATTTGATGTTAACCTAGGAATTTCTTGCTTATGGCTAAATGATCTAAGCAGAAGATATGGAATAAGAGTTACATAAACGTAGTACTTCTCCTTCAATCTTGATTGGTGAAATCATGTTCGCTTCATCATCTCTATCAAGCATGTAAATCTTTCTGGAAAAAAAAAAAAGAACAATGAACCCATTATGGGTTTGTTTCCTCCATTATGGGTGAAATGCTTAAAGGTTGAGGCTTTGTTTGTTTCGTAAAAAAAAAAAACAATTTGAAAAAAATTTCTGAAAAATAATCGTTAATTAAATAAACAAATGAAAATATTTTGATCATTCATGAGAATATTTAGATATAATTAATCGTTGATAAAAAAAAAATTCCATTGACTAAATATTTTAAGTGATACAAGCAATACAATATGAAAGAATATGCTGAGAGGTGTGGGAATTGGGCATATCAGATCGGGGGCAAGCCCCTCGCTTTATTGACTATGAAATAAGGTTGTAGTAGATGAGGCAAGGGTTTATCATTTAATCGTATTTAACATAGTAAATTTACACTTTCATTTGGCAACTTAAAAGGCGTGAAGAATATGAGTAGGAGTAGGGAGGAAAAAGAATAATAATTCAGTCGGGGTGAATTTCATGGGTCTCAACAAAATCGTGCATCCATAATACCATCCCAAGTAATATATCCTATAACTTGGGATGCCCCTAAGCTGTTATACTTCATTTGCTCTACAATCCTTACTTATTAAACCAAGAAAAATATATCCTATAACAAAAAGCTGTTAGTTAGATAATAAAGAAATGTTCTCTTCTTGTAATCCTGTATTTCAGATTATTGGAAGCACTCCAGAAAATAATATGAGGCCGATATAGGAGATTATGCTCTTAAGATTATCCGAAAAGGTGGACCACTCAAAATGTGCGAAAATTAGCCTAAACACCACCTAACCACTAAAAGAGATCCTATAACTCCTGAAACTTAGTCACAAATTTTGCCCGTGGTTGAATTTGTCATCTTCACCCAACTTTTGTATGCACTCGAATCACCCGTTAACCTTATCCCTAATTCTTCTATTTTTTTCAAAGAACAAAAGGGAATAGACGTATAGGGTGCGTTTATTTGACAAAAAACTCAATGATATAAAAAAAAAAAAGTACTTTCCAATAAAACATTTTTCAAGAATACGGTTAGTTTTTCTTTTTTTCTTTTGGTCATATATAATCGAAAATGTTTTTTGTTGTTAGGATATTATTGGAAAATAATTTTAGTATCATGACTTTATTTCATGCAAAAAAAGTACGAATTTTTTATTTTTCTAAAAATTGAATTTTTAATTATTTTTTTCTCTTTTTTAGTTTTATTTTCTTTTTAAAAAAAAGGAATTTTAATTATTTTTTAATTTTCTTTTTCTTTTCTCTTTTCTTTCCTTTTGTTTTTCTCCCTTCCTCTACCACTTCCGGCCAGCAAAGGCCATAAGCAAGCTCTGCCTCACCGAGATTGGGTGAGTCATGAGCTCGTCGCCAGCCTCGGTTGAGTTGGAGCTCGCCTGGATTAGGCGAGCCGCGAGCTCGTTGGCCTACGTTTTGGCTGATCACCACTCGCAGAGGAAGATGGGGGAAGGAGAGAAAGAAAAGAGAATAGAAGAAAAAAAAGAAAAGAAAAGAAATAATAATATAATAATAATAAATCCAATTTTTTTAAAAAAATTAAAAATATATTTTAAAAAATTAATTTTTATAAGAATGAACTTTTCATTATCCAATAACCCTAAAACTAGAAAAATATTTTGGAAAGCGTTTTCCAATTCTTTTAAAAGTAAAATCATTTTTCTGAATTTAAACTTTGATAAGAAAATATTTTATGTATACTAGAAAAGCATTTTCTGTTAACTCATTTTTCTAAGCCAACCAAACGCCAAAAAATGAGGAAAACATTTTTTGTGAAATAAATGCACCCGTAGTGTCATTGCCTATTCTTTTAAAATCAAAAGTTATTTTAGGATAGAGTCAAGTTAAATCTACTAACAATGTCATTTAGGTGTATCAAGTAAAGTCCAACGACACGTATCATTATCTGACCTCATGTGGAAGTTTTGATTTTTCTAGAGATAGATAGAGCAGAGAAAGAAAATTTTTTGCTGCATAAATAACAATTCAAGGGATTGTACCATGAATATGATATTTTTATTACTAGTTGCTATGCGTATTGAATAATATTATCTAAATTAATCTTATATATGTAAATACTAATGTGATTTACTTTAGCTAGACAGACGTCATCGGCGTGGTTATTTTGAAAGTTGTTCTATCAGGTTAATGGTTATAATTACATTCTCTTGATTATGATGGACATTATAAAGCCTCGTTTGAGCGAAGATCACTTTCTTCAGTTACTTTCTAATCACTTCCTCTATCTTCACATCCAATAATTTATTTTTCATCCAGACTTGAGATATAAACCTTCTTCTTGGAAAATGTAAAAAATGATTTTATACCTTTTTTTTGTACTTTGCACCAGCAACTACTAAAACTCACACTTTGAAATTGAGGACTGAATTCGAAAGGAGGAAAAAAAAAATCAAAATAGCTTTCCTAAAAGATTAAAAAATAAAAATGAATGAGATCGTTTTCCCAATCACCCACCAACGCAAGCTCTAAATGTGGGAAATTATGACTATAAGTAAACTGTTGTTAGATGCAATTTGGTGCCTTAAAAGAATTTGGGACCCAGAGCTGGAGAACTTATTTTCTAATCCATTTGTCGCCCCCCTTCGTTTTTCATTTTCTTGTTTTCCATTTTTTTTTTTTTTGATATTTTGTAGTATTTTGTAGTTCCTACAATCAAGAGAGTTCACGAGGTGAAGATGAGACACGTGACAGCAGTCGAATTGGCAAAACGAGTTTGCATGGCGATCTCTTCCATGAATACTAATGAGATCGCCGATTTTTTCCAAGACGGAGAGCTGCTGTTTCAAGCCATAGCCAAGGGAAACAGTGAAATCATAAAGCTCTGTATTCAGTTTTTCCCGGAACTTATTCGGATTAGGTATGATGATGCGAGTTTGATTACACATGCGGTGGACCAACGCCAAGAAAGGATTCTCGGACTATTTTTGAAGTTAAGCTCGACCGCTGAGTTGTCATTAGTCCTAGGGCCTACATGGGAAGATTCATTGAATATGATGGATGCAGCAGCATCGTACGACCCTCGTTTGGAGGCTGTAGCTAACGTGGCCGGAGCAGCTTTTCAACTGCAGAGAGAAATCCATTGGTATAAGGTAAGTATCAAGTATCATTCTTTTCATCTGTTCAATAATTGCGCTTAATGATAATTATCATAGGATCACGTTATTTCCACTCCTATCTTAGTTAAGCATTCCCTTTTTAATTAACTTACCAAAATATCCCTCTCTTCAATGTAATATTTCTCTCTTTATTCTAGTTACACCTTCAGTTTTAGACTCACATTAAATATTTTAGAGGAAAATTTTAAGTATGGTCTAAAATTTTGATACTCTTGCTATGAGATTTAATCTATTATCGATATTAATTACTTTCTTCATGATAGAAGTAGTATAGTAAGAAGTTCATTTTTTTCCTCTTTCCTTTTTATGCTTATCTTTTGTTTCGACATGATCTAGATATAAACATGTGATTTGAACTTTAAGCAATTTCGCATCAAATGTTGGATAAGTCTTAATCTTCTTGATATGTTCCCTCGTTTGTTTTTTTGAAAATTTTTAGTACTTTATCCACTTATCGAAACTCATATTTGTGAGTTTTATGCGTAGGCTGTGGAAAGCTGGGTTAACCCTTTCGTGAAAACTGCCTACATTAGGGAAGATCCCGAGGATGGGGGGATGACAAAATGGAATGCATTCGTGACGGAGCACAAATCGTTGCTTGAGAAAGGAGAGAAGTGGATGAAGGACACGGCAAATTCTTGTATGCTTGTCTCAACTCTAATTGTCACAATATTGTTCGCTGCTGCTTTCACTGTGCCAGGAGGCAATGACAACAATATTGGAGTCCCATTGTTGCTAGGACATGACTCTCTATTGATTTTCGCAATTTCGGATGCGTTAGGTTTGTTCTCCTCCGTGACAGCCATCTTGCTATTCCTAGCCATTTTAACATCGCGCTATGAGGCACAAGATTTTCTCTACTCGCTGCCGAAGAAGATCATAATGGGCCTTTGTTTTCTCTTCCTCTCCTTGGCTTTCATGCTGGTGGCCTTTGCTGCGACTCTAACAGTTATGTTGGATAAGAGAGTGAAGTGGGTTCTCATTCCCATTACTTTGCTGGCCTTTGTCCCTGTGGCTTTATTCGCAGTTCTCCAGCTTCCCTTGCTATTCCAAATGGTTAAATCCACTTATGGGCCCAGCATCTTTCATCCCGAGGGCATTTGGGATGCAGTCAAATATACTGAACAAGATTAGCGAAGACGGATTTGATTTGAGGGTGTATGTCTTTATTATAGTTGGTTATTTGTAGCAGAGCCAATGCGATTCTGAATGTATTTCCTCAAAGTATTTGAACAATTACCATGATTATGTTTCCCTGCGTAGTTACCAAAGATCTATTTATAGAATGATTCAATCAATTTAAAATTTCAACCTATAGATACTGCAAAATTCAATCCGCACATACATAAACAATTTCTCTTACCATTCAGGACCAAAGTATGCTCAATCTTGGAACATAACTTTTTAAATTTTAGTTTTTGTTAGCCTTTTGTTTTATAATTTAGACTCAGAATTTTTTTTCCTTCAGCTTATACATTCAACCTCCAGGTATTTCAAAATGTAATATATATAAAAAAATTATCTTCAACGTTTATTACCAAAATACATGTAATCATGTAATATATCTTTCATCGTGGAATGAGAGATGAACAATTATTTGTGGAACCACCGGCCGTGGTGGCTCCGCTGGATAAGAGCTCCATTGATTTTTGCCCAAATGTGAGGGGTTCGAAACCTAGTGGAGGCACTTGGTATCTTAAGTGTGATGCCGGGGTGGTGGGTCCTCCGCTAGCGTTACCCCGGTTTGCTTGGTCGGCTGTCGGCTGTACGGGGTTCCTAGGTCATAAAAAAAAAACAATTATTTTTATGGAAAAAAATCTATGTATACAAAATTTCGGTGATGAGAATGAGACCAAATGTAGACTTTATTCTTGTGAACTATCAAGTGAGTGGAATCATACCAGTTATAATACTTTGTTTGTATTAATTGTGAAATAGATGGAATAAAACCTGCCATAAATCTTTGGTCATTCATTAGTTACATGTAGATCTTTCATAATGGAATCTAGGTATACATAAACAATTACTTTTAAACATATATTACAAGTGCGTGTAATCATGTAATATAACTTTTGTCGTAAAATAACTTTTGAGCATTTGATTTTTCTTTATAAATGCTCGTGAAGATGAACGGTTTGATAATCAAGATAATCTATGTATAACGAATACCTATGATAGACACGATACCAAATGTACGACTTTATTCTTAGGAGCTATAAAAATGGAAATATACCGGATATAGGACTTTGCCGCATAAATTGTGAGGTACATGGAATTATAACATATCATATCTCTTTGATTATTCATCCAATTATATAGACATATAAGTAAATAATTAAATAGAATAAATATAAAATAAGTAATTCCTGTAAACATTTATTTTTTGTAAATCAATAGAAAATTATTATCAAAATATGGATAAGAATTTGATATGCGGAATTAGATATTTCCTGAGATGAGATATTAGCTAGAATGAGATGTCAAAACTGACTATCAAAAGCAAATCACTGGATAAAACTAGCACATGAGTGTATCACGTGAATTAACCTCACGCGATATATATACACACCCTAAACTCATGTTGAAATTTCTATGCGAGTATAATTTCTTTGAATTAGCTCGTCTCACCCCAAAACTTCCAGAGTATCTAGCTTTATTATAAGCTTTCCAATAAGACATCATTCACCCGACATCCCAGCTCGTCTCCAAAGGACATAGCGACCTTTTCGAGGAAAACACGAGGTTAAATCGAAACCCAAGTATCTAAATTGAGCAAAACTTATACCTAACTACTATGAATCCTTTCCAAAGGCATGAGAGTTGCAGAAATCCAAGAATGGATTAAAGAAGTACTTGCATTTGAAATTTTATGAACTTCTAGTCAAACAGCCAATCAAACCGCAACCTCTTAACATTTTTAATGCATATCGGAGTGATGTAGAAGGAAAAAAACGTTAGATGCACACGGTGAATGTGAGCCATCTCCCATGCACCGTTAGATGAAGTGGTCCCCACATAGAATCCACCTAATTAATGGTGGATGCGATCTAGGTTCATTTGATCTGAATACGGCCAATACTTGCTCATTGTATATGTGATCGCTGACAGAATTCTAGTGTGCTTAGATAAAGAAATAAGTCTAAAGTCGGGGCTCCGGTATAGAATTTGTGCATAACTCACATGACAATCCTCCTTCATTTTGTTATAAAGTCCATCTCAATAAATTGGTCCGTTGGCCATACAAGCAAACCAAATAGGGAGAAGGATATATATATATTTTTTTTGGTCGGTAGGGAGAAGGATATTAGAAGTGTCAAAAGTTGATGCTTACTTTAGTGCCAAAATTTGGCGCCAGCTCATTCAAATGCGAAATCGAAGAAAAAATGATCATTTTAGTGCCTTCAACGAAAAATTTTGGCTAGAGAAATTACATGGCTTTTATTTTAAAAATCTAATATGAGGTGATTTTTTTTGTGGCACTGAAGTGATCACTTTTTAATAATAACTAGCTTTGAATTGATCATTTTCAACAACGACTAGTACTAAAGTGATTACTTTTTAACTTGCTACATGACGTTGCTTAGGGGTTTTATGTGGACTGGGCATTCCAGTGAGCCACATAGAATTGACAGACTAATAAAATATGGTTATATTGGATTTCCAACAACTCATATCAGAGTTAACGCTTAAGTGATCGTAAGTGATACTTAATTTATCCGAAAAAAAAAACTTTTGGCAATAAAGTGAGTATTGTATATAACTTTTGACATTTCTACTATCCTTCTCCCAACCAAATACAACCAGAAAGCTAATGACAACGAGCATATAAGCCGAATTATTATTTTCCTTTTTTTACCATTTTTTGAAGAGGCTTGAAAATGTGGTGTTGCCGAATTATTATTTTCCTTTTTTTGAAGAGGCTTGAAAATGTGGTGTTCTTCAGTTGATGGTATCTCTACTAAAATGAAATTAGCCACTTTGTGCCACCAAAACATCCTTAAGCTTCTTAACCTGCGCATCACCAAGGAAAGTGGTGGCCTCCAACCGAACAGAGCAAGGTCTAAGATTTGAAGCCCAGGGCTCAGATTGCTGAAGCTGACTATGGCAAGAGCTGGACCTTTACCGGCATTCAATTGGAAGTGCAATGGTCCCCGAGGGAAAATCATGCTTTCGCTTCTGTTGAGGTTCTTCAAGTAGATCGCACTCGCCGACTACGAGGTAAACCCAGCACAGGTCGACCCTTGGAGGACGATGAGGACCTCCAAGCCGCCTGGGTGCGTGCATCAGGATGACCACGCCGGGAGCTTCTAGTTCTATGTGGCGGTTCCCTCTTCATACTCGACCACCTCCACTCCACCGGTAGTGGCTGCTCATCTCTGATTGCCAACCACCGTAGACTCTTCGCATTTGAACGTCAGAGAATAGAGCAGAGAGTATAGGGAAGGAATTCTCATGTTTAGTTGTGATTCTCTCTCTAATTCCTTTATGAATAATTACTCCTCTCTCCGCCACTGATTGCCGTTGCAGGCCACTTCCCAATACCCCAAGCTTCGTAGCCATAGGAAGTGCTCTGTTCGCCCCTCTTTTCCAGCCAAGGTCATCGAAGTGCTGGATTCTCCTTCTCCCTCCTTTAGCAGGTAGCAATGTCTCGTGCTACAATTCTTGAGGCCTCACTCCTAGGGGTGATCATGGTTCGGATTGAGCCGGTCCAGCACCTAATCCAAGGACCAACCCACATAGTGTTGATCCTCAATTTTTGAGATCAAAGACCGATCCGGTTGAGCCTAGGACCGAGGACCAAACCGACCCTATGGGTTCGGTCCGGTTCAAGGGTAAATCCGGGACCAATCGATAATTTTTTTTTTTTTTTTTTTGTATTCCTTGAAAACAACAAACATATTATTTCAAATTACATATCAATCAACAGGGGCGAGCCGCAAGACAAGGGCGAGACGAGGGCAAGCCGTGAGGTGAGCAGCAAATGGTGAGCGTTGCTCATGAACGAAGAGGGTTTCTAATTAGGGCTTTGCATTCTACTAATTTACTCAGCGACGAACGAGGTTAGGGAAGAGAGGTGAGCAGTGTGGGCGTTGAGCGGCATAGGCATTGAGTGGCAAGCGGGGCGAGCGTCGAATGGCCAGGGGCAAGCGGCACAGGCATTGAGCGACGAGCGGCGAGCGAGGCAAGCATTGCGTGGCGAGTAAGGCGAGATTGCTCACGAGCGAAAAGTTGTTTCTTTCAAGTAAAAATTGAAGTGGATAAAAAAGAAAGGAGAACAAGAGTATTGGAGGAGGAGGAGGCTGTTTGATGCCGTTTAATGCCGTTTAATACCGTTTAAGTTAGGATTTGCTCTTTAGAATAGATATAATAATATTATCTATAATATATATATATATATATAGGATTTTTCCGAGTTAGATGAATTCTAAACTCCCACTACCGAGAACCAACCCGCACAGTGTTGATTCAGAGACCTCAGGACTAAAGACCAACCCAGTCCCCCTAAGAATCAAACCAGGACTGACAGGGTTGGGCTAGTCTAGGGTCGGTCTAGGGTTGACCCTGATTGACTTTGGACCGATGCTCATCCTTATCACTCCTTTGATTTTATCACCAATTGCGGTCAGCTACCACTCTTCGTCAAGGTACATTTGCATGCTTTGTTTCTGCTGAAGGTAGGGACCGAGCGCTTGATTCCACCAGCGTGAAATCCGGTCGCGTTCAAGCCTTTGTGATGAGTTTGGGTACGACCGCTCTCTTATTTCTACATCCATATCCTCTGGCCGAAATGTCTACAATCTGTTTGATGAAATTCTTGGACGAGATCACTGTGAGTTCTGATTCTGATGCTAACTGAGAGCTTTCATTTGCTTGATCGAGACATTGTTTTCGTTGATAGGCTTTCCATGTATTTCATT
Source organism: Eucalyptus curtisii (assembly GCA_017140595.1). Lineage (NCBI taxonomy): Eukaryota > Viridiplantae > Streptophyta > Magnoliopsida > Myrtales > Myrtaceae > Eucalyptus > Eucalyptus curtisii. The sequence continues at coordinate 16,058,300 of CM029502.1, forward strand.
TCCTTTCATTTCAGAATTTAGTAGCCATTCATTTTAGAATTTGTTATTGAAATTCTTGGATTAGATGCGAATCAAGTGTATGCATGAGACGAAACTGATAACTGAGTATTCCAGAACTTAGACCGAGGGCATCTTGAACGACAATGAATTGACCCGTGCACAATTACCTCTCGTGCTTCACTATTCGATCCATATTTGTTGTGCTGAATTGCAAACATATTATGAAAAAAATGTTGCTGGTTAGCTCTATGTGTGTGTTGAAATCGCGAGTATATTGAGCGAATGCTACTATCGTGAATACCAAATGCATGCTGCAAGAGCATTGAGTTGCTAGTCAAGTCATAGTATGCGCATTCATTTTGAGCACGCTGTGTTACTGATTGGTTCATCTTCGTATGCGTTGAGTTGCTGATGTGCTCAATGTGTTGTGTTCGCTCCGATGCGTTGTGTTACGGATTATGTATATTCTGTGGGCGTTTGCTATTCGTATGTCCTGGTATGTGTAATTGGGTCATTGATGTGCTGTTTGCTGATAAAAGTACTTACCATAAACTAAAATTTAAAGACTTCTACCATGTGGGAAACATAAGTTATTGGAATATTTAAATAATAAACGACACATTAATTCGACAGCATATGTTTTTAGAATAATTTACAATGCTCCTACAAAATTTAATACCGCATCAAAACAAGAAATTTTGTATTCAAATTTTTCAAAATCCCTTATTTGCCTCTTCTAATATATACTTCCACTCTTTAGTATTAGGCCAAAGTCTAACTTATGTCAGGAGGGGCATTAAAATATCAAAAGAATGCATTCATCTATCGGTTTAAGATTTTAGGTTAGAATAGTTGGTAGTACTTCCACAAATTTTAACAAAGTTAAAAAAGAATTTGTTGCAAATATTGACAAATAACAACATACTTGTACTTGTAGATATATAAGTCACTTCATTAAAAAATGAATATTAAGCTCAAAATACTGATTAAGTACCATATGATGAGGAGAAATTCCTGCCTTGCACATGGGCCGGGGTGGGGTTAGTGTAGGAGGAAAATCAATAGAAGAAATGACTAACCTCTTTGATGCATAATGAACAATTTACCCTAGAACAAACGTTGAATTACAGGTGAATCAAACAATATGACTTCACGATGGTCTGAATGCAATCACGAGGAAAACATCCAATTTCCATAGCATTAACGCCAATTGTCTTCTCAAATGAGTAATGGAATGCCTTTTTGTTTCTTTGATGGAAAGAGGAGAAGAAGAGAGAACAGTTTCTTTCTGAACATTTTTTCTGTCAACCAATCCAATGGTTATCTTCTAAAGTTATTTATTGACTCCCTTCATACCCTTTCAAAAGGTGTATCTCCATTATAGTATATCAAGACGAAACGGTGTGTCTTAATCGCACCCCATCATGGATATACTAATAAAATATAACATCTCTCACTTGGACATGATGGGCTTGATAGCGCTCTATCAAGAATATAAGGCATTCAACATTCATCAACTTTAGAAACAATTTATATTGGCAAGAAAGCCGTGTGACCAGTGAATGCATCTACACTCGGGAGCTCAAATTATGCACTTGTTAGGGATGATTTAATGGCTATAAACCTAAAAAGAAATAAATAATTGATATCTCACAATGCCTCGGAAATATTTTGCTACATCAATTTAAGTATACATATCCCTTAAAGGCTATACTTGACTATTCTCATAACATAATGTATTTATAATTATATTTAAAACCACAAAAGGCGATATAATTGATCGACCAATAAATAAATGTGGTAGATGTAAAATAATAATAGTTTTCCTTCGCACTCATGTCTCTCTCCATTTTAAAACAACCGCTTTCCTAGACATGTCCCATAAAGCTATATCTATTCATGACCGCCGGTAACTTGCTAAAGTAGCAACATTAGTCTTTCACTTCAAGAACATAGTCAAAAGTAACATAGGGTATAAAATGAGATAAATTATAAATTACCTCAATGACTCACGCGATGAAAAAATAGGGATAATTTCACTCACATTCTCTTGTCGGTCGTACAATGCACATGTAGTATGAATTTCATGCTATAGTGGATTTCTCTTTCTATAAGAGCATATGTCATCTATTTAATACATCCACTATACGGATCTTAGCCTAAATATAATCACGTGCATCTCGCGTACTCAAGTTTAGCTCGCTTTCTACAGCGCCCAATTAAGTACTCGCATCCGGCATTTTTTAGGCATATATGATTGTGGGACTATCATGTTCGGTCTTATCATATACAAATTACATACCTTATCTTGACTTCAATTAAGAGAACATATTATTTTATATACTAAATTTGCTCTTCAGTATTTATTTGTACATAACGTCTCGTCTCAACTTGCTAACTATAGCTCTTGAGGTGATTGCTCGTGTGAGTGGGCCAATCATTGCCTGCTGACACACTTTTCAATAATATATGTGTGTTTGTGCTAGTCTCGTAATGGATTTATATTTATTGATAAAATATCAAGTCACTAAAAACAAACAAGTATAATACATATGTTCACATATACATAGACCAATAATCCTATATAATATTATATATTACATTCTACGTAATCCTAGAGACATCTTGTGGGTCAAAAATACATCTCTAGGAATAGCCTTCTATTAGTCGAAATGTATTGAATGATCTCTTTTTTTTTTCTGCGTTATTATATCTCTGATGAAGTTATTATTTATGTCAATATGCTTCGTCCTTCCATAATACTTGGGATCTTTCACATAGGCAATGGCTACTTGACTATCACAATAAATTACCGCTAGTCTTGGAATCTCAATGACAATATCTAAATTTTCCAAGAAACATTTTAGTCATACTGCTTCTTGCGTTGTTGCAGAGCATATAATAAATTATGCCTCCATCGTATACAAGGCCATGAATTTATATTTCTTACTATTCCAAGAAATTGCACATTCATTAAGCAAAAACACATATTCAAAAGTTGATTTACGCTCATCTAGGTCTCCTCTCTAATCAGCATATGAATAGCTTAATAGGCATAAATCATTTATTTAGTAACAAAATCGATAGTCCATGGTGTATTTTAAGTATCTTAATGTCCTCTTCACTGCTTTCCAATGTGTTTGACCAGGATTTGATTGATATCGGCTTATCAACTTCACGATATAACATATGTTGGGTTGAGTACACATCATAGCATACGTCAAACTTCCAGTCACACTCACGTAAGGAACAGTTTCCATTTCTTTATTTTTTTTTTCTTTGGAGTCTCAGGACACATCTTAGTACTTAGGCCTTCACTTTGCATGACAAGGATATCAATGAGATTACAATGATGCATATTGAAATGCTTAAGAATCTTCATTATATAAGACTCTTGTCATAAAGTAAGGAGTTTACTTGATCGATCTTTTTCGATTTTAACTCTTAATATATAAATAGCTTTTCCCATGTCATTCATTTCAAAATTGAAGGAAAATTATTCTTTTATGGTGATAACCAAAAATCTTATCATTTCCAGCCAATAAAATATCATCCACATAAAGTGATAAAATCACAAATTTATTTTCGAACCGTTTGACATATATGTAGTGATCTTCTTCGATCATCGTGAATCCAAAAGACGTTATGGCTCGATGAAAACGTACCACTGTCTAGATGACTACTTAAGGCCATATATTGAGCAATGAAGTTTGCAAACTTTATGCTCTTGACCTTTAGCTATGAAACCTATTAGTTTCTTCATATATATTTCTTTATCTAGTTCTCCATTGAGAAATACCGTCTTTACATCCATTCGATGTAATTTTAGGTTCAAATGTGCAACGATAGCTAGGATAAGGTGTATTAAGGCAAACCTTACAATTGGTGAAAATATTTCCTCATAGTTTATACCTTTTATTGAGTATAACATTTCGTTACAAAATGAGTCTTATATTTTTCAATGGATCCATTCACCTTTCGCTTGATCTTAAGAACTCATTTATTTCCAATAGCCTTGTGATTGAGTGATAAATCAACCAAGTCCTAAATGTGGTTTGCCCTCATTGACTCCATCTTATCTTCCAAAAATTTTGTCCATTCTTCCTTATCAGATGATGAGAGTCTTTTAAACAGTTTTAGGCTCAGCATCGTCTTGTGGAGCAATTATAAATGATTTCCCTTCAATCTCAAAACAACGATGGGGAATACTTTTACGATTACTTTTACATAACTGAACTTCCCTTGAATTTAGTTCGCCAAGCAATGCAACACTCCCACTAGATCTTGTATGTTGAGGTAAATTTTCGTTTCTCTCTATAACATTAGTGGGCATGTTATCAAGATCTTCAATCTCATGTAATTGGAAGTCCTTATCAATCTTACCTCTATTAGGCAAATCGGTTCTCCAAGAACGTAATATCTCGTGAGTCCATTTCGATCACACTTCCATCAACTTGTTTACATATGAACACATACCCTTTGGAATGTTCAAAATATCTTATAAAGATATATTTCTTCCCTTTATGGCCTAATTTGCCATATTTATGGGAATAATCATGAACATAAGCTGCACACTCCCAATAATGTAAATTATTTAAGTCTGGTTTCCTACTAGTCCACGATTCATAAAGGGTGGAATTGACTGATTTTGAGGACACACGGTTAAGTACATAGGCAGCAGTCAATAACGCATTTCCCCAATACGAGATAGGTAGATTTGCTTGCGCCATCATAGACCTAACCATTTTTAATATGATTCTATTCCTTCTTTTAACAACCTCATTTTGTTGCGGAGTACTGGGAATAGTAAATTATTGTACAATTTCATTTTCATCACAAAGAGCTTTGAATTATTTAGATAGATACTTACGTTCATGATCGGTTCTCAATACATTTATTGTTTTGTTCAACTGATTCGCTATTAACGCTGTCTAAAACAGTCTAATGCTTTTGACTTATGGGAGATTAGAAAGATATAACCGAAACGCATGAAATCATCTATGAAAGTGATGAACTATGAGGCTTTATGCCTTGCCCTCACTTTGAAATGGATCACAAATGTTAGAATGTATGAGTTGCAATGGAAGTTCAGCTATAGTTTCTTTACCAAATGGTTTTTTAGTTGTTTTTCCTACTAGACAATGTTTATATACGAGTATATCAACATTAGTGAGTGACCCTAAAAAGGCATTCTCTAGCTAATTTTTGCATTCTTTATAATCCAATGTGACCTAATTTAGCATGCCAAATACTTGCATCAGTCTCAACATTACTAGAAGATGCAATTAAAGAAAAATAACCATCAACATTAACATTGTGTAGATTATAGTCAGTTCGTTTAATACATGACCAGAACCATAACCTAAACAAATTGTCAACACAATCACTATGAAAATTCAATACATAACCTAGGCTAAGAAGAACAACTACAAAGACCAAGTTTCATTGAATATTTGGAGCATAGAGGATATCATGTAGGATTAGGCTTCGTCCACTACATAAAATTAATTTACATATGCCGATACCCTTCATTTCAACTCTTGAGTTATTCCCAACATATATCCATCTTCTTCCGAGCTATATCCGACGATACTCCACAAATGTTCCTCAGTCTCTAGTTACGTGGTCTATTGCTCGTGAGTCTACAGTCCATATTAGATGAGATTTAGCAAGCATTGCAATACTAGAAACAAAAGCATCACTTAAAATCATGGATTAATAGGGTACCTCTTTCAATTTAGTATATTTATGAGCAAAGTGATCAATTTTTCCATAATTGTAACGCTTTATCTTGGCCTTGTCCTTTTTCCCACCACGCTTCTTGCGTTGGAAGGTCTTAGCCTTCTTAGGTGCTTGATCAGTTTCATTCCATTTGTTGTTGAATTGATGGTTTCTTTTGTGCTTGAAGCCCAAAGCTTTATATGAACTCGATTTTGCAACATAAGTATGGGTAGAGGATCTCATAGCTATTAAACACTCATTCTCTAATTCCAAATGACGCGTTATATCGTCAAAAGTGATAGTATTCTCATTGTGCATCATTTTTTATCTTCATATGCTCCAAACTATCAGGAAGAGACTTTATTACAGCTTGAATTTGCTATTTATCAATAAGGGAGTGGCCTGTTGATTTTAGCTCGCAAATCATGTTTGACATTTCTTGAAAATGCTGCCTCATCGTTATATTTGGGCGCTTTTGGTATGTGTCAAACTTGATGGTGAGTCTTCTCAACTTAATGGCATACATACCCTCAAACTTATTTTTCAAGGGAACTGTTCGTAAAATTCTAAACGCAAGCGAACGTGTCGAACAAGTAATATAATGATGAGAAAGAATATCGTCCCACGAAGATCGATGATTAATAAACTAATTAAATACTAAAATAGATTAACTCTAAAATTTATCTAACAGATCAAAATATAATTGAGAATAAATTAAAAACAAAATTTGTATACTAATGCAGTAAATCAATTAGATAAATATGTTAGAGCATCCGATTTCACCATAACCACTAGATATGAATTTCAGATTGTTGTGAGTACAAGAACGATATCAAACATGTGATAGCGGAATTTCCTGATCTATTTACTATCCTATCTCTAGGAATAGCAAACCTACTCAGTTTATTAATCCACTATATCTCTATGTGAATTAAAATAAACATAAGTGCATGAAAAACTATGAATATTCCCGGTTTACAATGAGTCTTTTGGATCACCTTATCACCGAAAGCTACACAAATAACGCAGTATATTTCTATACACGTTTAATTCATGGTTATATATTATAATGAGCAATTGCATATTATCACTTCTCGTCTCAAACATGCACATCAGATCATTCAAGTGGTGGCCAATCACTCAAAAGCATTAAGCACAATAATATATAACTCACATGAATGAAATCAATTGTAAAACATAAATATCATGAAATTCACATCATCATAGTTAGGCTACATCGTAGCCCTAACAAAAGAAAATTAGAACATAGTAGATGAAAAAATAAAAATATAAATCAAACTCAGCATCTTGAATCAAAGAACAAGAATTCTGTCTCCACTTTCGTCTTCTCTTCAAAATACTTGAAAAACTCTCAAAACAATGAAAAAAAAAAACAATCTAGCAGAAGAACTAGCTTCAAAAAAACCTAGCTTAAACCTAGTTGCCCTCTCTAGCTCTCCTATTTATAGGAGATATCCAAGATCCTTATCTCCAAGCAATTGCGCACAAAATCAGGGAGTAAATCAGAGAATTTTGATTTGATATCTATCTCCCACTACTGCTTGATTCAAATTCTTGAGTTTTGCAATTTCTTTTCCTTATCTTCTCCATATATCATTATCCTGCATAAATAAGGAAAATTCAAATAATCAGAAGGAAATTCAAATATTTTCTCATAGATATCGCATTAATTGTTGCCTAAAATAGGTAAAATAACTCTATTTTTATAGAGTTATCAGGAACCCACATTATTTGAGCTTTATCATAACTTTCAAACCCATACATGAGATCATCTTGCATACAACTCAGCAACATGATGCGAGCAATGCTATTTTTCTTTTTCAAAACTTGATAAGCTTCATGATCTCTCCTCTATGAAACGAAGTTCCATGCTCAGGCTCATCCATAGTGTGGTTGAGGGTTTCCAAAACCTCTTGTTCCTCAAGAATATATTGAACTTTTTGGTGCCAAATATCATAATTGTCATTATTCAGTTTCTCTCCTTTATTGAGGTCAGTCACAATGGTCTAGGATGCCGAAGCCATAATCAATTACTATAACATATTAACATAATAAACACATAATCAATACTAGCATTTTTTAGAGCAACACATATTTAATTTGCAGCAAAGACAAATTAAATTAATGATAATTTAACAAAAGACACAAAAACAAAAGTTTACTATATTTCCAATCAGCTTCTATGTACGATTGTTCTACTATCATTTACTAGTTTAATTTGCACAAATTTTAAATTCTAGATGAGAATTTCGAATTCTACCAACCTACAAACTCCCACTACAAAAATAATTACATGACCTCATGTAATTTTTACATTTTTCTATTAACAGAAAAGGCATAGTATGATATGAACCAACGTACGAAAAACAATCATGCAGCAACTATAATTGAAACCGTAATTCGACACATAATAAAAAAATCAAGGATTTTCAACCATTGTTCGAGTTTGCTTGGAAATAGGATATTACAAGCATATTAAACTATATACATGTTATACAACATATACGTGTTCATTTTCATGTAAGCTAACTTCTGTATTTCTAAAAATATAAGAAAATACAGGTTAAAGGAATAAACAATACACTTATATCCCAAAAATACGCATACTTAGGGTTTCATACACTTTTTTATATTTTTAAAAGTCTCAAACATGTAAAATAACTATTCCACAATATAGAGCACATCCATACAAACAAAACGTCACCGACCACGTGCCGATCGGACCTCCTACACAGCGCGTGTGGCGCACTAGCGAGCTACTATGGCTCCTAGCTTGTTCGACCGGTCCAACTGGCGACCGGTTCGATCGATCCAATCGCCGGATTGGTTAACCAATTGGACCGATTGACCGATCAACCGGTTTAGGTCTCCGATTGCGTCGGGTTGGGTCGAGTCGGATCACCGATTGGTCGTCGACTAGCTAGTTGACGCCGGTGGGTGACATCATCGATGATGTCATCCGACGACTGTTGGCTAATGTTATCGATGACGTCAGCATGCGTTGGTTCGCCGATGCATGCCGCAGCTTTAGGCTGCGTGTGTGGGAGCGTCCGGCGTCCTCTGGCGGCATTCAACTCGCCATTCAACTCATCTAGATGAGTACTTTCATCTTGTATATTCAAAAATTTATTTTGACCGAAAAAGTATTGCAAAAATTGGCCAAAACCATAGGGGTGCACACGACCTCCAAACTTGTTCTTCGCTTCGATTTGTTTTTGACGATTCATGTTGCAATTTTCGAGCAATGAGCATCCAGACGATGTGAAGTTCATCCTCTTGATCCTCATATCAAATAGCAAACGAGAAAATTCGATGGAAAAAGAAGGCACAAATCATAACACGGGCTCTAATACCGATGTAGGAAGAAAATCGGCAGAAGAAATTACTAACTTCTTTGACGAGCAATGAACAATTTATCTCGGAACAAACGTTGAATTACGGGTGAACGACGAACAATATGACTTCATGATGGTCTGAATGCAATCATGAGGAAAATATTCAATTTCCACAACATTAATGCCGATTGTCTTCTCAAATGAGTAATGGAATGCTTTTTTCTTTGAGGAAAGAGGAGAAGAAGAGAAAATAGTTTCTTTCTGAACGTACTTTCTACCAACCAATCTAATGGTTATTTTCTGAAATTATTTATATGACTTCCCTTATATCCTTTCAAAAGGCGTCTCTCCATCATAACATATCAAGATAAAACGGTGCATCTTAATCGCATCCCATCATGGACATACTAATAAAGTACAACAATAGATATGATTGGCCCCTCCCCATGGACCCATCTAGACCCGCGATCCTATGTCTAGATGGTGGAGATTTCTAGTATTAACCTTCTTCCTTTATATAAGTTGTATTACTTTGGTAATATAAAATTTCTTATTTTCAACGTAGATTTTAATATAACATGAATACTTCCAATACTTCATTTCTTTTTCTCATCAATTTATCATGGCAAGTTTTTAAACTAAATTATATCCTAAAGGATCTAAGAATCACAAATTCGTTTTTTTTTTTTTTTTTTCACATAAATGATTGTTTCAACTCATAAAACTTTTTGAGAGGCTTGTTGAAGAAATATTTTTTAATCTTGAAGTTATTATCAAGTAGGGCAAGTGTAACGGGGAAATCTGCATTCTTTCTTGGGATTGCAGGATGGAGCTCATAGATGTCGCCGCGCAGGACATGGGCCGATGATAGGGCATCTCTAAGAATAGTGGAGCCAAGATGCAATCCCGCGTCTCCACTTTGCAATTGTGCACTTGCCAGTCCCATTGCCACCCCTATGGGCCGATGATAGGGCATCTCTAAGAATAGTGGAGCCAGGATGCAATCCCCGATCTCCACTTTGCAATTGTGCACTTGCCAGTCCCATTGCCACCCCTAATTCACATGCAATAATATTTTCCATTCGAGCTAATAAACTATAAATAGAAATATCAATACAGTAATTATAGCACAGACCAATAGAGTAAAAGGAAAAATTTCCATAGACGGCTTTATACACTGTTGATTTTGATGGTTAATGAAGATAATAAGCAGTTAAAACTCTTAAATCAATGGTGGATAAGACTGACTGTGAAAAAGAAAATTTGCAACTCACCTTGCATGCGCTAATATTCCATATTAATGATATAACTACTTATCAAGAGAAGAGTGAAAAGACCAAATAGCACCTCATTCGCAAGTCTTATTAGCGTAAGCAACTTAGGTGATAAAATGGGAAAAGAGTGACCCTGAGGTGATCAAAATTATATAATATATAAATGCTCTCTGGCCAGATCCTACGCACCCAATTCGGTCGGTATGGAGTTCAACTCCGCCGGAGCACCTTCAGATAGAAAAAGAGCAGACGGACGTCCATGATCTTATGAGTCGTTCGTGTCAAATGCATTCGATAGAAAATCGGTCGAAGTGCTGAAATTTGCATAGCAATCTCTCCCAGAGGTCGAGCCTAGCTCCGCTGAGAAAGTGAAACGGCATAACAGACAATGCTCTCAATGGGGATCCCTTAGCGTTGGATATCGGCGCAGCAAATGGAGACATGAAGCAAGTATTCAGCGCCGGGAACCACACGACCTCCTTGGAGATAGTGTTGCGACCCTCTCGAGAGAGATCAAGTGAACGGATCATCCCCTCCGTAATTTTCTTCTCTATTGGATATGCTTTCAGCCAAGCTCTCTTGATTGTTTGTGTTCTCTACAGCTGAATCAAATCGTCCCCAAGTGCTCTCTGCATGGAAACTGAGCCTGTGATTTCGCCGGTAGCGGCAGTGAAATGTCGGTCATTACATCATCCGTGATGTCTGGCGTTCTCTTCAACTTCGGCTAGCCAGAACGGGGAAAGCATAGTGAGATGAAAATCCAGACATGTGATCGACTTTGAAACTCAATCAGAATAGAAATGGCCTGGTGGTAATGAAGCGAATCAATGTCGGCCACACGCCTTGGAGGCCAGTGCGCGACGTTAGAGGCTCCAAAATAACAAGACGCGATTTGGCTTGACTGAATAGCGCAACTCTGTTGGCCTAGCAATCCACAGCGGCAACGAACAAACAGCGAATTTATCAACGGCCGAAGAATGTTCAAGGTAGAATACTTAGATTGGCACTCCTACAGCCACGACGACCCATCTCAGCCTCAGACAATACGGAGATCCCAGAGGGATTTTGTACTCGCCAAGCGATGACGAATTTTCGTTGCTGCCACTCTCCCCGTTTTCTTTGTGTGTTATCTTTTACTCGTAGTTTCTCTCCAGATCTCTCTTGGCTGTTGCTTTCCATCCCAGCGAATGTTCAGTTTTGAGCAATCAGCGATTCTGGCAAGTTGGGCATTTTATACTCCAACAGGGCGAACCACAGCAGCGACGCAGAAACAGAGTAGAACAGAGCAGAGCAATACCACGCCGCCATGAAGTGAGTCGCCCGCGGAAGACTCAAATCAAGGAAAACCGCCAAACAGGGAGCTGTCAATCCATCTCTGCAAGGGAAATTATAGGCAAAACCAGCACTTCCATGGCAGTCTCTGAGGCGTGGGATGTGTTGGATATATTGTTAATATAATCCAAAAATAATATGTTCACATACAAGCCCAATAGGTAAAAGCACGGTTATTTGGGTCCATATGAGCCGGAGCTCAATAACTTGCATATATAAACTCTAGGTTTCTCTATGCTGGAGGTAACACTGTTGAGCGTTCCAAACTTGACGTCTCTTGGTGTAATACTTCAAGTAACCGCTTTTTCTCTCTCAAAACCCATAACCTCCAACAATCTTGAAGTATTATGTTCGTGTGTTGGATTTGAGCGAGTAAGGTGTCTTCTTGAAGATTTCGTCAAGATGAATGGGTGTATTTTACTTTCGATTTCGACGGTGGTATTGGCCGGGATCTAAGTTTGAAGATTCGGGTGACCGAAATCTTTGATTCCAAACCCAAAAGTTATAGCCAATTTTAGAGAGTGAAACCACTTGGGCTTTGTTCTACTCGTCGATACGAACGTTTTGAGTGGTCACTCGCGTTGATCGGAGGTCGGACGGAGAAGTTACGGCATCCTGAAGTTTCATATGAATTTCTAGCGAATTTCGGGGACGAAATTTCCAGCGAATTTCAGCGGCGGAAATTTCCAGCGAGTTTCAACGACAAGGGCAGTCCATCTTAAGATTTTTGGGTGCTCCAGATCTATTTTTGGGGTTTGTTTTGGCAAATTCCATCTCTATAGAGTGGTTTGATCAAGGTTAGGAGAGTTATTCGACTTTGTGGCTCCGAGAACTCCAAGGTGCATTCTTTCTAACACTTTGCTCTGATTAAAATGACAAAGCGTAGTTCCTATGATATTATAAAGCTGCAATCGTTTGATGTACTGAATTTCATGGCTGGAAATTACATGTTCAATTTGGCATGAAAGAACGTGACATATTCTATATTGTATTAAGTGATTTTGCATCTACCATTGAAGATGTGGATGACTATCAATGGAACAAAGATGAGGATTTTTGTAGAGATTACTTGTTGAACTCTCTAAATCCTAATCTAGCTATGACTTATAGTGAGTATAAGACGGCGAAAGAGATATGGGATCACTTGAACGCTCAGTTCCAAAAACAAGAGGGGCTCTCTAAAACTCTCCTAGCGGATAAATTCTTTGATTTTAAATTCACTATGAATTCAAGCATCACCTCTCAGTTAGTTGAATTTGAGAACATGAGGAACAAGTTGAAAGATGATAACTCTTATATGTCCGATAATCTCTTTGTTGGTCTTGTGTTAAGCAAACTACCAACTGAATGGAGTTCTTTCAAGACTAAAATGCACAGACTGAAGGTACAGATGGGACTTGATGAAAGAGATATATTCACATTGAGGATTAAAATATTACTAGGAAAAGTTTGGAACAAGTAGGACAACAAAAGTCAGTTGCCAACTTAGTTTCACACTCCAATAAATCTCATAAAAAGTTCAAGTCACAAAAAGGTGAATCCTCTTTACAGTTAGAGGCCAAAAAGACTATCTTCCAAAAGAAGAAGAAGGGCAAGTGCCATAACTGTGGAAAGTGGGGTCACTGGGCAACAGAGTGTAAGTTACCAAAGAAGCCAAAGAATGACACACCATAGAATGAGGCCAATATGCTAATTAGAGGATCTGAGCCTCAAGCCTTCATTGGAATGATGAATAATGGAAAGGCTAGTGTCTGTTCTGAGTGGTGGTTGGACAGTGGCGCTACTTGTCATGCTACAAATGACAAGAACTTACTCACTGAGGTCACAGAAGTGAAAGACACTGTGGAAAATTGCAATGGTGGTGAGGCAAAGGTGACTTATGTTGGAACTGCAAATTTGGTGCTTTCTTCAGGTAAATTACTAGCTCTAAAACATGTTAGAGTAGTACCTTTACTTAAAAAGAATTTGATATCTATGAATTTACTTGATAAAGCTGGTATGTCTTTTTCAACTATGAATGGTAGAGTAACTTTATCTGTTAACTCATATTATTTCGGTTGTGCATTCATGGTTAATGGTATGTATAGGTTGAGTTTAAATACTGATAGCATAAACCATGTGAATTCTACTTTGATTGATCCAAAGTTGCTACACAATAGACTTGGACATGTGAATTACAGGAAAATGCAACATCTAGCTAAAACTCACAACATTCCATTAGATACTTCTATTCGATTTGACAAGTGTGAAGTGTGTGCACAGGCTAAAATCACTAGAAAATCCTTTAAGTTGGTTTCTAATAGCACACAACTTCTTGAGTTAATACATTTTGACATTTGTGATTTTAGAAATTACATTACTAAAGGCGGTCGGAAGTATCTAATAACATTCATAGATGATTTTTCTAGATATTGTCATGTCTATTTATTGAAATCGAAAGATGAGACTTTTGAAAAATTTAAGATTTTCAAGTCTAGAGTAGAAAATCAACTTAACTTGAAAATTAAGAGGTTTATGAGTGATATAGGAGGAGAATATACTATGTCAAGGTTCAGGGAATTTTGTGCTTCAGAAGGTATAATACTTGAAACCACTGCTCCTTATTCACCCCAATCAAATGGTGTTGCAGAGCGTAAGAATAGAACATTAACTGAAATGTTAAACTCTATGTTACTTACAGCTGGCATGCCTTCCTCCTATTGGGGAGAAGAAGTTTTAACTGCTAATCACATCTTGAACATGTTGCCGCACTCTAAGTTGTCTATGACACCTTATGAGATATGGCATAAGTACCCTTGTAGATATGATACTCTTAAGACTTAGGGATGTATTGCTTATGTAAGCATACCAGATCCTAAGAAACCTAAGGTGGGATCTAGAACCATTACTTGTGTATATCTAGGTAGTGCGAAAGATAGTGCTGCAAATAGATTTTTAGATCTATATACTAACACGGTGATAGAATCTAGAGATGCGGTGTTCTTCGAAAACAAGTTTCTCGAGAGATCAAGGCTTGAATGTTTCGGATCTACGAGATATGATTTCAGAATCTCCCGTAGAATCAAGCGGGCCCTTCGACACTAATTCCACACGAGTTGGCTATTGAACCAATTCCAGTAAGAGTATCTACAAGAGAGAGAATTCCCAAAAGTTTTGGTGAGGATTTTGTTGCTTACCATCTTGAGGATGATCCATTCTCCTATCAGGAAGCAATGAGATCTAAGGAATCTCTACTGTGGGCAGAAGCCATAGATGATGAAATGAGCTCTCTGCTGCAGAACCACACTTGGCAGCTAGTAAATTTGCCAAAAGGGGCTAAAGCTATAGGCTGTAAATGGGTGTTGAAGAAGAAACTGAATAGTGATGGATCAATAGCCAGATACAAAGCACGTTTAGTAGCTAAAGGCTATAAACAACAGAGTGGAATAGACTATTTTGATGTTTATTCACCTGTGTGTCATCTATCAACTATAAGAATTCTTCTTACCTTGGCATCTATTGAACACTTTGTAGTGCATCAAATGGATGTAAAAACAGCTTTCTTAAATGGGGAATTAAATTAGGAAATTTACATGGAACAACTGAAAGGATATGTTATGAAAGGTCTTGAGGACAAAGTTTGTAAATTGAATAAATCCTTGTATGGTCTTAAACAAGCACCTAAGATGTGGCATCTTAAATTTGACAAAGTGGTAAAGAGTTATGACTTTCAGTCTAGTTATTCAGATAAATGCCTTTACCATCGTTATATGTCAAATAAGATAGTCATCATTTGCTTGTATGTTGATGACATGTTAATTCTTGGTTCCGATCATTTTGTAATGAGTGACGTGAAAGCTACTTTAGCTAAAGAATTTGACATGAAAGATCTTGGTATTGCTAATACCATTCTTGGTATGAAAGTAAGCTTTAAACGGTAAGTTATCTCCCTTAGCCAGACTCATTATATTGAACAGCTACTTTCTACTTGGGGATACGATAAGTGTAAACCGAGTGAGACACCATGTGATTATAATAACAGACTGAGTCCTAATGAAGGGACCAGCGTTGATCAGTTAAAATACTCGAAACTGCTTGGTAGTCTCATGTATGCTATGAGTTGCACTAGACCCGACATAGCCTTGACAGTTGGTATACTGAGTCGTTTTACTAGTAATCCTAGTAAAGAGCATTGGGATGACGTTGATAGGCTGATGAGATACCTTAAAGGTACTAAAGATTATGCTCTCTATTATTCTGGTTATCCTCCAACTGTATTGCATTGTCGTCTATGGAATCAGAACTTTTTGCTTTAGCCTCAGCCGGCGAAGAGGCAGAGTGGATAAAGAATCTGATTATGGATATTCCTTTGACTCGACTAAAGATTAATTCTTTGAACCTATTTTGTGATAATTGAGCAGCTGTCCAAGTCGTCAAGAATGCTCTCTTTAATTCAAAGAGAAGACATGTGAGACTGAGATATGCGTTGTTGAATTATCTGAGAGAACAAGGGGTTATCACCTTGATCGATGTGAGATCGAAGGATAACATAGTCGATACTCTCACCAAAGGTATGCCTAAAGATCGATTATTCAAAACAGTGGGGGAATTGGGGTTAAAGACTATATAGGCAAGTCTTAACTACCATTTACTTACCTTCTAATTGTGTGTTTTGAATTATCGAATCTTCCTTTATTGGCTACAATGATAAGCACAGTTTATGTGTTTCATCGATGTTCACAGCTGCTGACTAATTTGAAAAGGGTGAGTTGTCTCATTCCAAATTTGATGAAGATGACTTTAACCTAATTCAAATGTTCTATCGGGGAAACTTGTGTCATTCCAAAGTTGATGATACAATTCAACTAGATTGGACTATCCCTTTGGTTAAATGATCTCATTCCAAACTTGATGCTAGATTATTTGACTTTAAGGAATCAGTAACTGTGACATTCCAAATTGAAACATAGAAACAATTGTTTACTTAAGAAGCCTGCTGGTCTAAAGGATTTCAAAAATTTCTCATAGAAAGTAAGTTATTAGCTACATTTCATATGGGAACTGTTAATTTCACGAAGCTTTATCATTGTCCGAAAGTTTTTGCTGAATAAATGTCGTGCGTAGCAAAATTATTTTGTTCAAAACGACCGGAAAAAAAAAATATAATATGATTTTTTTCATATCCACTCATCTACCAATAAAGAAATGTCTTGTGGAGCAGAGTAATACCGTGACTATTTGAGGCCGCCACTGTATGTGAGTATCAATAGGGATAAAGGCGAGATAACCAAGCCCCGCCGTGAAGTGAGCTGCCGGCGGAAGACTTGAAACAAGGAAAAACGCCAAAATAGGGAGTTATCAAGTCCGTCTCTGCAAGGGCAGTTTAAGGCAAAACCCGCGCTTCCATGGCAGTCACTGAGGTGCAGGATGAACGTCAAGAATTTCAGGAATGAATGAATAAAGGTTTGAACAAGAACAGCAAGCTCTTGAACGAGGAGCTAACAACAGAGCCTCTCAGCCAAACTCGTCAGAGCTGATGCCGACGATCGCGTGAGGTCGAGTTGGAGTTTCCAATGGTGGCGACGTTGCTCTAGAAACTCAGCTGGCGTTACAGTGTGGGAGCTCGGCGGAATGGTGAGGTGAGGGAGAAGAATCATCAGAGCTCCCGGACGCCGGTAGGAGAGCTCGTGAGATATAAAAGCCATAGAGAGGACCCTTCGGTCCTGTTGGCGTGTGTAGAGGAATCCAGGCTCGACAAAGGTGGAAGGTCAGGAGAGGAAGAGAGCCGGTTTCCATAAGTGGAGATGGAATTCGTCTCTCTCTCTCTCTCTCTCTCTCTCTCTCTCTCTCTCTCTCTCTCTCTCTCTCTCTCTCTCTCTCTCTCTCTCTCTCTCTCTCTCTCTGTGGACACTAAAAAAAACCAACGTCACACATTGCAGAGGGGAGGGATTCTCTGGAATTTTGCGGAGAAGACGAACGCTCAGGAGTTCCTTCCTCCTCTGGATCTCCTCCTCTGCGGTTGTATCCAATCTCGCCTTCCCCCTACGGATTCCACCATGACCAGGTCTTCTCTCTGATCCTACCTCTCCCGACTGCCACTCATGAGCACCTGCAAGAAATGAGGCACACACATGCACAGAGAGAGCGAGAGAGAGAGAACGGGAGAGTTCTGAAGAATTATGAGCTGGGTTGGATCTGATGGGCTAGAGTGATGGGCCGAAAAGCCTAAAGTGATGTAATGAATGTGGATTTATACACACTAACTATCTTATTATTATTATCATTATTATTATTATTACTTATTTTTTTTAGTAAAAGCAATGTTCGACTTGCCGGCAAAAGTTAAGGTGTCAACCATATTCAGCAGATCGTCGTAGAGGAACGAATAATTTTAAAGTAAGTTCTTCCAAAAATAATGAATTGTAAATCTGATGAATTAGTTGGACTTTTCAAATTATTTGGAAGTCATTTTTCCGTTGGTTGCACAGAAAATCTTTAGGCGATGGTTTTTTAGGAATGATAATTGAGTATGAGGCTTGATTTCAAGTATCCTGGACTCGGGTCAAGAGAAAAACTGTAATTACAGGAGTGCCAACTTAGTCGAATTAACATTTCCGCCTTTTGACTCAACCCATATATCACGACACCAGTTTTCTGAAAACCAAATCACCATCAAATCTCTCAACGTATTTGGAAAATTACCTAATCAGTCATAAACATATTTCACAAATATCAATTCAATTATAAACTTTTTGAATTTTACAAATTTAGCCCCTAATATTTACCCAAAATTCTAATGTAGTCATTCCAATTAATCTTCATCGGAATTTATTGACATAGCGGTCTAGTAATCACCGGCCTTCTGCCGTCACATGAGCGATTTTTGGTGAAAATTGACTAAAATGATTACATTAGAATTTTAAGTAATTATTTAGAATTAAATTGGCATCCATATAATATGTTTAAAACTGATTGGACAATTTCTCCCGAGATATTTAGCGTGCATTTGGTTTGCAAAAATGTTATAATAAAAACTGTCTTTTGTTTCATCTTCTACTTTCTTAATAATATGTTCGGTGAGTGAAAAAAAAAAAGTAGGAGTTTTCAACAGGAATGAAAATTATATAAATATTTTTGGTGCCCTGTATAAAATAAGGTCAATTTTGGTCATTTTCAATTTTAAGGTTCAAAGTTTAGGAAACACATCAATCGAAATATCCACCAAACGTATTTAATTGATAATTTTAGAGATGAAAACAATGAATTGGAGTCTCTCCTTCATCACCGAGGTCGAAGGTTCGAAACTCGCAGTTGCTGAAGCGTTGTAAGTGGGGGGCCACAGTGTTGGGGTCCTATGCTAGTCCCCGAGGTATCGGAGTTGGGCCCGACAGCGCCACCGGGTGGGGCGGGTCAAGGCGGAGTCCTCGGTTACAAAAAAAAAAATCAATGAATTGGAGAATTTCAATTGTATAACTATATTTTGCATGAAAGCTATCTCTTTATAAAGATTCGACCTTGAATTAAATTGAAGCTCTTTACTATTGCTTTTGAGCTCGACAAAAGTGATGTACTCATTTTGCTGATGAATTATGCAACTAAAGGCTTACAAATTGAATTGCCCAAATAGCTTTTCCAAGCTCAGGAAGCAACTTAACTTGGTAAAGACTCGACTTGATCATGGTATCAACTATCAAGGGATGGAATGAACTCAAAAAGAGGGACAAAGTCATCAAATTGAAATTTTTTACTTTTGCTTTTGGGCTTGACAAAAGTGAAGTGCTCATTTTGCTGATGAATGATACAACTAAAGGCTTGCGAATGAAGTTGTCCAAATAGCTTTCCCAAGCCCAAGAACGAACTTAACTTGGTAAAGACTTAACTTGATCTTGGTGTCAACTGTCAAGGGATGGAATGAACTTTGTAGTAAGAAAGAGAGATAGAGTTATCAAATTGAAGTTCTTCACTTTCTTTTTTGTGCTCGACAAAAGTCAAGGGATCATTTTGCTGATGAATTATATGACTAAAGGATTGCAAATTAATTGATTGAATTGCTTTTCCAAGCCTAAGGAGCAATTTAACATGGTAAAGAGTCGACTTGATCATGGTGTCAACTGTCAAGGGATGAAATTAACTCTATTGTAAGCAAGAGGAACAGAGTCATCAAATTGAAGTTTTTCACTTTTTCTTTTGGGCTTGACGAAAATGAGGTGCTTATTTTGCTAATGAGTTATACGACTAAAGGCTTGCAAATTAAGTAGCCAAAATAGCTTTTGCAAGCCCAAGAAGCAACTTAACTTGATAAAAACTCAACTTGATCCTGGTGTCAACTATCAAGGGATAAAATGAACTCTCTAGTAAAAAAGAGAGATAGTCATCAAATTGAAGTTCTTTACTTTATTTTTTGTGCTTGACAAAAGTGAGGTGCTCATTTTGCTGATGAATTACACGACTAAAGGCTTGCGAATTAAGTTGCCCGAATAGCTTTTCCAAGCCCAAGGAACAAATTAACTTGTTAAAGAGTCGACTTGATCATGGTGTCAACTGTCAAGGAATGGAATGAACTCTTAAGTAAGAAAGTGGGACAGGGTCATCAAATTGAAGTTCTTTACTTTTGCTTTTGGGCTTGACAAAAGTGAGGTGCTCATTTTGCTAATGAGTTATACAACTAACGGCTTCCAAATAGCTTTTGCAAGCCCAAGAAGCAACCTAACTTGGTAAACACTCAACCTGATCATTGTGTCAATAGTCAAAGGATGAAATGAACTCTATAGTAAGAAATAGAGAGAGTCATCAAATTGAAGTTCTTTACTTTCTTTTTTGTGCTAGACAAGAGTGAGGTGCTCATTTTGCTGATGAATTACACGACTAAAGGCTTGTAAATTAAGTTGTTGGAATAGCTTTTCCAAGCCCAAGGAGCAACTTAACTTGGTAAAGACTCAACTTGATCATGGTGTTTACTGTCAAGGGATGAAATGAACTCTAAAGTAAGAAAGAGGGACAAAGTTATCAAATTGAAGTTCTTTACTTTTGCTTTTGGGCTTGACAAAAGTGAGGTGCTCATTTTGCTGATGAGTTATACAACTAAAGGCTTGCAAATTAAGTTGCCCAAATAGCTTTTGCAAGCCTAAGAAGCAACCTAACTTGGTAAAGACTCAACTTGATCATGGTGTCAACTATTAAGGGATGGAATGAACTCTATAGTAAGAAAGAGAGATAGAGTCATCAAATTGAAGTTCTTTACTTTCTTTTTTGTGCTTGACAAAAGTGAGGTCTTCATTTTGTTGATGAATTACACAACTAAAGACTTGCAAATTAAGTTGTTGGAATAGCTTTTCCAAGCCCAAGGAGCAACTTAACTTGGTAAAGACTCAACTTTATCATGGTGTCAACTGTCAAGGGATAGAATGAACTCTATAATAAGAAAGAGAGACAAAGTCATCAAATTGCAATTCTTTACTTTTGATTTTGGGCTCGACAAAAGTGAGGTGCTCATTTTGCTAATGAGTTATACGACTAAAGGCTTGCAAATTATAACTCATAAAGGCTTGCAAATTGAGTTGTCCAAATAGCTTTTGTAAGCCCAAGAAGCAACTTGACTTGATAAAGACTCAACTTGATCTAGGTGTCAATTGTCAAGGGATGGAATGAACTCTGTAGTAAGAAAGAGGGATGGAGTAATCAAATTAAAGTTATTTACTTTTGCTTTCAAGCTTGACAAAGTGAGGTGCTCATTTTGCTGATGAATTATACGACTAAAGGCTTGCAATTTAAGTTGCTTGTATAGCTTTCCAAGCCCAAGAAGCAACTTAGCTTGGTAAAAGCTCAACTTGATCATGATGTCAACTATCAATGGATGGAATGAACTCTATAGTAAGAAAGAGAGACAGAGTCATCAAATTGAAGTTCTTTACTTTTGCTTTTGGGCTTGACAAAAGTGAGATGCACATTTTGCTGATGAATTTTACGACTAAAGGCTTGCAAATTAAGTTGCCCAAATAGCTTTCCCAATCCCAAGAAGCAACTTACCTTGGTAAAAACTCAACTTGATCATGGTGTCAACTGTCAATGGATAGAATGAACTCTATAGGAGGAAAGAGGGACAGTCATCTTAAAGTATTGGTTTCATTACTAAGGACTAAACCTAATGGTCTGTGGCACCAGAACATGAGGCTACTTGCCCACTAGTCATCTTAAAGTAAGTTATTAGCTATATTAGATGTGAGAAAGCGATATCATTGTTGAAAAACTACTAATAAATAAATCTTTTTTGTAGTATTTTTTTTCAAAAGATTGAAAAGAAATAATACGGTTTATTCGTATCCACTCATCTCACCCATAAAGACATGAAGGACATCACAGAGATTTGTATATGCTATAAGGTAAACATTTTTTTATTGACAATTACTATGTAAAGAAAAAATTATGTCAAAATTTTTTTTTTTTTCACTTTTCAATGAATAATTATGACCAAAGAAACATGCCAAGAGTTACCCGACCGTTGGCTAACGTTTATGCCTGGACTCATTATACTAGCCACACCGCTCTCGCTTTAATAGACGAGTATTAATAAGTATCTTAATAGCATTTTTTTTTCTTCAATGTTGAGAGCATGTTTGAAACTTTTGTTTATTATAAAACTTTCCTATAGATGTTTAAGGAAACTTAATAAATGAAGAATTAAAACAACCTATAATTTTTGACATCAATTACAGGCATGTAAGCATATTTCTACTTTAATTTTCTTGTGCATTGGAAAAGGTTCATTTTGAAAGCTAAGCTAGTAAGGTAATTATACCCCTACGTAATTATAGGGTAAAATTGTTGATTACGGAAAATTAACATTGATGGAGGAAATAAAATAAAATTACTCATTCATCAAAATTAGACAAGATTAACACACACACACACACATACATACATACATAGAGAAAACACCAAATAGTGTGTGTATGTATTACTCTCGTCTAATTTTGATTTATGAGAATCACATTACAAGTATCACAAATATCTTCACCGTATAATATAATTTTTAATAATCAATTTGCTTTCTCTAGCTGTTACGTAACATAATACGGGGTGGTAGTTGTAAATAGGATATATATATATATATATATATATATATATATCCAAATAATCAAAAGATTCACTTTATTGCGAAAATATAAAAGATAAGAGGATGTGTATCAAAACCATAAACTCCAATTTAAAGATCTCTACCAAGTGGGAACACAAGTTGTCAAATATTTAAATATATTCATCTATTTGTTTAAGTTTTTGAAATAAGCAGCTGCTCCCATAAATTTTTATGTGACATCAAAATTTCACATTAAACAATAGCTCCATTTATCTACATAAGCTTTTTCATTCGAATAGTTGATATTATAGAGGTGTTAAAAAGAGTTCATTGCAAATACAAACAAATGACATGTACATAGATAAATAGATCACTTTATTAAAAGGATTACCATATTAATTTTGAAGTCTTGATTAAATGCCACAAATGGAACTGGTGTGCTGATTCACATTAAGTATGGCAAGTTACTCTCCCTACCAAAGAGTTTTGAGTGGATATGGGACGAAATTTCCTATTCTGCCTGTAGGGCAAAGGAATCCGCCCCGCCCCGCCCCGCTTCAAGAACTAGCCCAAAGGGTGATCCTATATCTAAAACATGGAGATTTCTAGTATTAATCTTGTTCCTTTACATAAATTGTATTATTTTTTTAATATAATGTTTCTCATTTTCAAAATTGATTTCAATATAATTTGACTACTTCAAACCCTTTTCTCATCAATTTTTCGTGGAAATATTCCAAACTGAATTTATGGTAATGGATCTAAGGATTCCAAATTCATATATATATATATATATATATATATATTTTGCCCATATGATTTATTCAACTTGCAAATTTTTTAGAGAGTTCATATAATTATGCTTTTTAAAGAATTTAATGGAAAATTTTTTATCTTGAAATTAATTGAACCTGCCCGTCTTGTCCCAGCGCTACCCACCCCTATTTTACGTGTAGTAGTATTTTCCGTTCCAACTAATAATTCAAAAATAATAAAAAATTAATGGAGTAATTACAGCTTACACCGGTGGAGTAAAAGAAATTTTCCACGTGCGGCCTTATACAACCGTCGGTTTTGATGGTTAGTAAAGAGAGTGAGCGGTTAAAACTCTTAAATCAAGGATGGACAAAGATTGTTTGCGTAATTCCTTTTTTTTTTTTTTGACACTTGCACTACATTCGCTAATTTTCATATAAATGATATAACTAATCAAAAAAAGAGTGAAAAAAAAAAAAAAAAAAACAAAGAGTACCTCATTCGCAGGTATGATTAGCGTAAGCAACTCAGGCGATAAACTGGGAGTAGAGTGACCGTAAGGGGATCGAAATTATATAATATATTAATGCTTTCTGGCAAGATCTTACAGATACAAAAAGAGCGGGTGAACATGCATGGTCTTCTGAGTCGTCCGCATCAAATGCATTCGAGTAGAAAATCGGTGGAAGCGATGACATTTGTATAGGCAATCTTTCCCAGAGGTTGAGCCTAGCTCCGCTGACAAAGTAAGACGGCATGAAGGACACTGCTCTCGATACCGATCCGTTAGTATTGGCTGGACTGAACAGCGCAACCCTGTTGGCCTGTTAATCCACAGTGGCAACGAAAAAACAGCGAGTTTATCAACGGCCGAAGAGTATCCAAGGTAGACTACTTCAATTGGGACTCCTACAGCCACGACCATCCATCTTAGGCTCAGGCGATACGGAGACTCCAGCGGGGATTCTAAACCCCTTCGATGAAGAGTTTTTGTGGCTACCACTCCCCCTGTTTTCTTTTTGTGTTTTCTTTTCCTCCGTATCTTCTGTTTCTCTCCAGATTTGGTTGGGCTGTGGCTTTCCATCCCAATGAAAGTTCAGTTTTGAGCAATCAGCGATGGTGGCAAGCTGGGTGTTCTTTACTCGCAACAACAGGGCGAATGACAGCAGCGACGCAGAAACAGAGCAGAACAGAGCAGTGTAATACCATGGCTATTTAAGGCCAATTTGACGGTTACGGGAGGTGCCGCTGTATGTGTGAGCATTATTGGAGATAAAGGCACGATGACGAAGCACCTCTGTGAAGTGAGTTGCCGGCGGAAGGCTCGAATCAAGGAAAAACGCCAAGACAGGGAGTCCATCTCTGCCCGGGCAGTTTTAGGCGTAACCAGCATTTCCATGGCACTCACTGAGGCGTGGGACGAGCGTCTGGAGCTTCAGGAATGGATGAATAAAGGTTTGAACGAGAAGAGCAAGCTCTTGAACGGCAAAACTAGAGGATCCGAAAATGGAGCCTCTTGACCAAACTCGTCCTAGCCGACACCAGCGATCGCCTGAGGTCGAGTAGGAGTCGGAAACTGTGGCGACGTTGTTCTGGAAGCTCAGATGGTGTTACAGTGAGGAAACCCGGCAGAATGGTGAGGTGAGGGAGAAAAATCATGGGACCTGATGCCAGAGAGTGGACCCTTCGGTCTTGTGGACGTGAGTAGAGGAATCCAGGCGTGACGAAGGTGTAGCTAACCAGTAGAGGACTGGTATATATTCCCAAGGATAAACTATTTTACACTCAAGTAATCCAACTGCCATAAAAGTGGGAAAAAAAAAAAAGATATGCTTGCTTGTTGTAATTGTAGAGGCTCTCCTGTAATTTAAGGAAGGTAATTGTATATAAGGAAGGACTGAGCTCCCCCAGGGAGACTAAAACTCTTCGATAACTGAATATCTTACCCATATTTTGCATTCTCCGTTTGCTTCGTTGTTGAAAGACTAACCAGGAGAGCAATCCAATGGCGCCAGACCCAGGTGAGAAACAAGGAAAATCGATTCATGTAGAACCAACAGGAGGTATCTGTTCAAGTTCCGAGCGAGAAAAATTGGGGTATAGGGGATATGGTCTTAAAATATTCTAGAGCTTGTACTTTTCTTTGCTTTGTCATCGAACAAACATAACCCTGACCTTGGCTGCGAAAAAAGAAAAGAAAGAGAAAATCAGTTTGAGAAGGACTTTGTGCTCACTTTTTCTCCCACATTTATTAAAGATGTTCGTTTAAGCGTTCCATCAGCTTCTTCTCAATCCAGAGGTGCTCTAAGTGCATTATCCCCGAAAGAGTTATTTCATTGTGAAATTAATATTTGGAGCGGATCTTCATGAAATTGTTCTTTGCTGGACACTTCTCAATGTCTGCAAGGAAAAAGTACTAACTTAAATGGCCTGAAAAGTACTCATCAATTGCAGAAATATCGGGAAACGTAGTGGATGAACCCTACTACCGACCATTGTTGCAAGCCGCATTCAGGGGCGATTGGGAATTTGCTACAAGATTTTTCAAACGAGATGCTGCTTCAAAGACGGTCAAAATAACAAGCAGATCAGAAACAGTGCTTCACGTAGCCGCTTTGAGCGCACAAGACCAATTTTTGGAGAACCTGGTTGAGCTCTTGTTTCCATATCCGAAGGCGTTTGAAGAGGTTGATTGTGATGGCCGCACAGGCCTCCACAATGCTGTCCTCTCTGGAAGGATAAGGATGGTCAAGGCATTAGTTAGAAGTAATCCTAAATTGACGCAACTTGCAGATAATGATGGACGTGTTCCTTTGGATATAGCTGCTGTGGAAGCTTCTATGCATAAGGAGATTGCCCGGTTCGTGGCCAAGCATACGACAGATGATGGTCCCTTAGCAATTGAGACCATTATAGATCTTACCTACGCTGGTCATTATGGTACGATCACCATTGGTCTTTATCTCAATTCCATCTGTTTTTCCCTTCATTCTAGACTTAGCCTATTTTCTTGATCAACATTGTTGGTCAATTCGGACAGATATCACCCTTCGTCTAGTTGGGCGGCACCCTCGCTTTCTTACCATGAAAAGCACAAAGTATGGTGGAGAATCTTTACTGTGGGCGTTGGCAACGATGGAATCTCACTTTCCCAGCGGAACCAGCTTCAGTGTTGTGGAAGCATTGATATACAAATGTTCGTACTTTCTGCACTCGCATCTCTTCATTTTACTGATTCCCTTCAAGGTGATCATAACTGGCTCATCGCCTACTCTTTTGTTTCTGAACTGAAGGTATACCGGTGAACTTGAGCTACAAACCAACAAATAAAAATTTGGATCCGGGTGGGTATGCATTTTTGCTATTTGGGCACTATCTTCAGATCTGCCATGATTTTGGACTTTCAGTCAATTTTCTTAAATTGATTCCCTCCGTACTAGCAAAAGAAACGCGACATGATTGTTTCTTTGTAGGATATATTCTAGTTCCTTGACCTAGTTTTACTTAGACAGTGGCCTGAAATCGAACTACTTTTTGCATCAGCTATCCATTGGGAACCACATACGATTCAACCAAGTGCATAAGTATCATACAACTTAATTGATTGGACAATATAGCGAATGAATTACAAGGTCTTACAATGATTTATATCTAGTGATTGAGCTCTCTCTGCAATTTTATTGTAGCGCTTCAATGGCTTACAAGATCACTTTGGAATGCCGCCAAATTGCAGGTACGCCTCCATTTTATCAAGATACAGCCTCTATCTCTATCCCTCTCTCTAACTAAAAGTCTATGACTTGTTTGTTTTTGACTTCTTTTATAAATAGAAAGAAGTTCCCCCTTAATTCTTTGCCATAATTTGGAAAAGAAGTTGTGTTAGGCCCACTGCTTGAGTGAAAGTACACATTTATCATTGGATGAGTGACATGTGTGTTTGAAGTTAATTTTGAAATTAAATTTTTCAACAGGACAATTATCCAATAGTAAATTCGCAACTTATTCTTTACAATGTCGATGGACCTAATAAAAATCCTTCAAAAAATTATTCAAACTCAAACAAAGTTATATGTGATTTTCTGTGTAAATATTTTCATATTTTGAAAGATTTCAGATATTCACCAAATTCTAATTGCAAGAGTCGCAAAACTTAAAAAAAAAAAAAATTAAAAACTTGAAACTGAAAATTGAGCGAGATTGAACGCTAACCTAGGAATTTATTGCTTATGACTAAATGATCTAAGCAGAAGATATGGATAAGAGTTACCTATACCTAGCACTTCTCCTTCTATCTTGATAAGTGAATCATCTCTATCAAGCATGTAAATCTTTCTGGAAAAATAAGAACAATGAACCCATTATGTGTGTGTTTCCTCCATAACGGGAGAAGTACAACACGAAAGAACACGTTGAGGGTGCCGGAATTGGGCGTGAGAACGGGGCCAAGCCCCTCACGTCGTTGACTATGAAATAGGTTGCAATAGATGAAGGCATGAGTTTATCATTTAATCGCATTTAACATAGTAGATTTACATTGTTATTTGGCAACTTTAAAAAGGCGTGAAGAATAGGGATAGAAGCATGTAGGCAAAATATAAATAATTTGCTTGGGAGGGCTTGAGCGGCAGCGAATTTTGTGGGTCTCAACAAAATCGTGCATCACAGAATTCCACCCCAAGTTATATATCTTGTACCAACGAGCTTTTGGTTAGATATTAAAGGAGTTTTCTCCTCTTTCTTATAATCTTGTATCTCAGATTTGTTGGAAGCACTCCAAAAAATAAGATCCTGAATACATTAGGCCGATATGGGAGAATGCGCTCTTAAATTACCCGAGACTGAGAAGATACTATTCAAAGTGAGCAAAAATGAGCCCAAGCACCACCTCACCACTTAAAAAAATACTACAATTCGCAGAACTTATTCACTACTTTTGGCTGTAGGTGCATTTGTCACCTTGACCCAACTTTTTGGATGCACTTGAAATGCTCTTTAGCCTATTCCCTAATTCTTCTATTTTTATCAAAGAACAAAAAGGATGTGTATTTTTATTAAATCATAAGTTTTTTTAGAATAGAGTCAAGTTAACTCTACTCACAATGTCATTTAGGTGTAACAAGTACTCGAACTTCACACAACAGTATGTGACCTCATGTGGAAGTTTTGATTTTGTTAGAGACAGATAGAATGGAGAAAGAAAGAAAAAATTCGCTCATGTGCTAAGCATGACTAACAATGGATTGTACGAATAATATGATTTTTTTATGCACATCTGAATATTATTATCTAAAATCATCTTCTATATGCAAAGACTACTATGATATGCTCTAGCTGGACAGATGTCATTGGCGTGGTTATTTTCAGAGCTGTTCTATCATGTTAAATCTCATAATTATATTCTCCTAATTATGATTAACATAATAAGGTCTCGTTTGAACTTCAAGGAAGATCACTTTCTTCTGTTGGCCTCTAATCACTTCTACTTTCTTCACATCCAATTTTTTTTTCATCCAGACATGATATAAACCTTTTCTTGGAAAATTCCAAAAATGACTTTATACCTTTTTAGTACTTTGCATCAGCAATTACTAAAAGTCACACTTTGCATTTGAGGACTGAATCCCAATGGAAAAAAAAATGAAAATAGCTTTTCTAAAAGAGTAAAAAAAAAAAAAGAATGAGATCGTTTTCCCAATCACCCGCCAACCCAAGCTAATGTGGTAGGGGCTTTTGTGAGAAAATACGACAATTAGGAAACTGTTGTGTCAGATAACAATAACTGGGATGCAAAGCTGGACTACTGTTTTTTTTTTTTTTTTTTTTAAATATAGTAAATCCAATAGCCGCCGCTTCGTTATTTGTTTTCATTTTTTTCTTTAATATTTTCTAGTTCCTATAATCAAGAGGATTCACGAGGTGAAGCTGAGACACATGACGGCAATTGAGTTGGCAAAACAAGTTTGCGATGCACTCTCTCATTGGAAAACCACAGAGATCATCGATTTTTTCCAAACGAAACACTCGTTAATTGAAGCTACGATAAGGGGAATCACTGAAATCGTGAAGCCATTTGTTCAATTTTTCCCGGAGTTTATTTGGATTCGGTTTAATAGCAAGAGGTTGGATACAGAAGCTGTGAAGTATCGCCAAGAAAGGACTCTCAGACTCTTTTTGACGGTAAGCTCAACCAATAAGTTGTCATTAGTTCTAGGACCTACAGCGGAAGAATCGAAGGAAATGATGAGCGCAGCAGCAGCGTACGTAGCAACAGAGTACTACCCTAAATTCAATGCGGAAACTGCAGTAGCCGGAGCAGCTTTCCAAGTGCAAAGAGAACTCCAATGGTATAAGGTAAGTACGCTTTCCTTTCATATATTTATGGGAAAATCTCAAATAAGGACCCAAAGTGAACCTATTTTCTCAAATAAAGACTCGGAGTGATAGTTATTCCAAATAAGGACCCGAAGTGGCTAACAAGTCTCAAATAAGGACCTTAACCTACCAGTCGGCCAAAATGTTCACCGACTAGCAAGCGTGTGACCTTTCCGGTGGTCGGAATATGGGCAATTTTGTCCCAAAAATTATAGATATAAATTAACGAACCCTAAAAACAAAACCCCCAAACTCTTCAAGTTATTTGTCTTCTACTCTTCATCTTTTACGTTCTTTATCCTCTCTTGTTTGGAGAACCCAAATTCTCTATTTATTGAACAAGATCCCTAGCTCCCTGAGTTCCAAAGGTACATGCCCTCCCCCCCTCTCTCTCAATTTGAATGAAACTGACCTCGGTTGAACGGGAGTGTGAATCAAAGTGTATGGCGAACCTAGAAAAAGATAATGAAGAATTGAGGCCCTCGTGTTACACATGAGTGTCTCAATAACGAAAAGGTAGCTTTACTCAAGATTTGTCTTCTTCGTCGGAAAGAAACGAAGACAGAAAACAAAAAAAGAAGATGTGAAGAAACAAAGGTAGGGGTTTCTTGTTGTGTTTCAAGTAGTGTTCCATTAATAGAAAATTTCCGTGCTCCAAGCGAGAGAGGACAAAGAATGGAGAAGATGAAGAGCATAAGAAGAAAAACGTGATAACATAAAGTGAAGAGTTGGGGGGTTTGTTTTTAGGGTTTGTTAATTTCTATCTATATTTTTTTTACAAAATTGCCCATATTCCGGCCACTGGAAATGTACATGCTCGCCGGCCGATGAACATTTTGGTCGGCCGGCAAGTTCGGGTCCTTATTTGAGACTTGTTAGCCACTTCGGGTCATTTTTTGAGAAAATAAGCTCACTTTGGGTCCTTATTTGAGATTTTCCCTATATTTAATAACCATTATTTGAGATTTTCCCTTTATTTAATAACCACACTTAATGATAATTATTATCTTATAATATCTTCTTGACAAAATTCTTAAAATATGATGGCTATAACTTTATTTGGATAGTTTTGAGAATATACATAGAACATTTTTTTTGTCAGCTATTTTCAAGGAAAATTAGCCAGAAAGCTTACATTAGAATTTGGTGTAAAAGTTTAAGATTCAATTAGCAAAATTGAAAAATTTAGGATTAAATTGGCATCTATACAATAAGTTTAAAATAAATTGGGTAATTTTCCCAATATGAATATGAAGCAAGTACCATAGTTGAACAAAGCATCCTAAGTAGAGAAACGTTGCACTATTTTTCTTTCAACATGTCTCAAGCCAATAGATGAAGTCTTTCGAGATGTCCAATTTGACATCGAAATCGTAAGAATCACCAATCCTTTAAAGATGGCAAAATGGAGCCTCTTCACTAGTTGCGTGGGGACTGACATAACGAAAGTCGTAATCTTCTCTTTGTTGTCTTCTTCTTTAGGGTCATAGCGGGGATCGTCACGTCACAATAATTGAAATTTTCCCGATTATTCTTGAAGCTATACATTTCTACTCAAATCTTCTAGTTCGACATCATGATGGGCGCCATCGAGTCCACAATAAAGACAACTAGCCATATCCTAGGTTCTGATTCCAACTCGGGGTCACAGATTAGAAGGTAACACAAGTACAATAAGAGAAACACTTACCACCTAAAGAATCCCCTCAAAATACAAGACATATGACAGGATAAATGCTCACTGCTTGGGGAATCCAACTGAGAATATATGGCA
Source organism: Eucalyptus curtisii (assembly GCA_017140595.1). NCBI lineage: Eukaryota > Viridiplantae > Streptophyta > Magnoliopsida > Myrtales > Myrtaceae > Eucalyptus > Eucalyptus curtisii. The sequence continues at coordinate 16,089,938 of CM029502.1, forward strand.
TATAAATAATAAATGCTCAGTACCTAAGGAATCCACCTCAAGATATGAAGTATGTAATTCACCATTCAATGGAATCTATCAAAGAGATACGGAGTTAACGAAACTCTAATCCAATTGTTTACTTCAAAAAATTCGGAAAACATTCACTCACCGTTATTGGAGCCTTAGAAGGGTTTGTCTACATTTACAACTTGAAACAACCTTCTAAGTATAGGCAAATCCCAAGACATTTACCTTTTATTTCCAAGAAAAGACCAACAACCCTAGACATATCATAAATGCTACCATTGACTCATGACTCAAAGGACTCTAGAAACAAAATACAATGCATAGGGTTCAATAAAGCACGTAGAAGTACTAAAAGACTCAATCTCAGATTTCTTGACTAGCTCGTAATATTTTTTGGGATAGTTACCCAAAAAAACCTAAACAATTTATACGATAGTCAATTTTGTCATAAACATTTTCATTATGCCAATTTAGTCTTAAACCGTTTGATTATTTGCCATTTTTGTTCTAAACCTTTTAATTTTATTAATTTAATTTTAAATCTTTTGATAATTTGTCAAATTTAAGCCTCCTAGCCAATTTTGATAAAAAAAAAAAAAATTGCTAACATAGATGTTAGTGTTAATGTAAACAATTTTTTACTTTTTATCTTTTGAAAATTTTCTAATTTTTTTTATTTTATTTCTTTTTTTCTAGGTTAGCGAGGTCACTAGCCACCCTTGCCGGCCATAGGCAAGGGCTATGTCACCCTTGCATGTGGTAGGCAAGCACACAGAAGCCCTTGCCTATAGGCCAGCAAGGGCTGCAATGCCCTTACTCAAACCAAGCAAGCATGAGTCGGCGACCTTGTCAGCCTAGAGTCCAAAATAAAAAGAAAATATAAAAGTGAAAAGAAAAAGAAAAAAGAAAAGTAAAATAATTATAAAAATTGTCTACGCCGGTGGTGCCACATAGGACCATTGACGCTAACTAGATCATCACATTAGTAACTTTCGGGGCTAAGATTGGCTGGAAAGACTATATTGACAAATGGTCAAAAATTTTAGAATTAAATTGACACAATTAAAATATTTAAGATTGAATTGATCACTATACAAGTGGTTTAGACTTTTTGGACAATTTTCCTAATATTTTTTCCATAAATTCTTCTTGAAGGCTCCAAATTCCATGAAACTTGATTCTTTAGAAAGTAGAAACATAGTGCTTTCCATGTATATATTATTTGACTAAATGAAGCACATAATCATCGTCGAAGCTCTGAAGTAAGTGACCTTTGAAATTCTGCCAACGAAGATGGACTTTACTTCTAGGAAAATTTTGCATCAAGTATTGGATACGTCTTAATCTCCCTGAGATGTGCCCTCGTCAGTTTTCTTTGAAAATTTTCATTACACTGTCCACTTATCGAAACTCCTATTTTTGGGTTTTATGCATAGGCTGTGGAAAGCTGGGTTTCGCCTTACGTGGCATCTAACTACTATGATCAGAAAACATATTGGAATAAATTCGTGGAGAACCACAAGAAGTTGATTGAGAAAGGAGAGAAGTGGGTGAAGGACACGGCAAATTCATGTATGCTTGTCTCAACTCTAATTGCCACAATATTGTTCACAGCTGCTTTCACCGTGCCCGGAGGAAATGACGATAAAATTGGAGTGCCATTGTTTTTAGGGCAGGATTCTTTTCTTATTTTTGCAATTTCGGATGCGTTAGGTTTGTTCTCCTCCGTGACAGCCATCTTGCTATTCCTAGCCATTTTAACTTCGCGCTATGAGGCGCAAGATTTTCTTTACTCGTTGCCTAAGAAGATCATAATGGGCCTCTCTTTACTCTTCCTCTCCTTGGCTTTCATGTTGGTGGCCTTCGCTGCAACTCTCATAATGGTGCTTGATAAGAGAGTGGAGTGGGCTCTCATTCCTGTCACTCTGCTGGCCTCTATTCCCGTGGCTTTGTTTGTAGTACTACAGCTCCCCCTGCTATTCCAAATGGTTAAATCCACTTATGGACCCAGCATCTTTCGTTCCGAGGGCATTTGGGATGGAGTCAAATATACAAAATAAGATCAGGGATTGATGAATTTGATTTGAGGGTGTATGTCTTCATTATAGTTGGTTGTTTGTAGTAGAGCCAATGCAATACTAAATGTATTTCCTCAAAGTATATGACCAATTACCATGCATTATGTTTCCCTGCCTTGTTACCAAGGATCTATTTATAGAATGATTTAATCAATTTAAAATTTCAGCATATAGATACTTCAAATTCAATCTGCACATAAATAAACAATTTCTTTAAAATTCAGGACCAAAGTATGCTCAATCTTGGAATATAACATTTTAAAAATTAGTTTTTTTATCTTTTTTTTTATAATTTAAATTCAGGATTTTTTTTCCTTTAGCTTGAACATTCAACCTCCAGGTACATCAAAATATAATCTATGACAAAATCTATATCTTCAACATTTATTACCAAAATGCACGCTATCATGTAATATATCTTTCATCATGGAATTTGAGAAGAACAATTATTTATAGAAAAAATCTATAGATACAAAATTTCGGTGGTAAGAATATACCAAATGTAGACTTTATTCTTGTGAAATATAAAATAATTGGAATCATACCAGTTATGATACTTTGTTTGTATCAATTGTGAAATAGATGGAATAAAACCTACCATAAATCTTTATCCCAGTGACCACTATTGACAGCTAAATTTTGATTAAATATTTAAATATTTTTTGCATAAAAAATTAGACACCAATTTGGTCTTGGAAAAGCAATCCTCACCATTAAGGTGACCGGAGATAGCTTCGACTCCTTGGTGACAATTCGTGGCTCCAACAGGCAACCGGAGACATGTCTAAGTCTTGAAAAAGTAGCTCTCAAACGTCATCAGGTAAGATGATACCCTGATATTTGCCAAAAACATGGAGTTCTCTCTCCGTATCACTCCTTCCCAATAAGTAAGTACAATTATCTTTATATCCATCTCAGTATGTATTATGCTATATTGCCCTTTTTACATAGAACACCTAGTCCCAAACAAGATATCATCTACTGCATATGCATTGACAAAATTTAAATATCAATTCATCTTTGAATGCAACATTTGCAAGCTCATCTTCAAAGAGAGGTAGTTATTAACGCTTAAATTTTGATTAAATATATAGATATTTATTGCATAGAAAATTGGGAACCAATTTGGCCCTAAAAAAATGATTTTTGCATCAACTAGGCATTAATATTATTTGCATCTACTAAGATTTATTTTTATTGTATTCCCCCTTTATTTTACCCTATAGATATAAAACTATATTAAAAAAAAAAGGAGGAAAAGGGGCGAAAAGGCTTTGGGGCTGGATTTGAGCCCAGCCCCCCTTTTATTTCGCCTGTCTTCACCCAGGACCAAGCCCAACTTCCCCCTCACGGCCCACCCCGGCCCGGCCCCTCCTTCTTCCTCCTTCTTCCTTCCTCCTTCCTTCTCCCTCCTTGCAACTCCCGTGGGCGGTTCTCCCTTCTCTCCTTCTCTTCTCCCTTTCTCACACAACAAGGACAATGTGTTGTGGAAATGAAGGAGCAGAGCAGGTGGAAGTAATGACTAATGGGACGCCGGTTTGGCCGGGGGAGGCCGGTCGGCACGCCAAGCACCGGTGGCCGAAGCCTCCGTCGACCGGCCTCCTCGGCCTATAAATAGGACAATGCGAGCTTAGTAGAAGGGGGAGCCAAAGAGAGAGAAAAGAAGGGTGGAGGAGAGAGAGCGGAGGGGTTTCTTCGGAGAGACGTCCGAGAAGCCCGAGAGACTGAGCGGAGGGGGTGAAGGTAGAGGGAGAGCACCAAGAGGGCGGAGGTTGGAGAGAGAGAGAGAGAGAGAGAGAGAGCCCTCTCTCGGCCAAGCCGCGAAGACCCTCGCCGCACGAGACCTCCGCCGTGTCGCTGCCACCCGACACCGCCTGTCGCTGCCACGGCGTCGCCTGCTGCGCCAAAATCAAGTCGCGCCATCGTTGAACCCGACGGTCGCTATTGCCACGACACCGCTGCCCGCTGCTTCGCCGATCTGCCACTGATCCTACTCGCTACGCCACCGCGACCAAGAAGTCTGGGACAACCGCTGTCACTTGTCGCGGCCGTCTCCATCGGGGTTCGCGGTGGGGCAGTAGAGGAGGCTACGAACCGAGTCGGGGCGCGGGTCATATTCGAGTAGAGTTTCGGTTGTCCGAGCTGGCTGGGTGTTGGGTGTTCATGGGCTTGCAAGGTCGTGGACTTGGCTTTTCTTTCAAGTGAAATTTGGGCCTCATAAGAATTAATTCGAACTAGGCTCTTGATAGAGCCCGGTCCGGCCAAACTCAAGCCCGAGATAGGACTCCTCCGTCCGCTTTGTCCAGCCTCTATGTGTACGATGGATGACCTTATCTCTTGGGGAGAGTGCTCGAAGTCTATTCTGTCGGATGAAGCTCAAGGGATTATTGATTTTGAAGCTTAAATGGGTGGGGAACATATCTAAGTCATAATCCCTAATTTTGTGAATTAATTTTTATCGGCAAAATTCATGCTAAGTAACTCAATTGATAAAATCGGAAAGTTTAGGTTTGAATTGGCATAATAAGTTTAGGACTGACTTGATAATTGTCCCTAAATAACTTATTTCAATATTTCTTCTAAATCAGTAATAATTCATTATAAAAATTAAATTTTAGATATTTGCTAGAATTAGACATCAATTTAGATTATAGGTTTGCTAACTGACGTCAAAAGCAAATCAGTGTATCGAGCTCGCACGAGAGTGTGCTACGTGAGTCATCATCTACGTGAGTCATCATTGTGTGAGTTTCACCCACTTTTATATCCATTGACAAATAGATAGAGATTGAAATGCTAGCATCATTTCCTTGAATTACGTCATCTCAACCCGAAACTTCGTGAGCACCTAAGTTCATTGTAAGCTTTCCAACAAGATATCATTTGACCGACACCCTTATTGGTCTCAAATCACATAGCCACTTTTTCAGGTAAAGCACATGATCAAATAAATACCCAAGGATCTAAATCAAACAATACTTAAACCTAACAATAGTGAGTCGAGCTTTCCAGCGGCATTAGAGTTGTAGGAATCCAAAAAATGGATTTAAAAGTAATTGTTTCGAAATTTTATGAAGTAATGGTTAAACAACTAATCAAATGCCACACCTCAACACTTTTAAGGCAGAACGAGTACTTAGAAGAAAAAAAATTCTTAGATGCCCTTGGTGCATGTGAGCTCATCTCACATGTACCATTGGATGAAGTGGGCCCATGTAGAACCCACTAATCTAACAGCAGCGTGAGCTAGGTTCACATGATTTGGATGCATACATTACTGGCTTATTGTACAAATGATCGCGACAAGTTTCTAGTGTATCTAGAAAAAAATGAAACAAGTCCAAAGCTAGGCTCTAAAATAGAATCTGCGTCCATAATTAAGTCATGTGTAGAAAAGTCCGCATCAATGAATTGGTCCACTTGGCCTTGGACGATACTAAATGAACATATTGAAAGTGTTGGCATGACGCGCCATTACTAAATAATGCTTTGATTGACATGATGTGAGCTGTCATCATATGAATGCAACACCGAATATTAGTTTATCCCTCTGTAGATAGGATCCAAATTCTATTGTAATCTCATCTATAATGGGTGGATGATATTATTGCATCACTTGATTTATCAAGCACATTCCAGATGAACATTGGCTCTCAAGGAATTGATGAAGCAACATACTTTTATTCATCTACTCAAAATTCGATGAAGAAAGGGAGGCACTTTGCTCCATAGTCCGAACAGAACAACAGGTCAGAAAGCACTAAAAATCAAATCTCCACTCCAACGACTCACTTCAACACACTAGCAAACCAAATACAACCTCACAAGAAAAATCCATGGAAAGCCATTGACAACAAGCATATAAACCGAATTATTATTTCCTTTTTTTTTTTTGAAGAGGCTTGAAAAGATGGAGATTCGTAATGGATGGATTCTCGATGAAAATGAAATTAGCTTAGCCAATGCCACCAAGAACGCCCTTCAGCTTCTTGACCTGAGCATCATCAAGGAAATTGGTGGCCTCCACCAACTCAGAAGGAAAATTATTAGCGAACGGAGCAAAGTCCAAGATTTGAAGCCCAGGGCTCGGACTGCTGAAGCTGACTATGGCAAGTGCTGCACCTTTACCAGCATTCAATTGGAAGTGCAATAGGCCGAGGGAAAGTCACGCTATCCCCTTTGTTGAGGTTCTTCAAGTAGACGGTATCGACCCTTGGAGGACAAGGAGGACCTCTGAGGCGCCTGGGTGCATGTGTGTCAGGATGACCCTGCCTGGGGGCCATATCAAAATTAATGGTTGCAACCAATCTGTATATGATGGGGACCATATAGCTCCTGGGCATTTTCACAACTTATTTTAAAGGTGGCAAAGAATGTTCATAAGTTTTATTTTAGAAGTTTACTTAACTATAATTAAGCACTACATCACCAATAAACTGATAAGTACATAGGATACATCACTTGTCACTCATGATGCTTCTCTATCTCTGATTAAAGGAATTTCTCCTCCTGTCAGTATGTATGTGGTGGGTTTTTCTCATTAATTTTGCGCAAAAAATTTCATCCATTTTGATAAAACCACAAATGAAAGTCTTATCCATTTAATAAAAACACAAATAAAACTTATCTCCCTCTCGTTACGACCTAAATTTTCGTCAGCAAATTGAGCATGCATTTTTGTAAAAATAAGAAATATGTGAAAATAATAAAAAATACTAAATGAAGTTTCGGCGCATGTCACGGCAGCCTCGCGTCCACATATACGTATTTCTAACATATACGCATTCGGCGGGGTAGAATAAAGCAGAGAGAACGCACGTACACGGTGCTCAGCAAATTCTGTCTCGTATCGTCAATTTCCAGGAGCTTCTAGGTTGCGATTCCCTCTTCATACTCGGTCCCTCCAGTCCACCGGTAGCCGCTGCTCGTCTCCTACCGCCGACCACCATAGTCTTTCCGCATTTAAACCCCAGAGAATAGAACAGAGAGTACAGTGAAAGAATTCTTTATGTTTATTTGTGATTCTCTCTTGCTGTCCTCTATGAATCCTCACCTCTCTCTCTGTCACTGATTGCCTTCGCAGGCTACTTCCCCAACACCACCAGCTTCGCAGCCACAGTAAGTGCTCTGTTCTCCCCTAATTCGCATGCTCTGTTTCTGCTGAAGGTAGGGGCCGAGTGCTCGATTACACTAGCATGAATTCCGGTCGCGTTCGAGCCTTAGCGATAAATTTAGATATGACCCCTCTCTTATTTTTGCATCTAGATCCTTTGGCCGTTTGATAAAATTCCTGAACTAGACCAGTGCGTTTTTGGATTCAGATTCTGACTTAGGGCTTTCCTTTGGTTAGTCGATTCATTATTTTCGTCATATAAAGTTTACCTTTTTTTCGTTTCCTCTCATTTCAGAATTTAGTAGCTATACGTTTTAGGATTTGTTCTTGGAGTTCTCGGATTAGATGCATACCCAGTGCGTACGCAAGATGAATCTGACTACTCCAGAACTTGACCGAGGGCCCCTTAAACGAAAATGAATTGATCCATGCACGTTTACTATTTATACTTCACTATATGTCATTCTGTGTTTATTGTGCCGAATTGGAAACATATTATGAAAAAATGTTGCTGGTTAGCTCTCTGTACGTGTTGAAATCGCAAGTTTATTGAGCGAACGCTACCATCTTGAATACCGAGTGCATGCTGCGAGAGCATTGAGTTGCTGCTCTAGTCATAGTATGCGCATTCATTTGGGTGCGCTGTGTTACTGATTGGTTCATCAGTTGTATGCCCATTTCAAATATGTTGAGTTGCTGACCCGGTTACTGTGTTGTGTTCGTACCAATGTGGTGAGTTACGGAATATGTCTATTCTGTGCGTGCTGGTTGTTCGTATGTTCTGGTATGCGTAATCATGTAATTGTGTCATTGATGTGCTGTTCGTTGATGCTAAGTACTTGCTGTCCAGATCTTCTCTTTCATTTTTTTCTGTTCTTGTTTAGTGCGTTTCATTCATTACTGAGGTTGACTACATTATTGGAACCTCTAGTGTCGTGCATTGGACTGAAGGATTCAGAGTTATAACGGCCCAGTATGATGAGACGATTGTTCAAATTCTTTTAGGCTATTTTTTTTTTTTTTGCAAAAAATAAATAGTTTGGATAATATTTTCCAAGAAATAATCGTTTGTATCAACTGAAACAATTAGTTAATAAAAAATAATTTTAATATTGAAAATAATTTATATCTAAATATTTTCATGAACCATTCATCTTTGTAACCGATACAAGCGATCATTTTATATAAAATGATTTACAAATCATTCATTCCGCAAAGCAAAAATAATAATTTATTTATCTTACAAAAATGAATGAATGAAAATATTCTAATCGTCCACGAAAATATTAGAAAATTCATAAAAGAATTTCTATCTTAACACTGGTTTGCATAGCATCCATGTTAGCAATTTTTTGGACTACATTGACAAATCGTTAAAAGATTTACGACTCAATTGATATAATTAAAAGATTGAGAACTGAATTGTCATAAATGTAATAGGTTTAAGACTTTTTTGGTACTTTTCCCTTGGATAATTAGTGAAGTGTGGAGCAATTAATATATACTAGATGGCTTCTCCTTATGTTGAGCAATCCCAACAGTTGTTTTTCAAGTTCAATTGGGCTAACTGACCATGTTTGTACAAGAACAATTGCAGATCAAAATCAGATATGTTCCGGACAGTAGGAACCTGGTCAATAAGTGTTTGCCCAACAACAGTTTCTCCATGTGATGCTTGTGTTACTTGTGCTAGCCAGGAGTTTAATCGCGCTCAAACGAATGCTTGCAGTGTTCTTCGAAGATAACTTCCTCTGCATTCCTCTCCGTCAACCCCAGACACATTCACACGAGCACTCTGTTTTTGTTCTATTCTAGCATACTCACATAACACGAAGGCAACTTCCTTTTCGTCTTTATATGATTTGTCTGCATGCGTCTGCTTCTTCATTCTGCATTTGCCCAAGCCTTTAGGAAGAGGAAAATAACTCTTCTTTTCATCAAGGCAGGGAATGGAATGGAGGAAACCTGAATAATGGGAAATTAAGCTCAACTCCGACAGAGCAATTAATGCCTGTGGAGAACAGAGAAGCAGGAACGAGAGTTCTTTCGAGAGACCATCAGGGGAGCTGGATAGCCAGTTTTCCTCGAAACACAGGAAGAACGAATGCTTTTATTGCTGAGATTTGGACGTTAGGAGGCAAAATTAGACCTAGTGTTTCGAATAGTGCTATTCATTTGCATAACGAGTTAGATGCTTTAGCGGTTTTTCATGCTCTTGAGAACAAACAGTCTCACAATCTTCTCATAGAACCTCTCCTTGTGAGTGCAGGAACTTACAAGGAAAAAATGCAGGCATACCGTGAATTAAGCATTATATATACAGAGAAGCAAACCGATGCACCTGCATGCTCTGGCTAGTTTGGGAAAGGAGCAGCATATGCAGTTTACTATTTTCACAAGTATTCCAAACGTTATCGAAGATACTTTGTGTAAGGATGCACTTGACAGTATTTCAACTACGAGTGATGTAACCTGACTGGTTTAATTTCTGAACGATGGTCTTCGTTTCACCAAAAGAAAAAGGAAACTTAATCCCGTCGGGTTTAACTGAAAATGGTCCAGATCATCATGAAATGGGCGAACTAATAAGTCCAACAATTTGGATAGTGGGCCTTAAATCTGAAACATTTCTGGGTTAGGTCTATGAAGATGTAGGTAATTTCCGATATGTACACATCCGTAATATTTTTATTCACCACCTTAGACAAGTACTTTCTGAGCACTATGGCAAAAATCATTTTTTTAACCTCTTTTTTCTTGTCTTTTCACCGACAACTTAAAAAACTATCCAAAAGTTTGGATTGCATTAACGTAACCTTCACGTAAAAGAGAAAGATGAACATATTTGAACTTATCCCATAAATTGAGAACACCGTCATCGTTTGTTATTAAAATTTTTATATGCATTTAGCTTAATGTGAGTATTTTCAAAAGCTCAATATCAGAATTTTTTTCTTAAAAAAATAATTAAGTGAATAGGGAATTTATTTAGTCTTTAAGAAAGTAAAGAAAATGGGGAAGATATAGATTTAGATGGAAAGTCAATCACTGAAATTAGCTCATATTTGCAAAAAACATAAAATAAAGATGGAACGTTTTTTGTGTGCACCGTGGGAGAGGGCTCTTCTCAAGTTGTGCACGTCACGAAAGAGAGGAAAGAGACAAAAGAGATTTCTGGAGAGTGTGGATACGGGCGTTGACTCTTGGTCATCTCTTATCTACTGATCCTCTAAAATTTGACATTTCTAGATTCCTGCACAAATCAATCGTTTCAACCTTTATGCACCGACCAAAAAAAAAACCTTCATGCATTTTTTCACACTTCAATTTGATGTCACCAAAGCCCCAGTCTTAAACCCAGGTCACATTTCATCCCATGTGCATATGGGAGAAAGTTACTCCGTAATAATGCAGACTTTTAGATGACCAAATAATAGTCAACAAAAAGAGAGAAGAAAATTTGCAAATCTAACCTATGAATGGAATTGATCAATGCAGCCCAAGTCCGAGACAGCTGGAAACATCAAATAATTTTCATTAAAAAATAATAAAACATGTGCATGCTACCCAGCTACTTTTCTTTTGCTAAAAGCAAAATATGGCTACTTAAAATCATAACAACCAATTAATTTGAGGATTCTCTTTCTTCTTCTTCTTGTTTTTTTAGCCATTCTAGCCTCACTGGTTGTTCAAGCTTTCTTGGAGCGCCTTTTCATACTGAATATGGATGACTCGGAACTAAGTGCTTGCAAAATGCTCCATTTGTTGTAAATCTTTCTGAAACTAGAGTTAACGCAAATAGCCTTTCTGAAACTATATGTTTGTTCCATTTAGGAAACTATCAGTTTATTCAATTAAGGGGGCCAAAACATAAATAGCCACTAGGATAGGGTTATTTACTTCTCCGGGAAAGCTAAAGCATTAATGTTGAGCAACACTGCTTATATCTACCAAGCTCATGGGCTGGAATTTTCCATTTACATCATGTGTAAGTAACTGACAAAGCGCATATAATTATCCGCTCTAAGACATCTTTTTTTTTTTTTTTTTTATAAAATAAAATAAAATAAAAGAGAAATGAAAATATTTTCAAATTTGGCAGGTGGATGCACTTGATCAATGCGGCCAAAGTTAGAATAGGTGAGGAAAACATAAATATTCACATCTTGACAAATTGATGTAAAAATATCAAAATCAGTTAATGGGAAAAAATAAATCTGCATCTAGCAGACGTTGGAAAATCTATTACTTGACTAATTTTCTGATAAAATGCCAACCATAGAAGGTAATATATTGGAATGAAACAAATCTAAACTAGGTTGAGAATGATATGAGTTCATTAAATTAGCAATTTTTGCAATTTCCTGTGGAATTCCCATATGAGAGCCACCCAGAAACATCGTAGAATATTAGCAGATGATGGGAAGGACTCTTCCACATTGGTGGGCTGGTGATGAACTATACAGGTCAAATTGTTCAAATGTAATATATGCAGGACACCGAATCAATATTTGGCTGGTAGCCTTTAGTCATCATCTGCAGAAAGAATCAAATTCATAACAAGTGGAGTCTCTGGCCAGAGAGAAATCAATACGGAATGTAATAATTTTTGTTATTGTTTATGACCAGGGTTCATAAATCACTATGCTCATTGTGAAAAGGATGCACCAGCCACGGCGACTAGATAAGTAATATTGAAGTCAACATAACAACCACATGACTTGAGGCATGAGAAAAATAACTTACCAACCACGTGCTATCTTATTTTCATTCACAGTATCTTTCTTCAGCAAAAGAATGTTGACTCAGGAAAAGTAACAATTCGAACTTCCTAACATTTGTAAAATTTTATGAAACCAACTGTTTTAAAATAGAACAAAAAGAAATTTATGTGATTTAGTTGATGACCTCCATTCACGGGACAACAATAAGTGCAAAGATTTACCTCTCAAAATACAATGAAAGAGAAAGAACTGTCAATATATACATACCTTGATATTCCTGATATATCTCACATGCTCTAAAATAATATTTATATTATAACTCTAAGGTTTTCGAGAAATATGTGATACTTCTAGAAAATGTTCGCTAGGAAGTTGTTTTTCAAGAAAATGATAATATTTTTTGGTGTTTAGCTAAAACTTTAAAATGAACTAGAAAATATTTTCTATGTTTGGTATGGGAAATTTGATTTGATTTTCCTCCTTGCAGTCATTTAAAAAAAATTATATTTTTTGGTGTTTGGCTAAAACTTGAAAATAAACTATAAAATATCTTTCACTGTTTGGTATAGAAAATCTGATTTGATTTTGTTATTGCAATCCTTTTAAAAAAAGAATTTTTAATTTTTTCTTTTTCTTTTTTTTATTCTTTCTTTTACATTCTCCTTCTTCGACCGGTCGTCGACAAGGCTCAAGCTCACTGATCTCGGGCAAGACTCCACCTTGCTAGATTCGGCGAGGTAGAGCTTATGAGGCCAGCAAACTCAAGCCTTGCCTAATTGGTGAGCTCGAGGCTTTGCTAGTGGTTGGCAAGTCACGGCAAGCTTGAGGCCTCGTGAGTCACGGCGAGGTCACCTTTAGCTCAGTACAATGAGCTTGACCTCATTGAATATGGCGAGGTGGAGCCTTGCCTCAAGCTGGCTCAAATTGGCTCACCGGAATTTGGCGAGCTCAAGCCTTATCAACTTGTGGTGAGGCTCGTCCCACAAAAAATCCATGTGGGATGATTTACTAGAAATGACACTCAAATTATCGATTTTATTTTGATGTGGCACTAAGAAAAAAATTATGACATTTAAGTTACAAAAGTTACTTGTCTTGATTTGCAATGGTTTTCAATTTAATGCAAGAATTGATGATGGAGAAACGGCTTTCTTTTTCATATAATTCAAAAAAGACATACAAAAGCAAGAACATCTTTATTCTTCTTATTTTTCATTTCTTTGTTGGGTTTAACACAGAAATTTAGTGCATGTTAAAGAGGAATGTTTGTTCTATCCTAAGAGGCTAGTCGCTAGAGTCAGTTGCACCGAGTTTTATATTTCGAAATGCGGAATTATCCTGAAGGACGATGCTTCCACGTCTCAAATAGGAGATCTCATTTTCATATTCTCCAATTATTTTTCACAACAATAATAACTTACCAACACTACTAAGAATTTACCAACTTCCAAATAAATTGCTGTATTATCAAATCTTCTGAAATTTTTGCAAGCATCATAAATAGATGATCATCATTATAGTAAATATGTCAACATTTTAGTAATCTATTAATTTATCAACTTCTTCGAAGTGCTACCTTCACATCTATACAAGCTTCAAAATGTCCAGTGATAGTTGCGTTCTCACTTCGAATTGACCAAAAAATTCATCATTAACATGACCATGAGACATGTGAGCCTTCCTTTGATACCAGGCAAAAATTGAATCAGGGCATAAACAAAGGAAAGTGTGTAAACTAATATTTTTCAATACATATCCAGTTTAATTTTTGACAAAACAAAAAAAGCTTCTCGAGATAATGTCAAGGCCACATATACAATATCTCAATTTTGATGTCCGAATTTGGTGGACTGAAAATGAACGGACTCTCTCTCACACCGAGAAACAAACCTTGAAGTTCATAAACAGTACTGGGGTGCCATTGTTGGGCTAGTCGAAAGGTTTTCGGTCACTCTCTTGCCTCTTCCGTGCGGATGCCTTATCTCCTATCTCTTCCATCTTTTCATGCCGAGACGCCTAGCAAGTGCATAGTCCATGTGAAGATCCGACCCAGACTCTCTTTTGAGGATGTAAGCAATGACATCATAGGAACTTTGGAGAAGACGCAAGAATGTCACATCATTTTGGGGGAGGAAATTTGGCAGCATCCATGACTTCAATGACATCTTTGAGTCGCCCAATGTTGGGTCGAAAAGGCGTTGTCCAAAAGACGTCCTTTGCGTGACATGTGTACAGTTAGGGAAGAAATGGTAGTCAATAATTTCATACGTTATTCCACTTTTACAGACATGTCTCTGTCCCGCTATGCATGTGGAAAACGTTCCATCTTTTTTGTTTTTAATTATGAGCTAATTTCATTAATTAACTTTCCATCTAAATTTGTATCCTTCCCATTTTCCTAGTTTTTTTTTTCTTTCAAAAATAACATACATTCCATAGTCGGCGAATTATTTTTTTCTTAGAAAAAATTGTGATATTAAGCTTTTGAAAATACCCTTGTCGAGCTAAATGTGTATAAAGATTATTATTGATTGAGCATCATGATGTTATAATTTTATGAGGTAAAACTAAAGATGTCGATGTATCTTTTTTAATGATAAGGGCACACCAACACAATTCAGATTCAAATTATGTTGGGAAGATGTTTTTTGAATTGGGGATGAGAAGCGAAGAAAAAAGAGGTGAAGAGAAAAATTGTCCCATATTGTTTAGAAAGTACGAATCTAATGTGATTTTGATAGGCCATGAGATACATATCGCTTAGCACACCTTTGGGCACTCATGCATTGAACTAAAGAGGAAGATAAAAAACCAGATGCATGAATAATCCGTGTGGTCATACGAAGGAACCCTTCATTGATGGATTTTGAGACAATGCTCGTAAAATTTCATATGCTATGCCAAATGGGGTAGGACGATGTCCCGGAGGATTCCAAAAGAGTCGTAGAGTTTCGACTATATGATATAGTATGGTAATATGAGATGCTACGTGATTCTCAAAATACTCAATGTGTGCGAAGTATTTGAGTGTTATGTGTATATTTTGGAAGTCATTTTATGGCTCACACAAGTTTGACATGAACTTATATGAGATGCATGAGACACGTGCATGAATTAATCGTCATTTTTTGTGACTTAGAAGGCATGTGCATGCTATAATTGTTATTGTGTATGAAGTGAGAGGCATGTAGATGTTCTGAAGGTTGTTGTTTGAGTCTTGAAGGCTTTGATAATGTTGTGGATTCTAACATCTGACACGTGAATATTTTGGCTATTATTTGCACTAATTGTGACACATGTAGATTTATGTGCCTTTGTTTAGGACTCGAGGGACTTAGGTTGAGGATAAGTTCCATCATGTATATAATTAAGGCAAAGCTTGGGTTTTGCTATTGATCTACCATTGACATATTTGGGTCGAGAAATTGTAAGACTCCGATGCAAGGCATCCGCCTATACGAGATTTAAGATCTTTACTTATTGAATTTTGACTCATTTTTTGTTGTTTAACATTTTTTAGGTCGATAGATATGAATCTCTTACCTCACTGCTTCATGCATTTTGGGATACCTATAAGCATAGAGGTCGCGGTGATAGACGTATTTAGGGAGAACGCTGCTTTCTGTCAGATCACTATCGTTGTTTGGGTTGACGAGGGGTACTGTGTCCTTGTTCCTCACTACTACCGGGCATGGTACACATGGTTTGATGGGAACCTTTTTCAGACTCCTCTATAGGTTCCGTGGTCCACTTGGACTAGATGGGGATGCAGGCCCGCCAGATAGCCCTATGGATGATGCCTAGGCAACAGGTCCTGGTAAGGGAGCTGCTTTTGGTTAGATCTCGTTAGAGGAGATAGGCTCCCCTCTTGCAGCTTTTGACCCTCCTTTTTTTTTTCCTATATATTTTTGTGTGAGGGGATGACTGGTTAGAATGGCCCTAGAGATGAGGGCATGTAAATTGTAAACGTCCTAAGAAAACAAAGCATGGAAGTTTTGCAGTATGTATATACGTGTGTTATTCCTAGCTATTCATTTTTGTTGACTGATTGGATGTTTGAGAACTTCCGCATGTACTTAATGGAAAGATAAAATCAATGGGACAGTAACGCCTACTAGGACATTGCAAATTAATCCCATTGCGAAGGACATCGTGCTCCCGTGGCGAGGGAAGGCTTGGGATGTGACATTGTGTCTAAAGTCGTGGCCTGAGCATGGCATTCTTACAAAGAATTAGGGTTACATAGATATTGAAGGTTTTGTTGATGCGGATTGAGCTAAAAATCCCATAGACAGAAGATCAACTATAGGGTTATGTAAATTTTTAAGAGGAAACCTAGTCACTTAAAACAGTAAAAAGGAAAATGCGGTTGCTAGATCAAGTGCAGAAGCTAAGTATAGAGCCAAGGCTTAAACCACAAGTGAATTAGTATGGCTTCATTTATTGTTGCAAGATTTTAGTCTTAATAAGCTTCAAACTTCTAGAAAATTGTACCCACCTGTGGGCAACCACGTTGGTGTTCGTTCTCTCCTGTAACGCTGCGGTTGAGAGTTCGAATCCCCGCATTGCTATCGCGATTGAAGTGGGGGGCCCTGGCGGTGGGATGCTGGGCTAGTCTCCTCCGAGGTTTACATCTAAATAGTGGTTTGAGTGAGGCCTGATGGTGCTATCAAGCACCGGAGGGTTGTGTGATTCCCGAATGGTGATCTCAGGTAGTTCCTCGGTCACAAAAAAAAAAAAAAAAAAAAAAAAAAAAAAAAAAAAATTCTACAAAATTGTTTTGCGATAATCAAGCAACAATTCATATTGCTTGGAATCTAGTCTTTTGTGAAATGACCAAGTACATAGAAGTCGATTGTCCCTATATCCGTGGGATAGTTCAAGACAAGACAATTGAGACTCCATGCATCATAAGTGAGGATCAATTGGTTGGCATATTTACTAAGGTGCTTCCACCAAAGCTTTTTAGCATGTGATGACCAAGCTAACCTCTAATGACATCTTCGCTCCGGTTTAGGAGGGAGTATTGGAAAGATGAGGACAACTAGTCACTAGAGTCCAAATTTAGTAGGAGATTTGGCTCAAATTTATTAATAACGAAATAACAACAATATTTACATTTCCAAAAGATTTTCATGTTTATCCTTAGAGATGAATACTATGTTATTTGAAGAGAATGAAATACCTCCATGTGATATGTAGAATTAGAGATTTCCCATCATGGATGTAGGCTTCCAGGGGTCCTCTTCTTGGTCGACTTAGTCACGTTAAATCCTTTTCTCCTTTTTCGTGTGTGTGATTACAAATTAAATATTGTTGATGAACTGATCTTGGGGGCTCATTGCCGCTGCATGACGCGCGGTCCGTGATTCGCTTGTTATTATAGCTGTCGTTGAGGCTGAATCTCATTCGAAGAATCCATTAGCGGTTGCCCAGTTACCCTCGAATGCAGCTCGCAGCAGTGGTCGATAATAGTGACCATCCTCTACTTCTTTTGTTGTTCTATGAAAATGAAAATTCTTTTGGCGTATCATGAGCAAAATTTATTTTGTTAGAGTGAAGTCCAACAAATAGCACCTTAGTAAGAACAACTTAGATAAATCCTATTAAATTAACCAAAAAAAAAAAAAAAACAGAGAGAGAGAAAGGATCGGCTCCCTTGCAAAACAAGAGGTACTGTGAAGGACTAGTTTCGGAGTTTGACTCCATATCCACAAGAACATCTTAGATAAGGAAAATTATCAAAAAAAGTCCTCAAACCTATTATAATTATATCAATTCAGTTGTAAACCTTTTTTGGCCAATTGAGCTCTAAACTTTTTGCATTTATACCAATTTAATCCATTTGGTCAATTTTAACTGGAAATTGTTGATATGAACACTTGTCCTATGTTGCATAGTCAACATTGACATGGAAATTTTTAAATATTATTTTAATAATTTTTTGAATTATTTATTTATTTTTCCTTTCATTCCTTCTTTTCTTTTGTTTCTCCCCATTGTGTTGGAGCTTGACGGCCATTGGGCGAGGGCTATGAAGCCCTCACCTACATTTGGGCGAGGTCTTCACAGTCGCTAGCCAAGCTAGCCTCACCCATGCCTGGTGAGGCCATGGCCACCTTCACTCGTGAATGGCTTCGCCTTGGCTGCGCCTTGCAATGGTTTGGGTAGGCGTAGCTATGAGTGAGGCCACCTTAGCCTGCAGCTAGCGAAGCCATATCAAGGCTAGCTTCGCCTAGTGGTGGGCAAGCTCTAGCAACTCTCATCGGCCATAGTGGGGAAAAACAAAAGAAAAGAAGGAATGAAAGGAAAAGAAAAGAAAAAAAATTGATAAAAGATTCGAAAATTTATTAAAAATTGTTCACGTTAGCACTAACCGTGCCATACAGAATGTTTGGTATTCATGTCAGCGATTTCTTTGCCAGATGGGCTGAATAGGCATAAATACAAAAGATTTAGAACTCAATTGATTATAAAAAAAAACTTAGGACCAAATTGATATAATTGCAATAGGTTTATGACATTTTAGATGATTTTCTCTCTTGGATAACATAGTGATGAAAACCAGAGTTCAAGGCCAATAAGCTTTCTGAAACTTGTATGTCCGTTCAATTTGGGGTGCCAAAAACATGACTAGTCACTCTAGAATCCATAATTTTCAATGAACTCGTTTGGTGCATGTATATAGGCCGAAGGGCTGCACCAGCAGCTAGTTCAGCATCGTCGGAATTTGCTGGATTTGCACCTTGTGTGGTTGCCTTGATGATGCGAGATGTTCAGCAGCAGAAGTTTCTTAGAAAGTGTAGAAAATAAATTATTTGGAAAAATATTATTTTAAAAATAATCGTTTGAATTACTTAAAATAATTAATCAATGAAAAAATTACCCTATCGACAATAATTTATATCTAAATATTTCATGAATGATGAAAATATTTTTTATTTATTTATGTAAAAAATAAAAATAATTATTTAGAAAAATATTTTCTTAATCATTTATTTTCTGTTAAAAAAATTGAATATGAGAAAGGAGTTATGCCACTTTTGCTTTCCAGGAAAAGATAAATCTTTGATGTCGAACAGGCACACGGTTTGCCGTATATATCTCCTATTTTCAAGAACTAATAAAATGAAAGAGAGAACAAAATTATCACATCTGGCCGGTGCACTTGATGCAGCCAAAGTCAGAAACAGCGAGGAAAACACACAATTCACATGTTGAAAAAACAATGTAAACATGCACATGCCCCTGATATCATTCTTAGCCATAAGATGGCTACTTTAAAATCATAATGATTTCTGTCTTTATTTATTTCCAGGGACCATTAATCGCCAGCTCAGTGTGAACAGGATCCACCAGCCGTGGCCACTCGACAGGTAATAAATATTGAAGTCAACATAACAACCACATGTCAAGCCCCAATATGTCCTAATACCTCTTACATACTCTGAAATAATACTTATTCTAGAACCCCTAGAGGAAATTCAAAAGAATTACATAAGTCTGTCCAGCAGGGCCAGATCCCCTCGCACCCCTCTAGCGAGTTCAACCTCGCCCTTTGCTTCCTGAATTAACCTTTTCAGGCTACAAGTTGAGTTGCGCAAAAAAAAAAAAAAAAAAAAAAAAAAAAAAAAAAAAAGGCACTGGGTCGCAATAGCATTATGGTATGTTCAAAAGGAATTATGCTGATGTGAACTTTGTTTGACCAACTTCAATTCTCAAAGCAAAACCTATAGGTATAACAGAGTCATATGGATAAACCTCAAACTACGCCATCTTCAGTTCTCAACATTACACTTTAGCATCTTCTTGGTTATATACAATTGATCGGAAATGATCAATTGGATCTTGCAATTAAATTCAACGACAATGTATTTTGTACGTTTACTCTCATGTCCATGAAAATCATTTGTGGAATTGGAATTCAGCATTAGGTATCATACATTTACGCAGTTTTCAGTTCAGTACAAAACATCAAAGATTTGACAAATGTTTATCATGGTTAACTGTAATGTACGATGGATCAATCCATGCCTATATTTGCTAGATTATATTGGTCCGAAGAATATGAGCATACGGAACTTTCCTTTTTCCCTCGTCATTTACGTTTAGTCCTACAATGTCTTTGGAGAATGAGAATCCTTAAAAACTCTTCGCAATAATTATAGCACGTGCCACGAACACTCCACTTCCTAGTCCTTGTTTCTTTATTTTTCTTTTGGTCAAACTTGTTTCTCTATTCAACCGCTAACATTTTTTCTCTTAGCAAACAGCAAAGATTTTACACATTCTAGATGGTCATTAGGGGACACCGATGGCATCGACGCAGCCGAAGTTAGAGCCCCGAGGTCAACATATAAATAATTCACATCTTGAAATAATAATGTTAACATGCACATGCTCCCTGATTCCTTTCTTAACTAAAGATGACTATTTAAAATATCAAAATCAATGGGGATAAAACAAAATCGTACTTGGTACGCATTTAAAACTCTATTTTTTTCTCATATTTAAAAATCTATTTTAGAACTCTTTTTTTGATGACACGATGAGTTGAATAAGCATAAATTCTAAATAATTTATTAGCTGCCATAAAGATTCCTAACAAGTTGAGGTGAACATTTGAATAATAGAATATTGGAATGAAACACATTAGAATTAGACTGAGAATGAGATAGATACATTTAATTCACAATTTTAGCGATTTTCAATGGGATTCCCAAATAAGATCTGCCTAGAAAATGAGGAATTAGAGCTGCCAAAATATACCATAAACTCATTTTGTAACTCATATTTAATGGGCCTTGCATAATGGGTAACAACATACTTGGCAACAAAGTGGGTCAAAATTAGTTAACAAAAAAACAAAACCTAGTTAAATGGGTTACTTAAATGATCCATACTTGACCTTAGTACATTCCTACTCATGTACTGCCATTGTATTTTTAAAGACATATTGGAGTTCTAACGGTCGTATGGGTGTCCTAGTTGCAGGCGAAATCGTTCAATTTGTTCCTGTAATTTCCGTTGCAATTTTTTTTTTTTTTTGTAGTAAAAGTTCAGAATTGTTTTTTCAATTGTATACAAAAAAAATTGACGTTGTGCAGTGTTATTTGACGAGTAAATATATATAAAATATCATAATCTGTCATACATCTGAAAAAAAAAATGAGAGCTTGGAATGATTTTCGTTTTCTTTTTTCATTTTTAATTCCGGCTTTAGATGAACGAGATTTAGATTTTGTCTGATACTGGCCACCTCATATCTTTCATATTTCTCACAATTCTGGATCCTTATTTTTCGAAGAATGCTAGAAATAACTTTTTGAAATTTAAACAAAAGATGATCTCTTAGGGTGCGCATGACAAAATTTCTAAAATAGAAATTAATTTCTAGCCATAAATAGATTTCTCAATTTCTGAAATGAAGTTAAAAATTTTAGCTTTTGATTTCTTCTTCAAATCTATTTCTGGAATAGAAATCTATTTCAGAAATAGAAAAATCAAATTGTGTTACCAAATGGATTTCTGTTCCAAACTTGTTCCGGGGAATAGAGAAACAGAAAAATAGAGAAGTAGAAATTTTATCATGCACGCCCTGAAAATCATGGCAACCGAAATTTCTGGCCGGACAAAAGTCAATATAACTACCGCGTGACGTGAGGGATGAGAAAAAGACGGCACGAGCCACAGGCCAACAATTCGAACTTCCCAGCAAACAACCCTCGGTAAACTGAGTCTCTAAAATAATTTTTTTTTAGCTAAACAATAAAAAATAAAAACTTTTTTAAAGCCAAGAGCCAACACCAGAATAAATAAATTCGCTCTAGAATCTAGAATTTTCAAAAGGAGACCTATCAACCAACTAGTTTGGTCTGCGCATGCAAGCTGAGGGTCGTAAAAGCAGTTCAGCAACACGGGAATTAGCTACTCACATCAGTAGAGCTCATTTTTGCATCTCATTTCCTTGAATCTCACCTTAGGGTCAACACAAAGAAGCTAATGTTCAAGGGGAGCAAAGGATTTCACACGTTCAGGTTGATATTCCTTCACCTCTAGATACTCCACAAGTACAATTCGCTGAAGCAAGTGCCCAAACAGAACTAGAATCAAACTATCCTCGGATAGTAGAGCTCCTATTTGAGATTAAGGCATAGTAATATGCAATAGAGTTTGAAATCCAGAAGTTGTATGCTGCTCTCGGTACTATCTCAGAGTCTCTTACAGGCAAGGTACAATCTCTTGATGATCAGGTCCAAACTTTGAATCAGCAGGCTTCGTAGAATCTGGCAAAAGTTGAGACTGTTTATCATCAGTACCTGACTAAGCTTGAGGAGACCGTGCAGATCCTAAAGGATTTCAGACCTGTTCGTGTTCCAAAACAACCTTAATCCTTTTTCGACCCGACCTCTTTTTATGCTTAACTAGTTTAATCTTTTTGTTGATGACAAAAAATGGGAGAGACTGTGCAGATTGAATCTTATCTTTGACTTGTGATTGTGTTTGACTTTTCTTGTTGTGATTTGCAAACTGTTAATTTATGTTTTTTGTGGATGCAGACTATGTGTATTTATTATGTGTGTACTATGTTTACTGTCTGTCTTCTTCATCAATTATCATGTGCTGCTAAAGTGTTCTTTTGCAGGATAATTTTCGTATAATGATTAAATCTGCATAAAAAATTTTATCACCATAAAAAACTGGGAGATTGTTGAAAAAACTTTTATCAGATTTTGAAGTTGACAAAACTTTCCTATTCTTGTTCTTATTCTGAAGATTACTAGACTTCTGTGCTATATTGTGGAATGTTGTCAAAGTCTATTTTACTCAAAAGTCTTTCCATTCTGACGAGATCCAGACTGAAACCAAGTCTAGAACGGAGATATAATCAAACTCAGAATTATTGATCTTTCAACAATGATTCAATACAAATGTGATTTATTCTTAATATATGGCTTTTTGGCGAAGAATCTCACTTACCTTTTATAAATATATTGATGGAATCAATCACGATTTGATGAAATCAATCTTGAAGACAAGTTTTTTTTTTTTTGGAAGCATCTACTTATGGAAACCTAAATTCCGATTGTTTGGGCGACCAGAATTATCGGATTTTCATCTCAATCTTCAAATGGCTACAAGATTTCCTTAATCAATTTTGTCAAATGGATTGATTGGAAGAAATTTCTCTGAAGAATGCCAACGGTTACAAAGGCGTAGAAGAGTATTTAAGGAGACCATTTAGTCCATTTGAGTGTATGCGTGAAAATTGAAATTCAAAGTTTGAGACTTTTCCAATCACTTGTTCTTCATCAACAATGCTTACAAATTGTATTCAAGAGATAAAAACACAAGAAGAGTGATTTAGTGAGAGAAAAAAAAATATTCCATTGAGTATTCGTACTCAAACCATTATATTTCTCTGTTGATGCCTTAGTGAATTTCAGCCAGAAGGCTATTAGCGTGAGAGGGTAGATGTAGGTTTGATCTAAGCTGAACAACTATAAATCTCGTGTTCAATTTTATCTTCCCTTAACTCTTTTAATTTGTTTGTCGCAATCTTTTTCTGAATTTCGCGAATTTCTAAATCATCTTAATTGAGTTTGAACTTACTTCAGAAGTCTGGCGTCACTTTTAATCAGACTTTGCTTGCAAAAAAAAAAAAACTTATTATGTATTTATTTACTTAATTTGTTTTTATACCTATTCACCCCATCTAGGTGATAATACTAGTATTTTCAATATCTACATGCTAAAAATAAAAATTGAATATGTGCCATTCTGTAAAAACCAGCTTATATAAAGAAATTGCGACAATGTTAATGCACTGATTAAAATTTTTATTAACGTATGTTGCTTGGAAAGAAGGGAACGGTGGAAGAAAAATTGAAGTCGGCGATAAACAAAGGAAGGGCAATGCCGTGATTTTGGCACCTTTGAGTGGGCAATTCCACGAGTTTTCCACTAGTGGGAGTGATCCAGAAACGCTGACAACACATATTGATTGAACGGCTGATATTAAACGACTTGAATCCAACAGCTAAGGAGAAACATGACAAACTTGTTGTGCGCAAAAGCACGGGATTGCAGAAATGGCCCTCGCTCCACCTTTTTATCTTGGCTTCCACTTATCAAATCAAATTAGCAAATCACCAACTTCTTCGAAATTTTACAAGTACTTTAAAGATTACCAATGTTATAATGAATATATTCGATTTTCCATTTAAGTCTTAGCAATTTATTTTTTTATCACGCCTTTGTAAACCTCTGCCGAATGTAACATTTGAAGCTCTTTTATTCATATTGACCCAAACTTTTCAAAAGCTGTTTGTGTTATTCAAAAAGCATAAAAGAATATATTTTTTTTCCACCAAAAGCTAAATATAATCGAACTTATAAAAAGGTCATACAAAATTTTACATATGATCTAAGTGCCAACGTCTATATATTGTCAAAATATCAAGTGTTATGAGCTGGAAAATACCAAAACGCGTTATCACAATATATAAATTAAGTAAAAAGAGAATAGTAAAAATCTATGCGGACATGCCCGAAGAGAATTGAGATGGACCCAAGGCAATCCTGACCTAAAATTAAGGTCTCGAAGTGGCTAGGTAAGTCGGATATTCTGCCTCGGAAAAAAGAAATTGGTCAGCCAATATGTAAGATTATTCACGTTTCTGTTAAATTTAAAGAAAAAAATAATTGCACAAATAAAATTCCGATAAAGTGATTTTTCAAATCACTTATTTTCCACAAAATGAACTTACCTAAAGAGTTGGATCATTTTCGGTATGTTGAATTCGCACCATCTAGTTTTTTCCTTCTATATCTAGGTGTTCTATGGTTAATAGTTTTATGTCAATGTGAGCCTTCAAAATTTGAGATCATGTCTATCATCTCAAGAAAATGTTATTCAAATTATATAAATTTTATATATATATATATATATATATATGTTGACACCTAAATTTTATCTATTTATTTAGGATTTAATCGCAAAGAAAATTAGAAATTAATGTCAAACCCCTAAATAAAAAAATATTTTTTTATAAAATTGGATTGCATATGGACATTAGGAATATTTGCATTATTGGTATTAACTGTTAGAAATTTAAAAAAAAAATTAAAAATTTTCTTAATGTAAATTAAAAATAATAATAATGCGGCCAGACTTAGCCCGGCGCCTTTTTCTTTTCTTCTCTCCATAAGGACGGCGTACGACGAGCACGGGCAGCGGGGAAATGTCGCGCGGCACGACCGGCCTGGGCAAGCTGGCAGCAGCTGGCGACGCTGCTTAAAAGGGGAGAGGTTGGACCGAGAGAGAGAGGGAGAGAGTTCCGACGAGAGAGCCGCGAGTGAGAGCGAGGGAAGAGAGTCGCAGCAGAGACCGCCGGCCACCGCGCCTGAATTGCTGCCGACTACCCGCTGCCGTGCCTCCTTTCCCGCGCCGAAGCTCCGGTAAGCCTCGACCCTATTTTGGCCCTGTTTTCGGGCCTTCCGGGGCGGAGCTCGCGGTCGTCCAGCTCACACGAGCTCCAGCCCCGACCATCCTTTGTCCAGCTACTGTGTGTATCGTTGTCTGTTCGTCGAGAGTTCTGTCGAGAATCCCGGTTGAAGTTGTGCCGGAAACCTCATGATTCGCGAGCCCCCTTCACCCGTTCGACGAAATGCTAAGCGAGATCTAGTTTTCCTTCTCCCGTTTTTGGCCGAAACCGAGTCGGCCGTGCACGCCGTGATCTATGGGAATGTTCCAGTGGTGTTGGGTGACCTTGGGCGTCGGCCGTGTAGTCGTTTGCCACGTTTCCATCGTCGCCGTAGTTTGTTCGGTGTTTGGCCGTGGTGTGGCTCTCGGCCGGCGGCGGGGAGGTCGGCCGACGAGTGGCGTTCGGAGTGGACGACGCTGGGTGGTAGCTCGGCGGTGTCCTGAGCGCCGGCGAGGGCTTGTCGAAGTGGCGTCGGTTCGGGTGAGGAGCTTCGGTGAAGAAGAGCGCAAGGGGGAGGCGTGCTTCGGGAAGGAGAGAACAGGGAGAAGAAGAGAAAATAGAAAAATAAAAGAATAAAAAGGAATTAAAATAATGAATTAAAAAATATTTTTTAATTTGAAGTGGGTCATATCCCAGTGGGTGGATCGAGTTATTGGTTCGGACTGGGTTTACGGTCCGAATCCCTGTTCCCGAATATATAGTAATAATAATTTTAATTAAAACATTAGTTTGAAATATATAGTTGCTATTCATTTTTATGTGAGTACCATCCACCGTGAGAATTGTTGCCGACCACAATCGACTTCGGTCAGCAGTGGAAACAAAGGGAGGAGAGAGGCAAGCTCAAAAGAACTCAGATAATTTCTCTATTTTTTTTTTAATTTTTGATACTATAAAATATCTAAAGTTCATGAATTTATGCCATATTTAACTTAAATTAATTTTCATGTAACAAGAGTTATATTTTTCCAACGGCAACATACTTTTCATCAATGAGAACCACAAGGTATAATAGGCCCATGCAGCTCAAGCTGATTAACATGGGAGCTTCCACTTTCTAGGAAAGTCGAAAGCCTCTTATTGCATTCTCCGTTTACTTTGTTGTTGAAAGATTGTGACTAGGAGAGCAACCCAATGGCGACGCAACCAAGTGAAGAACAGGGAAATTCGAATCAAGCAGGACCAACAGCAGGTACGTGTTCATGTTCCAACCGAGAAAGAATATGGCATAATCGGTGGAGTCCCAAATATGCTCGAACTTGTATTTTCTCATGGTTCTTTTTATTTTCTTTATCACCAAACAAACATAATGCTGACCATCGCTAGAATAAAGGGGAAAAAAGTATGCAAAGGACCTAGTGCTCACTCTTTCTTCTACAGATATTGAAAATGTTTTAGCAAGCGTTGGATCAGCTTCTTCCCAATCTGGAGGTGCTTCAGGTGCGTTATCCCTCAAAGGAGTTGTTTTCAGTGTGAAATTAATATCTAGGGCGGATCTTCATGAAATTGTTCTTTTCTGGGACACTTCTCAATGTCAATAAGGAAAACGTATTAGCAAAATGGCTTGAAAGGTTTGCATCTATTGCAGAAATATTAAAAGAGGAAGTGGATAGACAATATTACCAACCATTGTGGCAAGCTGCATTCGAGGGTGATTGGGAATCAGCTACAAGATTTTTCAAAGAAGATGATGCTTCAAAGACGGCCAAAATAACAAGCAGATCAGAAACAATTCTTCACGTTGCCGCTTTGAGTGCGCAAGATTATTTTTTTGAGAACCTGCTTGAGCTCTTGTTTCCATATCCGGAAGTGCTTGAAATGGTTGATTGTGATGGCCGCACAGCCCTCCACAATGCTGTCCTGTGTGGAAGGATAAGGATGGTCAAGGTATTAGTTAGAAGTAATCCTAAGTTGATGCAATTTGCAGATAAAGAAGGACGTGTTCCTTTGAAAATATCTGCTTTAGAAGCTTCTATGCATAAGGACATTGCCTGGTTCTTGGCGAAAAATACAACGGACGATGGGCCAAATCATCCCTTCAGCAGTCCCGATGCAATTGAGACATTTCTAGATCTCACCTACGCTGGTCATCATGGTAAGATCACCATCACTCTTTATCTCAATCCCATCTGTTTTTAGCTTCATTCTAGACTTGGCTTAGTTTCTTGATCAACTTTACTGGTGAACTCCAATAGATATCATTCTTTATCTAGTCGAGCGGTGCCCTCACATTTTGACCAGGAAAAGTGATGGCGAATCTATATTGAGGGCGCTGGCAATGATGACATCTCACTTTCAGAGAGGAGCTAGGCTGAGTGTCATGGAAGCATTGATATACCAATGTCCGTACTTTCCGCAATCACATCCCTTTATTACCGATTCCCTTCAAGAAGATGTACTTGTCTCATCACCTGCTCTTCTATTTCTAAAATGAAGGTATTCCAGTGGATTTGAACTATAAACCGACAAATAAAAATTCGGATCCGGGTGGGTATGCATTTTTGCTGTTGGACATTATCTTAGGACGTTTCATGATTTTGAGCTTTTAGTCATTTTCTTAGATTGATTCCCTCCGTACTAGCAAAAGAAACCGAAAATGATTGTTTCTTTGTAGGATATAGTCTAGTTCCTTGACTTAGTTTTATATGAATATGGACTGAAATTAAACTACTTTATGAATCAGCTATCTTCGGAGAACCACATATGATTCAACCAAGTGTATAAGTATCTTATAACTTAATTGATTGGACAATGTAACGAACGAATTAGGAGGTCTTACAATGATTTCATTTCTAATGACGGTTTCCTTTGCTACTTGATTCTAGTGCTTCAATGTCTTACAAGGTCACTTTGGAATGCTGCCAAAATTGTAGGTACACTTCCATTTTATCAAGATACCATCTCTATGTTTGTCCCTCTCTCTCCAACTAAGTCTATATAGCTTGTTTGTTTTAACTTCTCTTATAAGTAGAAAAAGCTCCTATTTAATTATTTTCCATAATTTGAAAAAATAATCTGTGTTAGGCCCACTACATGTGTGAAAGACCCATTACACATTTACCATTAGATGAGTGACATGTGTATTTGAAGTTAGTTTTGTAATTTAATTTTTCCACCTATCAACTATCCAATAGTAAATGTGTAACTTATTCCTTACACCATCAAATCTAATAAAAATCCTTAAAAAATTATTCAAAATCAAACAAAGTTATATATGATTTTCTAGTTTAATTTTTATATTTTGAAACATTTCAGATGTTCACTTTTAATTGCAAGAGTTGTGAAATTATTAAAAAAAAAAGTGAAAAAAAAGGAAGACATGAAACTGCAAATTAAGGCAAGATTTGATGTTTACCTAGGAATTTCTTGCTTATGGCTAAATGATCTAAGCAGAAGATATGGAATAAGAGTTACGTAAACGTAGTACTTCTCCTTCAATCTTAATTGGTGAAATCATGTTCGCTTCATCATCTCTATCAAGCATGTAAATCTTTCTGGAAAAATAAGAATGATGAACCCATTATGGGTTTGTTTCCTCCATTATGGGTGAAATGCTTAAAGGCTGAGGCTCTGTTTGTTTCATTAAAAAAAAACAATTTGAAAAAAATTTCTGAAAAATAATCGTTAATTAAATAAATGAACAAAAAATATGTTGATCATTCATGAAAATATTTAGATATAATTAATCGTTGATAAAAAAATTTCCATTAACTAAATATTTTAAGTGATACAAGCAATACAACATGAAAGAATATGCTGAGAGGGTGCGGGAATCGAGCATATCAGATCGGGGGCAAGCCCCTCGCGTTATTGACTATGAAATAAGGTTGCAGTAGATGAGGCAAGGGTTTATCATGTAATCGTATTTAACATAGTAAATTTACACTTTCATTTGGCAACTTAAAAGGCGTGAAGAATATGAGTAGGAGTAGGGAGGAATAATAATAATAATTCAGTAGGGGTGAATTTCATGGGTCCCAACAAAATCGTGCATCCATAATACCACCCCAAGTAATATATCCTATAACTTGGGATGCCCCTAAGCTGTTGCACTTCATTTGCTCTACAATCCTTACTTATTAAACCAAGAAAAATATATCCTATAACAACAATCTGTTAGTTAGATAATAAAGGAATTATCTCTTCTTGTAATCCTGTATTTCAGATTATTGGAAGCACTCCAGAAAATAATATGAGGCCGATATAGGAGATTATGCTCTTAAGATTACCTGAAAAGGTGGGCCACTCAAAATACGCGAAAATTAGCCTAAACACCGCCTAACCACTAAAAAAGATCCTATAACTCCCGAAACTTAGTCACAAATTTTGCCCGTGGTTGAACTTGTCATCTTCACCCAACTTTTGTATGCACTCGAATCACCAATTAACCTTGTCCCTAATTCTTCTATTTTTTCAAAGAACAAAAGGGAATAGACGTATAGGGTTCGTTTATTTGACGGAAAACTCAACGATATAGAAAAATATTTTCCAATAGAACATTTTCCAAGAATACGGTTAGTTTTTGTTTTTTTCTTTTTTGGTCATATATGATTGAAAATGTTTTTTGTTGTTCGGATATTATTGGAAAATGATTTTAGTCTCATGACTTTATTTCATGCAAAAAAAGTACAAATTTTTTATTTTTCTAAAAATTGAATTTTAATTAATTTTTTCTCTTTTTTAGTTTTATTTTCTTTTTAAAAATAAAATTTTAATTATTTTTTAATCTTAATTTTCTTTTTCTCTTTTCTTTCCTTTTGTTTTTCTCCCCTCCTTTGCCACTACCGGCCGGCGAGGCCACAAGCAAGCTCTGCCTCACCGAGATTGGGTGAGTCGTGAGCTTGCCGCCAACCTTGGTTGAGTTTGAGCTCGCAGTGAGCCGCGAGCTCGTCGGCCTATGTCTTGGCCTACCTCTTGGCCGATCACCACTGGCAGAGGAAGAAGGGGGAAGGAGGAGGAAAAAAAGAAAAAGAAAAGAAAAGAAAAGAAAAGAAATAATAATAATAAATCCAATTTTAAAAAAAAAAATTAAAAATATATTTTAAAAAATTATTTTTTATAAGAATGAACTTTTCATTATCCAAGGACCCTAAAACTAGGAAAATATTTTGGAAAGCGTTTTCCAATTATTTTAAAAGTAAAATCATTTTTCTGAATTTAAACTTTGGTAAGAAAATATTTTTTGTTTACTAGAAAAGCAGTTTTTGTTAACTCATTTTTCTAAGCCAACCAAATGCCAGAAAATGAGGAAAACATTTTCTGTGAAATAAATGCACCCGTAGTGTTGTTGCCTATTTTTTTAAAATCAAAAGTTATTTTAGTATAGAGTCAAGTTAAATCTACTGACAATGTCATTTAGGTGTAACAAGTAAAGTCCAACCACTTATATCATTATGTGACCTCATATGGAAGTTTTGATTTTTCTAGAGATAGATAGAGCAGAGAAAGATAATTTTTTGCTGCATAAATAACAATTGAAGGGATTGTACGATGAATATGATATTTTTATTACTAGTTGCTATGCGTATTGAATAATATTATCTTATATATGTAAAGACTAACGTGATTTACTTTAGCTAGACAGATGTCATCAGTATGGTTATTTTGAAAGTTGTTCTATCAGGTTAATGGTTTTAATTACATTCTCTTGATTATGATGGACATTATAAAGCCTCGTTTGAGCGAAGATCACTTTCTTCAGTTAATCACTTCCACTATCTTCACATCCAATAATTTATTTTTCATCCAGACTTGAGATATAAACCTTTTTCTTGGAAAATGTGAAAAATGATTTTACACCTTTTTTTGTACTTTGCATCAGCAACTACTAAAACTCACACACTTTGAAATTGAGGACTGAATTCGAAAGGAGGAAAAAAAAAATCAAAATATCTTTCCTAAAAGATTAAAAAATAAAAACGAATGAGATCGTTTTCCCAATCACCCACCAACCCAAGCTCTAAATGTGGGAAATTTTGACTATAAGTAAACTGTTGTTAGATGCAATTTGGTGCCTTAAAAAAATTTGGGACCCAGAGCTGGAGAACTTATTTCTTAATCCATTTGCCGCCCCCCTTCGTTTTTCATTTTCTTGTTTTCCTTTTTTTTTTTTTGTTGATATTTTGTAGTTCCTACAATCAAGAGAGTTCACGAGGTGAAGATGAGACACATGACAGCAGTCGAGTTGGCAAAACGAGTTTGCATGGCGATCTCTTCCATGAATACCAATGAGATCACCGATTTTTTCCAAGACGGAGAGCTGCTGTTTCAAGCCATAGCCAAGGGAAACAGTGAAATCATAAAGCTCTGTATTCAGTTTTTCCCGGAACTTATTCGGATTAGGCATGCTGGTGCGAGTTTGATTACACATGCGGTGGACCAACGCCAAGAAAGGATTCTCGGACTCTTTTTGAAGTTAAGCTCGACCGCTGAGTTGTCATTAGTCCTAGGGCCTACATGGGAAGATTCATCGAATATGATGGATGCAGCAGCATCCTACGACCCTCGTTTGGAGGCTGTAGCTAACGTGGCTGGAGCAGCTTTTCAACTGCAGAGAGAAATCCATTGGTATAAGGTAAGTATCAAGTATCTTTCTTTTCATCTGTTTAATAATTGCGCTTAATGATAATTATCATAGGATCACGTTATTTCCACTCCTATCTTAGTTAAGCACTCCTTTTTTTAATTAACTGACCAAAATATCCCTCTCTTCAATGTAATGTTTCTCTCTTTATTCTAGTTACACCTTTAGTTTTAGACTCACGTTAAAATATTTTAGAGGAAAATTTTAAGTATGGTCTAAAATTTTGATACTCTTGCTATGAGATTTAATCTATTATTGATATTAGTTACTTTCTTCATGATAGAAGTAGTACAGTAAGAAGTTCCTTTTTTTCCTTTCCTTTTTATGCTTATCTTTTGTTTCGACATGATCTAGATTTAAACATGTGATTTGAACTTTAAGCAATTTCGCATCAAATGTTGGATAAGTCTTAATCCTCTTGATATGTTCCCTCGTTTGTTTGTTTTTGAAAATTTTCAATACTTTATCCACTTATCGAAACTCTTGTTTGTGAGTTTTATGCGTAGGCTGTGGAAAGCTGGGTTAACCCTTTCGTGAAAACTACCTACATTAGGAAAAATCCCCAGGATGGGGGGATAACAAAAGGGAATGCATTCGTGACGGAGCACAAATCATTGCTTGAGAAAGGAGAGAAGTGGGTGAAGGATACGGCAAATTCTTGTATGCTTGTCTCAACTCTAAGGGTCCGTTCGTTTCGCGGAAAATAACTTCCGGGAAAATGTTTTCCGGATTTTCCGGTGTTCGGATGGCGGAAAATAAATGGTCAAGGAAAATATTTTCCGGTCAAAGGAAAATTTCCCCTTCAAATCGTGGAAAATGATTTCCTCTTTAGAAAAGAGGAAATCATTTTCCGTCGCACGCTCTCATCTTTCATTTTATTTTTATGCTTTCTTTTCTTTTCTTTTTTCTTTTCTTTCTTTCCTATTAATCTTCTTCTTTGGCTTGACCGGCCACGGCGGCGTCCGGCGACCGTTCGCGACCGGCGACCCGCCGCAGCTAGCGGCCGGCGAGGCTCCACCTAGCCCGATCCGGCGAAGCCGAGATCGGGCCTCGCCAGACGGGCGAGGCGGATCTCGCCGGCTGGGCGGAGCTCGTGGCTCGCCGATCCGGCGAGCCGGGCGGGGCTCGGGCCTCGCCCGAGCTCGTTGCGAGCTTCGCCGAGCTCGCGAGCCGCGAGCTAGCCGGATCTGGCGGCGAGCTCGGGCTCCCGATCCAGGCGAGCCCGAGCTCGCGGCTCGCTAGAGCCCGACGAAGCTCGCGGCGAGCTCGGGCGAGATCGGCCGAGCCTCGAGCTCGCCGGATCTGGCCATTGAGCAGCCGGCCATCGTCAGGCAGGAAGGAGGCGGCGGCGGCGGCGGAAGGAGGAGGAAGAAGGAGGAGGAAGGAGGCGGCGGCGGAGGAAGGAGGAGGAAGGAGGAAGGAGGAAGGAAAAAAAAAGAAAAAGAAAAATAAAAATAAAAATTTCGATTTTTTAAAAATATAAATAATTAAAAATTCATTTTTTAAAAAAAATATAAAAAAATAAAATTAATTTTTTGATCAATTAAAAATATTAAAATTCAATTTTTGATAATTTTTCCCAAACAATTAAATGAGCTAACGAACGGTGGAAAATATTTTCCACTCAAATTTTAGGTTTTGGCCGAACACCGGAAAATAGAGTCATTTTCCCGGAAAATGACTTCCAGGAAAATATTTTCCGGAAACATGATATTTTCCGCGAAACGAACGGACCCTAATTGTCACAATATTGTTCGCTGCTGCTTTCACTATGCCGAGGCAATGACAACAATACTCGGAGTCCCATTGTTGCTAGGACATGACTCTCTACCGATTTTCGCAATTTCGGATGCGTTAGGTTTGTTCTCCTCCGTGACAGCCATCTTGCTATTCCTAGCCATTTTAACATCACGCTATGAGGTACAAGATTTTCTCTACTCGTTGCCGAAGAAGATCATACTGGGCCTTTGTTTTCTCTTTCTCTCCTTGGCTTTCATGCTGGTGGCCTTTGCTGCGACTCTAACAGTTATGTTGGATAAGAGAGTGGAGTGGGTTCTCGTTCCCATTACTTTGCTGGCCTTTGTCCCTATGGCTTTATTTGCAGTTCTCCAGCTTCCCTTGCTATTCCAAATGGTTAAATCCACTTATGGGCCAGCATCTTTCATCCCGAGGGCATTTGGGATGCAGTCAAATATACTGAACAAGATAAGGGAAGACGAATTTGATTTGAGGGTGTATGTCTTCATTATAGTTGGTTATTTGTAGCGGAGCCAATGCGATTCTGAATGTATTTCCTCAAAGTATTTGAACAATTACCATGATTATGTTTCCCTGCCTAGTTAGCAAAGATCTATTTATAGAATGATTCAATCAATATAAAATTTCAGGCTATAGATACTGCAAAATTCAATCTGCACATACAAAAACAATTTCTCTTACCATTCAGGACCAAAGTATGCTCAATCTTGGAACATAACCTTTTAAAATTTAGTTTTTGTTAGCCTTTTGTTTTATAATTTAGACTCAGAATTTTTTTCCTTCAGCTTATACATTCAGCCTCCAGGTATTTCAAAATGTAATATATATAAAAAAATTATCTTCAACGTTTATTACCAAAATACATGCAATCATGTAATATATCTTTCATCATGGAATGAGAGATGAACAATTATTTGTAGAACAAAATCTATGTATACAAAATTTCAGTGATGAGAATGAGACCAAATGTAGACTTTATTCTTGTGAACTATCAAGTGAGTGGAATCATACCAGTTATAATACTTTGTTTGTATTAATTGTGAAATAGATGGAATAAAACCTGCCATAAATATTTGGTCATTCATTAGTTACATGTAGATCTTTCATAATAGAATCTAGGTATACATAAACAATTACTTTTAAACATATATTACAAGTGCGTGTAATCATGTAATATAACTTGTTTCGTAAAATAACTTTTTGAGCATTTGATTTTTCATTATAAATGCTCTTTAAGATGAACGGTTTGATAATCAAGATAATCTATGTATAACGAATACCTATGATTGACATAATACCAAATGTACGACTTTATTCTTAGGAGCTATAAAAATGGAAATATACCGGATATAGGACTTTGCCGCATAAATTGTGAGGTACATGGAATTATAACCTATCATATCTCTTTGATTATTCATCCAATTATATATACATATAGATAAACAATTAAATAGAATAAATATAAAATAAGTAATTTCTGTAAACATTTATTTTTTGTAAATCAATAGAAAATTATTATAAAAATATGGATAAGAATTTGATATGCGGAATTAGATATTTCCTGAGATGAGATATTAGCTAGAATGAGGGGTCAAAATTGACTATCAAAAGCAAATCACTGGATAAAACTAGCACATGAGTGTATCACGTGAATCAACCTCACGCGATATATATACACGCTAAACTCATGTTGAAATTTCTATGCGAGTATAATTTCTTTGAATTAGCTCGTCTCACCCCAAAACTTCCAGAGTATCTAGCTTTATTATAAGCTTTCTGTTGGAAGATACGCAAGAAGATTCCACATCATTCAAGGATCACATTAGTATCACTTCTAATCGGATCCAAATTGTGAAATATTCACTTGCTTTTATTATACATCCCGTTGTATTATAAGAATAGAACATTGTACATTAAAACATACACCGAATATACAAGAAAAATTCCCAATTCTTTCTCTCGCACTATTCCCTTTCATCTTCTTTCATGGTATCAGAGCTCTTTTTCTGATCATAGCTTCCGCACTTCTCTTCGAATTGCCTCCGGCTTCCTTCTTTTTTGTTGTTGCAACATCTGCAAAACAAAATAGTCCCCGGCAGGAATTCTTCTTTGAATCTTCTTCGGAAAACATAACCTGCATAACAGAGTTGCTGCCCTCACCTGCAATTGCTGTAAATTTTCCTTAAATCTCTTACCACAGCCATGACAAACCCACAAACACCTACCTCAGTCACTGAAGATCAGTCAGCAAGGAATACGACGCCACATTCACCACCCAATCCAGAGTCATCCGTCACAGAACAACAACCCAGTCAAGGCCAACTTCACACGCAATGGCAACAAATTCCGGCTCAGTTCAATCCAGGGTTACCCTTCTTGGCATATCCCTATCAATGGATGCCATACCCATGGATTCATGGATCAAATCCAGATACATCACATCCGGGCTACCAAAGCGTGCGGACCGATGGAGGCCTACCGACCAATCCTGGGGCAGGCTCAACCATCGGCCCTGAGCAGACGAGCGGATCTGGAAATTCGAATGCGGGTCCCTTCAATCCGAATCAGACTACAAATAATGCGGGATTTCCAACAGGGTTTCTACCCTTTCCTTTCGCGGCCGCCATGGGTCGCCCAGAACCCGACGACGCGCTGTATGTTTCCAACGCCGACGGACCAGAGTTGCAGCTTATCAGCCACCCCCTCAAAGGATCGGAAAACTACTCGAATTGGGCGTGCGAATTCCGTTGAGCCCTCGTAACAAAAGATAAGGAGGGATTCATCGACGGAACTATTCCGGTCCCAGCTGATGAAAAATTAGGGCGACAATGGAAAAAGTGCAATCAATTGGTCCGGACATGGATAGGAAATTGTATAAGTCCTGAAATAGCTGCGGGTTTACATCCTACAGAGGATTCGAAATTTTTTTGGGAAAACATACGCGAGACGTATGGAAAACTGGATCGGGCGAGAATCTTCTCACTACATCAAGCCCTTTCCGAATTGAAGCAAGGAAACACGTCTGTGACAACGTGCTTCAACAAGCTCTCAGCCCTCTGGAATGAGCTTGAAGCAGCGGAAGAGAAGCTCGATGGACCCGAAGCCACTCTCCAACAATACAAGGTGATAAAAGATAGAGAGAAGGCAACTCGGTTCCTACTCATTCTCAATGAGTCTTACCTTCATTTCAGGTCACAGATCCTCGCAATGGAGCCTGCACCCTCAATCGGCCGCATATTCCAGCTCGCCGTGCAAGAAGAAAGCCAAAGGCTCGCCTCGACGGAAGGGAAAGCGACCGAAACCCTAGCTCTGGCCGCGAGAACGGATAGGGGCTCGCGAACCCTAGAGAAGAGGCGCGATGGGGCTTTAGGGTTTACCGAACAGAAGCCTTATAAGGGGCCTGCTTTGGACGGCCACGATCGCACACCTCGATCGGACGGCTCGCGAGGAGCGCGTAGCCCAGGAGATCTGGACGGTGGTGATGCTCCCTTCATTAAAGGATCCAACGGTGGGAGTTTTTCGCGAGGTTATGGGCCGAATCTCCACGGGCCCAACTCTTATGGGCTCAACTGCAACCCACAGTTTCGTTATCCTCAGCAGAAGCAGAATACCGGGCCATGACAAAGACCACATGTGAGATAGTGTGGCTACGTGGATTACTTCGAGACCTTGGAGTACAAGTTCAAGGGTCAACAAAATTGTTTTGTGACAATGATGCAGCTCTCAAGTTAGCCTCAAACCCGATCGTACATGAAAGAACGAAACACATAGAAGTGGACTGCCATTTCACACGGGAAAAGATCCAACAAGGGATAGTTGAAACGCTTGGGATTCGAATAGAGGAGCAACCGGCGGATGTCTTCACTAAACCCTTATGTCAAAGTCAGCATGCGTATCTCCTAAGCAAGCTAGGTGTCTTGGATATCTACAAGCCACCAGCTTGAGGGGGAGTGTTGGAAGATACGCAAGAAGATTCCACATCATTCAAGGATCACATTAGTATCACTTCTAATCGGATCCAAATTGTGAAATATTCACTTGCTTTTATTATACATCCCGTTGTATTATAAGAATAGAACATTGTACATTGAAACATACACCGAATATACAAGAAAAATTCCCAATTCTTTCTCTCGCACTATTCCCTTTCATCTTCTTTCAATTCCAATAAGACATCATTCACCCGACATCCCAGCTCGTCTCCAAAGGACATAGCGACCTTTTCGAGGAAAACACGAGGTTAAATCGAAACCCAAGTATCTAAATTGAGCAAAACTTATACCTAACTACTATGAATCCTTTCCAAAGGCATGAGAGTTGCAATAATCCAATAATGGATTAAAGAAGTACTTGCATTTGAAATTTTATGAACTTCTAGTAGTGCAAAAACCGGTTCACGACTGTATAATGGCGTGACGGCGCCCAAACTGGCTTACGGCGGGCGCAAAAAAGAGGGTTGGACCGGGTTACAGTTGGGTTGCTCGGTTCTGGATTTGGGGGCTGGTCACACGGTGAAATTGCTGGGGCGGTGGAGGTGCTGGAGTTGGGGTTGGCAGGTGGCGTCGTTGCTGGTGGTGGGCTGAAGATGGGCTGGTTGGCGAGTGGGTTAGGTTGTGAGCGTCGATGGTAGCGAGAGATAGGAAATGGACTAATGACTGATGAGCTGAAGTAGGCGGATGATGGAGTAGATGGGTTTAGATGTGTGGCGATGGATAGAAAGAATCGGTGGAGATGGAGTGGTGGTCTTCGTGGGCGGTGCAAGGTTGCTTCAATGGAGGGACAAAACGATAGTGTAGCTTGCAGAATTCAAATGGAGGGTTGGATTCTTCAAGGAAATGAAGAAAGGCAGAAACAAAAGGGTCGGGGAGTGATCGAGCAGGAGGAAAAAAAGAAATAAAGGTAGAGCTACGAAGGAGTGGATCGGTGGATGGCGTGAGAGAAGCTCGGGAGGGGGGTGAAAGTCAAAGAAATATCTACTCAATCAATGCTTGGTCCCCTTAATTCTTTGCATGCTAATCCCACAAATAGTCAATTTTGGACAACTAAAATGGCCATTCTCTCTCACATCCGAATTTCTTTCCTTTTTTTCGAAATGTCTGAAATTCAATTTTTTTGAAAATCCGGCTCGCCGAAAATTTCTCGAAGGATGAGATGACATTCGTAGAATAAATCGTAACATGACCAAGAACTTTCAATTTTTGAAATAGGTTCAATTTCGTGGTTAATTTCAACCCGATGCGATTTTAGCGTGACCTACCTACGGGTAGCTTTTAGGAATTTTTAGCGCATTTGACCTGTGGTCGATTATATTCGAGCCACATTGTACATCTTTGACCCATAAGCGACTCCTCGGTTGTCGTAAAATCTCAAGATTTCAAATACGGGCACGGAGTTAAACAACAAAATCGGTTTAGTGCCGTTCAACGAGAATTTTGCAATTGGAGTGGAATCATCCACACTTTAGTCACATGCCTTAGTCGAACCGACTTATCTCCGGTCTCTCGATCGATTTTGACGGTGCCATATTGACCCTTGCAGTTAGCACGGTTGAGCAATCGATTTTGGTCGAATTCTCGAGTCCGGTTGCGTTTAGATTCCTTAACGGCTTTACCTCCGATGACTAGTTATCTGCGTAACCAACTAAGAGAAAAAGGCCGTAGGGCGTCGATGAAAGTTCTCAATCCATTCAATCGAAAAACAGGCTCAAAATCAAAGTGTCCTGCGTAACTCCTTAATTTGGCAAACTTGGCACATCCAAAGGTTGCTAAATAAGGTTAATATGTACCGATTGAGCCAATTCGACTTGACACATTCTAGATTAATGTTTAATTTGATAAATTGGAGTTCAATTTGAACATTGAACGCCAATTTCATTTTGGCGTCTAGTTAAATTATCATCATATTATCAAATTTAAATCGTTCGGCCACACGGGTCACATTGATTGAACCAAGCGATATTTTGTTATATCAATTAACTAATTTCAATCAATTGGTAATTGAGAATGAGAATTACGAAAATTAGGGTTAGTGATTAGGAGAGTTCGAATTTGCGTGCCCATTAAATCGTGCATGATTTTTATATTTGTGAGATGATTAGACCAATTTAATCAATTGAGATGTTGTTAAAGGGTTTGATTGATTTAATTTGGATAAATTTGGACTGTATCTTTTCAATTTAGCTATGTCTCCTCTAATTGGACATAAATCCTTTACAATTTGCACAAATTTTTGGCCAAAGACTGACACAATTGGTCAAAATCGATTTAGAACGATTTGACCAATCGAATTTGCATCTAGTGAGAAATGGCTGGTTTGCCATTTTTTGCGGAGCTCCGGCAGCAAGCAACCACCACAGGGTGGCTAGCTCCATAGCCAACCCTCTAAGCCCTTTGTGTATTGAAACTACAAAATGTCCTATCGGGTAAAAAAATTACTAAAATGCCTTTGGCTCCATTTTTTGATTCAAAAAGAGATGTGTTCTTAGCTATCCATTTAAAGTCATTTAGACTGTTGGATGTGCCATATCATTAACCCATGTGTTGTAAAATTTCTATTCCGGGAGCAGGTTTTCGTTCGGAAACACTTTTTTCTATTTTTGATCTGGGAATAGTTCTTGAGCATTTAAAAATTTGGTAATTGCACAAGTTTTTTATTTCCAGAATAGAAATGTGTTTAATGTGACCTTAAATATTTTTATGATTCAAATTTCTTTTAATTAATTAATAATTTTATTACATTTTTTCTTTTTTTCTTTTTTTCTTTTCTTCTCTTTTCTCTGGTGGGTCATCAGCCCTTGGCCATGGCTAGTTAGCGTGTGCTTGGAGTTGGCGAGGTCCCATCGGCCTAGAGGTCGCCTCGGCCCGGCCGCCCCGACAAGGTTGCCCGAGCCTTGTCTAGCGGATCATTGGCAAAGAGAGGAAGAGAAAAAGAAGAAAAGAAAAGAAGAAAAGAAAGAAAAAGAAATTTTTTATTTGAGTTGTTCTTGGAAATAAAGAGTAACTTTTTTTATTTCAAATTTGTTTGAAACAAATTTATTCCGTGAACAAAAAATTAGCAAATGCGTTTATGTTCTATTTGTGTTTCTGAAAAATAAAAAAAATAGAAACACGTGTTTCTAGGAGTATTACCAAACGCACCACCTCAATCCTAGAAGTCTCTTTGATCCTAATCTTAAAAGATTAAATCCTACCCATTGATTCCATTGGTCAGTCAAATCTAGGATTCAATCTTGGCATGACTATATAAACATTTTCCCTCTAAATTTCAAGGGTGCTTATTA
This sequence comes from Eucalyptus curtisii, assembly GCA_017140595.1. Lineage (NCBI taxonomy): Eukaryota > Viridiplantae > Streptophyta > Magnoliopsida > Myrtales > Myrtaceae > Eucalyptus > Eucalyptus curtisii. The sequence goes on from CM029502.1 coordinate 16,130,969, forward strand.
TAAACAGCGGTCCTAGGCTGGCCTTAAAGTCTGTGGTGGCCAGAGTTCATTCCAATCGATGATTGATTATCTCTAATCCTTCAAACTTCTTGAGCTAGTTGATCAAGCTTGATTAATCGTATACTTACTTCATATTTCTTATAATCATTGTCCAGATGTTGAGGATCTGAAGTCGGTCATTCCTTAGAAGTCTAGAAGTGGTTGGCTAGCTCATTTGAACTTTAGTTCGAAGATAACAATGGTAAACCTCTTAAGCTTGAATGTGATGAAGCGAGATCGCTTTAGAAGATCAGGGCTAGGAAACCTAGGTGGCTATTACATGTCTAGATTGATGATTTGGACGAGTTGTGATGATTTAGATGAGTTGTAATGATTGATAATCGATTGATTTGCTTAATGTTGCATAGATACTTGTTTTGGAAATTCATAAAGCCTGTTTTGACTGATTTGCTTTACATCTTGGAATGAGCTGCTAGATGACTTTGTTTAGCTTTAATGTCTTCTAATGATTTGAAGTAAACTTCATGAGCTTTCCATAGAGATATTATATGCTCAATTTTGCCATCGTTTGCCCTGTCATTGCCCTGTTGAAAGATTGAAATCAGATTCTGGAACTGATGTTGTTCTGTTGAGTGTTCTGTTTTCACTGACCTATGCTGTTTGTTCATTTTTCATGATTTTTTGTGCTATGATTTTTCAAGTCGGTATCTTTACAAAAGTTGATTAGAACACGTAAATATATAGCATATAAAACTTTCATGAAATTTTAAAATCATTTGGTAAGGTCGATCACCAATAAATCATCTGTGCTGCAATCTGGAAAGCTGTTTCTCTGATTGACCTACATCATATATTTATTTTTTTGTATAAAACAACACTTTGAGAATCACAAGTCGACTTCTTCATGAAAGTTTCTTGTGACACATAGATTTCCCCACAACATATAAAATTTTCATGAGATTTGAGATTTATTTACTAGGTTCAATTGGTCATAAATCGTCCTTGTTGCATTCAGGGAACCTGTTTTACTGATTGATATGTATCAGTTCTTTGATTGTTATAAAATTATGCATTTAGAAACTAAATTCAAGGTTTTCATGAAAATTGTACGTATGTTAGAGCTCTATCTGTTGTAAAATTTTCATGAAAAAAAATGTCATTAGGTAGACATGATTAGTCTTCCCTTGCACAATTTCCTGTATGCTATTTGATGTGTAAAATTCTTAGATCGAAAAGGAGCTCACTAGGTTTGTGAGAATTGTCTTGAACTGAACTTGTCTCTGTATCTTGGAGTTTTTTCCAGAATGACCTTTGCATGTTCCCTGATTTTTATAAAATTATGCATGCCAAATTAATGATGTTGTTTACATGAAAATTAATTTTCACATGTTGATCTTTGTTTTAAAAATTTTTCGGAAAATAAAAACATTGTTCGCTATTTTTTTCATGAGTGCCTCAAAGTTGCAGGGATTCTGTAAACTCTATTTTTAGAACTGACCATCAATCACTTTTGATTTTTTATAAAATCTTGTGATACAAATTTTGAATGTGTTCTTCATCAAAGTTGTTAAAAACATTTCGAACTTTGATTTGACACTAATTTCATTAAGTTTGAAACTCAATAGGATGTTTAAAAGGGCCTAATGAGTGCGTTTTTTCCGCACCCAAATTCTTCTTAGATAATTTTGATGAATTTAATGTCATTTTTTGCAAATCTTCAAAACACAAAAGTTGTAGACAACAATCCCAGCTTTCTTTTGATATCAATTTTGTCGGAATTGATACATGGTTGATCATTCAGGAACCTGATCAGTGTACCGACTTATCCACACTCGAGTTTTGGAATTTGTTTCATCAAACTTGTTTTTGAAATTTCAATAAGTTGATGTCTTTGTTTGTCATTATTCAAAACATAAAAATCTCCATTTGAGGGCTTGTTCGCAATTATATCAAACTTGTGTCATTAGTTGCAAATTCCCGAAAGTTCAACTTTTTGAGTTACTTTGTTTGAGCTCCATTTGATTGGCCGGGTTATTTGCATACTTGGACAATTATAATTACTTCGAATGAATAAGGGACCCTTTTTTATTCACTTTCTTTGGTTAGTGTTTAAGAACCAAGGCCTCATGGCCTAAATGCATGTTTTTTCATTATGCATTTGATTCCTATATGTATGGTTTATGACCGGTGCATGATTGTATTATCTTTGCGTCCTCGATTGTCTTTGCTTTCCGCTTGTTTGCATTGTTCCAATTGCTTGCATAGTTTGTTATTAGCTTAGGATTAGAATAGCCCAAAGGCAATCCTTGAGGAGTTGGCCAATTCATTCCCTAACATACGTCTCGGTTTCCAATTCGTATTGTACAAATATCTTACGAGTTGCGAATTTGCCTTTTTAGCACTTAGAATAATTGTTTACATGCTTATCTTGAGTGTTTACTTTCCTGTATTGCAATTTGAATTACTTGATTGCTTTCCGTTTTTATTTTTGATAGTTAGTGTGGAATGGCACAAATTAACCATCCATGCGTGATCATTTAGCATTAGGTTTCAAGTTGCATGAAAATGCAAAAAAATTGCTTGGCCATTTTAGATAACAACACAACTCATGGATACCGAAAGGGCACCAATAGACATATTTTGTGTAACCTAAGTTGGTCAACACGAAATCTCTAGTTCCGTGGAAATCGGATGTCTACTCTGATCCTGATCGGGTTTCTAGCCAACCCCCCGAAAGCGGCTAGTGGCGTAATCGCATATAATGTTTGTTGTTTAAAAAACTTAAAGTGATCCACCGTTGCGCGATGTATGGGTTTGGGAGGACCCGCGTTTTTGTAATCAATGGACCAAGCATGGCCCACCAACTAGATGTCACTTTTGAAGTTGTCTCTTTTGAGGACATCTTCTTGGACCACTTTATGAAGATTCGTTAGAGGAATTTCTTCTCGCCTCAAAGCAGAGGTGTCATGCCCCGAACCTCGGCGCGTGCCCATCCCTCAAACTCGGTGGTCGATAAAAATTACGACGTCCCGTGACGTGTCGCCGACCCTTTTTCGTTTTATTGCGCATGCGAGCGAATAAACAAATCCCCCGACATTAAACAACATGTGATAGAACAAATGGAAAATATATTCACAACCAAAACACGCTTTTATATACACACCGAGTCATTTACAAAAGTCTAAAAAAGATCTGTACGAAGTCTAGATAAAAAAAAGGCTACGGGGACTCTAAACTCCAGCTCTCCAGTCCTTGGCTCTGGGTCCTCCACGGCACCACGAGGGGTGTCGATATCCAGAGGGTGCCCTATCTCCCACTCCTCATCCCGACTCAGAGGCCCGCTCAAAACCACCTATAGGACCCTCCGGACTCCCATCGGGCTTATGAAGGTACCATGCCTTGAAACGATGAGGTACCAGGTAAGGTAGACCTCATCGACCCAAACAAAGGACTCTATAAGCTCACGGGTCGGTCGGCCGGGAACTAGGAAATAGGAACGCTAGAGGTCTACCTCCTTGGGAACCCCATATGCGTGCGTGACGCTCCATCTAAGGACCTGAAAAGAATTGAGCCCACAACGAGGTGAGATAATGTCTCATCAAGTTCACCCCCTAAACTCCGACTAGGAAGGAAATACGCCTAGGGCGTCCTAACCACACACTCACACGATCACAGAGACTTACCTCATTTCAGATCCTTCATGCATGTCGGATAGTTCATATCACAAACATAAGCAATATTCATACTCAATCAATTGGAATGCCACAATTCATCTTCTCAAATAGCCACATGGGTCCCGATTATAAATGAGAACCGTTATGACACGTCCCATTCTCAGACATTTTGTCCCACTAATCCGACGCGTCAATTTCACTCGCATGTGTTTCGATCATTAATCACGGCCACACATGGGCACGGCCTACTCGGAGTTCGGCGGTCTTCGCGTAGCCAGGCATTGTCTTGCCCCATCGAGCACGGCAACATCACTCGTGTTGACATCCCACAAGGGAGCATTGGTCCAAATTCTGCAAATCGACATTCATTGATGGGGCATCCCGTATAGGGGGCACGTCCAGCTTAACTTAGGACGTTCTCATAACTATTCATGCACCCATCCAATTCTCGGCCTAGACATCGTGCTTTGCACTCAAATGTCCCAATTAAAGTAATGTGCTTGGCCCATTTTCTCCGTATTAAAAACACACGGTAAAAATAATCATGTGCGTTTTGCTAGTCAATTTGCACTAGAAAAATTGATACCATTCCTTTTAAAATCTCACTATTTGATATAGTACTTAAACCATTTTCGTGTCAAAATGGCTTAGACACTCGGTAATTTCTAAATAATTACCAAAATTTTCAAATTTTAAATTAAATACTCAAAATTACAATCACCACTCAATTTGCACAATTTAACACTCAATTGCATAAACTAAGCATACCATTGTAATCAACACGAAATTCCGGTCATGCCGGCTGTCACTGTATAATTTCCGGAAAATATTAATTAATTAAATGAATACCAAAATTAATTAAATAATGCAAATTAAATGCAATAAATACCAACTTAGGCCGGAAACGCTAATCTAACCACCTAAATGGGCCTAGAAAATTTCCAAATCTATCTAGATAAATAGCACAATTTATCTAGTCCTTAATTAGTCTAATCTAACTACATAACATGTAAAATTAAACAATTAAATCACTAATCCAATCTAAATAACCACCTAAACCTTAATTAGCCTAAACTAATAACTTCCTAAGCAAAGTTTAACAAGTAAACTCACGGTTTTGCGATCTAATGAGTCCACGGCGATGGCGAGCGCGAAGGTGGGCGACAATCAAGCTGCGTAACACCAACCAAGGCCCGAAACGGCCCACGAAGGCTCACGGCCCTTGCTGGCCCGGCCTACGCTCACAGGGCCGAAGGGACTGGCTGATCGAAGGGGCTGAAAAACAGCAAGGAGGGACGATGATGGCTATAGCAGCTCTGGCAAGCTCACCGGAGGCGTACCATGGTTGGAACGGCGACGGCAAGACCTCAACTGTGGGAAGGGCTCGGGAGGAGCGGCATGGCTTATGCCCCAGGCTCGTGGGACGCGGCACACGAGCGGGCTCGGGCCGACGCGAGGCTCGGATGGTGCGACGGTGATCTTTGGACGGCAGTGGCAAGAGGGCGATCAACGAGTAGGTTGTCTCTCCTCGGTTCTCGCTAGAAATTCTTGAGCTCAAAATACCAAACATGGAAAAAGGAAGGAGGTAGAGGAAGAAGAAGGATCACATTTGCCTAAGTACTAATGGCCACAAAAAATCTTTCAAAATATCCTAAGTGCTTGAGTTTCATGGCCCACCAACATTGGGTCATCCTTAGCCATTTTCTTCATCTAAGCTTCTCAACACACTTCCCAAATGGTCCAAAATGTTGTAGCACCCCCTAGCGAATTTTTGGACCTTATCCTCCAAGTTGAATTCAATTTTAACTCAAATCTAGCCAAATTGATGCCCATCATTTCAACCAAAGGTGCCCACACTCAAAATCACATTTTTCCTCAACAAGTGAACTAACTTGATCGAATGGTGTGCTAAAAAACAGTCCTCTAATTTTCCCAAATCCAAAACGGCCTTACTTCGAATTTTCGCCAAAATCTCGGTTTGTAGAAAAATCTTTGAAAGGTGAGTTAGCGTTCCTAAAATGAATCGTGACATGACATAACTCTCAATTTCTGAAATCGAGTTCAATTTTACGGTTAATTTCCAATAGGGTGCGATTTTTGCGTGACCTGGCTTATCGGGTAGCAGAATTTTTGATGCAATTGACTGTGGTCGATTATTTTCGAGCCACATTGTACATCTTCGACACATTGGCGACTCTCGGTTTGCCATGAAACCTCGAGATTTCAAATATGGGCACATGGTATAGAAATGACAGAAAAATTGATCTAGTGCTTTACGACAAGAATTTTGCAATTAGGTGGAATCCACTTACACACTAATCACATACCTCTATCGAATCGACCTATCTCCGGTCTCTCGATCAATTTTGAGAGTCTTGTAATGAGCCTTGCGCATTAGCACGGTTTGAAGCGGTCGATTCTTGGTCGAATTCTCAATTCTCATCGTTTATATTTCTTAACGGCTTCACTGATAGACTAGTTATCTCGTGAGTGGCCAACTCGGAGAAAAGAATTATAGGCACGTTGATGAAAAGCCTAACTTATTCAATTGAAAACAACTTGAAAATCGGGATGTCACAAAGAGGTTTACTAATATTAATAAATCCGATGAACATTTGAAATCCACTAAAATTCGATGAGCAATACTAGATGTGAGGAAAAATTCTTTTCAGTAAATTTAATCTTGAAATTAATAAAATATGAAGTTCAGAACATATTGGTCCCTTTCTACAACTAATATGATGTTAAATTAATTACAATCATTCTACATTGTCAATGTTCACATCAAAATCTATCAATTTACTTTAACGCATTGAACTACTGGGCAATTACGTCATGAAAAGTCGTTCTCCGCACTCTCACAAAATTAACAACCTATATGTCATTCCAAGGTTCAAATCTAACTAATACTTAACTTTTTAGTTAAAATATCATTATAGATATCTAGATGTCATGGTGTTACACCATAGAGTCCCATGAATCTAGATCGAAGTTTATGAGTCCATTAGTAAGGCGTGCTTTAGAAAACTCCATCCAAAGGACTTGCCATAAGATTAGAGTTGAGAGAGATCTTTTAAAAATTGAATCCATATGAGATGGGAATGAGGTAGGAATTTATCTTTTTCATGTAATTTTGTGATGGGATAAGAATCTTTGCGAGACAACTATGATTTTCATGTTTGACACAAATTCTTTGAGATGCGGGCAGACCAAATTTTGAGAGACCTACGAAAGTGCTCTAAGAGTTCCCATTTTTTGTTGGAATTCAAGTCGGCGGAAGACAACTTACCTCGACTCCAACGCAAACAGCAAATAGCCCCGAACTAACGCTGAATTACGAATAAATCACGAACAACACTTTCTCACGTTAGTCTGGATGCAATCACAAGGAAAACACCCGATTTCCACGGTGTAAATGCCCGATCGTTCTTGCAAAGTGAAATGGAATTCCTTTTCTTCTTTGATGGAAATGGAAGAATTTTGGTGCGAATGAATTGCCAACATTCTCAATGGTTGTGTTCGGGAGGCTTTTATACGCTCCTTCATACCCCTCCATTAGTGACTTTCCATCATGAACATCAAGACGACGGTGCGTTCCGTTGCACCCCATCATGGACGTACTAAACTAAAGCTAAGAGTACTACATCTCCATGGAACATGATGGGTTTGATAGCGCTCTATCAAGAATATAAGGCATTCAACATTCATCAACTTTACAAAACAATTCATACCGGCAAATAAGTTCGTGCGACCGGAGTACACCTGCACTTGGGAGCTCAAATTATCACCTGTTAGGGATAACATAATGGCTACAACCTAGAAAAGATATAAATAATCGATGTCTCACGGTGCCTTGGATATTTTGTTACATCGGTCCAAGTATACCTATCCCTAAAGGTTATACTTGACTATTCTCAAACACAATGTATTTACAATTACATCCCCGCAACCACGTAGGGCGATATAATTATTCTACTAGTAAATACACGCGATAGATGTAAAACAACAATAGTCTTCCTTCGCACTCATGTCTCTCTCAATTTCGGTTGCTTTCCTAGACACGTCCATAGGCCATATCTATTCATGATCACCGTAACATGCTAAAGTAGCAACATTGATCTTTCACTTCGAGAACATAGTCGAGTAACATAGGGCACAAAAATTGAGGTAAAATACAAATTACCTCAAGGGCTCACACGATAAGTAAATAGGGATAATTTTAACTCATCTTCCCTTATTGGTCGACAATGCACATGTAGTACGAATTACATGCTATAGTGGATTAGCTTTTTCTATAGCGTATGCCATAATCAAATATATCCACCATACGATCTTAGCCTAAACATAGTCACGTGCTTCTCACATACTCATGTTTGGCCCGAGTGCTATGTCACCGCTTTCTATAGCGCCCAATTAAGAAATCTCGCATCAAGCATCTTTCGACATACATGATTGTGGGACTATCATGTTCGGTCTTGTTATAAACCAATCTGAGACCTCATCTTGATCCAATCAAAGCGACATATTTTATGTACCAAACTTGCTCTTCAGCATTTATTTGTACATAACGTCTCATCTCAACGTGCTAACTACAGCACTTGAGGCGTTAGCAATGTGAGTGAGCCAATCATTGCTCACAACGACATACTTTTCAATAATATATGTGTGTTTGTGCTAGTCTCATAGTGGATTTTGTACTTATTGATAAAACATCAAATCACTAATAAACAAACAAGTACAATGCTTCTGTCCACAAATATATAAACCAATGATCCTCTACAATAATAGACATCACATTCTACGCAATCCTAGTGACATCTAGGGTCAAGAATATGTCTCTAGGAATAGCCTTAAAGTAAATGGATCGAACCATTCATCGGTTGAAATGTATTGCGAGATCACTTCTTTATAGCTATAATATCTCGGTGAAATTATTCTTTATGTCAATGTGCTTTGTCCTTCCATGATACTTGAGATCTTTCACATAGGCAATGGCTGCTTGACTATCGCAATAAACTATCACCGGTCTTGAAACTTCAAAGGATGCTGGCTAAATTTTCAAGAAACGTTTTATGCCCATCTTTGCCAGATCAACTGGACCGAACATGCAATAAATCTGCTTCCATCGTAGACAAGGCCGCAGTATGTCTGTTTCTTGCTATTCCAAGAAATCGCACCTCCATTTGAGCAAGAACGCATATCCGAGTCGATTTACGCTAATCCGAGTCTCCACCCCAATCGGCATATGAATAACCCAATAGGCGTAAATCATTCCCTTGGTAACATAGTCGATAGTCCATGGTGCCTTCAAGTATCTCGCAATCCTCTTCATCGCTTTCCGTGTGTTGACCAAGGATTTGATTGATATCGCTCACCAATCCCACGGCATAATATATGTCGGGTCTAGTACACATCATAGCATACATCAAACTTGACCGCACTAGCGTAAGGAACGATTTCCATCACTTTGATTTCTTTTTTTGGAGTCTTAGGACACAGCTCGGTACTTAAGCCTTTACCTTGCATGATAGGGGTATCAATGGGATTACAATGCTGCCATATTGAAACGCTCAAGAATCTTCATAATATAAGACTCTTGTGATAAAGTAAAGAGTTTCCTTGATCGATCTCTTTCGATCTTAACTCCTAATATATAAAAAGCAGCTTCTCCCATGTCCTTCATCTCAAAATTGGAGGACAACCATTCTTTTATGGTGATAACCAAAACCTTGTCATTTCAACCCGAATATCGTCCACATAAAGTGATAAAATTACAAATTTATCTTTGGACCGCTTGACATATACACGGTGATCTTCTTCGATCATCGTGAAACCAAAAGTTATTATTGCTCGATGAAAACGAAGATACCCTTGTCTAGATGATTGCTTAAGGCCATATATTGAGCGATTAAGCTTGCAAACTTTATGCTCTTGACCTTTAGCTATGAAACCTATTGGTTTGTTTCATATAGATTTCCTCATCTAATTCTCCATTGAGAAATGCCGTCTTTTACATCCATTTGATGTAATTCAAGGTCCAAATGTGCAACGATGGCTAGAATAAGGCGTTTTGAGGCAAACCTCATAACTGGTGAAAAAGTTTCCTCATAGTCTATGCCTTCTTGTTGAGTATAACCTTTTGCCACAAGGCGAGCCTTATACTTTTCAATAGATCCATCCATACTTCGCTTAATCTTGAAGACCCATTTGTTTCTAATGGACTTACGATTGGGTGGTAGATCAACCAAGTCCCGAGACATGATTTGCCCTCATTGACTCCATCTCATCTTCCAAAGCTTTTCTCCATTCTTCCTTGTCGAGGGATGAGAGAGCCTCTTGAGCAGTCTTAGGCTCGCGTCGTCTTTTGAGCAATCATAAATGCTTCCCCTTCAATCTCAAAACGACGACGAGGAATACTTTTACGATTACTTTTACGCAATTGAATTTCTCTTGAATTCAATTCATCGGCGATGCAACACTCACTAGGTCTTGTGTGTTGAGGTAAATCTTCATTTCCCTCTACAACATCGGTGGGTGTGTTATCGGATCTTCCATCTCATATAATTGGAAGTCCTTATCAATCTCACCTCTACTAGGAAAATCGTTCTCCGAACGTGACATCTCGTATTCGGCCACACTTCCATCGGCTTGTTCACCTATGAACACGTACCCTTTGGAGTGTTCGGAATATCTTATAAAGATACATTTCTTCCCTATAGACCTAATTTGCCATGTTTATGGGAAGAATCATGAACATAAGCTACATCCCCATGAAGACGTAGACTACTCAAATCTGGTTTCCTACAGTCCATAATTCATAAGGGGTGGAAGTAACCGATTTTGAGGGCACACGGTTAAAATATATAGGCAGCAGTCAATAACGCATCTCCCAAATGAGGAGATAGTAAATTTGCTTAGCCATCATAGACCTAACCATTTCCATAGGGTTCTATTCCTTCTCTCACCTTACCCCATTTTTGTTGTGAGTACCGGGAATAGTCAATTGTCGATACAATTCCTTTTCATCACAAAGAGCCTTGAATTGTTTTCGATAGAATACTCACGTCCACGATAAGTTCTCAATGCCTTTATTGTTTTGTTCAATTGATTCTCTACTATCGCTATATATCGTCTAAAGCAGTCTAATGCTTCGACTTATGGGAGATCGAAAGACATAACCGAATCGTGTGAAGTCATCTATGAAAGTGATGAAATATGAGGCTCCATGCCTCGCCTCACATTCAAAGGACCACAAATGTCGAATGTATGAGATGCAATGGAAATTCAGCTCTAGTCCTTTACTTAGAATGGTTTCTAGTTGTTTTTCCCGCGGACAATGTTCACATATGGATAGACTAACATTAGTGAGTGACCCTAAAAAGGCCTTCTCTAGCTAATCTTTGCATTCTTTGCACTCCAATGTGACCTAATCTAGCATGCCAAGTACTTGCATGAATCTCAACATTGTTAGAAGAAGTAATTAAAGAAAAACAACCATCAACATTAACATTGTCTGATCATAGTCAATGTCTAACACCATAAAACCATTCGATACATGACACGAACCATAATAAACTGTTCCATACAAAATGTCAACACAATCACCATGGAAATTCAATACATAACCTAAGCTAAGAAGAACAACTACGAGAGACCAAGTTTAAGTCGGAATATCGGAGCATAAAGGACATCATGCGGAACAGGTTTCGACCACCACGTAAAATTAATTTACATGTGCCGATACCCTTCACTTCAACTCTTGAGTTATTTCCAACATATATCCATCTTCTTCCGGGCGGTATCCGACGATACTCCACAAATGCTTCTCGGTCTCTAGCTACATGGTGTTGCTCCACAGTCTACTGTCCACATTGGATAAGACTCAGCAAGCATTACAAGACTAGAAACAAAAGCATTACTCAAAGTAATGGAGTAATGGGGTACCTTTTTTCGGTCAAAGGCATTCACGAGCAAAGTGACCCAACTTGCCACCATTGTGGCACTCCATCTTAGCCTTGTCCTTCTTCCCACCACGCTTCTTGCGTCGGAAAGTCTTAGCCCTCTTGGGTGCCCGATCGATCATCTTCCTTTGTTGTTGAACTGAAGATTCCTCTTGCGCTTGAAGCCCGAAGCTTTGCGCGAACTTCGATTCAGCAACATAAGCATGGGTAGAGGATCTCGCAGCCTCTAGGCGCTCATCCTCTAATTCCAAATGACGCGCAATATCATCAAAAGTGACAATATTTGTAATGTGCTTGAACTGATAAACATGGATAACAATATGAGAGACAACAACGGATTCATGGTCTTTTTTGTATGAGAAAATACGACGTAACAAAGAAGGCTAGGATGAAAACCTTGGCGGTTTGATTGATTGATCCGACGGGTATGTCGGCAAAGTTTTGTTCCATAACGATAAAGGGGATAGCATCGGCAATTCTTTCCAAGACGTTTCTAATTTCGGAAGTGCTAACTTTTAGGAATCCACTTAGGAATGACACGTGATCTAAACCAATTGGCAGCTTTACTAGACCAAGTGAACCGACGGCACCTATGGCTATATCATACTCCTCAACATTGGGGTTAAATTGTTTCCACAAAAATGAACGTGGACGTTGAAGGGTTCCAAAAATGAGCCAACGCCTTGATCTAGGTCACTTGAGGCTTGATGCATAAAAGGGGGACGAGGTATCCGATCTTCCTTTCTATATATGCTTGGTTGCTTTTGTCAAGCTTCTCCCACATGGGCAAAAGAGCTTTCTTTGGGATAGGATGATTCGGAGCTCGGGTATTCCCATCTTATCTTAGACCTAGGAGGGCATTTAGATTAATTGCCACATATGACGAAAAGAAATGTTTTCTAAAAGTTGAGAAGACGGTATTTAAAAGAGATTGAGATGATGCTTTATAGAATCCCTAAAACTTAAAGGGTTTGGCAATCATAATCACACAACACATGCAATTTTATGTGGTATGACGCCTAAAGGTGAGAGTCTAACAGTCTCAAGGTTCCCAATTCAATTAGATAGCAAGAGTCTCCCCACTTAGCTCTTTTGTTTGACGGTCCTCTTACTTTCTATTTAAAATGAGCGCGATCAAAAGGGGAATACCATGGGATACTCTTCCACTTGGGTTCGTACCTCTCAATACCTCCTAAGGGTTTTCCTAATGCGGAAGGGATGGACACCAGGCCATGCTTGACTCCATGCCTTGGTCTCAATGGACTCAGATGTAGACATTGAGACCCAAGCATCGGCACTGGGGTCTTGGGCTCAGCCTCAATGTACCTAGGCTCGGTTGCTAGGGTCATGAGCCTAACCTTAATGGACCCAGGTGAGGACAATGAGAACCGAGGCCTAACCTTGATGGACCTTGGTGCTTGGCCTCAATGGACTTTGGTGCAGGCACCCTAGAGTCTTGAGCCTAGCCTCAATGGACCCAATCCTAGTCTTGGAGTGCTAGGGATCCGGTCTCCATCATAGGCGCTAGGGTTTGGGGCTCACCCTCGATGAACTCGGGCACATGCAATGGCATCGAACATTTGAGCCCGACCTTGATGAACGGGTCTCGGGTGGCGGGGTTTGAGAATTAGCCTCATTGGACTTAGGCCCTTTGGGCATTGGGATTTGAAGCCTAGTTTTGATGGACTTGGGCTTAGCCTCTAGAGACTGGCCAAAGCCAAGCATGGGCATCAAGTTCTTGGGCTTGGCTTTGGGGGCACTTGAGACTAGTTCCTATGCTTGTGTCCGGGAGTTGAGGATCCAGGCTTGAGACCTCGGGACCCATGTCGAATTCCTGGCTACACATGCATAAGTTACTAGTGCCCTTAATAAAGTGTAGGTCTATTTAGGAAAATCAGATGAGATTTTCTTTACTAAATTACAAAACATATTTTCTAGTTTATTTTCAAGTCTTAGCCAAATAGAAAAAAATATTATTTTTCTGAATAATAAATTTTTGAAAAACATTTTTTAGAAATGTTACAATTTCAGCAAAATAAACGGCGTCTTAGGATATTTCATAAAGAATGAAATAAAGCATACTCAGAGGATTGTGATTCTAAAAGAGCATTGAGCGGGTGTTGATCCTTCCCCATGATAACTGAGCCCCGGACTATAGAACTCTCCTAAATCGCAAAAGACCAATAGGTTAAAAAGGCTTCTCATGCCACTTGAGAATTTAGGTACCCAATGGACTTCGGATTTATCCAAATTAATTAAGTCAACTCTCGTCTGGACTAGGAATCGAATAGTTTATGTTCGAAGTCTTATTAGAGATTAGGGACTTGGATTTAGGAAACTCCGGAGATCCACAAATTGCCGGCTTCCTTGGGCTTGGTTCATCGTTGAAAATCCTTCGGTTAATTCGGCCCATACGTTACCGAAACACTTCGAAGACATCCCAAGCAGCATCAGTGTTTAACATCCCGTCTTTTCGATGACACAAGTAACTCTGTCCTCTTCTGTTGGCACACAAGGTTGAGGTACCTACTATTGAGAATGTGCAACATTTCGTCATGAAATTTGGTTATTAGACCTTCGAGGGAATACACTGATATAATCCCCACTTTTACTTCTATAAGTGACGGCCTAAATGTAACATATCTATGTGTCGTTGATATCTTCATACTTGTAATAGAGCAAACAAAGTTACTCCTGAGAGGGAGACCGACGCATTAGTGCAATCCAATTTGGATGGCTAAGATCGTTTCCCCACTTTTGTTCTTGCTCTTTTCTGCCTTTTCTCATATTCCTTTTTTCCTTTTCTTGCTTTTCCCAATCTGCACCTCATCCTTCCCCTGCGTTGCACCTGCACAACACACACTATGTACTCACGACAAGTATAGACGATCCATCCAACCGCCGTTGCCATCGCTAAACTCCACACGGGCCACCAACTCCTTTGCCAGCAACGACAGCCATGGAGAGTTGAGTGGTCCGAGCGGCAATGGAGGGGTGGCACGACTGAGGTGGATTAGGGAGGGGAAGAGAGATGGAGGGATGTAGGGTTAGGTGTGCGCTTTTTGTGTGAATTCCTTCACAAAACGAGCGTACTTTGGTAGGTTTGGAGGTAACTTTTACCATGTAATTTACCCGACTTTAGAGGGTCTCAATCTTGACGTAAGTAATGCCTACAAGGCAGATACGTGGCCGGTGATAAACAAAACATTGGGAAAAACATATCAATTATCCGAGTAGAAAAAAAAAAGACAAATTGGACTAGGGTCATCAAGCAGACTTACTAGGCCCAAGCGTCGTCACTCTCTTCCTCAAATAGTTGGGATTCTCGTCCTTCGTAAAAAGAAAAAAATAAAAGAAATCTCATTTTCTTGTTGTGAAAAAATTATAGAAAACGCCAGTCTAGAAAAGATAAACAAATGAGCAAACGGAAATACATAGAATGTAGGCATGCATCATAGGATTCTCAAGGGACTGGGGAAGTGCATTGGCTGCGGATCGTCGTGTACATATTTTATGTTCTACTCTATTGCATGTGCAAGGTTTACGAAAATTACTATTTATGGGAGCTACACGCACTATAGATCTATCATACCATCACTTGTTAGATATTCCTCTTTTTCTATGGTTATGTCGTGAAAAATTTGAACTCCTGGGAATTTCGATGATTAGCATACGCAAGCACATACGTCAATGCTTAGCTGTGATAATACCTTAGAGAGTTGCCATGTGAGGCTTGACTTGTGCTATAGTTTATGTTTTCGCCTCAAGGAACACAAATCATGTCCAAAGTAACATTAGAAAAAATACACAAGGGAGAATCTATGAAGAAAAACAGTACAGAACTGAGAAAGAGGGTTCAATTGTCTGGATGACTTATAATGATAGTTGATAGAGTTTTTTTTTTTTTTTTGGTAATAATAGGGCTGTGCAATCCCTCAGCTCGATTTATTTACAAGACCTATGTTTACTTTGTCAATTGTTCTATACTCTACATTATGCGCTTTTAAATATTTTTTTAACAAAATTACATATTAATACATTTATACTATACGAAAAAGAGTTAGCGAGTTTGTAAAGATCGGCTAGATGCAATGTTTTTAATTGCAAAACAAATAATAAATTTGAAGGGGAAAGTGGAGAGAGAACTAGAAGACATGAAGGGGAGACCATCATTGGCAGTATGAGTGTCGGTACAATGCAGAAAATTAAAAAATGTCGATATTAACTGTAGAGGCAGATGACAACGGCAAAAATTCGGGAAAGTACGCTATAGTGTCACTATTTTTGCCCAGGCCGCTTATTTTGGTACCATAAATTTTCAATTAATTAATTTCAAGGTCAAAATTTTTTAATCAATCATTTGAATGCCACAATCACAAGTATCATATTTTGATTTTAAAAGGTTTTTAAGAGTTTGCATAATGTCAAGCAAAATGCCGATGTAAAAACAGCTTATGATTGATGGATATGTGCAAAATAGCTTGTGATTGTGGCATTTCGTCAAAATTTGCGCAAAAGAGCTTAGAAACAAAAACAGTTCTTCAAAGCATTTCATGGATATGTGCAAAGTAAAATGTCAATATTTCGCACTGTGATGATGTGATTGATGAGTTAATACAATTTGGGTTGGGATCTAACCATGGGGGTCCAACGGTCCTTGACTAATAATTCTTGGACCAATTCTTCGCTTATAAAGGGTACATTTAGTAAAATTTATACTCTTGAGAACTATTTCCGTTGAAAAATAGTCTTTTTATTGCTATTTTTAAACAAAAGAACGCGTTTGATAACTGTACAAAATTTCTATTCCAAAAAAAAAAAAAAAAAAAAAACAGAAGCATAGAAATGTGTTTGATACGACTTTAAAAATTTCTTTTCCCAATTTGTTTCACTTAATTATAAAAATGTTAGTGGAGACTTAACTATCCATGTCTTAATGAAAGTAGACTTTTGCAAGGATTTAATTGATTAAGATATTCTAATATGGCCTTAGAAAATCCTACATAATAGTTAGTAAAAATAAAATGGCAGGAAATGGCAGCAAAGAGTCCTATTGGTTTATACTCACAATGTGAGGAGATTGACGGTAAATCTCTGAGCATTATAATAAACATGTGCAAAGACCTTTTGAGTTTTTTTAGCTGCAAGAAGAAGAGCCAACGTTGCTTCGTAGAATGGGTAATGACGTAACAATTGAGGATGGAGGCAATCTTTGGTGCGCTTATTTGGACGAACTCATCAAACCTTCAAGCAAATGACATTGGAAATCCATGGTTCCCATATGACCAAGATTTAGTCATTTGAGGTATTGCTCAAAAGCTGGTCCAAATGGTTCAACTAAAGATGGCAATCTAAGGGATCCATCAATTTAAAACAGGGGCTCTCCTAAACTCATACCTCGGGTGATGTCGGATTTCACTCTAAGTTCTTAACAACCTAAATATTTTCTTGGAGTTGCCCTTAGTTTTTTGTGGTTGTCTATTAGAAATCAATTGAGATGTGAGAGCATTGTCTCTCTCCTATGCAACTAAAGATTATGAGTTTAAGGATTCGTTTTTGCTAATGTTTCTATTACTGCCTTTTCAGTTTCTCTAACTTGGAACAATGTTTATCTAAGTGGTCATTCACTCTTGATTAACAATTATGATATTAAAGTTATCAAAACACTAAGTGAGCATGCTAATGTTCTTGTATGGTTCATTATGTTCCTAAGCTAATCTTATCGTACTCTAAAAAGAAAATTAACAACCAATTTATTCAAAGATGGTGCGGTAAGTAAATGCCCAAGAAATTGAAAGGACTTCTAAAGTAAGTTTGGAAATGGAAAAACCTAATATCAATTGGGCAAAGAATATTGCATGGCCTTGTTATTGAGCCTTGAGACATGATCCCTTGAAAGCTTGGAATTAGAGACTAATCCTATTTAGGGTGAGCCTAATTCTAATCATTTCATTGATGGTGAGACTAGTCTAAACTATCCTAGCCATTTATTGAAAGAGAGTCTAAGTCTGATTGGTTTTATTAGTTATAACCCATGATAATTACCTATTAATGCTTAAACTAGCCTCATTAAGATGATAATTAATCTAAGCTAGAATAGCTTAAGGACCGCTACGAAACATCTAGAACTTTGATCATCAGATTCAAACTCTCGGCCACCTCCTTGGGCGTCGCCTTCGACCAGTACAAGTGGGTATTGATTTCATCCACTCAACCATTCAATCATTCAAAGATGTGATGTGCATTCAAGCAAATCAAAGTTTCTTGGGATCGGCTTTGGAACTTAAATAGCCTATGCAGATTCAATCAATCCAAATCACCTCTTAATCAACTATGGGGTTCATTGATTAAGATTAGCAATGATTAGCTCCACTTGTGTTCACAAAGCAGAGGCTACTACCATTAATGTCACACCCCGACCTGCTCTGGGCTCGTGACAACTCGCGCTATCTCTTTCACTTAGGTCATTCGATTGCGACGTCCTAGGAGGCGTTGTCGACCCAATTTGTACTAAGATAAAATGCACAAGTGGAAGTGTAAACAAATCTCCAACTAATCATCAAACAGGGATAGTTAAACAGGAAACATACTCATATATATATATGCATCAAAAGTCAACATCACATACAAGCCATTTTCAATAAGCGAATCAAACTAGCTTAAACCTAACAAACTTTGCCACATTCGACTAGTCAAAAAGCGCCGCCACGACCATTGCCAAAAAGTGGTCCGAGGTATACCTAGCACCTCTTGTACTATGAGGGCGGTTCAAAAAGTGTCACTAACCCCTTTACTACCTAACTAGCTATGGGCTCCGTAATCTAGGGCTTAGGCTCGACGACCATATTAGGGTTGAGCTTAGGGTTGGACACCTCCTCGTTGGGAACATCCATATCGATAGCATCCCAGCTAATGCCTCCCCCGAAACCCGGCCCTTGGTAGACCGTCGAAACCACGTATGGGACTGTGGCTCTCATCACCTACCCAAAAATACCACACCACAAAGCGGTGAGCCATTAGATTAGGTAGTCCTCGTGACATAACTCGTGTAACGTGCATCGATCTCTCCCTATCGAATACTCAGTCACCTCCTGGCTATGCTCTACGGGAAGTCCGAATCGGATCTGGCAGAAAGGCTCAACCATTCTTAGGGCCTATAAATATTTAACAAACAAAAGTGAGATAAACTCAATGAGTGAACTTCCTAGACCTTGCGTAGGGAAGTTGTTTACCTCGGAAATGCCCTAAGATGTAATTATCTATTGATGGCAAAAACATAACAAGCTTCTCTCACTTTACTCTTCTTATCTTCAGGAAAGTGAATCTACTTAATCAAAGCCATCAATATAACACATATGCAAGTCTCATTACACTTTCCACTCTCTTGAGTCAATCATACGAAAGCCGCTCATGCCATGCAATAATCCGGACCCAATCACATACAAATCTCATTCACTTTTCCATACAAATATGTGCAAATTATTACAGCCACTCACGACCCAAGGCCAACCCGAAGGTTCGTAGTCATCCGGCGTAACTGAGCATCATCTCGCCCCATCGAGCATGACATCATCCCACGTAAACGCATCAAGACGGCATTCCTGTAAGGAGCTTCGTTCCAAAATTTATCCGCGAACAGCATCCCATTGACTTGGGGGCATCCGAACTAAATCAGGTATCGTCCCACATAAAATGCATCAGGACGGGTTCCCACCTGCGTAAAATGCATCAAGATCTTTAGGTGATCACACGGGCATATTATCACATAATTCTTTTCAACCTTTTTCTTGAAAAAAATGTAGTGTCTACCTTACCTTTCTCAAAATCATGATTAATCAAGAATGTATCTAATCTATCATATCAAACTCTTGGTGCTTACTTGAGCTTGTATAATGCTTTCTTGAGTTGAAGACATCCTTTGGTCCACCTGGGTCTTCAAATTCAAGGGATTGCTCAATATAGACCTTTTCTTTGATATATCCATTTGGAAATATACTTTTCACATCCATTTGATGCAAAATATTTTTGTGCAAACAAGCACAAGCTATTAGTAAGCGTATAACTTATAGTCTAGTAACATGAGCATAGGTTTCATCAAAATCAATACTTTTCTCTTGAGAATAACCCCTTGCAACTAACCTTACTTTTTTGCGAATCATTACCTTTTTCATCAAGCTTGTTTCAAAATATCCATTTGGTTCCCATGACCGAATGATTTTTAGGTCTTGTGACTAATTCCTAAACATCATTAATCTTGAATTGATGTAGCTCATCTTGCATGGCTTTTGTCTAGTTTTCATTGATGATGACTTCTTCAATTCCTTTGGGTTCTCATTCAGATATTGGAGCCATGGAGTTCAACATATTCTTGAGAAATGAAGCGGCCATGATCCCTTCATATACTTTTCTAATGATTTGTTCTTTAAAATGTTCGGACTTGAATCTCTAGTCTTTAGTGACTTGCTTTTGATTTCAAAAATCTAATAGAGATTATGGTTGTTGCTGTTTGCTTGTGATTGGTACATATATTTGCATGACATCCTTGCAGTCAACAGCTTGAATATCCTTTTGATCATTCTTGAACTTCACATTTATAGATTCTTCTACCACATGTGTATCTTTATTGAACACATGGTAAGCTTTACTAGTAGTAGAGTATCCAAGAAAAATACATTCATTTATCCTTGTATCAAACTTCCCAATGTTGTCAATTGCATTCTTAAGAATGAAACATTTACGTCAAAATATATGGAAGTAATGTATTGTTGGCTTTCTTCCTTTGAAGATTTCATAAGGAGTCTTTTCAACTAGAGCTCTCAACAATACTTGGTTTAGTGTGTAACAAGTAGTCGCAACTACTTCAACCAAGAAGTAAGTGGGGACGCCACTTTCGATCATCATGGTTTTGGCCATTTATTTAGTGATCGATTCATTCTTTCAGGTATGCCATTCTACTGAGGAGTGTAGGCAGTGGAAAAATTGTGTTTCACCCCATTTTTCATCACAGTGTTCAGCAAAGCTTTGATTATTGAATTCTCCTCCATGATTGATTTTGATGTTGGTGATATTGTATCACTTTTCATTTTGAATACGACATGCGAATTTCTCAAATGAGTGAAATGATTGTCTTTGTGAGATAGAAACATTACCCATATATATCGTGAATAATTATCAACAATTACAAGACAATATTTCCTTTCATCTAAACTGGTGGTTCTTGTAGGTCCAAATAGGTCCATATGTAATAGGTATTTCTAGTGAAAGATTGGGACTTGTTGTCATGCCCCGAACCTCGAGCGCGTGCCCATCCCTCAGTGGTCAATAAAATTTGCAACGTCCCAGGACGCGTCGCCGACCCCTCATTTTAATGTACATGCGGAAGCGTATAAACTAATCCCCTGGCAATAACATACATGGGATGGACAAGCAGGACACCAAATTTCAAATCAAACACATTATTAAAAACCACAATTTGGTTTACAAACAAAGGCCAACTCTAGGGTCTAAGTACAGGAGATCTAGCTCCACAAAGAACTTCTGAGCCACCCATGCTCTTGACCTTTTCGCCTCCATCTCCAGGTTCTTCACACTAGGGACCTGAAAAGTTAAGCCTACGATGGGGTAAGAAAATGTCTTAGTAAGTTCACCCCTTAAACCTCGACTAGGAAGGAAATACGCCTAGAGGTAGTCTATGCACACAATACAGAAGACTTACCTTGCCTCAGTTCCCTCCTGCATGTTAGCACAATTCATATGTCACATAAGTGCAGTAACAACATTCGAGCATTTGGAACTTCTCATTTCAATCTTAGTCAATCAATCAATCAATCGATTGAATCAATACCATCAATCCATCATTTAATCAAACAATCGCTTACAGAGGTCTCGATTATAAGGCCAAATCATTATGACACGTCCCATACCGTGTCACACAATTTCATCCCATAATCATGTGCGGACAATTCATATCGGTGGTTCCATCCACACTCGATATTCACTCTCAATATTCAAATTCCCAATCCAACCTCAACATCCCCACTCAATAATCCGACTCAATACTCAATGCCAGGCTCAGGGTTCTAGAGGTGCCCTCTCCCCACGAAGTTCCGACATCGTGTGGCACTTAGTCCCTGACCACAATCAGTCATAGTACGAGGTACTAGAGGTGGCTCCCACGAATTCACACTGTCGTGTAGCACTTAGTTCTCGACTATACTAAGCAATAGCTCAAGGTACTAGAGGTGGCTTCCACGAATTCACGATGTCGTGTAGCACTTAGTTCTTGACTATAAAAAGCACTAGTACAAGGTTCTAGAGGTGACTCACACGAAGTCTCGCTATCGTGTAGCACTTAGCCCATTTATTATGCATGACAATACTGCAAGGCTTCTAGAGGTGGCTCCCATGTGACTCAAGTCACCATGTAGCAGTTGGACCTTTACTACTATAAGTAATGGTACAAGGTACTAGAGGTGGCTCACATGAATTCTCATTATCGTGTAGCACTTAATTCTTTATCGGCTCACAACCCATTGGGTTCCCTCAACACAACACATGTCACACTGAACTTTCAATAGTCATCTTACCATGACAATAAACCATCACACGATCATCCAATACTGCCAAGGACATTGTGCTTTGCACACAAATTCCTCAATTAAAATAACAAACTTGGCCTCCTTTCGTCGTGTTAAAAATACCCGATAAAAATAATCATATGTGGGTATGCGGTCAGTTTGAGCCAAAAATACTATATCTTTTTGTTCAAACATCCCACTATTTATTATAGTGCCTAAAAATATTTTTGGTGTTAAAAACCGACACCCGGTATTTTCTGAACAAAATACCAAAATTACACAATTTTGGGATAAATACCCAAAATTACAATTTCTACTCAATTTGCACAATATAGCATTCAATTGCATGAACTAAGCACACCATTACAATTAGCACAAAATTCCGGTCACCGGCTATCCCGGTATAATTTCCGGAAAATAATAAATAATTAAATAAAAAAAATAATTAAATAAATACAATTAATTACTAAAAATGCAAACTTAGGCAAAAAATTCTTAATTAACCGCTCGAACGTGCCGGGATGTGACACCCCTCGACGGCCCCCGATCCGTTGGAGTCGCCACGGTTGCTTACCTTTCTCTTACTTGACCGAAGGTCTATCAATCTTGGGGGTTTATATCTTTTAGATCGGTCCTGCGCGAATTTATATGGCGAAGCGTATCCAACAACTCCCTTCCCTATATTCAGAAAAGATGCACACCAACTAAACACATTTATAGGTAAAAGCTGAACACTTTTATTTACTTAAACCAGATGTACATCATTCATCGATACATCAAAATGCCGTAGTCTTCTATACTAGGCTATACTTCAAAAGATGACCGACATCTTTTACAACAGTCGTATACTTAAAGTCCATCGATCAGTGTCGGCGTCCAAAAGTTCCTTCCTTTGCTACCCTCCTCCTCCTCGCGGTCATATCCAACCACTCGATTCATCTACCGGTGATAGTGGTAGCAAAGGTATCTTGTCTAGTCTGAAATGTTAGTCTCCAAAAGGGGTGAGTACAACCACTCGGCAGTAAAGATCCACCAAACTACACAATGCATCGAGATAGAACAATCAAGGTATCACAAATAAGGCACATATCATCCATGCAAACGAGCATACATCTCCATGCAGTCATGCATATATCACCATGCAATCGTGCATATATTACTATGTAATCGTGCATACATCTCTATGCAATCATACATAAATTACCATGCCATCTCGCATATACCACCATGCGGTCATGTTTGTATTTCCATGAGATTCTTTCCATGCCATATGCACACACATACGCATGATTCATATCATCCACACAATCATGTGTATATACCCATGAGATCCATTCAAGCCTTCATGATCGCATTCTCAATGTCATATAGTATCAATTCACTTTCATAAGCAGATCATGCATCATGCCATATGCACACATCCATGCGCATGATTCAATTTTCAATTTTATCTTTCACAAGGATCTCATCATTTTTCTTTCCAGGGGACCGTGTTTGCATCCCACAATTTATCGCTCGCACCCAACCTGGCATCGCGAGGAGCCTCCGGCACACACCTCCGGGCATCCGGCACACACCTTCGGGCATCTCGTACCCCAATTGGCATCACGAGGAATCCCCCCGGCACACACCTCCAGGGCTTCCGGGATTACGTACCGACATACCACCAGGCGTTCCTCCTGGAATTACGTACCGTATACCACCGGGCATCTCGAAACTCCCGAGGATCCTCCAGAATTATGCCATTGGGCCACCGGGCATCTCGACTCTCCCGGGGCATCGTCGGCTCACACCTCCGTTGGTCTCGTTATTTTCTCAATTTATATTCACACATGTATCTCAATTTCTACATGGCATTTGATGTAATAGTATCAAGGGTCTCAACCACTTTTCATGCCATATAACATGCCATATGTCATCACATATGCAGCAAAATCAACTACTCAAAGTATTACATCATATGGATAAATTCATTTATTTTCCAAAACACATCGATTTTTCGGATAAATCAGAATGCATTCCTCTAGTTAAAATTCCAGAAAAATTAGTAAACGGTATTAATAAATTCTGAAAACTTGACACATTATAAACGAAACCTAAAGGCAGATATCTCATGAATAACTCCATACCAAAAGAACCTCACACAAAAACAGCACCGTCCATGCATCACAGTTTTTCAAAACTTCAATATCTCAGCTTGCACAGTTTCGGAAGTAATTTAAATTAAATACACAAATGAACTTCAAAAATTCTCAAATTTTGACATGTTATAGAAAACACCAGAAAGTGAATATCTCATGAAGAATACTATACCAAAATATCATCAAAAAAATTAATATGAACCAAGCATTACAGCTTTCAAATTCTCGGCATCACAGTTTGCACAGTTTCAGAAATATTTTCGATTAAATATCCAAATGGACTCCAAAAATTCTGAAAATTTACCAAGTTATAGCTAACACCGAGAGACAAATATCTCATGAAGAAACAGAAACCCAAATAGTTCTAGATTAATAGATATAGACGATTAATTCCCCCTGTTCGCGGTGTCGTCTTTTCCCAGATTATCATCTTTCAAAAGAACTCGTTTCACCGACCTAAATATGTTCGTTTCTTCTAAAATTTCAGTATGTTATTCCACATAATATTACCTACAACTTTCATTAAGGACACACGATCGAATTTTAATTGTATGATTTTATAAAAATCACGAAATCGTGCTAGGTCGAGGTAGCGTTTTTCCCAGATCCAGTTTCTTCAAAGAACAACGGTTTCACCGATCTATTTTTGGTCCATTTCCTATAAATTTTTTATATGTTCTACCTCAAGAAGTACACTACAACTTTCATTAATAGATCGAAGTAAGATTTTTACAAGAAAGCAACCTTACGGACCACGAAATCACTGAAAGTCAGCACAACAATTTCCAGATCTAATTTCTCCAAAGAAAAATCATTTCACTAACCTATACTTGTTCGTTTTACCTCAAATTTTAGTATGTTGTTCCTTAAGGTGTTCTATACAATTTTCATGAAGAGATAGAAACAAGATTCCAACTAAAAAGTCACATGCAGCACCCAAACTCATGGATGGTCGGACTGGTTTTTCCAGAAACAGCATGCTAGGCCAACGAATTTCTCCCTATAACTTCGACTTTTCATCACATCTACCCCAACCAGCATTCACCATCTTCTACACACACATCACAGCAATGCAAAGGGTAGGTTTTAGGACTCTACTTGCCTCGAATTTAAGCACAAAACAGCGACAAACGGCGGGCAAAGCGGCTAACGAACGGCGGCGAGCTAGGCGCACGCACGGTGGGGCTTGGTCTTCCTCTTCCCTCGCCGAAGCACCCACGAACCCACTCTCTCTCCCTCGGCTCACTTCCCTTTCTCTCTTTTCCTCTCACTTCCGAAACCCCCTTCATTTTTGCTCTTTGATTATCAATTTATCTCTATTTTTGCATGTAAGAGACAAGTGTTCTCATGAGGAGAACAAGTAGCTAAAAGGAGAGAACAAGTGGAGGCAATGAAGACAAGTGTTGGAGGACATGCAGTCCCCCTCCCCTTCTTGGTCCGGTCGACAGCCCAATGGGCTTTATGGGCCGGGCCTTTTGGCCCACTTTAGGTCCAACACTCTTGGGCCTAAAGTCCAAACTTAAATGGCCCAAAATTTTCTTAATTGAGTCCATGTTTACTTTTAATAATTTACCTTAATTTTCTCTTATATAAATATCAAATTATAAATTCATATGGCCATAGAACTTGTAATCATAAATCCATAAATCCCAATTTATAAAACACATGGCCAACGATAGAATTTTCTTTCCTATCAAATAATTATTCATTAAAAGCTTGGCCAAAACTCTCATTGCAATTTATGGATCAAATGGCTACAAAATATAACTTGATGGTACTTCCATCACCTATTCATAGACTTTAATGCTTCTAGAGATTGCCATGAATTTTGGGATGCCACATAGGAAAATTTCCGAACCTATCTAGATAAATAGTACAACTTATCTAGTCTCTAATCTATCCATTCTGACCACCTAACATGCACAATTGAATAATTAAATCGCTAATCCATTCTAACTAACCACATAAATCATACTTAGCCTAAACTAATCATCCCTTAAACGTCATTAACTGCCTAAGCAGAGTTTAGCAAGTAAACTCACCGGTTTAGCGATCCGGTGAGTCCACGAAGACGGAGACGCGGAGACGGGCGACAAACAACCCTGCGGCGACACCAAATGGAGACCGGACAGGCTTGAAAACGGTCCGCAAGGCTCCCAGTTGCTGCTGGTCTTGAAGGGGGCTGTTGGTCGCGGCTTGGCTCGGCTGAGTTGCGGGCTGGATCGGAGGTGGGGAGGGCTGCTCGATCGGTGCTGAGCTTGGCCGAATTGTTGAAGCGTGGGACGGCGTGAGATGGGCTGGACGTTGCTGCGAAGTCGATGGAATTGGCGCGGAGACAAGCAAAGGAGTCAACATCAGGAGATTTCAATAGGACGTTTGACTCGGAGGAGCATAGGGTGACGGTTGGCAGCATGAGAGGAGATTGTGGGGCTGCTTCGGTGGAGTGCTACATAGAGAGAAGGGAGCAGGCTGGCGTCAACGTCGAGGGCTTGCTGGGGAGGTGACTTCGGTGGAGTGGTGTTGCACGAAGGGAATGGAGGAGGGGCTGGCTTCGTGACTGCTAGCAGTGATTGGAGTTGACCGAAGTCGCTAGTTTTCATGGCAGTTGCAGGGAGATGGCATGAGTGGGTGGCA
The DNA here is from genome assembly GCA_017140595.1 of Eucalyptus curtisii. Classification (NCBI taxonomy): domain Eukaryota; kingdom Viridiplantae; phylum Streptophyta; class Magnoliopsida; order Myrtales; family Myrtaceae; genus Eucalyptus; species Eucalyptus curtisii. Next base: position 16,157,956 of record CM029502.1, read on the forward strand.
TTCGAAAGAAGAGGGAAAAGAAACAAAGATTGAGCAGCTCAGCTTGGCGAGGTAGATGGCTCGAAGAAGAAGGGCCAGCAGGCTGGTGTGTTGGAGAAGCCGAAGGAGGGGAGGGCATAAAGTCAAATAAAAATATCCATCTTCATCAATGCTTGGTCCCCTAAAAATCTACATGTTCATCCCCTTTGTCCCCCATAATACTTTCTTGCATAAATCTCCACAAATAACCAATTTAGGTGCCAAATGTTGCAGCCCCCTCACAAGCCTCAGAATTTCACAATGTTGGACTTCAATTCAATCCAATTTGGTCCCCAAAAACTAATATACTTGGTTCTCACTTTATTGCATGTAAATTCCCACAAATAACAAGTCTTGGACAGCAAAAATGGCCACTCTCTCTCCCATCCGAATTCTTTTCCTTTTTTCGAAATGTCCAAAATTGATTTTCCGTAAAATCTTGGACTCGCCGTAAATTTCTTGAAGGATGAGATGACATTATCAAATCGTGACATGACAGAACTTTCAATTTCTACAATCGGGTTTAGATTCGCGGTTAATTTCAATCTGACGCGATTTTAGCGTGACCTAACTTACCGGATAGCTTTTAGGAATTTTTATTGCAATTGACCCTTGGTCGATTATTTTCGAACCACATTGTACATCTTCGACACATTGGTGACTCTCGGTTGTCGTGAAAATTTCGAGATTTCAAATACAGGCATATGGTACCAAAACGACAGAAAAATCAGTCTAGTGCCGATCGATAAAATTTTGCAATTAGGTGGAATCACCCACACTTAATCACATGGCTCTGTCGAATCGACCTATCTCCGGTCTCTAATCAATTTTTAACTGTGCCGTAATGAGCATATTAGATTAGCACGGTCGAGCAGTCGATTTCTAGTCGAATTCTCGAGTCTATTGCGTTTATATTCCTTAACGGCTTCACTTGATAGACTAGTTACCTCGTGAGTGGCCAACTCGAGAAAAGAACTATAGACATGTCGATGAAAAACCCAACTTATTCAATTGAAAACAGAACCTGAAAATCAGGATGTCACATTTGTCTTTGCTAGTGCATTATCACTTACCTTCTTCGAAGCTGATTTTTTTAATCTCTTATCACATAGTTGGCTAATGCTTATAAGATTGTGCTTCAACTCTTTGACAAGTGAAACATCTTCAATTATTAGATTTTCCAATTTGATATTTCCTTTGTCAGTGATTTTTCTTTTCTCTTTTCTTCCAAATATGACAATTCCTCCGTCCGTGGTGATGCGATTTACAAATTTGGAGCTATCTCTAGCCATGTGTCTGGAGCACCCATTATCTAAATAACATTTTTTTTTCAAGTTCATCTACAATAAAAAAAAAATTATCATCTTTTCTTTGGTACCCACATAAACTTTGGTTGTTCTTGGTTAGGCTTTGATTTGATATCAAACATCCTGTGAATCTTTTTGGGCTTCATATGCTTTTTTGGACAATCCATTTTGAGGTAACCGTATTCATTGTAGAACGAGCAACTAGGAAATTACTTGCTAGTAGATTTTGTGAAGTTCCTATCATAATTATATTTATAAAAGTGCACAAGAGGTCTATGTTTCAATCTATCCTTGGTTTTTCGAAAAGGATTCTTCTCATATTCATTTTCTCGTGTCTAAGACCACATTTGTTGTAGTGAGGAATTTGAATTGGGAGGATGTACTTCAAGGTTTTTGAACCTAGTGAAAACTTGGTGTAAATGTTTGAAATCTCATTCTTGAGAAAATCATTTTTAGCTTGATAAATTCTTGTTTTTCCCTCAAAAGAGTCACAATGCTTTTTCAAATCATCAATAAGAATTTTATAGGAAAGATTTTCAGTGGTGAGGTCATAAACTTCCTTTTTCAAAATAGAAATTCATTTTGGAGGCTTTTTCTGTTCTTCAAATATATCAAGAAATCCTGTAGTTCTTCATAAGTCAGTTCAGAATTATTTACCCCATTTGTCTTGATCCAAATCAGCTATTAGACAAAGATTTTCTTCTTCTTCATCGCTTGATTCACATTAGTGTCACTTCATGTTTCAACCTTCAATGCATTCTTTTTCTTTTCATATTTTCCCATCTTTTTCTTGAGAGATGGGCATTCTGGCTTTATGTGACCTGGTTTCCTATATATATAGAAAGCAATATTTTTACCTCTAGATTCTTCTTTGTTTTTGTAGGGCTTTATGTCATATGGGGACTTCGTTTGCCTTTTCCCTTTATAGTTTCCTCTTTTCCTCGTGAAGCTTTTGAATCTTTTAGTTAGCAATGCCATAACTTCATCACCGTCTCGTCCTCCTAAAGATATTTGTTCACCTACATCATCCTAGTCAACTTTAAATGCAACAGGTTTCTTACCTTTTGAGTTACCTTCATCATTCAGGTATTGAATTTCAAAGGACATAAATATTCCCATTAGCTCATCCATTGTGATTGTTGAATCCTCATTGTTTCTCATAGAGATGTTTTCATCGTGCTCCATTCTTTGCAATACTCTTAAAAGCTTTTTCACTTCTCCATCATTGGTGAACACTTTTCCTTGATGTGCAAGACCATTCACTATCTTAATAAATCGAGTGATTTAATTTTGAACAGCTCGTAATTTCCAAGTAGGATGTTCATCTTTGTTTTTTTCACCCTATCTATTCCTTTAAATGTTAGTGGGAGATGATCCCGAATTTCCTTGACTATAACACAAGAAAAAACTCTGCTAGATTTAGATGGTGACAAAGCACAATATAAAAAGTGTTTAGCTTTGGCATTGAGAGCAACTTTTCTTCATGATTCTTTTGTTTTATTAATAGCAGCCATTGCAACTTGAGCTTTCTATCGAGTAGGAGCAGGTGCTAGCTTGGTACATCCACACCACTTTCAATGTCATGCCTCGATCCTCGAGAGCGCGCCCATCCCTCACTGGTCGATTAAATAGCGACGTCCCACGACGCATCGCTGACTCTTTCCATTTTAGTTGCACATGCGGAATCAGATCTCCAGACAATAAAACAATGGGATAGGAAAGTAAGACTCCAAATTTCGGACTTTAAAAACAACCATACTTATATACATTGCAAACCAAAGTGCATATATATACAATGTGAGCTACCAAGTCAAATTCTACTTAACAAATTCAGAAAAACAAAGTCTACAGATGGAGGAGGGGGTTTCAAATCTACTTCGGGTCATCCTCCTCAACGATCTCTCCTTCTTCCTCGCTCCAGTTGGAGCCCACTTTTGAGTACACCGGAGAGTCAGAATCACCATCCAGCTTGGGATCCTTCGCATCCACCACTGCTCCATCCTTAGGGTCTGTAGTACACTTCCCAAAAGCAACCTCCATTACACACAGAAGTATATCAGATTCCAGTACTGGGCCCTCCCTTCGTCCGTCATGATAATGGAAATACCATGCCTTGTATTGATGCGGTACCTTTTTGGGTAAACCCGCATCAACCCAGTGTGGACTTCACCATCACATATTCTAAACCGTCAAGGTGCCCCCGTCGGAATATGGTAACCCTGCTCTCTGAATTTCTTAGGTTGTCCAAAATGTTCAGGAGGTGTTGACATCTATGAACCTGAAATGTTATCCCACAACGGGGCAAGTCTACGTTTCAGCAAGTTCAACCCTCTAAGACCCGACTAGGAAGCAAATATGACCTAAGGGCTGCCTAAGTACAAATATAGGTTGGAGGACTTACCTTGGCCTCATTCTCTTCTTCGCAAGTCGGTATAATTCAATCAATTATTTACTCAGATCTAGTCATCGATCAATCGACCCAGTCGATTACATTTCATCATGACCTTCCCTTGGTCGGTGTATATAATAATATCTATAAATTCTGACCATAGTCTAGGACTGCTCACCCAAAGTAGAAAATAGATAGTATAACTCGCCCAAAGCTGATAATATAGTATACTGCTCACCCAAAGCTGACATATTGCTGTAGGCTGATATAGTATACTAATAATGCTCACCCAAAGCTAATAACAAGGTATACTGCTCACCCAAAGCTGACATATCGTCCGTAGGTCGATATAGTATACCATCTCAATCATCCAACATTTCCATCATTTTTATCAAACCCGATAAAATATCGTGTGTGGGTACACGGTCGGCCTTAGCCAAAATATAATAATTTCATTAACATTAATCCCACCATTTTCTATAGTCCACCAAAATATTTTTGGCATTGTAAACCGACGCTCGGTTATTTTTAAATCAATTACTAAAATTAAATCAATTTAAGAATAAATTCCAAAAATGCAATTCATGCACAATCAGAACAAATTAAGGGTTAATTAAATAAACAGATTACATCAAAGTAATCAACATAAAATTCCGGTCACCGGCTATCCCAGTCTAATTTTTGGAAAATAAATAAATAATTAAATAATTACGAAAATTAATTATTAAATACCAAAAATGCGACTTAGGCCCAAAAAATCCTAATTGAACACCGAGACGGACCTGGAAAATTTCCGAATCACTCTAGATAAATACTAGAGTTTGTCTAGGCCCGAATTGCATTAACTATCCACCTAACATGCATCGGTAAATAATTAAATTCACTAATCTAATCTAACTATCCACCTAAATTCACTTACTAAGTGAGGATTAGTGAGTTAAAGTCACTTGATTATCGAACCGCTCGGTTCGATTTGACAGGGATGCAGCGGGGATCAACTATCTCTAAAACGGGCCTAGCTTTCGGGGTCGAGAACGACCTTAGAATGGGCCTACACCACTGCTGGAAACCCACTGGTTTCTGTTTTGTTCAAGGTTGGAAACGATAGAAATGAGGTTGATCCGGCGAGGCGAGACTGGCGGTGAACCGACGGAGGCTTGCGCTACTCGGACGGGCAGAGGCCGCTCACGGCGGCGGTAGGGACTTTGGCGGTGGTCTGCTGGGCGGTGAGGCACGACTTGACACGTGAGCTGGCAGGAACGACAGCCTTGGATGGCGGAGGCTCGCGCTGTAGCGGTGCGGCTCGAAGGCGCGACAGTGAACGGCGGGGGCTCCTAGCTTCAGTGTGAGGCTGCAATAGAGGCTGAGCTGCTTTCTTCGATTTGTTGGGACGTTGAACATCAAGGAGGGGATGGAGAAGAAGTGGTTGACGGCAGCAGGAGGGGATGAGGGAGAAGAGGGGCAAGGGGGACCACTTGGTCTCCTTTTTCTCTCAATTTGTCACCTTGAGGGCTCCACCACACCCAAGATGGCTTCCTCTGCAATCTTCAACCCACAAGCTTCCTCAACAAAATAGGGAAATGGTCCAAAAGTCAGAGGTAGTGGGGGCACACGAATTTCACAAGTTTTTCCCTCAATTGGACTTCATTTCCTTCTTAATTCAACACAAACCGGCCTTTATAAATTCAATCAACACATCATTGATCCAATTGGTATTTTTCCTCACCAATTGATCCCACTTGCATCCCAATTTCACGATAAAAAAGGGTCCCTGATATTTTCTGGACAAAAGCAGCCGTATGCCAACTTTTTCCCAAAAAGTCTTGGTTTGCAGAAAAATCTTCTGAGTCTGAGTCGACGTTCCTAAAATGACTCGTGACATGATAGAACTTTCAATTTTGAAATCGGATTCAAATTCGTGGTTAATTTCAATTCGGCACGATTTTAGCGTGACTTAGGCTACCGGGTAGCTTTCAGAAATTTTTAGTGCAAATGACCCGTGATCGATTTTCTTCGAGCCACAATAAACCCACTCGACACATTGGTGACTCTCGGTTGTTGTGAAAATCTCGAGGATTCAAATACGGACACAGGGTACCAAAACGATAGAAAAATCAGTCTAGTGCCGGTCGACGAGAATTTTCCAATTTAGTGGAGTCACTCACGTTTAGCCACACCTCTCAGTCGAACTGACCTATCTTTGATCCCTGATTGATTTTTAATTGTGCCGTAATGACCTCTAAAGATGAGCACGATCGAATAGCCGATTCCTGGTCGAATTCTTAAGTCTATTGCATTAAAATTCCTTAATGGTTTTCCTAGATAGTCTAGTTATCTCAAGAGTGATCAGCTTTGAGAACAGCCCTATAGGCACGTCGATGAATGTCCGATAAATTTAATTGAAAGCAGAAGTGAAAATTTGGGATATCACAACTCTTCCCCTCTTATAAAAATTTCGTCCTCGAAATTTAAACAATTACAATACTTAAGCAAAAATGTGGGGGTACAACTGTCTCATCGACTCTTCAGTCTCCCATGTTGCTCCTTCAGTACCGTGGTGTTGACATACCACTTTGACCAATGGAATGGTCTTTGTACGTAGAACTTGTTCTTTTCTGTCCACTATCTGAGCCAGGCTTTCAACATATGACACCCGGTCATCCACGTCCAATTCTTCAAAATTAAGCACGTGGGTCGGGTTAGGCTCGTACTTCCTCAACATCGACATGTGAAAGATGTCGTGCACTTGCGCCGGTCTCGGCGGCAATGCAAGACGATACGCTAGGGTCCCGATTCTTTCTAGAATTTCAAATGAGCCTACGTATCTCGGACTCAGTTTGCCTTTCTTACCAAAACGCGAAGTTCCCCTCATTGGTGACACCTTCAGAAAAACATGATCACTAACTTGGAATTCCAATAATTTCTGGCGTTTATCTGTGTAACTTTTCTGTCTGTTCTAAGTGGTCTTTAGTCTGCCTTTGATTACTGCAAAGGCATCCACTGACTGCTTAACCAACTATGGGCCCGTAATCTTCTTTTCCCCAACTTCATCCCAACACACCGATGTCCTGCACACTTTGCCATACAATGCTTCAAAAGGAGCCATCTGAATGCTCTACTAATAATTGTTGTTGTAGGCAAATTCCACCAGATGAAGCTGTTCTTCCCAACTTCCCTTAAAGTCTAGTACACAAGCTCGCAACATGTCCTTGAGGGTCTGAATTGTCCTCTCAGATTGGCCATCCGTCTGAGGATGATATGCCGTGCTATACTGTAGCTTGGTACCTAAAGCACTCTGTAAGCTCTTCCAAAAAGCAGCGGTAAACCTCGGGTCTCGATCTGGAGTTATCGTAACCGGCACTCCATGCAGACGAACTACTTGACACACATATAGATCTGCGTGTCTATCCAAACTGAGGTCCTTTCGAACTGCAATGAAGTGAGCCGACTTTGTCAGTCTGTCGACCACTACCCAAATCGAATCATTTCCTCTTTGACCCGCTGACACGTCAAACACTTGGCGACATGCTTGGCGATATCTGCCTTCATACCTGACCACCAATAGTGTTGACACAGATTCTGATACATCTTGGTACTGCCAGGATGAATGCTATAACTACTACGATGTGCTTATGATAAGATATCCTCTCTAAGCTCTACATCATCAGGTACAACTAAACGTCCTCGGAACCTCAGTGTTCCTTCATCAGAAATCTGAAAGTCAGCCTTTCTCTTCTCAGTGTCCTATTGAAGAATCTTATGAATATCAGGGTCTGTCGGCTGAAGTAACTTAATTTTAATCTGGACATCTGGTTCAATTCTGAGGGTGGCCATAAGACTTGAAAGGTGGCCTACCTCGAATTTGAATACCGAATCTCGAGCTCTCTCGATTAGGTTTCACTCCTTAATCAATATGTGAGCAATTGAAGACTTTCAACTCAAAGCATCAGTGACCTTGTTCACCTTTCCCAGGTGATATAAGATATCACAGTCATAGTCCTTCAGAAATTCCATCCATCGGCGCTATCTCATGCTCAACTCCTTCTGAGAGAACAGGTACTCGAGACTTTGATGGTCTGTGAAGATCTGGAATCTTTCCCCGCACAAATAATGTCTCCAAATCTTCAGGGTGAAAATGATGGCCACGAGTTCTAAATCATGCGTCGGATAGTTCTGTTCATGAGGTCTCAACTGACGGGAGGCGTATGCAACAATTCTGCCATGTTGCATTAGCATGCAATCCAACCCTCTGAATGACGCATCACTGTAAATCTCGAATCCTCCAGGGCCAGATGAAATGGTCAGCACAAGTGCGGTAGTTAGCTTTTGTTTCAGCTCTTGAAAACTACGCTCGCACTTGTCTATCCACACAAATTTTTCTTCTTTCTTCAGGTGTTTTGTCAAAGGTCACACTAATGATGAGAACCCTTCCACAAACCGTCTGTAATAACCTGCCAAACCTAGAAAACTTCTGATTTCTGTCACGGTAGTCGGTCTTGGCCAGTTGATCACTGCTTCTATCTTGCTTGGGTCCATAGAGATTCCTTCGCCTGAAATCACATGCCCTAAGAAAGCAACACGAGTCAACCAAAACTCGCATTTGCTGAACTTGGCGTACAACTGATGAACTCTCAGCGTTTGTAGCACTAATCTCAAGTGACTCTCGTGCTCTTCATCACTCCTTGAATACACTAGAATATCATCGATGAACACGATCACAAACTAGTCTAGATATTCCTTGAATACTCGGTTCATCAAGTCCATGAAGGCAGCTGGAGCATTCGTCAACCTGAATGGCATCACTGTGAACTCGTAATGACCATACCAAGTACGAAATGTTGACTTTGGAATGTCCTCCTTCCTAATTCTCAGCTGATGATATCCTGTCCTCAAGTCAATTTTCGAAAATATCAACGCTCCTTGCAACTGATCAAATAAGTCATTGATCCTTGGGAGTGGATACTTGTTCTTGATCGTGACCTGATTGAGTTGTCGATAGTCGATGCACAAGCGCAACAAACCATCTTTCTTCCTTACAAATAGAACTAGTGCTCCCCAAGGTGATGCACTGGAACGAATGAATCCCTTATCCAATAACTCTTGCATCTGCACCTTCAGGTCCTTCAACTCAGATAATGCCATCCGATAAGGAGCATTAGAGATTGGCTCTGTCCCGGGTGCTAGCTCAATCATGAACTCGATTTCTCTCTCTGGCGGTAATCCTAGCAATTCCTTTGGAAAAACATGTGGAAATTTCTGTACCACAGCAATGTCTTCCATCTTCAACTCCTCATCGATCGTGATACGACAGTTGCCAGGTAACATTGGCAACTCTCGTCTAACAAACGAGTTGCCTCTAGCGGCGAGATTAAGATAATCGCAAGTGCTCCTCGACTCCCGACAAATTCGAAGCTCTCAACCTCTAACGGGTCAAACTGAATCGCCTTGCGATAGCAGTCCATCTTAGCTCGTTTCTTGGTGAGCCAGTCCATGCCAATTATTAAATCAAAGTCATACATGGCTAGGACTAACAAGTCTATTTTCCCACTCGCTCACCAATCACTAACTTGCAACCAGAACAACCCAAAGCAGCTATTACTTTATCCTTCAATGGTGTAGATACTAACTGCCGACTCCAATAATATAGGACTTACTCCTATCAACTAAATATACTGCTCGGCAATAAAGGAATGGGTTGCTTCTAGGTCAAATAAAGTGTAAGCAGGATGGTCGTTCAGCGAAACCATACCTGTGATCACATCAGGCGCAGCCTCTGCCTGACCTTGCGTGATGGCATACACCGTGCCTTGCACTGGGGGTTTGAGCTGTCCTCATTGCGGCACGTTCTTGGTGCATACCCTCTAATCTGACCCATCTGTGACGGCGGTGGCAACTGTGGTTGTCTTGGTCGATTAGGACAATCCCTGATCATGTGACCCCGCTGGCCACATCCAAAACAAACACCCAGTCTTCTAGAACACGGGGCCATGCCATGTCGCCTTCCACACAGACGACATATACCATTTTGGCTCGGCCCTGACTTTCCGACTCCGCCATTCCTGTTGGGCGAGACCTGGAATCTACCTCCAGGCATGGCCTCCTCCCATTGTGGATTCCTTCTCGGTGCGAAGTAAATCTCAATCCATATGAGGTGACTTGGTCGTTCAAACTCCTTTCAAGCACCTATGCTCGATAATTAATCTCTCGATAATCAATCAGATCGAACGGCACCAATGGCTATTTCAACTCTTGTCGAAGGCCATTCTTCAACCTTCGAGCCCTCTCTTTAGGATCTTCAATCAGTCCTGGAGCATACTGGGATAGCTCCGCAAACTTGACCCATATTGGTCAACAGTCATTGTCCCGTGACGGAGACGCTAAAACTCTTCTATTTTCTGCTCCCTGGCGTTCCTCGAGAAGTATTGTTCATTGAACACCCTGAGGAAGGCATCCCACAGCGGGACCACTCCTCTTGGAAATACGGTCTCTTTGGTGGCTCTCCACCAGGTATTAGCATTATCCTGCAACTGATAGACGGCCAGTGTCACTTTCTCTGCCTCGGTGCACATCAGAAGTGCAAAGGCTTTCTCCAAATCCTGGATCCACAGAGACACGGCCTCGGGGTCTTCAGTACTCGTGAACCTTGGCGGGTTCAGCTTTAAGAATTGCTCCACCAACTTGTGGATCAGTCACCTAGTGACCACGACCGCCGGCGGAACTTCAGCAGGTGCGACAACAGGTACGGTGACGGGTGTGGCCTCAGCAGCGGCAACAGTAGCAGCAGCGGCAGCAACAACGGCTTGGTTCTGTGCTTGCTGTCCTATCATGTCTCTCATGGCCTCAAGTGCCTACATGATCCCTTTGATTCTGGAATCACCAAGGGCTATTACCCCGGAACCAACTGGAGGTGGTGCCACTCCACTCACGCTAGCCTGAGCTAGCGCTCAACCTCGGCCTCCTCGAGTACCGACCCCGGTCATCGTCCTACCCCAAGTTACAGCCTTAACGGTCCTCTTGCTAGGAGTTGCTGCTCCTAATCACTCAGGGCTCAGCTTTATCTACTGAGACCTGCTTCCAATTCCACACTGAATTAGAAATAGAGTGATTTAAACCGCAAGCAATTCTACCAATCAATTATCACATGCAAGCACTAGCATGAATTTAAAGGTCATTCCTACTACTATCACATGAACCATCTCACTCCAATCCTTAACCTGGCTCTGATACCACTAAACGGGGATGTCATGCCCCGATCCTCGAGCATGCGCCCATCCCTCATTGGTCGATTAAATAGTGATGTCCTAGGACGCATCGCCGATCCTTTCCATTTTAATTACACATGCAGAAGCAGTTATAAAATCCCCAAACAATAAAACAATGGGATAGGAAAGTAGGACTCCAAATTTTGGACTTTAAAAACAACCACACTTATATACATTGCAAACCAAAGTGCATATATATACAATGTGAGCTACCAAGTTAGATTCTACTCAACAAGTTTAGAAAAACAAAGTCTGCAGATAGGGGTGGGGGTTTACAATCTACTCCGGGTCATCCTCCTCGACGATCTCTCCTTCTTCCTCGCTCCAACTGGAGCCCAATTCTAACTACACTAGAGAGTCAGAATCACCATCAAGCTTGGGATCCTTCGCATCCACCATTGCTCCAACCTTAGGGTCTGCAGTGTGAAAGCTAGTATAAGCACCTAGAGGGGGGTGAATAGGTGTAAAAACAAATTTCCCTTAGTGAAGTATGCAACTCAAATCAGCAATAGATTATGAAAAGGAAATTTGTCTCTTGTAAACAAAACGAATTAAGATCAAAGTAAAAGAGCGTAAGGAAGAGAATATGAACACAGAGTTTATAGTGGTTCGGCTTAATCCAAGCCTACGTCCACTCTTTCGCACTGACAGCCCACCGGCTGGATTTCACTATGAACAAAAGAGTTGTTACAGTAAAGCTCTTCCTTGATTCCACAATGTAGAGACTCTACTACACTTCCTCAAGGTCTCTCAAAGATATAGACTCTCTTTTGCGTACAAGATTTTGCTCAACAGTTTAATTGACTAAGAACAAGGAGCTTCAGACTTTGGAATTCTTCTATCGCGCACACACTCGAACAACTGGAACGTCTTCCTTATATACTCCTTTATGCCATCATACCCGTTGGCACTTACCAAAGGAATTCTTCCAATCTACCCGTTGGACAGAATCAATTAGGAAGATCTTCGAGCTATTTAAGGAACATGACGATAACCCATCAATCCTGCTCACCCATACAAACAGGATCTAGGTTTCCGTAAGTAGAACCTTCCAAGTATACTTCGCCAATCAACAGATTCAGAATCACTGAATCAATCTTGATTTGAATAATGGATTTCGACATGTTATATCCAGCCAAGAGATCTTCTCCAGTCGATAAAGTCAAATCCTTAACGAAACATCCAGTTCTGGATAAGCTTTCTTCGACGGTCTAGAAACCGTCAATGAGGATAGAATTTGAGTCTTGAGTCGCGATCCGAGTCTTCGACTTTGATGGAAGTGTCTGCAAGTCTTCAGACTAGACTGATGGAAACGTTTTGTCAACTTCAAAACACTCAAGGAAGTTTTCTCCAACAATCTCCCCCTTTTTGATGATGACAAAACTTTCCTGCAGATTTGGATAACTTTGACCTACAGAACATTACTCAAGCAAATATGGATATCTCACAAAGATAAATGGCTTAGTAAGAATAACACTAGAATCTGCATCCACGTAAAGTAGGTTAGTTATGTAAATGAACAAAGTCATGAGATATCAATAGTACTTAAGATAAACAAATGTTCAAACAGTCAAATCCAAATCCAGTCCAAATCCGAATAGCCAAGCACAAAAGCACAAAAGTCAAGTCAAGTCAAGACATCACAAAAGTCAAGAGTTCAAAGAGTTCAAAATTTAAAATCAAATCTGCATCACATCTCTCCCCCTTTTTGTCATCATTAAAAAAAAAAAAAAAGGTAGAGATGAAAAGAGAATGGAATTAAGATTGCTTGGGAACACGAACAAGTTGAAAATCTCCCATTGACTAGACAATCCCTTCAAGCTTTTTCAAATCCTCCTTTAGTTGCGCCACATCTTCACCCTTGGCATTTGCTTGAACTTGAAGAGTAAGGGCGTGAATTTGATCATGCAAAGAAACTAAAGAGGCTTGACCTGCATTTTGCAAGTTCTGTACTTCGCATCCCAGAGCATATATTTGACCCCGCATCTCCAAGAGAACATCAAGTATTCTGCGAAAGTCTGCTGAATTATCAGTCTAAGTACTGGCTTCTGCACGATCAGATGGAGCATAGGCAGATGATGGCAAATCGACATGTCCCTCTTCAGGAAATTGAGAGGCATAGATGTCCTCTGGATTTGCTAGAGAACGACTTATTCCTTCACTGGTAGCAGGGAATGAGGACGTTCCTCTTTTCTCAGGATCTCCCCCTGTTTCCATGCCTTCAGGTGGAGAAAAGTGTTCCTCATGTTCTGCTTCCGTTTGATCTCCTCTCTCCTCTTCTTCTTCTTTCTCAATTCTTTCCTCCTCTGCATCTCTCTCCTCTGCTTCTTTCTCCAAATCGATTTTGACAGTGCCGTAATAACCCTTGCAGACTAGCACGGTCGAGCAGTCAATACCTGATCGAATTCTCAAGTCTATCGTGTTAAAATCCCTTAACGGCTTCACCTAATAGGCTAGTTATCTCATGAGTGGCCAACTCAGAGAAAAGAATTATAGGCGCGTCGATTGAAAGCCCAACTTATTCAATCAAAAACAGAACCTAAAAATTAGGATGTCACATTATGGGAGTTTGGTTAAAGTGAATATGATGGTGTTAGTTGCGATTGTGTTAGATACTACACTAGATTGAATTATGTGAATTTTTTGTATGCACAAATTTATGATGATGAATCGAAAATGAATGAGATGCATTGCAAGGTGAAAGACGCATTAGAGCGTTTGATTGAATTTTATGAGCAATCTTCTTTTGCTTCAAGTGATCAAAATTTTGGGAGCCGCAATTTGAGTGCAAATAGTAGTTGTTTCAATGCCGATGTAGGTGGCAGTGAAGGTATAAAGAAGTTTGACGCCCAAGCTTGGTGGAAAATGTTTATGCACTCAAACCAACAAGGGTGCGGTGACAACAAATCCTAGCTTGATTAGTATCTTCAAGAAAAAATGTAAAAATATTCTTGATCTTGACCTTTTGATGTGGCGGAAGACTAGTGGATCAAAATATAAGATCCTTTCTTTGATGGCTCGAGATGTTTTGTCTATTCCTATAACCAATGTTGCTTTAGTGTCAACTTTTAATACATCAAGTCGTGTGCTTGATGACTTTAAAATTTCTTTAACTCTAAAAGTAATGGAAGCTTTGATTTGCATTTAAAGATTGGTTAAGAGCCATTTGTATGCTAATTAATATTGAAGAGTGCATTGAGAATGTAGATAAATTCGAGTTGGGTAAGTGATGCTTATAGATTTATATATTAGAATTCCTTTTATATATCTAATAAGTGAATGTTTATTTAATCTCTCATCTTTTTTTGTTAGATAAGAATTGTCTTAATAAAAAGATTATCGCCGGTACATAGAGTTTACTGGTTAAAGCGGAATGCATATATGTGGTAAGGCTTTCTAATACTTATTTTAGTTTACCACCAAATAAATATAGATTGTCTTAATACTTCAGTTTTCTTTATTTTTATTTTTGTCCAATGTTTAAGGATCAGCGTGTTATCTATGATTTTGCCAATTGTTCATGAGTGCCAATTGGATATTTGAATGGATCTTTTATTTGTTTTTCTGACTAGCCCTCTAACACTTCCCTTTCAATCTTTGAATAGGTTTAACTTGAAGAAGCTAATCTATGAGGAGAGGAAACATACGTTGATGGGGCACCTACATGCCCTCAACTCAACCGATGGAGAACACGATGACGATGATGATGAGTAAAATTAAAAATCTACAATTTTGATTTCCGAACTTCATACTTTTAGCACTTTTTAACCCTTTTGGTTCTCTCGATTTTTTTTTTGATGTCAATCACGCCCCGAACTTCAAGCACGAACACATCCCTCGGTGGTCGATAAAATTGTGACGTCCCAGGATGCGTCGCTGACCCATTCATTTTATTGTACATGTGGAAGCGTATAAACAAATCCCCAAACAACACGAATATGGGATAGAAAAGCAGGATAAAATTTTCACAAAACACTTTTGATAAACAAACTAAGTTTATATACAAAAGCCAACACTAAGGTCTATGCACAGAGGCCAAGGTCAAAAAGGGCTACGAAGCAACCTAAACCTTAGGCTCTCTAGTCCCCGGCTTTGGGTCTTCCATGGCACCATCAGGAGTGTCGATATCCAAAGGATGCCCAATCTCCCACTCTTTGGTCCTGACGAGAGGCCCATCAAAACCACCTAAAGGACCCTCCCGACTCCCATCGGGCTTATGAAGGTACCACGCCTTGAAGTGATGAGGTACCAAGTGAAGGTAGGCCCTCATCGACCTAGACGGTGGACTCCACAAGCTCACGGGTCAAGCTGGTCCCAGAAATTGGGAAATATGAGCACTGGAAGTCTACCTCCCTTAGAACCCCATAACGCACGTGACGTGCCTCCATCTACGGACTTGAAAAAATTGAGCCACGACGGGGTGAGACAATGTCTCAACAAGTTCACCCCCTAAACCCCGACTATGAGGAAAATATGTCTAGAGGTGGTCTAACCATACATCACAGAAAACTCACAGCGCCTCAGTTCCTTCCTGCATGTCAGCACAATTCATATCACAGATACATATAGCAATTTCACCCATCAATTGGAACGTCTCAATTAATCACAGGGGTCCTTATTATAGGGCCAAATCATCATGACACATCCCATTCCGTGTCACACAATTTCATCCCATAATCCGGCGCATCTATCTCAATCAATCACACGTTCTAATTGATTACTACCCGCATAGGCAGTTTTACTCGACGCACATCGGTCCTTTGGCGTAGCCAGGCTTCACCTCATCCTTTGAGCGCGGCAACGTCCACCCGACACACATTGGGGACGGCATTCCCGAAGGAGCTTCGGTCCAGTTTCTACCGCGATCCGGCATCCATTGCTAGGGCATCCCATATAGGGGCAACGTCCACCCGACACACATCGGGGATGGATTCTCTTAACCAACACACGATCATTCAATTCCAACCAAGAACACCGTGCATTACACTCAAATGTCTCAATTAAGATAATGCACTTGGCATATTTTCTTCGTATTAAAAACACCCGGTGAAAATAATCGTGTGTGGGTACACGGTCAGATCGACCTTTAAAAATTCATATCCTTCCTTTTAAAATCACACTAAAATCACACTATTTGATATAGTATTTAAAAACATTTTCAGTGTCAAAACCCGACACCCGGTAATTTCCAATTAATTACCAAAATTTCCTAATTCTGAAATAAATACTCAAAATCACAATCACCACTCAATTTGCACAAATTAACACTTAATTGCATAAACTAAGCACACCACTTTGCAATCAGCACGAAATTTCGATCACCGGCTATCCCATTATAATTTTCAGAAAATATTAAATAATTAAATAAATAGCAAAATTAATTAAATAAATACCAATTAATCCAATAAATGTAAACCTAGGCTGGAAACGCTAATCTAACCACCTAAACGGGCCTAGAAGTACAATCTAATCGGCCCCTAATCAATCTATTCTAACCACCTAACAAGTATAATTAAGCAATTAAATCACTAATTTAAACTAACTAACCACCTAATCCATACTTAGTCTAAACTAATTACTTACTAAACATTATTAACTCCCTTAAACTTCGACTATGAAGGAAATACACCTAGAAGACTTACCTTATCTTAGCTCCCTCCTACATATCAGTACTATTTATAATCTCAACCAATCAATTCAATCCAAACAATCATTCAATCCATTCAATTCGATACAATCGATAATATCAATACCATCTATCAATTCAATCAATTCAATTATTGCTCACACAAGCTGAGGTATATTTATGCTCGCACAAGCTGATATAGATGGTTGCTCGCACAAGCCAATATATATTATAGCTCACACAAGCTAATACAGAATATTGCTCTCACAAGCTGACATATCAATGCTCACACAAGTTGACAATTATTGCTCACACAAGCTGACGATTTAATGCTCTCACAAGCTGACGTACAATAATGCTCGCACAAGCTGACGTACGATATTGCTCACACAAGTTGAAACATGATCAATCAATACCGACCAAGGACATTGTTCTTTGCACACAAATTCCTCAATTAAAATAATGAACTTGGCCTATTTTCATCGTGTTAAAAATACCCGATAAAAATAATTGTGTGTAGGTACACGGTCGGTCTGAGCCAAAAATGCAATATTTTTATTTTAAAAAATCCCACTATTTATATAGTGCATAAACACATTTTCGGCGTTAAAAACTGACGCCCGGTATTTTCTAATCAAAATACTAAAATTTCACAATTTTGGAATAAATACCCAAAATTACAATTTCCACTCAATTTGCACAAAATAGCATTCAATTGCAGAAACTAAGCACAACAATGCAATCAACACAAAATTCCGGTCACCAGCTATCCCGATATAATTTTCGAAAAATAATAAATAATTAAATAAATACCATAAATAAATACAATTAATTACCAAAAATACCAACCTAGGCCGGAAATGCTTAATTAACCGCCCGAACGGGCCGAGAAAATTTTTGAACCTATCTAGATAAATAGTACAACTTATCTAGTCCCTAATTAGGCTATTCTAACCACCTAACATGCACAATTGAACAATTAAATCACTAATCCATTCTAACTAACCACATAAACCCTAATTAGCTTAAACTAATAAACCCTTAAGCATCATTAACTCCTTAAGCAGAGTTTAGTGAGTACACTCACTGGTTTAGCGATCCGGTTAGTCCATGACGTCGGCGACGCAAAGGCGGGCAACAACCTAGCCTGTGGCAACACCAATGGAGATCCGAGCAGGTCTGAAAATAGGCCTTGAAGTCCAAAACTCCTTGCTGGCTTCGGCTATTGACTTGGGCTGAAGGAGTCAGAACCAACGACTGAAACGGTGAGGAAGGGTTGGTGGAGGTTGTAGCTGGCCAGGTGGAAGCGGACGGCGACTGGAACGGCGGCAAACGGCGACCAGGCAAGCTCAGGTCGACGGCCTGGGTTGGATGACCGCTCTGGACTGCGAGACGACAAGCATGAGGCACGGGCTGGCGAGACGACGCGCAACAGGTTCGCGGTGGTGCGACGGGCGAGCAACGGCAGCAGGGGGCTCCAGCAGTGGTCAACGGGCTAGGGGGAGCTGTTGTGCTTTCCTCTAGTTTTTGGAGCTCCAAAAGGGATAACAATGGAGAAAGGTGGCTGGAATGAAGAAGAAGGAGCTACTAAAGAGTGGAGAGTTCCTCATGGCCTCCAAAGTCTTCTATTCTATCCAATTCCTCCTTGGCAAGCCCCACCAGCTGGGCTGTCATCCTTAGCCCCTTGGCAGCCCTCAAGCTTCCTCAACACACCACCTGAATGGTCCAAAATGTTTCCTCCCCCATAGCCTACGAATTTTGTACCAAAATCCCCCAAATTGAATCAATTCCCCTCCAATTGGATCCAATTTGATGTCAATAAAATCCCACCGAGGTGCCATCATCGCAAACAACATATTTCCTCACCAATTGAGCTAACTCGAATCCCAAAAATGCGACAAAAAATTGCTCTCGGATTTTCCCGGTCCAAAATACCCTTACTTTGAATTTTTTCGCCGAAGATCTCGATTTGCAGAAAAATCTTCGAAGGATGAGTCGACGTTCCTAAAATGAATCATGACATGTCGGAACTTTCAATTTCTAAAATCGGGTTCAATTTCGCAATCAATTTCAATCTGGCACGATTTTAGCGTGACCTAATCTACCGGGTAGCTTTTAGGAATTTTTAGCGTATTTGACCTATGGTCGATTATTTTTTAGTCACATTATACCTCTTCGACACATTGGCGACTCTCGATTGTTGTGAAAATTTCGAGATTTCAAATACGGACAAAGGGTACCAAAACGACAGAAAAATCGGTCTAATGCCGTTCGACAGAAATTTTGCAATTAGGCGGAATCACCCACACACTAATCATATACCTCTGTTGAATCAACCTATCTCTGGTTTCTGATCGATTTTGACAGTGCCGTAATGACCATTGCAGATTAACATGGTCGAGCAGTCGATTCCTAGTTAATTCTCAAGTCTATTGCGTTTAGATTCCTTAACAGCTTTACCTGATAGACTAGTTATCCTGTGAGTGATCAATTCAGGGAAAAGAACTATAGGCGCGTCAATGAAAAGCCCAACTTATTCAATCGAAAACAGAACATGAAAATCAGGATGTCACAAGAGAACGGCAGTCAGTGCCATTTTCCTCTTTGGTCCAAAGTGTTGGAGAAATATCCCCAAGTGATTTTGATGATGTTCAAACTTTCCTTAGTATGATGTTTACTATGGTATATATAGATTTTTGTTAGAAAAGACCAAGCAAGAACAATGGTGTGATCCAATGGACAAAAAGATTGCATTATATCCTAATGTAATTTTTTCGTAAATAGTACCAACCGACCTAAAGGATCATTAATGACGATGTCCATGTTGATGCTATTAATGTCAAGTCACTGGTGCTATGGCAACGGTGTACATGTTGATAATGTTCATTGATTCAATTAATATAATCGTTGGCTAAGGATTCGCACTATAGCAGAATTCACGTGGAAACAGTAATCGAGTAATTAGGTAGTCTGACAAGTCTATTTGAGACTACAACGAAGGGACAACAGATGTGCTATTTGGGTAGCCTACAAATGTTCAGAAAAAAGAACTGTATGGGCAATTTTATCTCTAGATAGCAGCTTAACGGTAACTGTAAGCTCTCTACTTCTCCAATCCACTTCCAATGGATAGATTGAAGATGATTATAAAAGAGAAGATCGTAGATGCCAAATGTTAGAGATAGAGCTACATACCTCAAGATCTGAGAATTTGCTACTAGTTGTTCTTAGCAATAAGTTTTCTTTTGATTGTTTCACTGAGTATTATATTCATGTTGTTTGAGTAGTTATGCTCTAGATTAAGTTTACAAGAGTAAGAATAGCGACTAAGTCTTGATAGTGTGATCTATCTTGTAATATGATCAATGCTTGCCTATTGTAACTTTATGAGCAGATTACTAGTGGAATTCAGCCCAACTTGTGGTTGTTAATTTGAAGAGTGGATGCAGACTTAGGATAAAGCCAAACCATTATATATCGTTGTGTGCTACTATGTCACTCTCATTATTCTCACAAGCACACATTAAGATCACGAGCTTTGAAATATCACCTTAACTTGATCTTAGCATCAACTAATTTCCATTAAACATTGTCAAGTTTTCTAAAACAACCAATCACTCCCTCTAAGTTATATTGTTAGCCCCCGTATCAGAGCCTATTACTTGTTATTGAAGTGTATGTCTTCTTGTTAGGGAAATACCTTATGTTGTTTTGAAGATGACAAAACATTTTAAAGGCTACAAATGTGTTTAATGATTGAGTAAAAGACTACGCAGATGATAGACGTATAAAGGATATTATCAAGGATTATACTTGGAAGAACCAAAAGATAGACTCTGTGCTGAAGGTGAACTTATTCAGACTATGTCCAGACCTTAAGGCTAAATTTATTCAAAAGTAGAATATGTTTAGACTAACGTTCAGATTGTAAATCTACTTCAGACGGAAGACACTCAGATTTTATATATAGACGAAACAAGAGACTTTACATCTAGAATGTGACAAGTTCAAAACGAAGCAAATTTAGAACGAGACAACTTGACAGAATGTGACACAAGCCAAAAACGTATAACAGTTAGTCATCTGGTTTGGATTCTACATCAAGATAGATTTGATTGACTTAATCTACTTTATTGACAATTGGATCCTGAAGATAAGAACTTTTTAAATGAAGAACCTCTACTTATGGAAACTAAGATTTTGTTTATATGGACGATCAGAATCAATTGGGAATTCTATTTTTGTCACTCAACGACTACTTAATCTTCTTGATACACATCTATTCAATTGGTAGATTGGAAGAGGATCCTCTAGATACTGTCCAACGACTAGTTTGGTAGTAAAGGAGTATTTAAGGAGACCAATGACAGAGGAGCAAAAAAGAGATGAAGCATATAATCTAAAATTCCAAAGTTTAAGAGAACTTCAGTCATACAATTATCTTTCATGAGCTTAAACATTTGTGATCGTGAGAGAAATACCAAAAGAGTGACTTAGTGAGATGGTGTGATCTATTACTAAGTGTTTGCACTCAAAGTTTTATTCTCTTGTTGATCATACAGTGGAATCCAGCTAGTAGGCTATCAGCGTAGGAGAGTGGACATAGGCTTGATATAACTTGAACCATTATAAATTTCGTGTACAACATTCTCTTCCCTTAACTCTCCTTATTTAAGTCTATTTCACACTTTCAAGTTATTTCAAAAGTTTGTTCCATCGCATAACAAATTCTAAACATCAATTAGAAGTATGGTGGCTTGTTTATCAAAGTCTGATCCTTATTCAGACTTAGTTTGCAACTTATTTTATTTTGCATTTATTTGTCAAAATTTATATTAAATACATATTCACCTTCTCTACGTGTTCAAACTAGTTTGATCACTTCTGACCAAAAAAAAAAAAAAACTAGTTTGATCACTTCTAAGTATAAAGATCTTCTCTTATGACTAACTTTGGCAACTTCTTTACCAACAATGTTCAATCCCTTAACAAGCCACCTTACTTTGATGTAAGCAACTAAAAAAACTTGAAGTAAAGAATGCAATCATACATTGAAGCCACATATCTTAAAATGTGGAGTGTAATTGAATGTGACATCCCAAATTTTCACTTCTACTATCAATTAAATTAATTTGGCATTTCATCGACGCGCCTATAGGGTTGTTCTCAGAGCTGATCACTCTTGAGATAACTAGACTATCTGGGGGAAGCCATTAAGAAATTTTAATGCAATAGACTTGAGAATTCGACCAAGAATCGGCTATTCGATCGTGCTCATCTTTAGAGGTCATTACGGCACAGTTAAAAATTGATCAGGGATCAGAGATAGGTCGGTTCGACTGAGAGGTATGGCTAAATGTGGGTGACTCCACTAAATTGGAAAATTCTCGTCGACCGGCACTAGACTGATTTTTCTATCGTTTTGGTACCTTGTGTCCGTATTTGAATCCTCGAGATTTTCACGACAACCGAGAGTCGCCAATGTGTTGAGTGGGTTCATTGTGGCCGAAGAAAATCGACCATGGGTCATTGCATTAAAAATTTCTGAAAGCTACCCGGTAGCTTAGGTCACGCTAAAATCGCGCTGAATTGAAATTAACTGTGAATTTGAAAGTTTTGTCATGTCACGAGTCATTTGGGTGAGTAGTATATTATATTATCAGCTTTGTGTGGGCTATACTATCTATTTTCAGCTTTGGGTGAGCAGTTGTAGACTATGGTCGGACTTTATAGATAGTATTAAATATACTGTTGACACCTAAATTTTGATAATCTGGTAATTTATTTATTGCATAGAAAATTAGGGGGTTAATTTTATTAATTTCATAGCATATAGATTTAGGTTGCATTTATTTTGTTATTTGCATTTTTTTTGCATTTTATTGGACCGGTGGCATATGGGTTCAAATTAGATGGATCAGGCCCACGAAGCGAGCAAATTGGCCCAAGCCCGTTTCTTTAAGTGATCGGAAATTATCTCGTGAGAAAATAAAAATTTGAAATTTTTCGAGATATGATGAATTTTTCAGATAGGGCAAGTGGAAAAAAAAAACGAATATTGCGAATATTGCGTTTTGGAAAAAATCTTCGTGGATATCGATTTGGAAAAATTGAAACCCTAATCGGCGGCCTATAAACATGTTGCTCACATAGGGTTTCGCAGGGCACACAATTCCATACACGGCCGCCATTGATTGAGAGACACGATCAGACGCGAGAGAAAGAGAGAGCTCTAGGTGAGGTTTTTTTTGTGAGACCCCTCACGATGCTGCCGTCAGAGTCATGCCCTCATCGTCCATGACGCCGTTCCTTTTGTTGTTTGGTCGACGAGAACAGCTTGCGGCGGTTCCTTCCATCGCATACCCCGGATAGCCACATTGGCGTGACCTACGATAGCTTGCACTTACCGATTTGAGTTCACGGCTTTCTTCCACTTTGGTGATCCAGCAGACTTCGCAATTATCAAGGAGTCCGAGTCAATAGTCAACAAAAAGGAGAGGACGCATGCCTCTTTCACTTCTCTGCAGCACCCAACTCATATATTCACACATGAAGACAGAGGAGAAAAATCCCTTCTTTCAATCGCAGCTTCCGATGAGCAGCTCGAGGTGGTTCCTGGCGTTTCAAGCCCTCTCGATTTCCTGATTCTTTCACAGATTTTCGGCGGACCTAACCCAACGCAAGCTGCTGCCCTTCATCACCGCCTCTGCTCGTGGCTACCTCCGATGCCCGTGGTGCCGATCTTTTCCATGATCTGACGAGGTGCTGCTGTCTTGTTTCAATCCCGCGAGTATGTTTCTGATGTAAGCCCGACGCCGAATAGAGCTGCTCCCTGTCGTTGTGTGGATGAGCGATTCTGTCCTTGGACCCGGCGTTGAGACGGGTTGCTATTTCATCGATCTCTGTCCCGGCATTCTTGCATGACCAGACCGGTTTTGCCACAGAGCTATCTTCCCCGACGTGGTCTACAATAAGTTATATTTTTTTTCTTTCCTCTGAACGATTTGCTCGAGTTTTGTTGCAGCTATTCTACTTGATATTCACGGACCGAAAGGGTAGACAAGTAAAAAATTTGACTGTGGAGCTATGAAAGTCAAAGTTGAATATTCAAAGAATATTGTCACAAGAGTGACCAGAATTTGATCAAAAAGCTGAGGGATTTCTATAGTTACTGTGTGCATTCAGCAAGCCCGACGTCCACCGAGTCAAGCCGTAACGCCGAGCACCAGTCCGTATCTTGATTGCGTGCTTCAAATTAGGTAGATTTTTTATTTTATTTTTAAATATTTTGTTCGAAATACTTCTTAATGCACATGATTGAAATCCCTAGCGTGATATTCACAGCTCGAGTAGCCTTTTAAATTAGGGATTAATTCCTAATTTCAAAACGTGCATATGATTAACAGTCCGATTTTCACGCCCGAAATCCGACTCGCAATCGCACGGAAAATCGCCAATCTATTCTCATGCTCGAGATTCGATTCGCGGTTTTATTTAAAATTGACCAACCCGATCTCATGTGCGAGATATGGTTCGTCGATTTTTGGATATCAATCTTATCTTGCTCTGATTTGTCATTGTGTCGTTTGAGTCGGTTTTGTTTTTGTAAAAGGAAAAAATCCAAAAAAAATTGAATTAGGATTAGGTTCGTTTTAGAATATTCCTAGTCTTAGGGTTATCTTGCATATTTAGAATTGCAATCTTATTTCGAATTTTTAAATAAAAAATAAAAAATGCGTTCATTCAAGATGTTAGTTTTCTTTCATTAAATTGCACGTTTAATTATGTGTCAACTTTAATTTCGAATTTTATAAAAAATACAAAAAAAATCATCATGCATATATCATGTAGAATTAGGGCATTTTTGCACGTCATGGCATATTAGAATAAATTGCATGTTTCATTTAAGTTTAGATTGATTTTTTGGATAGGCTGCATCATAAGTTAGTGATTACTAGGTTAAGATAATATCTTAGTTTAAATTAGGATTTAGTCTGACCTAATCCTTAATATAAGCTGGATAGAACCTTAATCTAGATAGATAATTTTTGCATTTTTCTTAATTTCTAATTTCTTGATAAATACAAAAAATGTCTTAGAATAAATTAGTTCCATTCTCTAGGATAGATTGCATTTTTAGGAAAAATAAAAAAATGTCATGTGCATGTCATATAGGATTAGATTCATGAAATGCATGTCATTCAGGGATTGGTGCTAGTGCATTTAATTAGAAATTGCACGTCATTAGAATTAGGTCATTTAGTAATATTGCATTGCATATTGCATGATTTTCATTAATAAAGTGAAAACAAAAAAAGGAAATTGCGTGCTAATTAGAAATCATATCCAGGGTTGTTGATGTGAATTCTTATTTAACATTGCAGATGCTTTCATTGCCTTGAGGTAAGTCTTGCGATTTATTCAGTGCTTATCTGGGTGTTAAATTGGTGGTTTGTGCACCCGCATGATCGCCTCACATGTTAGGGAAATAGATTTAAAATCAATTTAAGATGCCTGCAAAAGCATTTTCGAAAAATAAAAGAATGGTACCGAAAGGGCATTAGAGAAATCTAGTGTAACCAAGTCCCCGTACCTATAATCTCTGGTTCGTAGGAGTAAAGTAAAACTCCCGTTACTTTACTTGGGTTTCTGATCGACCCACCAAAAAATAGATTAGTGGCGACTCCTAGATAAAAATCATTTGCATGTTAAGAATTTGAACCAAAGTCGCGAATTGGTATGGGCTTGGGAGAGCCCGGGCTAAGTTTAGGCTTAGTAATCCATTAGCCAAATCATAGGTGGTTCGCACTCGAAAAATTGTTCGCGACATATACCGACCAAGGGAAGGTCGTGATGACATGTAATCGACTAGGTTGATTAATCGATGAGTAGATTTGAGTGAATAATTGATTAAATTATACTGACTTGCAGGAAGAGAACGAGGCCAAGGTAAGTCCTCCGACCTACATTTGTGCTTAGGTAGCCCTTAGGGCGTATTTGCTTCCTAGTCGAGTCTCAGGGGGTTGAACTTGTTGAGACATAGTCTCACCTCGTTGTGGGATAACATTTCAGGTCCATAGATGGTAGCACCTCCTGAACATTTTGGACAACCTAAGAAATTCACAGAGCAGGGTTACCATATTCCGATACAAGGGCACCTTGAAGGTTTAGAATATGTGATGGTGAAGTCCATAGTTTGGGTTGATGCGGATTTACCTAAAAAGGTGCCCCATCAATACAGGGCATGGTATCGCCATTATCATGAAGGACGAAGGGAGGGCCCGGTACCAGAATCCGATATACCTCTGTATGTGATGGAAGTTGCTTTTTGGAAGGGTACTGCATGTTGGAGAAAACTTCCTTGAGTGTTTTGAAGTTGACAAAACGTTTCCATCAGTCTAGTCTGAAGACTTGTAGACACTTCCATCAAAGTCGAAGACTCGGACTCGCG
Source organism: Eucalyptus curtisii (assembly GCA_017140595.1). Classification (NCBI taxonomy): domain Eukaryota; kingdom Viridiplantae; phylum Streptophyta; class Magnoliopsida; order Myrtales; family Myrtaceae; genus Eucalyptus; species Eucalyptus curtisii. Next base: position 16,184,009 of record CM029502.1, read on the forward strand.
ACTCAAGACTCAAATTCTATCCTCATTGACAGTTTCTAGACCGTCAAAGAAAGCTTATCCAGAACTGGATGTTTCGTTAAGGATTTGACTTTATCGACTGGAGAAGATCTCTTGGCTGGATATAGCATGTTGAAATCCATTATTCAAATCAAGATCGATTCAGGGATTTTGAATCTGTTGATTGGCGAAGTATACTTGGAAGGTTCTACTTACGGAAACCTAGATCCTATTTGTATGGGCGAGCAGGATTGATGAGCTATCGTCATGTTCCTTAAATAGCTCGAAGATCTTCCTAATTGATTCTATCCAATGGGTAGATTGGAAGAATTCCTTTGGTAAGTGCCAACGGGTATGATGGCATAAAAGAGTATATAAGGAAGACGTTCCAATTGTTCGAGTGTTTGCACAATAGAAGAATTCCAAAGTCTGAAGCTCCTTGTTCTTAGTCAATTAAACTGTTGAGCGAAATCTTGTACGCAAAAGAGAGTCTATATCTTTGAGAGACCTTGAGGAAGTGTAGTAGAGTCTCTACACTTTGTGGAATCAAGGAAGAGCTTTACGTAACAACTCTTTTGTTCATAGTGAAATCCAGCCGGTGGGCTGTCGGTGCGGAAAAGTGGACGTAGGCTTGGATTAAGCCGAACCACTATAAACTCGTGTTCATATTCTCTTCCCTACGCTCTTTTACTTTGATCTTAATTCGTTTTGTTTACAAGAGACAAATTTCTTTTTCATAATCTATTGCTGATTTGAGTTGCATACTTCACTAAGGGAAATTTGTTTTTACACCTATTCACCCCCCTCTAGGTGCTTATACTAGCTTTCACAATTGGTATCAGAGCCTGTGTACTCACTTAAGTTGAAGTGTTTTACTTCAGAGTTAAAGATCCAGGACTGGTTGAAGGGCAAAGCAATACCAGACCGCCTTATTTTGATGGAAAGGAATACAACATATGGAAAAACAAGATGAAGGCATTTCTAAGATCAAAGGATCCTCTGGAATGGGATGTGGTAGACAAAGGAATCCTTCCTAAAGCTGCAAGAGGGAAAGAAGTCGTTGAGTCTAGTGAAATGACTCAAGAAGAGATAACCAAGAGACAAGCTCTTGATGCAAAAGCAATTTATTCTTTATATTGTGCATTATCACCTACTGAATATAACAGAATATCTTCTTGTGATACAGCTAAAGAAGTCTAGGATAGATTACACATCACCTATGAAGGAATTGATCGAGTGAAAGAAACCGGAATCAACATTCTGCTCGGTTAATACGAAGCATTCAAAATGAAATCAGGAGAATCTATCACTGACATGTTTAGTCGTTTTACAGAAATCGTGAATGGTCTTGAAAATCAAGGTCGACCAATTTCTGATCCCATGAAAGTAAACAAGCTACTGCGTGGACTCTCCAAGGATTGGAATCACATAAAGACCTCAATAAGGGAGACATAAAGAATTATGCCACTTTCTGTCGATGAATTGGTTGGGACTCTTCAGTCTTATGAAGCAGAGCGAATCAATGAAGATGAAGATCCTAAAGGTAAGAAATCCATTGCGTTAAAATCTAATGATGATTCGATGTCACGATTCTCGAGGACGATATGGATGATGAAGAGCTTGCTCTCATGATAAGAAGATTCGAAAGCTAAATAGAAAGGGGAGAAGATTCAATCCAAAGAAACAAAATTTTCAAAAGCAACAGACTAAGTCTGTTGAGGATGATGAATCTAATAGAGATGTAGTCTGTTTTGAATGTAAGGAAAAGGGACACATCAGACCCAACTGTCCCCTTCTGAGGAAAAACAAAGGAAAAGCTGAGAAATATCGAAAGGCACTCAAAGCAGAAACTTGGAGTGATACAGAATGTGAAGAAAGTGCTAATGATTATGCCAATATTTGTCTCATGGCACAATCAGACTCAGATTCAGACTCAGATTCAGACAATGAAATCGAGGTAAGTAATTTGAAAATCCCTAGTAAAGTCTCTAGATACATTGATGAATTGTGTCTTAGTCTCAAAATTTCTCTTAAAAGGATTTCCGAACTTAAAAGAGAAAATTTTGCACTAAAGCAACAGGAAAATGTTTGGAAAGAAAAGGTCAAAAGTTTAGACAAAAGTGTTACTTCTTTGAAAGAAAATGAAGACAATCTCTCAAAAGAAAATGCATTCCTGAAAAATGATATCTCAAGTATTTCTAAAAGATTTTCTATAGGATCTCGAGAAACTTGAGAAAATTCTTTCAAAGACAAAGACCTTATTTCAACAAATCGGGTTTAGGAATGACTCGCTGAAACTATTCCTCTAATTGATTTTCCTAAAGTAAAGAAAGAATTAAGCAAAGACCTACAAGAGATGCTTACAAAAATCATTTCCAAAAAGTTTTTGTAAAACCGAGGTCGCGGTGCTCTTAAATGTTCTAAGTGCAATAGCTCGATCATTTTGAGAAAGAATGTCATATGGTTTGGAAACATGTTAAGAAGGTATGGGCAAAGACCATATATTACACTAACACCAATGGACCCAAGAAAATATGGGTACCAAAGAAAGCTTGAGTCTATTTTCTAAATGCGAGTCACTATCAAGAAAAAGGTTAAATGGTACTTGGATAGTGGATGCTCAAGGCATATGACAGGGAGATTCAAATTGCTTCATAAAGCTTGTTCAAGTTAATGGTGGAAAAGTTTCATTTGGAGGAAACAACAAAGGAAGAATTGTGGGATATGGAACTGTAAAGATTGGAAGCCTCACGATCTATAATGTGTCATTAGTGGAAGGACTCAACTACAATTTGCTAAGTATCAGTCAGCTGTGCGACACCGGTTTCAAAATAAATTTTCAAGAGAGAATATGTTCGGGAACCGCAAAGACTCCTCTCGCCTCTTTCACGGGTCGAAGACATGGAAATATCTACCTCTTGGATGTCAAACCAAATGAAACCCAATGTCTAATCTCAATTCAAGAAGAAGCAAACTTATGGCACGAAAAACTTGGGCACATCAACATGAAGCAAATAGCCAAAATTTCAGCAAAGAAGCTTGTTCGTGGTCTACCCAATCTGTCATACCAAAAGTCTGATCTATGCACACCATGTGTGTTGGGAAAACAGGTAAGAAACTCATTCAAACCAATAAATCAAGTTTCCACTAATCGTGTACTGCAGCTCTTGCATATGGATCTCTTTGGACCAACCAGAACTCAGAGCATTGGAGGTAAGAAATACTATTTAGTGATTGTGGATGATTATTCACAATTCACTTGGGTATATTTCCTGGCAAGTAAGTCTGAAACCTTTTCTTATTTTACAAAGTTTGCTAAAAAGGTCCAAAATGAGAAAGGGTATGTTATTTCAAATATACGGACAGACCATGGAGGTGAATTTGAAAATCAAGATTTTACAAAATTTTGTGATGAATCTGGTTTTCAGCATATATTCTCTTCTCCATATACTCCAAAGCAAAATGGAGTCGTGGAAAGAAAGAATAGGTCGCTTCAAGAAATGGCTAGAACTCTTCTAATTGAAAGTAACATTTCTTCACGTTTTTGGGCTGAAGTAGTTTCTACAGCATGTTATATTATTAACGAGTCTTTCTAAGGCCTATTCTGGAGAAAACTCCCTATGAGTTATTCAAAGGAAAGAAGCCCATTGTTTCATATTTTCATGTGTTTGGATGTAAATGTTTTATATTGAAAAATGCAAATGATCGGGTTGGTAAGTTTGAAGAAAAATCAGATGAAGGTATTTTCCTTGGATATTCTATCACAAGCAAAGCTTATAGAGTTTACAACAAGAAGACTCAATCTGTGGAGGAATCAATGAATGTCAAATTTCAAGACTTTATGCAAAATCAACAAATTCATACTCATCTTGAAGAATCCGAACTTGCTCCAGACTCTACAAAGTCTAAATCTCCGTAGCGCTTCAACCTTCGAAGACGAGCAACAAATGATCAACGAAGATTCAAATGAGGAAAAAGATCAACAGTCTAACAAATCAACCAGCAACTGGAAGCATAAGTCCAGTTATCCTAAAGATCTCATTATTGGTGATATTAATGAAGGAATTCACACAAGATCCAAAAGGTGCGAAGAGTCTAGTGCTGTAGCTCTTATTTCTGAAATAGAACCTAAGAGCATAGAAGAAGCTTTAACTGATGAAAGCTGGATTGAAGCTATGCAAGAAGAACTCAGGCAATTCAGCATTAATGATGTTTGGGAATTGACTCCTAAACTGAAAGGTAAATCCATCATTGGAGCTAAATGGGTTTTTAGGAACAAGATGAACGAGAAAGGTAAAGTCGTAAGAAACAAAGCAAGACTCGTGGCCAAGGGATATACACAAGAAGAAGGGATAGACTATGATGAGACTTACGCACCAGTAGCAAGGTTAGAAGCAATTAGAGTATTACTTGCTTTTGCTTGTCATAAGAATTTCAGGTTATTCCAAATGGACATCAAAAGTGCTTTCCTAAATGGATTTATCCAAGAGGAAGTCTATGTGGAACAACCACCTGGTTTTGAAGACCCAAGAAAACCGGATCTAGTATTCGATCGAAAAATGCTCTATATGGTTTAAAGCAAGCAACTCGAGCTTGGTACAACAGACTAAGTAAGTTTTTAATTCAAAATGGCTTTGTCAAAGGTAAAGTAGATACTGCATTGTTTATCAAAAGAGAAAGCAAAAGTTTTCTACTTGTTCAAATTTATGTTGATGATATCATTTTTGAATCTTCTAATGAAAATCTGTGCAAGAAATTGTCTAAGTCTATGCAGGATGAGTTTGAAATGAGCATGATGGGTGAACTAACCTTCTTTCTCGGGCTTCAAGTTAAACAACTGAAGGAAGGAATCTTTATTCATTAGGAAAAATATGCTAAAGAACTAGTAAAAAAGTTTGGACTAGAAAATTGCAAAAAGACTGATCTACCAATGTCAAGTTCTTTGAAGATGGACAAGGATGAAGAAGGAAAGAAAGTTGACCAAAAGCTATACAGGAGTATCATTGGTTCACTTCTTTATCTAACTGCTTCTAGACTTGACATTTTGTTTAGTGTTTGTATTTGTGCCGATTTCAATCGGACCCTAAAGAATCTCATTTAAGTGCTGCAAAGCGTATTATCAAATACATTGCCTCAACTTCAAACTTGGGTCTCTCGGTATCCTAAAGAAGGAGACTTCACTCTTCTTGGATACTCGACGCCTTGACCTAACCGGTTGCGAGTTGATAGAAAGAGCACCTCGGGCACCCGTCAACTACTTGGAAGCGGGACGATATCTTGGTTTTCAAGGAAGCAAAGTACGGTAGCTCTTCTATGGCGTATGCGAGTATGTAGCTCTTGGAAGTTGTTGTTCACAAATTCTGTGGATAAAACAACAGCTAAGAGACTTTGGAATTGAAGATTCATGCACCGAAATCAAATGTGACAACACCAAAGACAATCAATCTCACCAAGAATCCAATTCTTCACTCAAGAGCAAAACATATAGAGATTCGACATCATTTCATTAGAGATCATGTTCAAAATGGAGATGTTTCGATTCAGTTTATTGACTCAAAGAATCAACTCGGTGGATATATTTACAAAGCCTTTGGAGAAAAATCAATTTGAAGTTATTCGTTCCGGACTAAATATCTTAAAGTCGAAGAAGTTCGGACTCAGGATCGAAAGTCTAATGGCACTCGAGACTCGGACAATCAAGATCTACGACCGTAAGTTATTTCTATTTTAGAAACTTATCTCTCGGTTCAAATCTTGAAAAGGTACGATCATCTATCCAAATTTAATTGATGTAATTTTCCCAATTTTTCGTGATTAGTGCAATCCTTCCTTTTCGAAAAACAAGTTATTTTTGAAATGACAGTTATCAATTTTTTTTTTAAAAAGGCAGTTATTTTTAAAAGGCATTTCTATATTTCCTTTTTCACGACGCTCCGTATGCCTCGCTTCAACTGCCTTATATACAGTCGGTTCTTCTTCGTTTTACTCACAAAAACCCTAAGAGAGCACCGATCTTCCACTTCTGTCTTCTTCTCTTGTTTAATCCTCGAAAACTTTTCATCTTTCTTGGGAAACAAGCTTGGAATCTCTCAAAGACTGTGAAAGATGTCGTCTCAAAGAAAGTCTTCAAGGATCGCAAACAGGGGACCACAACAAATGCGTGAGGGGCCTACGCACTTTGATCTCACCGAGGAAGAAGAATCTCCTAGACAGCAGCAGAGCCCACAACATTCTCAGCAGCGTCCATCTCCTCCATCTAGACCTTAGGATGTTGCACATCAAGAAGAGGAAGAAATCATCGAAGACGCAGAACCCGTAAGAACTCTCAAGCTCGCTTTTACCTACAAGCTTATCGTGCTTTGAAGAGGAGTGGTACTCTGTTGAACTACATTGATGAATTTCTGAAAGACAAAGGGTTTAGAAATGAAACTTTCTTTTTACGCACAATGGAACGATTGGGAATTGCCCCTGCTGGGTCGACGGAAGAGGCATTGGCAAATATCTCAAGTGATCCACGTGTTGGAGGGTTGAGTCAACCAGATGGGAATGACGATGATATGATGTACAATCAGTTTAAACCGAAAATGGGTGTTGCGGCAAAAATTCGAAGCAAAAGGACAGACTTGTTTCGATCGGAGGAACACAAGCAATTGTACTCTAAGTTGCTTAAGCGTGGTGTGATAAACCCTAGAAGGGTGGACTTTGATTTTCTTGATTCTGTGAATGTCAATCTACGGGAAAAATTCAGTCTTCTTCAACTCGAACAGTTTTGTTATGAAACTACAGAGGCTTATGCTTGAACTTATCGCTTACTTCTATTCGAATCTCGGTTTCTTGGATGCGAATAGGTTTTCTTTCGGTGTTCGAGATCGGGACTATGTGGTTGACATGAATACTCTGGCTGATGTGATTGGGGTTGAAAGAGGGAGATATCAACCTATCAGTGTGTCTATCGCTCGTGCAAAGTTGGAGCTTGTTCAGGATAGAAGGACGGAAGGAAAGATTTCCTATTTGAGAATGAATGCATCCAACATCTTGCTTCACGAGATAGTAATTAACTGTCTCAGACCAAAATCAACTTCAAAGACCGACGTTTCAAACTCGGAGGCAAAGTTGATGTACGCCATCAATGCTGGTAAAAGTTCTCTCTTCCACACACTATTATGTTCCACATGTACGAGTAGTGGTGAAGGACAAGGGTCAACTTCCTTACCCAAAGACTTGTGACCAAGTTATTCAGACATTTTAACGTTCAGCCTCCCCAGATTCTTTGTGTTCGAACGTGCGATCAAATGGTGGTGGGACTGAAAATTGTCTCTAAAATGCATCTGAAGGAACTCAACAAGGTGTTGGAGCAATTCAAAGTGAAAACCCCTGTCAAGACTCATTCAGTCTCTTCGGCGGCAAAGCGAAAAAGGAAGGAGCCCATGGTTGCTCCTTCCAAGAAAAGAAGAGCTCTCATCATTGAGGATGAAGAGGATGAGGATGATATCACCATTTCTGCAATGGCATTGAAAAACTTGAGTCATTCTGTTCCAAAAACAACAGAGAGACAGGAAAAAGACACGGATGAGACAGAACAGAGGACTGGAGAGAGATCAGAGATTAGAGATAGGTTGATTCAACTGAGATATGTGATCAAAGTGTGGGTAATTCCACATGGTTGCAAAATTATCGTCGATCAGCACTAGACCAATTTTTCTATCGTTTTGGGTACTCTGTGCCCTTATTTGAAACCTTGAGATTTTCTCGACAACCGAGAGTCGCCAATGTGGCTCGAAAATAATCGACCACGGGTCAATCACGCTAAAAATTCCTAAAAGCTACTCGGTAGGTTAGGTTACACTAAAATCGCGTCAGATTGAAATTAACCGCGAATTTGAACCCGATTTTAGAAATTGAAAGTTCTGTCATGTCACGATTTATTTTGGGAACGTCGACTCATCCTTCGAAGAATTTTCAGTGAGCTCGGGATTTTTACGAAAAATCAATTCGGACGATTTGGAAGAGAAACGAAATTCGGTTGGCCACAAGTGGATTTTTGGCATTCCAAAAAGGACTAGTTTGTGAAGACAAGTGTGGAAATTGGCATGGGCACCCTTCTCAACAATTTGGCCATCAAATTGGAGAGATTTGTTAAGAAATTGAATTTTGGATATATCGGAAAATGAAAGTAAATTCGGATGGGAGAGAGAGTGACCAATTTTGCTGCCTAAAGTTGGTTATTTGTGGGAGTTTGCATGCAAGAAAGTAAGTGGGGACCAATTATTTTAGCATGGAGATTTTTGGGGACCAAATTGGATTGAAATTGAAGTCCACAATTGTGAAATTCGGAGGTTGGTATGGGGGCCGCAACATTTGGCACCAATTAGGCTATTTGTGGAATTTAATGTGCAAGAAATTATTGGGGGACACAAGGGGATATGCATGAAGACTTTTGAGGCCAAGTATTGATGAAATTAGGATATTTATTTTGACTTTTGCCCCCCCCTCTCCAATCTTCTCTCACACGCCTACTTCCCCTCTATTCTTCGAGCTGCTCCCCTAGTCCCCCTCCTCTTTTACTTTTCTTTCATTTGTCTCCTTGGAAGCTCAATTGCTCCTCTGCACTGTCTCTCCCTCACGCCACATCCGCAAGCTCCATTTCCCCTCATCCGTTGCCACCCGTCCAACACCGTGTGACATTTTGATTTTTCACTTATGTTTTCAATTTAATAAGTCGGGTTTTTCATCGATACGCCTATAGCTTTATTCTTTGCGCTGATCACTCACGAGATAACTAGTCTATCAAGTGAAGCCGTTAAGGGATTTTAATGCAATAGACTTGAGAATTCGACCAAGAAACGACTGCTCGACCGTGCTAATCTGCACGAGTCATTACAGCACTGTCAAAATAGATCAGAGATCGGAGATAGGTCGATTGGACAGAGATATGTGATTAAGTGTGGGTGATTCCACCTAATTACAAAATTCTCATCGAACGGCACTAGAGCGATTCTTCTATCTTTTCTGTACCATGTGTCCGTATTTGAAACATCGAGATTTTCACGACAACCGAGAGTCGCCAATGAGTCAAAAATGTACATTGTGGCTTGAAAATAATCAACCACAAGTCAAATGCACTAAAAATTTCCGAAAGCTACCCGGTAGATTAGGATGCCCTAAAATCGCGCCAAATTGAAATTAACCGTGAAATTAAACCCGATTTCAGAAATTGAAAGTTCTGCCATGTCACAAGTCATTTTAGGAACGTTGACTCATCCTCAAAATATTTTTCTGCAAACCGAGATTTTCGGCGAAAGGTTCAAAGTTAGGCCGTTTGGGTCGGGAAATTCGTAGGCCCATTTTTGGTCGCACTTTTGGGATGCAAGTTGGTTCTATGGGCAAGGAAAAATGTGGATTTAAGTGAGGACACCAAGGATGAATTTTTGGGGCATCAATTGGATTGAATTGAAAGAGGATTGAATATAATTGAAGTCTTTGGAGGCCAAATGTCACAAAATTCGTATGCCATTGGGGGAGGAACATTTTGGACTACTTCAATGGTTTCTTGAGGAAGATTGAGGAGAAAGAATGGTTGAGGACAAGTGCTGACATGGTGGGGGCAAGCCAAGTGAGAGAGAGACAAGTGTTGAAGCCCTTGGAAGCCACTTTGGGGTCCCCCTCTTCAGCAGCCTTCTTCTCCTTCATCCAGCTGCTTTCTCCATTGTTGAGGAGTCTTGTGAGCTTCAGAAAACTAAAGGAGATCAGCTAGCAACCATCGGAGCAAGTCGCAAACCCGCCAGACCTCTTTTTCCCCCTGTTTTCTCCTTCTGCCAGTTTCTGCTCCAGCTGACCTTTCTCCTAAAACCCAAGTTAAAAGTTACCTTCCCGGTTGAATTAGCTCATGCTCCACCCACCATAGTCTTTAGCACATCCAAACCGTACAGGAGGACCTCGCCGTTCGCCCGAACGATTCGCCGGCCCCAAGCCGCCGGTTGCCAATCCGTCGGTCCGCTCGCCTGTTTCGCATTTTCTTTGATTTTTCTCCCATTACAGCCCTTCCTCCGCCCATTCCAACCACCAACAAGTCCCCCTTGACCGCGGGTGCCGCCGGTTGCCGACCATCCTCTCGCTAGAGCTCCGATCAGCCCATTTTCGCTGTTACAGCTGCTGGTTTCCTCTCTACAGTTCAACCAAGATCAGAAGCAGAAGCCAGCAAGGGTTTTGAGGTGTCGTGGCTCGTTTTCAAGCCCTTCCCAGCCTCGGTTGGTGTCGCCGCTTGGATAATTGTCGCCCGCCTTAGCATCGCCGTCGCCGTGGACTCACTAAAACGTAAAAACTGGTGAGTTTACTCACTAAACCTCGCTTAGGAGGTTAATCATGCTTAAGGGTTGTTTAGATTAAGCTAAGTATGGTTAGGTGGTTAGATTAGTTTAATTTAATGTTAATTAGATTAAGGGATGGATTAGTTTAGTGGATAATTAATTAAGGCTAATTAGATGTTTAGATTAGTGTAATCTTGATTTGGCCCTTTATTAATTATTTGAAGTTAATTAATTATTTCGAATTTATAAATAATATTATATTAATTTATATTAATATAATATAATATATTATTTATTTAATTTCGGAATAAATTTAATCATTTATTATTTTTCGGAAATTACACCGGGATCATAGGTCATTAGAATTTCGTGCCGACTGCTGTAGTGTGTTCAGATTATGCAATTGATTGCTAGATTGTGCAAATTGAGTGATGATTATGAAAATTAGGGTATTTATTCAGAAAATCCCGGGTGTCGGGTTTTGACACCAAAAATGGATTTTAAGTATTATATCAAATAGTGGGATTTGAAAAGGATGAGTATCCATTTTTCTGGTTCAAATTGACAATGTACCCACACACGACTATTTTACCATGTGTTTGTAATACGAAGAAAACATGCCATGATCACTATTTTAATTGAGGCATTTGAGTGTAATGTATAGTGTCCTAGGCTTGAGATTGAATGGTCGTGTGTTGATTAAGAAAACCCGTCCCGAACCATTGGGCTGGACGTGCCCATTTATGGGATGCCTTACCAATGGATGCCGGTCGCAATTGAGGCTGGGCCGATGCTCCTTTATGGAATGCTGTCGACGTAGTGACGTTGCCATGCTCGGTGGGGCGAGACGATGCCTGGCTTCGTCAGTAGACGACGAACTTTGAGTAGGCCGTGCCCATGTGTAGCTGTGATTAACACAATTGGAACGCATGTTGAGTGGTATTGATGCGCCGGATTATGGGACGAAATTGTGGGGCATGATATGAGACGCGTTATAACGATTTGGTCCTATAATCAAGACCCCTATTTGAGATGAAAGTATTGTCGTTCCAGTTGTTTGAGTTCTTATTACTGCATATAATTGAATGATATGAACTGTGCTGACCTGCAGGAAGGAACTGAGGCGAGGTAAGTCATCTGTGTTGTGTGGCTAGGCCACCCCTGAGTGTATTTTCTTTCTAATAGGGGTTTAGGGGGTGAACTTGCTGAGACAATATCTCACCCCGTTGTGGACTTAATTTTCAGGTCCTTAGATGGCGATTCCACCAGAATGTTTTGGTCGACCGGTGGAGGTTACCGAGCGGGTTTATAGTTATCCCAATCCCGGAAGACACTGTGTCTATGAGCTTGTGATGACCACTGTCTAGGTCGAAGAGGACATCCATCATAGGGTTCCTCATCGATTCAGAGCATGGTTTCGCTTCGGACCCAATGGATTCAGGGTGGGTCCCCTTAGGGGTTTTGATATTCCCGTTGTGATAGTTAAGGCCATTCTAGGTAAGAATGTAGTTGACCCTCCTGATGGTGTGGTGGAGGACCCGACGCCCCCAGAGTCTGTGGAGTCGGAAGGATCCACGAACGTGTCTGACTAGTGGTCATAGGACCATTCCTTTTTGTGAACCGATCTTTTGTTAGACTGCTGTTGTATATATAAACCCGTGTGTTTATAAGAAGCATGTTTAGTTGTGAGTTTGGTTCTTGCTTTCCTATCCCGTATTATTTATTATCAGGGGTTTTATTATATGCTTCCGCATGTGCATTAAAATGAATGGGTCGGCGACTCGTCCTTAGAACGTTGCAAAATTTTATTGACCACCGAGGGATGGGCACGCGCTTGAGGTGCGAGGCATGACACACCGACTCAGCATTTGCTCCGTCCCATTCCAGGCATTGAAGCATCCCACAATTCCCCTCCGCCTTTGCCAAGCCGCCAGTATCCATCCAATTCATCTCCACCGAACCCAGCTACTTCTGCCTTTCACTACAGTGTCAACCTGAGCCCACCGAAATAGCTCTTTGCAGCTGCCACAAAGCCCATCTCCACCGAATTTCCCTTTCGTAGCCACACGTCCGCGTCTTCATCCCACTCAGTCGACCAAACGAAACCGTTCCACCCGAAGTTGACTCCAGCAGCGATACTTCCACCGATTCAATCCAGTGAAGCTCACTCACGCTAATCCAGCCCACTCGAAGCCCACGCTGCAGCCCACGCAAGTTTCAGCTCCATCGTCCCTCTCTCAAAGTCGAACCGGCAGCCCCTCATGAAGTTGATTCCGCCACATCAACTTCTTCGCGTGACTAGCCCCCAAATCCATAACCGAGTAGCCAACCGTGGGCTTTGTGGCCTTTTTCGGGCCCTCCCGGGCTCCCATTGGCACCGCCATAGGCCCAAGTTTTGGCCGCCATCACACCTCCGTCGCCGTGAACCGGTTTTTGCGCTAAACCGGTGAGTTTACTCACTAAACTTTGCTTATGGAGTTAATGATGCTTAGGGGTTGATTAGTTTAGATTAAGTATGGTTTAAGTGATTAGTTAGAACAGATTAGCGATTTAAATATTCGTTTGTGCATGTTAGGTGGTTAGATCGACTTAATTAGAGACTAGACAAGTTGTATTATTTATAGGTTCGGAAATTTTCCGAGCCCATTTTGGTGTTTAACTAGGCTTTTCCGACCTAAGTTTCTATTTATGGCATTTAATGGTATTTATTTAATTATTTATTATTCTCCGAAAATTATACTGGGATAGCTAGTGACCAGAATTTTGTGCTGATTGCAATGGTATGCTTGGTTTATTTAATTGAATGCTATTTTGTGCAATTTGAGTGGAAAGTGTAATTTTAGGTATTTATCCCAAAATGGAGTAATTTCGGTATTTAATTAGAAAATACCAGGCGTCGGTTTATAACGCAAAAAATGTGTTTATGGACTATATTAAATAGTGGGATTTTTTAAAAGAAAGATATTGCGTTTTTAGCTCAGGCCAACTGTGTATCCACACACGATTATTTTTATTGAGTATTTTTAACACGAAGAAAATAGGCCAAGACATTATTTTAATTGAGGAATTTAAGTGCGAAGCACAATGTCCTCGGCCGTGAGTGAATAATCGTGTGATGGGTTATAGTCATGGAAAGATGACTATTGAAAGATGAGGTGACGTATGTTGTGAGTGGCGATATGTGTTGGGTTAAGAAAACCGATGGGTTGTGAGCAGGTAAAGGACTAAGTACTACACGAGGACGAAACTTCGTGTGGGTTACCTTTAGAGCCTTATACTATTGCTTATTGTAATTAAGGGCTAAGTGTTACATGGCGACTTGAGTCGCATGGGAATTACCTCTAGAGTCTTGCAATATTGTCATGCATTGTGAAGGGTTAAGTGCTACACAATATCGAAACTCGTGTGAGCCACCTCTAGTGCCTTATACTATTGCCTAGTGCAATAAAGGACTAAGTACTACACGATAGCGAGACTTTGTGTGAGTCGCCTCTAGTGCCTTATATTATTGATTGTTATAATCAAGGGTTAAGTGTTACATGGCGACCTGAGTCGCATGGGAACTACCTCTAGAGCCTTGAGTTTGATCTTGAGTCTGGTATTGAGTATTGAGTTGGAACGCGGAGTCGGAATATGGAGTGGGGATGTTGAATTGGAATGTTGAGAGTGAATATCAGGTGTAGATGGAACCACCGATATGAATTGTCCGTGTCTGATTATGGGACCCTTTTGAGTGATTGATTGATTGATTGATTGATTGATTGATTGACTAAGATTGAATGAGACGTTACAAATGCTCGGGTGTTGTTACTGCACTTATGTGATATATGAATTGTGCTAGCATGCAGGAGGGAACTGAGGCGAGGTAAGTCTTATGTATTGTGTGCATAGACTACCTCTAGGCGTATTTTCTTCCTAGTCGGAGTTAAGGGATGAACTTGCTAAGACATTGTCTCACCCCGTCGTGGGCTTAACTTTTCAGGTCCCTAGTGTGAAGAACCTGGAGCTTGAGGAGAAGGGTCAAGAGCATGGGTGGCTCAAAAGTTCTTTTTGGAGATAGACCTCCTGTACTTAGACCCTAGAGTTGGCCTCTGTTTGTAAACCAGATTGTCTATAAAAGCTATGTTGATTGATTTGAAATTTGTTGTCCTACTTTTCTATCCCACGTTTGTTGTGGTCAAGGGATTAGTAATTCGCTTCCGCATGCGCATTAAAATGAATGGGTTGGCGACGCGTCTTGGGACGTCGCAATTTAATCGACCACTAAAGGATGGGCCTACGCTTGAGGATCGAGGCATAACACATAACATTTGTCAAAATTTTCTTTTATTTTCATACCCATAACTTGTAGCTTAGGATCTGACGCATCCTCTGCATCTATCAAAAATCTATTCAAAAGAGCTATCCTTTCAAAATAATCATTTGAAGTAACGTATGAACTCCCTGACATCCAATTGGTGGTATCATAGAATACTTTTAGAAATTCTGAAAAAAAAAAAATAGCATTTTCCTAATCATCATCTTTAGGAAGATTATAGTTAAGCGCTTGCAATAGAGATATCGGTTTTTTCCATCCTTTCAAAAGCTTTTCTAAACTTTATAGCGGTGTCTAATATGAGGTAAGTGGAGTCCTATCTAGTGGCAATGCTAAGAATAACTGAACCCTTAGAAGTGATCCTTTCACTCTCAATGTAAACTATCCTTAGTATATTGTTTACTATGATATATGCAAACGTTTGTTACAAAGGACCAAGCAAGATCCATAGTGTGATCCAGTGAACAGAAGATTGCATTACATCTCGATACAGATTTTCCATAGATAGTACCAACAGATCTAAAAGATCAGCTAATGTCGATATTGTTAATATCAGGTCATTGGTGTTGTGGCAACAACATAGATGTCGATAATGTTCGTTGATTCAATTAATATAGCCATTATGGCTGTGGATTCGCACAGTAGTAAAATTCAGGTGGAAATAGTAATCGAGTAGCTAGGTAATATGACAAGTCTATTAGAAATTGCAACAAATGGATAGTAGTGATGCTATTTTTAGGTAACCTACAAATGTTTAGGAAAAAGGACTGTATGGATAATTTTATCTTTCGACAGCAGCTCAACGATAACTGTAACGGCTTTTTGCTTCTTCAATTTCTCCAATCCACCTTTAACCAATAGATTGAAGATGGTTATAAAAAAGAAGATTGTAGATGCCAGATGTTAGAGATAGCTACATGCTACATACCTTAAGATTTGGAAATTAGCATTAAGCTATAGCTATAAGCTCTCTTTCGATCGTTTCACTTAGTATTGTATTAATGCAATCTGAGTAATTGTGCTCTACATTAAGTATATAAGAGTGAGAGCAACATATGAGTCTTGATAATTTTATCTATCTTGTAATAGGATTAGTGCTTGCCTACTATAAATTTCTAAGCAGGTTACTGGTAGAATATAGACCAACTTATGGTTATTAGTCTAAAGAGTAGACGTAAGCTTAGGAATAAAACCAAATCACTATATATCGTTGTGTGCTACTGTGTGATGCCCCAAATCTTATCCAACTAATTAATCAGTTGAGACGAATCTTATTAGTATAGATGTTTTAATTTAATGAATGAACTTAGGATCCAAGGCAATTAAATTATACCTTATATGATTATTATATGTACCTAAGTCTTACTATAGTACTTAATTTAATCTCTAATATGCATGGAATGACATGGTCAGCTACCTAGGCCTTATTTGCATGAAATTAGGACATATTTACTAATTAAATTTGATTTTTCCGCCCTTAGCCAATCCCAAACCATGCAACGTGGTCAATATTGCAAAAAATGAACCTAAATAGCCTAAATTAGATGCCATGATAGAGGCCCTCTCTCTTGCCCACTAAAATTTCATGCAAGAGGAGTCTTGCATAAGCCAATTTCCTCTCATTATTTCCCTCTAAGTCAGTAGGCCTCTCTTCCTCTTATTCTTCATTTTTCTTCTCTGCCTCTCTCGTTTCTTTCACTCTCTCTCTCTCCCTCTCTCTTTCTTTCTCCCCCCCCCTCCCTCCGTCCCTTTGAAGCAAGCTCCCTCTCTCTCTCTCTCTCTTTTTCCTCTCACCTTGAGCTCTCTCCCTCTCTTTCTCGTTCCTTTCTTCTCACCAAAGTTCGCCAGCACACTTAGGACATCCTCAAGCTCACTGTGAGCCTAGAATGAGGAAACCAAAGTGCAAGATCATCAAGGCAAGGAGAAACAACATTCTCCTAATCCATTTAATCTTTTTTGGTACTTGATTTTGTAGAATAGGGATGAGAGTTGCTGTTATTAGTGTTTGTTTGTGTTTAAAGCTTTGCATGTGTGCTTTCCTGATGAGAGATGGTTGTTGAGATGCTGTGGTGATGGGATTAAAGAAAAGATGGACATGCATGTTCGTTTTATAGCTCAGATTGTGTTGCATGTGGATTTGGCACTCGTACTTAGCTTGCAAGAGTTTCTATAATCTATGATTGATGATATATGATGCGCGTGATCTAATATGTCTAGTTTTAGTGTATTCTTAGGCTGTGAACTTATGTGGTTCGAATTTAAAATAAATCTAGACCTTTAGCTTTGATTTCCAAAAACTAGAGTTGTTGGACCTTTCTAGTTTATTAATTTTGTGGAGTTTTGGGTGGTTCGAATTTAAGGAGACTTTCTTCATGAAATTGTACAAGACATCTTGAAGTATGACGTACTTTAATTTTGGAATTTTCTAAGGTGATATGGATGGTACGATGGACTTCTCCTTTACCATGTTTGACCTGTCCAATACAATAGGAATAGTGACCCGATTGTTTTCCTGAATTTTCATAGAATTTTCCTTTTAAATTTTGGATTGATTCCTTCATAAAAGTTGTAGAGAACATTCTGATTTATAACATATCCAAAATTTAAGATGTTTTGATATGTTTAGGGCTGTGAGATGAGTATAATTTTAGGATTGGTTGCTCTTTCCATTGCACCAGATTTTGCGTGACTTTGTGCAATTTGCAGCTCTTTATACAAATTGTTTTGGACTTACTCTCCTCATCAAAAATGGTTTTTAAGGTCTTCTCTATAACGTATTACAATTTTAGAATTTTTCAAGTTCATTTACTATGGTTTTGGCTTTGATTTCCACTACTGTACAATTCTAGTCAGTTCTACCTTTGGTCTTAATTTTGTTATATTCTATATGAAGATGATGAAATCTTGAATTGTGGTCTACTAATGATAGAAATTACATTCATTGGCTACCCACTAGTCTATATTCGGTTTTAATCTAATACCATATGCTTGTGGAAATTGAGCTAAAACATGAGGGCAAAATCTAGATTTTTCTATATACTCTATTTTCAGTGTGCCCTTGTGTTAATAATTGGTTGTGGTGACTTAGTGCTCATCCTGGTGTCATGTGCATCGCATGAGGTACAATCTATGGTGTATGATTGCTATGTCAGTGCATATGTGTGATGTGCTTACGATGCATGAGATGGGATTGGTATACATGATGCCCAAAGCCGAAGGACATTGAATACCTGACGATAGCCCATAATAGATGTTGGAGGTGAATGCATTGGCTAACAAACAAGATGCCCTAGTAGTTAGTAGGGATGCCCGGGCTAGTGACAAACCCTGGAAGTCTTTATGTTCAACTCAAGAGCTTGATAATGGCCCGGAGTGGATGTTGAAGAAGAATGCCTTGGCTAGCAAATAGATGCCCCAGATTATAATAGGGATACCTACGGCACAAGAGCCATGGATGCCTAGTTTGTGAACCAAAAGTCACTATTAGAGCCGCCTACATGGACTGGTAAAGCAGTTGAAATGGGGTCAAACCCTGATGACATTGTGCTTGAAAAGTGTGAATTGTGATGCATCCATTACATAGTATTATGATCCATGAGATTAAATATGATGTTTTTGCATTAAATGCATACCAGCACTACTTGTGTGACTGGAAATGGCTTGAGGCATGTCATGTGCTCATACTCATGTGCTAGCTTACTTGGTTATTCGTTATGTCCTAAGAATCAAGAGTCAATTAGATTGAGTGGTTTATGAGTTTACTATTTCCTCCACTAAGCGTCAGCTCATTCCTATTGTTACATTTTTCAAATTGATAGTCATGCCGCCAATCCCTATGTCGCCCATTTCCTAATATGGAGCTCCCATGGCATTATAGGGTGAACATCATGAGTTCACCAACCTTGATTTTCTAGGCACCATGTTCGTATGCTACATAGATGTTGTCACGCCCCGATCCTCGAGCGCATGCCCATCCCTCGGTGGTCGATAAAATTTGCGACTTCCCAAGACGAGTCGCCAACCTTTTTATTTTATTGCAAATGCGGAAGTGAATAACAAATCCCTAACAGTAACCATCTCGGGATAGAAAAGCAGAACAACAGATTCACACACAAAACATGCTTTTATATACACGCTGAGTCATATACAAAAGTCAACAGCCAAAAGTCTACAAAAGATCGACCGTCAAAAAGAAGCTGTCCTAACTGACTTACTCCTCAGATTCCCTTAGTTCGGCTCCAGGTCCTCCACACTACGATCTTGAAAAGAAATGAGCCCACGACGGGGTGAGATATAAATCTTAGCAAGTTCACGTTCTAAAGCCCAATTAGGAGGGTAATATGCCCAGAGGTGTCCTAACCACACAACCACAGAGACTTACCTGGTCTTAGATCTACCCTGCAGGTTAGTACAATTAATATCACAGACAGCCACAAAAACATCAGCAGCAAACAAGCTCATCAACTAGAACGCCACACTCAAGTTCAACCCAACATAGAAGTCTTGATTATAGGGCCAAATCGTTATGACACGTCCCATACCGTGCCACACAATTTTGTCCCATAATCCGACACATTTGAGTGCGTTCTTAGTTATTGGTATCGGCATATAGCATGACCTACTCTCTGTTCGGCGGTCTTCTAGCATTGCTACGCATCGTCTCATCCCATTGAGCACAGCTATGTCTCTATCAGACGACTTTCCTGAAGGAGTAAGGGTCCAGAATCTACTGCGACCAGCATCCGTTGTCCAGGGGCAACCCATATAGGGGTAACGTCCAGCTTAATAGCCCGGGACGGTTTCTCTTAACCAACACACGACCATTCAATCTCAGCCTAGGGCACCGTGCATTGCACTCAAATACCCCAATTAAAATGGTTATACTGGCCTATTTTCTTCGTATTAGAAATACACGGTAAAATAATCATGTGTGGGTACACAGTCAATTCGACCAAAAAAAATGGATATCCTCCAATTTAAAATCCCACCGTTTTATGTAGTATATAAAGTATTTTTAGTGTTAAAATCCGACACCCGGGATTTTCTAAATAAATATTGAAATTTACAAATTTTGGAATAAATGACCAAAATTCCAATCAACACTCAATTTGCACAAATTAACACTCAATTGCAAAAATTAACCACACCATTGCAATTAGCACGAAATTCCGGTCATCGGCTATCCCGATCTAATTTCCGGAAAAAAAAATTTAATAATTAAATAATTACTAAAATTAATTAAATAAATCAATTTAAATACCAAAAATGCTAACTTAGGTCGAAAATGCCTAATTAAATATCAAAACGGGCCGGAAAAATTCCCGAGCCAATCTAGATAAATAATACAACTTATATAGTCCCTAACTGAGCCATTCTAACTACCTAACATGCATAATTGAACCATTAAATCACTAATCTCATCTAACTAACCACCTAATCCCAAATTAACTTAAACTAAATACCCCTTAAACGTCATTAGCTTATTAAGTAGAGGTAGAGGTTAATGCATAAACTCACTAGTTTAGTGCGAAAATCAGTTCACCGTGACGGCGGCGCGACGGTGGTCGAAACTCGAACTTCTGACGGCACCAACGAAAACTCAGACCGGGCTGAAAACGGCCAAACAAATCTTAGCCCAAGCTGAGATTTTTTTCTTGAGTTGGGCTAGACCAAAGTTGGGTTGAAGCGGACTAGAAATTTGCGGGTTGCTGAGCTGATTCTGGCTGAACTGTGGGCTAGGCTTGCAGCTTTGAGTGGGCTGGCTTCGCTTGTTGACTCGGCAGCGGTTGAAGAAGTAGCAGATTCGGCGGAAATGGAGCGGCTGACACGCGGCAAAGCAGAAGCTGTTTTGGTGGAGGGGGAGTCAACGTTGGGGGAGTTTTGATTCGGTGGATGACCACTTGTTGGTGGAGTTGGCGCTGGCAGGAATGAAGTCACGGACATTGCTGCTGGAAGGAGTCTTCGCTGGGTTGACCGAGGGACGTGGCAACGAGGGACGAAATGAAGAGACGCTAGCGTGAATGGAGTATTCGGTGGCAAAGGAGACAAGCAAAGGTGTAGGTTGCTTCGATTGACGGTGGGGGGGGGGGATAGGGAATGGTGGACTCGACGATGGTGGAGCAGCGAGAGTGGGAAGCAACCGGTGGAGTAGCAAGACAAGAAGGGAGGGTTGAGCTTCGACGGTCGCATGAAAGAAAAGCAGAAATGTTCGAGTGTGTAGAAGAAGACGGGCAGAAGAGGAAGGTCGGTAGAAGCAAGGGGAAAAAAAGTCCACAAAAAATATCTAAAATCATCATTAGAAGGTCCAAGAAGTCTTCATGCATATCCCTTTGGTCCCCTATTACTTTCTTGCTTGATAATTCCACAATAGTCCACTTTGGTGCCAATTGTTGCACGCTCCCAACCAAGGCTCCGAATTTCCTCCCTTAAACTTTAATTCCTTCTCCAATTTCCCTAATTTGAAGTCCAAATTTGTTTAAGAAAAAGTCCACAAAATTTCTACAAGTCCCCTTCGCCAAATAGCTCGATAAGGAGGCCAAAAATCCCTTCGATTTGGCCCATCCGAATTTCCGTTCTTTTCCAAATCTTCCGAAACGATTTTCCGTAAAAATCTCGAGCTCGCCGAAAATTCTTCAGAGGATAAGTCGACGTCCCTAAAATAAATCGTGACATGACATAACTTTCAATTTCTGAAATCATGTTCAAATTCGCGGTTAATTTCAATCTGACTCGATTTTAGTGTGACCTAACCTACCGGGTAGCTTTTAGGAATTTTTAGTGCAATTGACCCGTAGTCGATTATTTTTCAGCCACATTGTGCATCTTCGACACATTAGCGACTCTCAATTGTCGTAAAAATCTCAAGGTTTCAACTACGGACACAAGGTACAAAAATGACAGAAAAATCGGTCTAGTGCCGTTCGACGAGAATTTTACGACCAGGTGGATTCACCCACACACTAATCACATATCTCTATTGAATCGACCTATCTCCAGTCTCTGATCGATTTTGACAGTGCCGTAATGACCCTTGCAGATTAGCACGATCGAGAAGTCGATTCCGAGTCGAATTCTCAAGTCTATTGCGTTTAGATTCCTCAATGGCTTCCTCAGATAGTCTAGTTATCTCATGAGTGGTCAGCTCAGAGAATAACACTATAGGCATGTAGATGAAAGGCCCGATTCCTTCAATTGAAAACAGAACTCGAAATTCAGGATGTCACAGCTGTGTTATTAGTAGATATAGGACAACTCGACTTGATCTCGTATCATTTTGTGGCCATATTTGTGTTGGTGGATGGTCAACTAATAGGGCTAATCTCGTTTCCTCATACCCTAGGTGCAGGTAGTGGGAGTGATGTAGAGGACTAGGTGTTGGTGTATGTCGAAGCGTAGTAGAGGGGTCATGTTTGTTGCTTGACACTATCGAAACTTTTTGGGAATATAGGATCACGTAGTTGGGTTTGATGAATAAATTAAATGGCAGTAAGGAGTTTGTTGGGGCAGGGTTAAGGAGATAGGGACTTCTTGGAGTTCTCTTAGTTAGGTTCTTTCTTTTGATGTACTTTCCATCACTCAGTGTAAATAGAAGTATGGTAAATAATGGAAGCATGGTTCCCCTTACTATTGATTCTTTTGTGGTGCATATATAATTCATGTTATAAATGCTAACCTTCACAAAGGCTTCCGCTTGCGTAATAACTAAAAGTAATCACTAGAATAAGAATTAGTGAAGTGACGGACCGGGACATCACATACTGTTTCACTCTCTTTACTCTCATACGTACACATTATGATCACGAGCTTTAAAACATCACCTTGACTTGATCTTTACTTAGTGTTAGCTAATTTCCGTGAAAGATTGTCAAGTTTTCTAAAATAACTATTCACCCCTCTAGGTTGAATTTGTTAGTCCCCAACATTATGTTCACATGAGCATGTCGAATATTTTATTTATGGAAATTGTGTTTCATGCCTACTATTTGTAGTGAAGTTGTGCAAAAATGAGAAGAATTGCATTTACATTATTAGCATGTTTTTGTTATGACAAAAATGGAGAGAGGTTAGATGAAATATGCATATGTGTTTGGGGAAGTATTAATTTATATTATAAATGTTCATGAATGTTCATTCCTCATGTGATTAAGTGATTTATGCAGAAGTATGAGCTGTTGATAATCCATATTCTTTGCTCCTAATGTTTCGACCTGCTAGCTCCTAATTATATTCATCGAATATCTTGATGTATAAAGTTACTTTACATTCTTATTATGCCTTGAACTGAATTCCTATTTTTGGCAAGATAAGCAAAATTTGTTTACCTTTCATGCATACAAAATTCAAAATGTTTTATTGTGTAAGATGTATGCATATTTAGAGATTATTTTATCATCACCAAAAAAGGAAGAAATTATTGAGAAAATCCCTTATATTGTTCTAAAAAAGACAAAATAATCAAATGCTACTAATGCATGTAATGGTTAAGTAGTACCTAGTGATATATGCACAAACCAATATACATATGATGTCACAATTAGCTCAAGATGAGCTAATATGAAAAGTGCTCACCACTATCAAGAGTCTGCCATTATCAAGGAATCACTACTTATTTCAAGGATGAACAAGGAATTTGATGTTGAGATGTCCATAAGTTGAAAGGATTTTAAAATAAGGTGAATATCTAGAAGGACCTTGATCGAGGGTAAACAAATAAGGAAGAATGGGGATGCTAGTAATGACTTGAAGGTAGTAACATCGAGTGAACGATTAGATGGACCTTGTGATGGTGAACAAGCCTAGAATAAGGATGTTCAAAAAAGCATGAGAAGACCATGAAAGTGAGTAGTTAAGTATTGTTATAATCACCAATATGCTTGGAAGGACCAAAAGATATATTATCTAATTGTTTTTCAAAGCAGCAAATTGTAACCAAAAGTAGCAAATTGATTGGCAGGAGTGGCTGTGACATCTAGATTTTTCATCCCTGCTTTCGACTAAATGAAATGTGCTTTTCATCGATGCGCCTACAATCTTTTTCTCTGAGTTGATCACTCACGAGATAACTAATCTATCTAGTGAAGCCGTTAAGGAATCTAAACGCGACTGACTTGAGAATTCGACCAGAAATTGACTGCTCGACCGTGCTAATCTACAAGGGTCAATACGGCACCGTCAAAATCAATCAGAGACCGGAGCTAGGTCGGTTCGACAGAGGCATGTAACTAAAGTGTGGGTGATTCCACCTAATTGCAAAATTCTCGTTGAACGACACTAAACCAATTTTTTTGTTGTTTCTGTACCCTGTGCCCGTATTTGAAATCTCGAAATTTTCATGACAACCGAGAGCCGCCAATGAGTTGAAAATGTACAATGCCGCTCTATAATAATCGACCACGGGTCAAATGTGCTAAAAAAATCTTAAAAGTTACCCGGTAGGTTAGGTCACACTAAAATCGCGTCCGGTTGAAATTAACCACGAAATTGAACCCAATTTTAGTAATTGAAAGTTCTGTCATGTCACGATTTATTTTAGGAACGTCGACTCATCCTCTTTAAAAATTTTCAGCAAGTCTGGATTTTTCGCGAAAAATCAAAATTGGACGATTTTGGACCGAGAAATTCGGAGGTCCGTTTTTTAGCACACTTTTAGCCGTCAAGTTGAATCACTTGGCAAGGAAAAATGTGGAATTTGAGGTGGGCTTCTACCATGACATTTTGCCTTTGGAATTGAGGCCAATTGATTTGAATTTGAATTTAAATTGAAGAGGAATGTTCAAAATTTGTAGCCATGAGGGGCAGCAACCTTTTGGACCTCTTGGCTAGCTTCTAAGGAAAGTTTGGTGAAGGAAAGATGGCTGTGGACATGGCTGAAGATGGTGGGGCCTTGAACTTGAGTGTTTTGGATATTTCTTGAAGACTTTGGAGGCACTTGGTCCCCCTCAAGCCAGCAGACCACTTCTTCTTCTTCCTTGCTATTCTCCTCCTCCATTGTTGTTGTTTTGGAGCTAGAAAACCAGAGAAAGCAAGCAAAAGCCGAGCCCCTGTAGCCGTCGACCAGCCAAGCCGCCAGTGTCGCCGTTTGCTCGCCCGAACTACCGCCGAAGTCGCACGCGCACAAGCGCCAGTCCGCATGACTCCAGCCCCGCACTGCCTCCTGCTTGCTGCCCTGGGCCTGTGCGTCCGTCATCCAGCCACCGTTCACCGTTGTCAAGTCTCTTCGCCGCCCGTCCAAGCTGCCATGCCACCTCCCATGCCAACCCAGCCCGTTTTAGCCGCTGTTCTACCCTCAGTCCAGCCCCTTCCAGCCTTGGATAGAGCCGAACTCACAACCCAAGCTGTGAGCTTCGTGGCCCATTTCCGGCCTTTTCCCGGCCTCGTTTGGTGTTGCTCTAGGCTTGAATCTCGCTCGTCGTCACGCCGCCGTCGACGTGAACTCACCGACTAGGTAATTCGGTGATTTATTTATTAAACCTCGCTTAGGAAATTAATTATGCTTAGTGTGTAATTAGATTAGGCTAAGCTTGGTTTAAGTGGTTAGTTTAGATTAATTAGTGGTTTAGTTACTTAATTAGACTAATTATGTGATTAGATTAGATTAGTTAAGGGTTAATTAGATTGTAGTATTTAATTAGTATGGTGCATTATTTTTCTAGGTCCAATTAGGTGGTTAGATTAGCATATTTAGCTTAATTAGGCATTTATTGAATTAATTTGTATTTATTTAATTAATTTTATAATTTATTTAATTATTTAATATTTTTCGAAAATTATACTAGGATAGCCGGTCGCCGGTTGCCGGAATTTCGTACTGATTGTCGTGGTGTGATTAGTTTATGTAATTGAGTGCTAATTTGTGTAATTGAGTGATGATTGTTGATTTTCAATTATTATTTGAAAATTATGAAATTTTGGTATTTAATTAGAAAATACCAAGTGTCGGGTTTTGACATCGAAAATATTTTTAAGTACTATATTAAATAGTGGGATTTTTAAAATGAATGATATCAATTTTTATGGTTTGATTTGACCGTATACCCACACACGATTATTTTACCGAGTGTTTTTAATATGAAGAAAATAGGCCAAGCACATTATCTTAATGGAGGCATTTGAGTGCAAAGCACAATGTCCTTGACCGAAATTGAATGGTCGTGTGATGGTTATGAGAACCCGTCCCCGATGTGCGTTGGGTGGACGATGCTCCTATATGGAATGCCCCTAACAACGGATGCCGGATCGTGGTAGAGGCCGGACCGAAGCTCCTTCGGGAATGCTATCTAGAGGTAGACGTTGTCGTGCTCAAGGGATGAGACGATGCCCGGCTATGCCGGAAGACCAATGTGCGTCGGGTAGATCATGCCTATGCGGGCAATAATCAATTGGAACATGTGAATGATTAAGATAAACGCGTCTGATTATGGGACAAATTTGTGTGGCACAGAATGAGACGTGTCATAACGATTTGGCCTTATAATCGAGACCCCTGTGATTGATTGAGATATGAGTGAGACGTTCCAATTGATGTGTGCATTTATTATATGCATCTGTGATATGAATTGTACTGACGTGCAGAAAGGAACTAAGGCGAGGTGAGTCTTCTATGATGTGTGATTAGACTGCCTCTAGGTATATTTCCTTCCTAATCGGGGTTTAGGGCGTGAACTCTTTGAGACATTGTCTCACCCCGTCGTGGGCTTAATCTTTGCAAGTTCTTAGATGGAGTCGCACCAGGATCAAATAAAGCATAAGCAGCATGGTCGTTCAGCGAAACCGTACCTGTAATCACATCAGGCGAGTCCTCTGCCTATCCTCTCGTGATGGCATACACTCGTCCTTGCGCTGGAGGTCTGTTTTGTTCTCCCTGCTGCGCAATCTGCGACACAAACCTTTTATTCTGACCCATCAGTGGCGGCAGCGATAATTGCTGTAGTCCCCTCGGTCTTCTGGGACAGTCTTTGGCCATGTGACCCTGTTAGCCACATTCGAAACAAACGCCCATCCTAAGATGGCACGAGGCCGAACCATGTCGCCTTCCACAGAAGCGACACGCGCCATTCTGATTCGGCGCTGACTTGCCAATTCCACCATTCCTATTGGGCGGAACATGGAACCTTCCTCCAGTCATAAGCTTCTTCTCGAACCGATTTTCGTCTCTATTAGAACTGAACCTCGACCCAAACAAGGCGGCTTGCTCACTCAAACTTCTCTCTATCAGTTGGGCCCGATTATACACCTCATTGTAATCCTTGAGGTCAAGCGGCACCATGGGTTCTTCAGCTCTAGTCTAAGGCCATTCCTGAACCTCTGAGCTTTGTCTTCAGGATCCTCTATCAGTCTTGGAGTGTATTGCGACAGCTCAGCAAATTCAGCTTCATACTGATCTACTGTAAGCATTCCTTGGCAGAGGCATTGGAATTCCTCCATCTTCTATTCTCGAGCGCTACCCGAAAAGTACTTGCTATTAAAGGCTCTAAGGAAGGCGTTCCACACCGGAACCTCGCCTCCTGGGAATACTGTACCTCTGGTGGCCCTCCGCTATGTATTCGCGTTACCTTGTAGTTGATATACTGCTAGGACAACCTTTACCTCCTCATTGCACATCAGAAGCGCAAAGGCCTTCTCCAAGTCTTAAATCCAGAGCGATGCAATCTCAGGATCTCCAGCATCGGTGAACCTAGGCGGGTTTAGCTTCAAGAACTACTTTACGAGCTTATGAATAGGTCTCTCCCTCTCCACAACCACGTTCCCAGCTGGAACTTCGATAGGTGCGGCAGTAGCGGCGATGACAGCGAGAGCATCACCGTAGCGGCGGTGGTAGTGGCGGCAGCTTGATTTTGGGCCTGCTGCCCCATCAAAGCTCCCATTGCCTCAAGTGCCTACATGATCCCTTCGATCCTGGGATCACCAGGGGCTACTACCCCAACACCAACAGGAGGCGGTGCTACTCCACTAGCGCTAGCCTAAGTTAGCGCTCGACCACGACCCCCTCGGGTATCGACCATCGTCGACGTCCTACCCCGAGTAACAGGTCCAATGGTCCTCTTTCTAGGAGTCCTCTGCTCCTGATCACTCATTATGCAAATTCTTTACACAAACCTGCTTTCCAATTCCACACAAAATTAGAAATTGAGCGATCACACCAAACAATCTACCAAACAGCTATCACTGACATGCACTGGTATGAAATAAAGGCCATCCTACTAACTATCCCATAAACCATCGCACATTATCTACTAACTATAGACAAAGTCTAGTTTTTTGGGATCTTCAAATCTTGGTGGTTGTTCCACATAGACTTCTTCTTATATGAATCTATTTAGAAAAGCACTCTTGACATCCATCTAGAATAACCTGAAATTCTGAAAACACACATATGCAAGTAGTAGTCTAATGGCCTCTAATTTGGCTATAGGTGCATAAGTCTCATCATAGTCTATTCATTCATCTTGTGTGTATCATTTTACCATAAGCCTTACTTTGTTTCTGGTTATTTTGCCATTTTCATCCATCTTGTTTCTAAACACCCACTTCGTTCCAATCACAGATTTCCTTTTCAATTTTGGAACTAGCTCCTAGACATCATTGATACTGAATTGTCTGAGTTCTTCCTGCATTATTTCCATCCAGCTTTCATCGGATAATGCTTCTTTTACTCCTTTTGGTTCTATTTCAGAAATAAATGCTAGTGCACTTGAATATGCTTTTGCTTTGGATCTGGTATGGATTCCTTCATCTATATTGTCAATTATGAGTTCTTTGGGATGACTTGATTTGTGCTTCTAGTTACTATTAGGTTTGTCGTTTCTTGCAAGGATTTGCTGATCATCAGTTTGCTTCAATCTTCTGACTTTTGTTTTGCTTGACTTTGATCACTAGAAGACTGAAGTCCCTCGGGGGAATTGGACTTTATTAAGTCTGAAACTAGTTCAGACTCTTCAAGCTAAGTCTGATCTTGTTAGTTCTAAATACTTTCCTAAAATCTTTCATTCATAGATTCTTCGATAGTTTGTATATTCTTGTTGAAGACCCTATAAGCTTTGCTTAAAGTAGAATAACCAAGAAATATTCCTTCATCCGATCTTTCTTCAAATTTTCCATGCCGATCATTTCCATTCTTCAAAATAAAACACTTGCAACCAAACACATAAAAAATAAGAGATATTTGGCTTCTTTCCTTTATATACTTTGTAGAGGGTCTTCTCTAGGATTGGCCTTAAAAATACTCTGTCAATTACAGGTAGTAGAAACTACTTTTGCCCAAAAACGAGAAGATATTTTACTTTCTATCAGTAAAGTTCTGGCCATCTCCTATAACGATCTATTTTTCCTTTCTACAATTCCATTTTGTCATGGGGTATATGGAGAGGAGAAAACATGTTGAAGACAACTCTCATCACAGAAATTAGCAAACTCTTGATTTTCAAATTCTCCCCCATGATTGGTCCTTATGCTTGATATGGCATAACCTTTCTCATTTTGAATTTTCTTAGCAAACTTTGAAAAATATGAGAAGGTTTCAGCCTTACTAGCTAAGAAGAAAACCCAGGTGAATCTTGAATAATCATCCACAACTACCAAACAGTATTTCTTTTCATCAATGCTCTGTGTTCTTGTTGGTCCAAAAAGATCCATATGAAGAAATTGCAAAAAATGATTAGTAGAGACTTGATTTACAAGTTTAAAAAAGCTTTTGACATGTTTTTCCTAGATACAATGAGTACATAACTTAGACTTCTAGTATATGATTTTGGGAATACCTCGTACCAGCTTCTTAGATGAAAGTTTGGCAATCTATTTCATATTCATATGTCCAAGCTTGTGATGCAAGAGATATGCTTCATCTTGAATTGAAACAAGACATTGAGAACTCTCTGGATTTATGGCCAGAAGATAAATATCGCCATGTCTTCACCTAGTGAAGGATTGAGATAAGTCTCGACTTACTCCAGAACAAACATCTTCTTGAAAATTGATTCTGAATCTTGTATCACATAGCTGGCTTATGCTTAAAATATTATAATTCAAACATTGTACCAGTGAAACATTGTTGATGACTAAACTTCCAATCCTCATTGTTCCATGTCCAATAATTTTTCCTTTGTTGTTTCCACCAAATGAGACATTTCCTCATTTTTGCCTTTCTAGTTTTACAAAGCTGCTTGAATCTCTAGTCATATGCCTAGAATAACCACTATCCAAGTACCACTTGCTTTTCCGTTTAACAATGATATGCAATCAAAAGGAGATTTCAAACTTTTTTTGGTACCCAAATTTTCTTGGGTCCTGGCGAGTTAGTTTTAAAGACAGCCTTCACTCAATCCTTCTTAACAAGTCTCCAAACTTTAGAATATTCATTCTCAAAATGTTCTGAGTTGTTACACTTAGAAAATTTAAGAGCATTTCAGCCAATGGGTTTTACAAGGTCTTTTTGAAAATGATTTTTATAAGAAAATTTTGGGGGTCTTTGTCTAAGTCTCTCATTCACTTTAGAAAATCGATCGAATGAGTACTTTCATTGTTCAGACCCAAACTAGATTTGGTAAAATAAGGTATTTGCGCCAAAAGAATTTTCTCTAAAATTTTTTACCCTTTAGAAAACTTTGTAGAAATATCTGAAATCTCATTTTCAAACATTCATTTTCTTTTAAAAGAGGATCAGTATTTTCTTTCAAACCATCAAAATCATTTCTCGGACTTTCAACATTTTCTCTCCAAGAGTTATCATGTTGCTTGAGCTTTGAATTTTCCTTCTTTAGTTCGGAAATCCTTTTAAGAGAGGATTTGAGATTGAGGCAAAGTTCATATATATATATATATATATATATATTTTAGAAACTTTAATCGGAATTTCCGAATGACTTATCTCGATTTCCTTATCGATTCTCGAGTCCGTGTCTAAGTCGATTCGACTTTGAATCGATTCGAATGAGCCATCAAACGGATGTTTGCAAATTTCTCTTCACTTTCCTCACATTCCTATGTCACTCCAAGTTTCTGCTTGAAGAGCTTTCTTGTATTTCTCATACTTTCCTTTCTTCTTTTTCAGTAGAGGACAATTAGGCTTGATATGCCCATTCTTCTTGCACTTAAAGCATATTACATCCTTGCTTGTTTCAACATCTTCCATTGATCTCTTCTGGAAATTTTGCTTGCTTTGTTTTTTCCAATTCAATCTTCTTCCTTTCATATTCATTTTTCTGAATTTCTTTATCATAAAGGCCATCTCCTCGTCATCCATATCATCGTCTGTATCTATATCATCAAAATCAACATTAGACTTAAATGCAGTTGACTTCTTACCTTTTGGATCTTCTTCATCATTGATCTGTTCCACTTCATACGATTGAAAAATGCCTATAAGCTCATCAACAGAAAGAGGCACGATCCTTTGCGTCTCTCAAATTGATATATTCACATGATTCTAGTCCTTTGAACGTCCTCTCAATAGTTTGTTGACCTTCATTGGAGCAAAAATTGGTTGACCTTGATATGTCAATCCATTTATAATTTCTGTAAAGCGATTAAACATATCCCCAATAGACTTTCCAAGCTTCATTCTGAAGGACTCATATTTGCCAAGATGTTTATTTTTGTCTCTTTTACTCGATCTGTTCCTTCATAAGTGACATGAAGCCTATTCCAGACTTCTTTAGCTGTTTCACATGAAGAAATTCTATTATATTCAACAGGAGACAAGGCACAATATAAAGAATAAATAGCTCTAGCATCAAGAGCCTGTCTCTTGGTAATTTCTGCTTGGTTGGAATCTTTAGCATCTTTATCTACAACTTCTTTTCCCTTGTCTGAGGCTGATGCTGCCTTTGGATTGATTCTGCTTTCCACAACATCTCATTCTAGAAGGTCTCTAAATATTAGGAATGCCTTTATTTTATTCTTCCACACATTGTACTCTTTTCCATCAAAGTATGGTGGCTTAGTATTGCTCTATCCTTCAATCAGCCCTAGTGCCAAGATACTAGCCATAAAAGATCTTTAGCTTAGAAGTAAAAACACTTCAATAAGACAAGCACCACAACTCTAATACCAATTGAAAATGTTAGTATTACCACCTAAAGGGGGTGAATAGGTGTAAAAACAAATTTAAACAAACAAAAGCAGAATGAGTAAGATTTCAAACAAAGAGTGACTAAACGTACCACTAGACTTCTTAAGTAAATTCAGACTTAATTTGAGAAGGTTTAGAATTTTGATAAGTTCAGAAAAAGATTGTAACGAAGAAATCAAAAAGAGTTAAGGGAAAAGAAAATTGAACACAAGATTTATAGTGGTTCGGCTTTTAGTTAAGCCTATGTCGACTCCCCCACACTGATAGCCTTCTAGTTGAAATTCACTAAGATATCAACAGAGAAATACAATGATTTGAGTGCGAACACTCAGTGAAGGATTTCTTTTGCTTTCACTAAGTCACTATTCCTATGTTTTTCTCTCTTGAATACAATTTGTAAGCGTTGTTGATAAAGAACGAGTGATTGAAAATGCCTCAAATTTTGGACTTTCAATTTTCACGCTCTACCTCAAATGGACTGAGTGACCTCCTTAAATACTCCTCTACGCCTTTCTGACTGTTGGCATTCTCTAGAGGAATTTCTTCCAATCAATCCATTGGATAAAATTGATTAAGGAAATCTTGTAGCCGTTTGAAGATTGAGATGAAAATCCGATGATTGTAGTCACCCATACAATTAGAATCTAGGTTTCCATAAGTAGATACTTCCCAAAAAGGAACTTGTCTTTGGAATTGATTTCATCAATTCGTGATTGATTCCATCAATAAATTTATAAAAAGTAAGTGAGATTCTTCGTCAGAAAGCTAGATATTAGGGTTAAATCTCGTTCGTATTAAATCCTTGTCGAAATATCAATAATTCTGAATCTGATTATATCTTCGTTCTGGACCTGGTTTTAGTCTGATCTCGTCAGAGTGGGAAAGACTTCTGGAGTAGATAGACTTTGACAACATTCCACGTTATAGCCCAAAAGTCTAGTATTCTTCACAATAATAATAAAAATAAGAAGAAGAAAGTTTTGTCGACTTCAAAACCTGATAGGGGTTTTCTCAACAACGAGGACTTTGTGCTTGGCGTTGAATGAAACCGCAAGCCGAGGTCATTCTCGATACATGTGTATTCACATCGGGTTGGAGTCGAGGTCCGTCAAGCTTGAGATTGTCAATAAAGCGAGGTGTACCCAAGCCTCAAGGTCTTGGATCGGTATTGGGGAGTACCATTTTCGAGCCTTGTCCGGTGCGGGGATTGACGCTAAGTGAATAATTCAAGTTACGAATCAAAGATCATTCTCAATATATTTGCTAGTGAAGTATAAGAAACTTATGACACACATGAATGAATGAGCACACTTTCGGGCCATGCATGTGTCAGCTAAGGGAAAAGATAAGAACCGACTTGTGTGATGCACTTGTGTGTGTGCACTTAATGAGGAAAAAACGTCCATCATCACATAGTATTGGCGGCGATGCATCATTTATTGAATGGGATGCCCTAGTTGAGCCAAGAAGCCTCTGAAAGTATGGGATGTCTAACTTGATTGCCGGATGCCCTGGTTGAGCCAAGAAGCCCTTGAAAGTATGGGAAGCCCTTGAGAGTATAGAATGCTTTGTCATGCCGCGCACATCCCTCGGTGGTTGATAAAACTTGCGACTTCCTAGGACGCGTCGCTGCCCGTTCATTTTAAGGCACATGCGAAAGCGAAATAAAAACCCCTAACAACAAACAGCATGGGATAGAAAAGTAGGACAACAAATTCACAAAAAAAAAAAAAAAAAAAAAAACACGCTTTTATAAACAAACTAGTTTGTCTACAAAAAGATCGGCTCTCAAAAAGAAGCTATCCTACGACCTACTAGTCGGACATATTCGCTGATCCTTCGGACTCCACTTCGACAAGATCTGGGGGCTTCGGGTCCTCCACAACCCCATCAGAAGGGTCAGTTGCACTCTCACCTAGATCGGCGTTGACCGCAACGGCGGGGATATCAAAACCGTGAAGGGGACCTTCCCTATACTCATTGAGCCCATGGCGAAACCACGCCCTGAATTGATGAGGTACCCTCCGAGGTAGGCCCTCATCGACCTAGACAGTGGTCACTACGAGCTCAAAGACCTAGTTACTCGCGGGGACAGGGACGTCTATGCTCCACTCAGTAACCCCCCGAGGCTAACCAAAACATACCGGAGGGGCCACCATCTAAGGACCTGAAAAGGTAAGCCCACGACGGGGTGAGACAACGCCATCTAAGGACCTGAACTGCACGTTAGTACAATTCATACCACATATAATTGCTTTAAAAGCACTCATCGATCGGGACGT
This sequence comes from Eucalyptus curtisii, assembly GCA_017140595.1. Taxonomy (NCBI): domain Eukaryota; kingdom Viridiplantae; phylum Streptophyta; class Magnoliopsida; order Myrtales; family Myrtaceae; genus Eucalyptus; species Eucalyptus curtisii. The sequence continues at coordinate 16,217,975 of CM029502.1, forward strand.
CTCAACTTATAACCCAAACAATTACAGGGGTCCCGATTATAAGGCCAAATCGTTATGACACGTCCAATTCTATGCCACACAATTTTATCCCATAATCAGGCGCGTCAATTTCAATCAATCATGCGTCCCAATTGATTACGACCCAACGGCCACGGCCGACTCAACAGTTAGCGGTCTTCCAGCGTAACTGGATGTCGTCTCGCACCATCGAGCACGGTAACGTTTACATCTAGACGGCATTCCCTATAGGAGCATTGGCCCAGCCTCCACTGCGACCGACATCCGTTGACTTTGGGCATTCCCGAAGGAGCATCGTCCGACCCCAAAGGCTCGTGACGGGTTCTCATATCATTCATGCACCCATCCAATCCCGGCCAGGACATCGTGCTTTGCACTCAAATGTTTCAATTAAAATAATGTACTTGGCTCATTTTCTTCGTATTAAAAACACACGGTAAAATAATTGTGTGTGGGTACACGGTCAATTTGAACAAAAAAAAAAATTGATATCCTTCCTTTTAAAATCTCACTGTTTGATATAGTCGTTAAAGATATTTTTGGTGTCAAAACCCGACACTTGGCATTTTCTAATTAAATACCAAAATTTCATAATTTTAAAACAATTACTCGAAATTACAATCATCACTCAATTTGCACAAATTAACAATCAATTGCATAAACTAAGCACACCACTGCAATCAGCACGAAATTCCGGTTACCGGCTATCCCAGGATAATTTTCGGAAAATATTAAATAATTAAATAAATAAATAAAATAATTAAATAAATGCAGTTTAATCCAATGAATGAAAACCTAGGCCGGAAATGCTAATTTAACCACCTAAACGGGCTAGAAAATTAATGCACCTATCCACATAAATAGTACAATCTATTTAGCCTTTAATCAATCTATTCTAACCACATAACCATCATAATTAAGCAATTAAATCACTAATCAAAACTAACTAACCACCTAAGCCATACTTAGCATAATCTAATTACTTACTAAACGTCATTAACTCCATAAGTAGAGTTTAGCAAGTAAACTCACCAGATTAGCGGGCCGGTGAGTCCACGGTGACGCAAAGGGGGGCGACACACGAGCCTGCGACGACACCAAACGAGGTCCGGACGGGCTCGGAAAATAGCCCACAAGTCTCGGCTTGGGCTGAGACTCGGCTTCTATTTTGGGCCGAATGAGGGCTGGCGGTGGCGGGGGAAATGGCTAAGCAGGACGGCAGCGGCTACAGCAGGCGACAGCGGTGGCTCCAACGGCTGGACAGCGACGGTGGCGCGGCTTCGACAGCTAGATGGAGGCTCGGGACGACGGCCTGGGCTCGCGGACGAGCGAGCACGCGAGTGAGCGATGGCGCGGCGTGCGAGCAGCAGCGACTGCTCGGGCGGACGGCGCGCAGGTGTGCGGCTTTTGCAGGCAGTCGACAAGCTGGCTGGTCTCTTGGCTAGCTTGCTCTAGTTTTATTGAGCTCTCAATTAGCACAACAATGGATAAAGCAAGCCTAAGGAAGAAGAAGAAGAGCTCAGCTGCAAGGGGGACCCAAATGCCTCCAAAGTCTTCACAAAATATCCATTTCACTCATCACAAGGCCCCACTTGTTTGCTGCCTCAATCCTCAGCCATTTCTACACCAAATCTTCTCCAACAAGCCATCCAAAGTGTCCAAAGTGTTGTAGCCCCTTGGTCCTACGAATTTTGCAACATTTCCCCCCAAGGTGTCCACACTTAATTCCACATTTTTCCTTGCCAAATAATTTAACTTGACGGCCAAATGTGCAACCAAAAATGGTCCTCAAATTTTCCTGGTCCAAAATAACCGTACTTTGAATTTTTGCCGAAAACTTGGGTTTGCAAAAAAATCTTCGGAGGATGAGTCGATGTTCCTAAAATGAATCGTGACATGAGAGAACTTTCAATTTCTAAAATCGGGTTCAAATTCGCGGTTAATTTCAACTGAGCGCGATTTTAGCATAACCTAACCTATCGAGTAGCTTTTAGGAATTTTTAATACAATTGACCCGTGGTCGATTATTTTCGAGCCACATTGTGCATCTTCGACTCATTGGTGACTCTCGGTTGTCATGAAAATCTCAATATTTCAAATACAGGCACAAGGTACAGAAATGACAGAAAAATCAGTTTAGTGCCGTTCGACGAGAATTTTACAATTAGGTGGAATCACCCACACTTTAATCACATACCTCAGTCGAATCAACCTATCTCTGATCTCTAATCGATTTTGATAGTGTCGTATTAACCCTTGTAGATTAGCACGGTCGAGCAGTCAATTTATTGTCAAATTCTCAAGTATATTGCGTTAAAATCCTTAACAGCTTCATCAGATAGATTAGTTATCTCGTGAGTGATCAACTCAGAGAAAAAAACTATAGTCGCGTCGATGAAAAATCCAACTCATTCAATCGAAAATAGAGTCTGAAAATCAGGATGTCACATGCCTAGTCTGAGGCTGGATGCCCAACTTGCGGCTGGAAGCCCCTAAAAGTATGGAAAGAGCCGTTGATACGGTTAATGAATTTATAGTACGTGTTACTCTGTGTTGTTGATAAGCTTGTTTAGTGAAAAAGCTTATTTGGTAAGTTGAAAGTGGATCATATACAGATAGTCGAGAGGTGGCAATAGACTTGCGATTGATTTGCCATCGACACTATTTGTGAGTGCTGTACTTGTCAGGCTTTGATGATGAGATGGTTTCCTAGTAAAGAATTATGAATTTACTTACTGAATTTCCCCAAAACTCACCCCTCATCTTTCAATCTTGTAAGTATGGAAGTCTTACGTTAGTTTTAGGAGCTGTAGTCACACTAGAGGAGATAGGATTTCCCTTGACCTATGTGGAAAACTTATACTGTGATGTAAAAAGAAAAGAGAGCCTGTAGAGAAATGGCTTGTAAAAGTCTTATTATAATATTAATCAATGTGTTTTGTGTAAAGTATGTCCCAGTCTTCCAGTTGTTGTTTGTCCGAAGAATTGTTTATTCATGTTTCCGCATGTGCATGATAACAAGATAAAAAGAATCGAGACAACAACAAGTCTGGACGTTGTGAAAATAACCCTTGTTGCTCGCGACCCTGGAGATGGGGTTGGAGTCGTGACACTCGGCCTCTATTATTATGCCATTGAAAGTTTCATCGAAGTTCTTAATGATATCATATTTGAATTTTTTTCATTGAAGAAGGCCTTACACCAATGCTTAGCTTCCGTTTAGAATAGTGTTTCAAAACCTTCCTTTGTCAGTAGCAAAAACCTTTGTTTGCGAATCCAAAATCAATCATGTTAGGACTCTTTGCAATTTGCCAAAACTACTTCTACAACTTATCTCATTTGTAGTTCTTTACCTAGTTTACATATATGTGCCTCATACATATATTATGCTCAACATGTGGCATCAACTCAACCTATACAAGAACAAGTCCATGCAAAAATTCAAATAAACAAATACAAGTCAGAAAAAATATACGATTAATTAATATCAAAAGGCTAATAATTTGTCTTCTATGAATGTCCATGCTCCCTCCTCGGTTATTTGAAGGTCAGTTCTTATATTTACCAAGTGTCCTTATGCTTTATCTTGACAATTGCCCAAGCTAGCAAAATGGTTAGTAGCATTTCTCCCTATAGCAAACTACTCTCTCTTGCATTAATCCTTCATTAAACATCCATCCAATCCTAGAACTCTTCTATAATTAGCCAAAAATTCCCATTTGAATGAATCGAAGAAAATATAAAATTTATCAAATTTAGACCCACAATCAGGTAGTGGCCTCTCCACAATCTCTACGTATATTCTACTAGATAGATTTTGAAGCATGCATTTGCAAGCACAATCTCAAATCTAGACAAATTCTTCCTTCTACCAACCCATAAGTGTTTTCATCCCCCTTTACTTGGCTTTTTTGTACTGATTCCTCTACATATTAACCCATATTTTCTCCTTCACTAACCTCCTGAAACTAAGGACTCTTGATCTAGGCATTGCCTTGATAGTGTTGAAGAAGTGCTTCGATAATCAAACATTTATTACCTTTTTATTGTCTAATATAATGGAACAAGTATGTTCCCCCTAGAAGGACTTAATTTGAAATAACCCTTTCCTACTCAACGCGCCATAAATCAATATAGTGGCTTTGCTTATCCCTAAGTCTACGTCCACTATCTACATTAATAACCGCAATTCAAGCTTGATTACACTAGTAATATGCTAAATAAGTTACAATCAGCAAACACTAATCCTATCATAGATAGATCATGCTATCAAGAATCAAGTGTTGCTATCACTTTGTGCACTTGATATTTTACCACGATTACAAGCCAGCAAGAACGCTACAGTGAAGATCCTAAGAGAATGATATATTTTTGTCGCTAAGAACACGACTTTCAACAGATTTCTAAATTTTATGTATTGCCCGGCTAACGTTTTAGCTTCAAGGATCTTCTCTTGTATAGTCATCTTCAAATTTCCCATTGGAAAGACTCGGAGAAGAAAAGAACCAGTAGAGTTCCGTTGGTACTGTTGTCTAAAGATAGAATTGCCCATACAAACTTTTTTTCTTGACATTTGCAAGCTAACCCGAGATAGCTTTTAATGTTGTCAGAAACCCATTTCCAGTACTCTAACATTTCCAAGTTTTCTAATGCGCATCTCCAAGCAACTACAAATATATTGGACTTCTGCAAATCATCTAGAGTGGTTGTTGCTCCAACATCACTAATGACATGATATTTACAGAATCAACATAAAACATTGTCATCAACTGATCTTTTAGTCCATTAGTACTATTTACAAACAAAGCAAATTTTTTTTTCCCTTTACAGATATCACTTCTATCTTTTATATACCATCACAAACATCTATAAGTACCATAGTAAACATTAAACTAAGGATAATATGGGGATCATCAAATTCTTTGATATGTTTCTCCAACAAACACTAACGCTTGTTATGGTTGGTAAAATGATTTCTTCTATCCAAAATCAGGAGTTCATTTTTCTAATTTTAAGCATGGGCATTTTTTTTATTGTAAATGTCTTAAGAGTGTGTTTATTTTGCGAATCATTTCGCGACAAAGGAAAATACTTTATGTGAAAATTAGTTTCAAGGAAAATAATTAGTTTTCATTTGCTTGGTGGTATGCTAAAAAAAACATAAAACTCTATTTTAAGATAGAAGGTAAAAAGTTGCTGAGCATTTGTTGTAAGAGACTTGTTTTGCTTGGGAAAATGATTTTTTATTATTTAGAATCAGTAATTCATTTTTCTAAATTTCAAGTGTGGATGTTTTATTTGATCACAAATCCGTTAACTAACATTTTGAGCAAACTAAACACGTGAAAGTTTGGAAAACTAATTTATGGAGAGCTCTTTTGGTGAAACAAACATGTCTCAAGTTAAATGAGCCGCTTGATTAATTGCTACATACGAGTTTGTCAACACAAGAAGAGTTTGGCTGAACAACACCGCAAACAATACTTTGTACAGACACCAAGGCATCAGAACTAACGTGAGGCCGTCTCCACTCAGAACCAGAAATGATAGTCGAAACTTTAGTAGAAGCTATCATGCCAACACTTTCCTTCATGTCATATCTGGCCCCAGAGTGTTTGTCTAAGATCCATTCCTATCCCAATGTACAGTGCTCTTTTTCTTCTCTTTTTTCGGTGAGGACATTTGAATTAAGGGTTGAAGATGGGTTAGGTTTCCAACAGCTGTGTGGTCTTAAGATACGTGAAAATTCGCACGGTCGTGTGGTCCAATCAGAGACAGAGTGAAGTGGGCCTGGGCCTTGTATTCATCACATACAGACTCGTATACGTTCCCACAGAAACAGAGAGAAAGAGAGGGGGGGGAGAGAGTTGGAAGGTACTGTTTCCACTTGGAGAAAATAGCCTCTCCAATCACTCCCTCGTCCCACTTCCATTATTGGAATGTTTGTTCTTGCATCGCCACACCCACTTGAAAAGGATTCTCACACACGCAGAGAGAGAGAGAGAGAGAGTGGGGGGAGAGATTGAAGATTAGATGGGTTGATGGACGGATTGATACATCTAAAATAAATTTGGGCCTTTGTTGGAATTTTGTCTGGTGCGGATTGACGTGGCCCCTTTCTCTTCCCACTTATTTTTCCCTTCCCTCTTTGTGCCGTGGGCCCCCATTTTTTTCTTTTTGTTTTTGGAGACCAAATTTCTGTTTCTCTCTAACATATTATAGCCTCCTCCCACAATCTTTATTTATTTCTTTAATTGTTTATTATTATGATATTTTCAGTCTAATCTATAAATAAAATTACCCGAGCCTTTTTTTTCTTTCCTTTCCTGTTCTTTTCTAGGAGCATTTTTATTCTGTGGATGATGTAAACCATGATGATATGTTACAAATATACGGATCTATCTATCAATCTATCCTATAAGGCTGAGTTGTTTTTGGCAGTTTTTTTTTCAAACATTAGAACCACGTTCCCAAAAAGAGAGTGTACTCAACCTAGCTTGCGTTTTCTATCCTCCTCCTTTGTGTTTCACCCATTAACGAAGATCAAGAAGAAGATGCATTATCTCGATAAACAATGTCACTAATCATAAATCTTTACTACTTTTAGGAGACAATACCCTTTAAAAATTTGATGAACCACTACTTATGGAAAAAGTAACTTTCACAACATCGATGAACACGTCTTTAATCAGACGACAAACTCGATATATTCGTATCAAATGAACTCTTTTGATCACTGAGTTCCACGAGTAGGAGGTAGTCCCGACAGTTTCTTTTTTCACGTTCAATTGGTCAACATTGAGAATTGATTGAGCCATAAAAAGACTGATAATAACTTTAAAAATGGAAAGAAAGTACAAGTTTTTCGAAGAAATCGGAGAAAGGGTGTCAAAATTTTCTTTGGGGGAACAGGGACTTAGATCTTTTTTTTGTACTTTTCTATTCAGTTATTATCATTATTAAAAAAAAAGGTATTAAAATCATAAGATGCATTTGCATATGCATAAGCAACTTCAAGTGGGCATCACTTGGTCCAAAACTTGAGTTAGCATATGCAAGAATCAAGAACCCAAGAGTGGTCAATGCTTCCCAGGGAGTACGGAGATCTTTACATGGTTTGGAGATTGAAGAAAAAAAAACCCTAGTACATGATCTCCATGGATATGTCCCCTAAAATAGGGCAAAATTTTCCTTTTGTAAAAATAATTAAACTTTTGCAATTTGTTTGTGCTTGGCTTGGGAACAGGCACGTGAGGCCCACGCGCTGTAAAAGTGGAGAGTGGAGGGGCTAGAGAGAGAGAGAGTCGGCCATAAAAACGAGGTACATCATAGGCAGGCCATTGGTCAGGATATGAACCAAAGAGGCAATGGTGGCCCTCTTCCCGTACTCTTGGATTGGACTTTTCTGGAAAGATTTTCCTTTTGTTACCATTATTCCATTTTTCCTTTTTCTGATACCAAACCCCCCTCTCTCTCTTCTTAGATTTTATTTGATTCTTTCCAACTTTTTCAATTTTTTTTTTGTATCACTGTTAACCAAGAGAGAGAGAGAGAAAGACAACCCCACTAATTTTTATGACCCGAAATGACCACCCCTCGGGGCTCGGCCATTTACTGCTGCCGTTACAAATGGTAAAAACTAATATTCTTTTTGGCGTGAGGAGGAAGTGAATGTAATGATAATTATGACAAAAATAATATTATAAAGAAAAATCGTTTTTTGAATGTGAGAGGGAGAGAGAGAAAGGTGGGGGGGGGGGGGGATGCTCTGAAAACTCGACACCACCCAAATTGCCATTAATAAAATGATAGGTGGAGATGACTTGTGGTGTGAGTGAACGAATGATAATTACTATCTAATAAAGGTAATGAAGGGACGAGAGAGGGAGGGAGGATGCTTTTCGATTTGGTTAACGTGGGAAAGCTGAGTGAGAAAGAGACGGTTCATTCTTTCCCATTATCCCACCTCAGATGCATTTATATATGCTGGAAAAAGAAGATGTATGTGGTGTGTACACTCTGGAGAAAGAGATGAAGAATCGGTAAAGTTTGTAACCCAGGTTACAAAGAGAGAGAACGAAGGAAAGAAAAACAAAAACTAGTGTTGGGGGTTAATGCAAATTGGAGAAACCTAACAAAGTTGAAGCCAAACCAATTTCTTTTTCGGATTCATTGAAAATATAGAACTTGGCCTTTCAATAGAGAGAGAGAGAGAGAGAGAGAGAGGGAGACATAGATAGAGGCAAGTGGCTAGAGAGAGAGAGAGAGAGAGAGAGAGAGAGAGTGTGTGCTTTCGGCTAATCAAGCTAATACCCCCCTCGTCTATGCTGTATTGGGCAGTTAAGGGAATACCAAAATCTCTCAAACATCTTCCTCTCTTACTACCTTTTTGCAATTGCGCTCTCTCTCACTCCCTCTCTTTTTAGTCCTAGGTTTTCCACTTTCAAGAATCAAGACTCAAGCCATAGTTCCTCCTCTCAACCCACCTTCTCTTCTTTACCCATAAAGCACCAAATATAGCCAAAGAAAATCCTCAAATCCAAGCACCAAATATAGCCCGAGAAAATCCTCAAATCCCCCGCTTTGTCTCTCCCTCTTATTTTGCCTTGTGGCCTGTGAGGGAGGGATGATCAGCAAGAACAAGATCCTCACACGCTTTCCTCTATAAGGAAGAAGAATTTACACACAGCTTACATAGAGTGGTCATCGAATTTTTTTTCTTTTCACGCTTGCCCACAACGAGTTAGCAAGTGGAGCAAAGGAGGAGGGAGCAAAAAAAAAATGTGGAATCTCAACGACTCGCCCGATCCTGCGGTGAGGCCGGGCGAGGAATCGGAAGGCTGTTCCTCCCCGAAGACCTCCGATGACGAAACTGCGGCCGACGCGCGGGGCAAGCGGGTCGGATCCATGTCCAATTCCAGCTCGTCCGCGGTGGTCATCGAGGACGGATCCGACGACGAGGAGGGCCTGGCGACGGCAGCCGCCAAGGCTCACAGGAAGCGCAGCAGCAAGATTTTCGGGTTCTCGGTGACCCAAGAGGAGGAAGCCGATTACGACGAGGGCGGCGACGACAATCCGGGTAGCCGCCACCCGGTGACCCGGCAGTTCTTCCCGGTGGAGGAGGAGGAGGAACTGGAAGAGGATGGCGAGCGGGCAGGAATGGGGGGAGCTGCAGTGCCGCCGGGGTTCCCGAGAGCGCACTGGGTCGGAGTCAGGTTCCGCCAGTCGGATCACCATCCAATCGGATCGGGCAAGGGCTCATCGATGTTGGAGGGTTCACAGCCCATGAAGAAGAGCAGGAGAGGGCCGAGGTCGCGGAGCTCCCAGTATAGAGGGGTCACTTTTTACAGGCGAACTGGAAGATGGGAGTCTCACATATGGTCTGTCATTCTCAATTTTTAATTTTTTTTTCTGTGAATTTTCTGCAAAATTTTCGCCTCTTTTTTTTTTTTTTTTTTTTGGGTTATACTATAGTCCTCTTGCTCTCGCACTTTTTAGCGAGTTTTGGCCAATCAGGATCTGAGTTTCTCGTTTTCTTCTCTGTGAATGGTGCAGGGACTGTGGAAAGCAAGTATATCTGGGTATGTATATATGTATGCACTTCCTGGGGGGTTGATCTTCTTATTCATCTCTTCATTTTCTTGGTAGGAAGGGAAATAAAAATGAAAAGAAAAATGCCTTCCTTTCTTTCCCCCATGATATGTGCTCTTTACAGATTGTTTTCGGGTTGAATGTTGAGATGATATTGTATGCTTAATTTTTTGTGTCCATAGGTGGGTTTGACACTGCACATGCAGCTGCTCGGTAAGCTCCTCTTTCCCTTCTAGTTCGAGAAAATATTTATGGTCTTTTTTCCCTCATTTTTTTGGAGGGTTTGTCACGAAATAACGTGAGATTAAATGAGCTCATATTTTTGGCCCAAAAAAAAATGAAATTCAGAGCGTATGATAGGGCGGCAATCAAGTTCCGGGGAGTAGACGCAGATATAAATTTCCGGATTGAAGATTATCAAGAAGACATGAAACAGGTAAAGTCTGCAAGAGAGAGTTGTGCAGAACAGCAAAAATAGATAAAATAGAGTGAAAGAAATATACCGAGGTCACATCTCTTGTTCCTTCTTTTATGTCGACTGCTTCCCACTTCATCTCTGAAGTTAAACTTCCCAGATGCCTTTTTCTTCCCTTCTTTTTTCATGTTTTATTTCGAAAAATAATGGCTTTGAACTCTTAAGAAATAACCATTTGGCACACAGTGAAGACAAAGGTTGGGTTATTGTTGCAGATGAGTAATTTAACCAAGGAAGAATTCGTGCATGTACTTCGCCGCCAAAGCACCGGATTTCCAAGAGGAAGCTCGAAGTACCGGGGAGTCACATTGCACAAGTGCGGAAGATGGGAGGCTAGAATGGGACAATTTCTGGGCAAAAAGTATTTTCCGCTAGATTCATCTTCATGATATGCCTTGTTGATTTTATATCCCCCCCTTGATTTCTTTCAATGCGGTTGATTCAACAGGTATGTGTATCTAGGACTGTTCGATACCGAGATTGACGCCGCAAGGTTTGTGCATTTAGGTTTAGCTTTCCTTGGGAAAATTGTAAAATGAAATTGGAAATAGTAAATGTGTTGGAAGAATTAGTGAAATGATTTTCCTGGTAATTACGAATTCTTGCAGGGCTTTTGATAAAGCTGCAATTAAGTGTAATGGCAAGGATGCTGTCACCAATTTTGACCCAAGCATCTACGAGGATGAGCTTAACCCCAGTGGTACAATTTTGCAGATCGACTCCTAAATTCAAATGATCTCATTGTTATGCAAGGAGTGAGTGAACTTGTGTTTGTTGTCTTTGTATTGGTTATGTGCGGGGGGAGCAGAATCTTCTGGTAATGCTGCAGATCACAATCTTGATCTGAGCTTAGGAAGTTCAGCTTTAAAGCCAAACAATCTTGAAGTTGGAAATGATGTCCCAATTGTCGGGGTAGACCAGAGTTCCTCGTCAATGCCGTACGATGGCGACTGGCGAAATCGAGAATTAAGGCCCAAGGTTGATACTTTTGATGATCTTTTGCATTAATGTACTTGACAATCGTCTACGAGTTTGGTTCTCCTATTCTCTTTATTGGTGTGATGTGGATTGCCAAGTTTCTGCTTCTGATTATGGGTTTGCAGTTAAATCTGCATCAAGAGCCGGGAAGAAGGAATGGGTACAGCGAAGCCGAGACCACGCTGTTGCTGAGCCAAACACACATTCACTCTCCGGGCTCCATGAGAGCTCCTACTGCTCATGATGAACTGCAAAGATATGGACAAATGAAGAGACCAGGAAATCATCAAGCTCCCAACATGCTTCACCTTCTTCCACCGCATCTCGGCTCACCAAATTACCAAGTGATCATCTCTGACACATAACTTTTCTTTCTTTTCGATAGCTTGGATATCCAATTATTTCTGCAAAACTAGTTCCATGATTTTTTTCTCTGTGATTCTTGTTCATTGTACATAAATATACAGTAGTCCTATAGTGGAAGGAAATTTGCCTAACCCCTTGAAGAAAAGGTTGCAAATTTTCAAGTGACAGCAAAAATTAATATAGCAATGCCTTAATTGGATAAAGTAAAGATTTGAGAAAACACCCAATTAGATTCCATCAAATCTGTTTCAGTGAGTATTTATTATGAGCAGCAATTTATTTGTCGTTGACATTATGGGTGCAATGATAAATGCATAGTTTGAATGGGTTGAGGGTTGAGTCATTATGTGCACAAGTTGTCCAATCTTTTCTTTCTTAATAGTTTCCTTTGTAGGTGCAGTTCTCAAGCAGCAGCTATGGAGGAAGGATTGGAGATCTTTCACTGTCATCAACAACACCACCGCCGACAAGCGAGCATCAACAATGGCGCTCATCGACTCCATCAGCATCATCATCATCATCATCATCGAGTGCTCTCCATGTATTTGCACCTGCTGCAGCATCATCAGGATTCCCACAGCAGATCAGACCCACCCCAAATTGGCTGCAGAAAAATGGGTTTCACTCATTCATGAGACCTTGATTGAACTCCCCACCTAAAAAAAAGGGACGAAGAAACCAAAATCGTCTTCTAATAATTTTTCTGCTCTGTCCATTTATCTGGGTCATCCTCCAAATTTTTGTTCTTCTCTTCTATAAAATATCAAGCTCTGTAACGAAACCCTCCTTTTCCTTCACTTTTGAATTTTTGTTCCCCTTCTCTCTAACCCCAAAAGTAGAGAGAGAAGAAAGGGAGGGAGGGAGGGTGAGAAGTAGAGGAATATCAAGGATGTTTTTCAGACTACGGAAGCGTGGGAGGGACCTTGGTCAGTCGGTCAAAACTAACAAACGGACGAAATCTATTGACTAGATTTTCTGGGTTTCTGACTAGAAACTGCTCCAATCTTAATGCATCTCTCTGCTGTTTGTTCTGTTTTGTTTTGCCGCCCTATCGAATTTATTACCTCGCATCTACCCTCTATAATAAAAGTAATATGACTGCATTTTCATTAATTTCGTTATTTCGAGGGTTTTCGGTGGAAGTTTTCGTTCTCGCTCTATGTAATACCCACCTCGACTCTTTTGTTCTCTTGTTTATTGACATTCCTGTTTTCTTTAAGGCATTGTCCCACCATCTTGTTGGCCTGTTGTTCGATTTTAGCAATGTCTTTGGCTACTTTGTTGGGCTGATGAGAGGGAGACCCTACAAGGGGGGGTCTTTAATTCCTGGTTTCCCTAATGGAGTAAAATGCTAAAATAAGGACACGAGTGATTGGGAGGTGGGGTGAAAAAGAGAAATCTGGCTTACGTTCTTATCAAAAGAGGAGCGAGACATATACGAAGGGATTCAGGAGTGGTGAAATTTAAAGAAAAGAAGAGAAAACGAAGAGAAATTACGAATTGGGAGGTGATTTTAATTTGGCATGGCCTTGGAAATATCAACTGGATGGTGATGAATGGTCGCCATCAAGGGTGTCCTTTGAATCAGTTCTCTCGGCCAAAAGCAGTCAGACACGGCCATTATTACGAGAGGGACTTATCATCCTTAACCCCAAACTTTCCAGAGGACACTGATAAAAGGGTGGAGAGGGGACTGTGCCCTAAAGGGCAAGGGTTAACCCCTGAGAAAGAGAGTAATTTCCCTCTTGGTTTTTTGTTTTTTTCCCTTTCTGTTATATTCTGCGAGGAAAGGAAAAATAAAAATAATAATAATAGGAGAAGTGCAATCGCTTGCAAAGAAAATGCTCAGGGACCTTTTGCTTTCTTTTTTTATGAAGGAAAACAAGGAAAGAAGAAGGGAGACATGAAATTGCTTCCTGAAGATTCTACATATATGGACATCTAAAATATTAGGGTTGACTTAGATGACTGGTGGCAATTACAATACGCAAACTGAAAGGAGCTTGTGTTTTTAAGTGAGTACCAGTCTGGATCTTGAATATTTCTACTGACTCGGTTTTAAAATGAAATGAGTCTAGATAAATATTTATTTCATGCATAATGATTTTTGTGAATTGGGTAGTTATTGCATTATAATGCACATGAAATATATATTCCTTTGTGTTTCGAAAAATCATAAAAGACGCTTGTGTGTAATTATTTCATGGGGCCACAAAAAGTCTCAAATATAATATTTAAAGTCTAAATATTCGCATCTCTATAGTTATAATTACTCGAGTTCCTGAACTCCAAATAGGCGAGGTGTCACTGTGCGCCACCAGCTGCCGGTCAAAGTAAACTGTCTCTAATGATGGGCGAAAAATAGATTTTTAGATTTCGTTCCCCATATATGTTTTTGTCCCTCTCATCCCTTCGCATGAAACTAGGTTAATGAACATGCGAATGAACTTTCTTGTTTGCTACTGTCAAACCTGCGAGGATACGAAGCTGCGAGGGTTTAGATGAATGCACCTCCTGCAAGTAACGATATTTTATTGATTTATTTATCATTTAGCAATAAAAAAAACCTGCCAAGAGGGGTAACTCCATGACAGCAGAGCTTAATAAAATAATCAGGGGCGATTAAAAGATTATCAACTTGGAGAAGATATTTCTAGATTTAGGTGACTAGGAATAAAATATGGAGAAGCAAATACGTCATCTGGGTCGTCAATCTTGATTTTTATAATATTGTGCCAAGAATAAAGAAGGATCCCACCATTTCTTTATTCTTATTTTTTTTCCCTTATCAAGAATTTCTAGGGCACAATATAATCTTCTCAGACACTGTTACACATGGGTGCACTGTCATGTTGGACCTCCTTTTCTCGTCCACTCGAAAATTTATGAGACATCCTAGAATAGTATAACCTGTGTCGCTTATCAAGCTTCAAAATAATGAAGAGTATGGCACTAGTGGTGACATATTCTATAGCTTGGAAAGAGTGCTGCCTAGAGGGAGGGAGGGGGGTTGTAATTAAATTAGTTGCAAACTTAAAAGTAGAGTCAGTATAATATAAAATCAATAGGTTGTCCCCACTCAATCGAAGATCTTTTCAATTTATGGAATATAAAACGTTGTCTCCTAAATTGGTAATCTACTCTCAAGTCTCATCATTTTAAACTAAAGTAGGTATACACATATACTAGGAGGCTAAAAAGTGTCATTGAAGAAACATGAACATTATCACTAACCTGTAGCACATAGCCCAATTCAGTGACAAGCCATTAGAGGCTATGTCATTGAAGGGCTCTTTAACAATTCATGGCGGGACAGTGACAACATTTTACTAAGCCACTCCATGTCGAAGTTAGGCCTAACATGATAGTCAATACCGGTTATAGGCCGTGCAACCCGTAGAAGCACAGGACCACAAAAAGTGGATTTCGTAGCGAAACTCGGGGATGATAGTCGGATTCTGGAAGGTAGAGGTGCCACGGAACTCCGGTGATGGTTGGGCCACGAGATGAGCTTGGGTGAGAGAGAAAGAGAGAGAGAGGTGGTGGGGTAGTGAGGGGAGCGTCGACGTCCAGGAGGCTGGGTGGCGAGTTGCTCAGAAAGCGGCATGATGTCGTGAGATGCTGGTGTTGGAGGCTTGATGATGACAAGTTTAATTGCACCAATCGAGCAAGTTTCAAAGGAATCGTCCATGGATGGACGACTGAAGCCAAATATTGAAATCAAGGATGATAATCATGTAGGGACTATGTTGAGATAAGGAAAGGGTTGATTTTTGCAACTCAAGTAGACCCAACCTCCACCGGTCATTTCCGACAGACATCAAATGGGAGAAACCTAACTGAGGTAGATAACAAGCGCGCAACTTGCAATCCTACTTTGAGAACTCCTATGATCGAATTCAATCTTCCAGTCGTGCAGGTACTTATGAATAATTTTGAGTGCATTTCCAAATTCTTTCATTGGAAGAAAAAAGAGGGATTCGTCGTGGTCAAAGTCATCTGTCGGGAGAACCATTTCCAAACACCCAAGGTCTGCTACTGGGCACTCCACAATCTCGCGTAAAATAAAAATGAAAAAAAAAATATTTTTCTAAAAATGACCGTTTGAACCGTTTATAATAATTAGCCAATGAAAAATTTTCAATACTGATAATAATTTATATCTAAAAAATTTCGTGGAATATGAAAAAAAAAAAATTTCGTTCATTCGTTTTAATAAGTGATGGAAGTAATCCTTTTTTTGAGAAATATTTTTCAGATTATTCATTTTCCGTGAAATGAACAAAATCTTGGTGAATACAAGTTGGCTCGTCTATCTGAGGACTCGAGGCATCCGACTTACGCGTCAGGAGCCTAACTAAGGCACATAACGTAGATGGAATAATAGGAGTGCCAAAACTTTCGTACAATGCTCACTTGAGTGTCAATTATAACAAATCATCCTATGTGGAATTTTAAAATTTTAATTTTTGTTGTTTTTTTTTCATTAGGGCCGACCAAGGCTGCCGGCACACCAACTGCAAAACCCTCACCCAGATTGGGCGATGGTCACCTCGCCCTTTGTTGCAAAGGCCTTGGGCGAGGTCATTAGGGCCCTCGCTAGCTTTGGGCGACCGTAGGCGAGGCTTCTCACAGCCTCACCCACTACCGTGGAGGCTATAGGCAAGAGCGAGGCGACAAGGGCCCTCGCCAACGGTTGACGAGGTTCGACGGCCTCGCCAAGGCCTTTACGACCAAAGACGAAGATTTCGTAGCTAGCGAGGATCACCTATGACCCTCGCTTGTCCTAAAGCCAAAAAAAAAAAAAAAAAAAAAAGTTTAAAAAAATTAAAAATTATTTAAAAAATATTAAAAATATTTAAAAAATATTAAAAATTATTCACGTCAGTACCAGAGAAGCCACATCGAATGATTAGCATCCACCTTGCATTTTCCAACGAGACAAATCGATTAGCACTCAAGTGTTTGATTTTTTAAATTTGTGGCATTCAAGTGAGCAAAAAAAAATTTGATACTCAAGTAAGCATTGTACGAAAGTTTTGACACTTCCAGTATTCTTACCCCTAATGTTGACATTTAACCAACATTTTCGAATTTTCAACTTTGTGGACACTCCGATGCAGATTTATATTGCATGTAAAACGGATAGAAATAACATCATTGGAACAAGTCAATTTTTGGGAGGGAAGTTGAGAGAATTAAATTTTAAGAGTAAGAACTTCTAACTTTGGAAGCTCCTATTATGCGAATGAGCAAACTTACGAGGTTGGGAGGTCCAAAATCGTCAAAATGATTCATAGTCGTGTTGAATTTTTTATGGAAGAATCTCGCCAACAACAGACAATTCTAAGAACTTTTATTGTTGAGAAAAAAAAAACACTCATACAATAAAATAATTAGAACCAGCAAATAAATCGGACATCTTATTTATGTGATTTCATTGATGGGACTTGCTCCATGGGAAGAGCAGTACATGATTCCACTATAAATCAAATCATAACAATATATAAACGTTGAACCTCACCTTCATATGTTAAATGAAGGCGCAATGTAATATTTCAATATTCTTGCATAAACGATGCACTCAAACGGTTTTAGTATTTTCATCCTCCATTTACACCTTATAAGTCACATAATATTTAGCTCCCACAGTTTCTCACCGAACAATCTCTAACCTCACAAAAGAACTAACAAACAATCTCTGACCTCTTATTATATATAGATAATATTTGCATCCAAAATACAAAACCTCTCAACCTAATCAAACTTTGAAACCACTCAAATCGGGTTTCTTATAGAAGCTCAAACTCATTACATATTTTCAATAATCTCCACCTTGATTTGATATTAGAGTCAAGTCACAACTGCTGCTCTGAAAATGATCACTAGTACTCTCCCATAGCCCCTCATGGCTCAACTGCCATCGACATCTTCAAAGTAGAATTCACACTTGAACTTTGCCATAATAGTGAACCTCATCAAAACAAACTCTACCACTAACTTTAACCTCTCTTCAAAGATTTGCAAACACAACCTCCTCTATCACAAATAAAGCAAAACCATCATTGCATCCATATATGTGAGAAGGTCATATATATGCTTTGTTTAACTTAATGAGTACAACAGTTGTTGACTATACATACTCCATTTCACTATAAGTAGGGGTGAGCATGGTTCGAATGGGCGATTTCCACCTTGGAACTGCGAAGCGCCCACTAGGGATCGGTACCAAAAAATTGGAATTGGAACCCACCTATTGGTTCGATGGATCCACCTGGGAATCGGACTGCTTGTCCGGTCCAATTCTTAGGTGGGTTAATGAAATCGGTCCCCAATTCTTATAAAATTGTATTCAATAAATAATTTTACGATGAACCTAACTTCTATTTAGAACACCAAAGCTTGTTCGGCCTTATATTTGAGTTGAATTGTGAGCTATTAATTTTGATTAAGGATTGAAAAATATAGGGCGGAATGAATAAACAATACTTGTTAGCTAAAAATTTAATTTCTTTGAAGATCATGGTATGGTCCTCTTAAAATTTCCCGACACCGGAAACATGTGAAGAATTAAATTTCACGTTAAAAGTCTTAACATCTACAAAATTAAAAACATTAATCTCCAATTGGTTATCTCATTCCTATACGTTTGTTTATTTTGTTTTGGTCGAGAAAAAAAATAAATGGATTATTAAATGAAAAGAAAAGAAAAGAAAAGTAGGGGTTAATCCTTTTACATCAATAATATCTAATAACTACAAATATACATATATTTACATATATATTTAGTTAAAAAACTACAAAAAAATTTAAAAATTTGGGATAAAATTTCTTTAAAAAAAATAAATAAATAAAAAAAATATATATATATATATATATATATATATATATATATATATATATCCGATCCGGATGGGTAGGCAGCTAGTTCCACACCTAGAACTTGGAACTAGACCGGTACTCACCGGTTCCACTAAATTGGAACCAAGAATTGGACTGGCTCTCATGGAAACTGTCGGTTCCAGTTTGGTCCTATTCGATTTCGAACGGTTCGGGTAGTTTCCGATTCTTTTGTACACCCCTAACTATAAGCATTGTCTGTGTTATCTACCACACTAACACTCGCTATATCAAGAGTTTTTTTTTTTTTTATTTCAGCTCCATCTTGAGATGAACATCATCAAGATGTATATAAATAATGTCACAATCATCCTTCCCAAAAGTATTGGAGAATTGTTAAAGTGTAACTTCTCCATTGAAAACAAGTAAAAGACACCATAGTTGATTGTCCAGTTCACATTGGTCATAACTTAACAATATGTACTTGCCCTCCCAGTAAGATCACCATCATTCACTTGAATATAGCACAAGCAACCAAATATTCTAAGAATAGAATAATCAGGAATATTTTGACCACACTTCCTCAAGAGTCCAACATCCAATTGCAATTCAAGGGAATATATTCATCTGTTAGCTCATCGTACTAAGCACATCTGCCATAATTTTCCTAGCCATACTAACACTAGACAGTAGTTTATGGGCTATTTCTAGTAAAGTTTTGCACTTTAATTCTACAACATGTTGTGGTTCACAGGCATTAAGTGCAGTGTCTCACTATACCTTCCTTCATGTATAATTTTTTAAATAGATTAGAGGATAACTCCATGCTTTCGATAATCTGCATAAGTTTGATCATCTTACTAGTTTTTTCATTCAATCAAAACTCTCAACTATTTGACCCTAATGATAACATCAAACTTGTGCCTCAACACAAACACCTAAGTCCTCAAGTAATCATGAATAATTGTGAACATTATGGCACTCATCCTCCAAGGAGATCTTGACGGCTATGAACATCTAAATGAATCAACTCTATAATTTCTATGGTTTGTCTAACATATTAAACTACACTTTCTACTGTGTGCCTAAATCATATACCTGCATACCTTAATTTTCTCACTCACATAACCACACAGGAAATTTCTTTCACTCAAAATTGTCATGCTTCTCTCAGCAATGTGCCCCAAATGCATATCCTACAATTCAGACTATTGAACATGCAGCGTCTCTGCAACAAATGTTCTTTATTGTCTCCTTCTGAAGCTCATATAGGTTATCGTGCTTTATTCTTCTCATTAACATCGAGGCACCTTGAACAATTTTCAAACTCCACTTTCTAAAGTATACCAATTTAGAGCACTAAAGGAAATCAAGTTTTACTTTAATTTCAAACATGCCTCACACTAGTTAATCTCCTCACAATACCATCATGCATTCTAATTCTAATAGCACAAATTGCCATAACGTTGTACTCAGCGGTGTTCCCCAATTGCACTTTACCACTACCATGCAATTGTAAGTGGTAAATGGGATTTTGTTTGGTGTAGCATGGAACGAACAACTAGAATTCATAACCTATTCATCAAACGAGAAATCTTTAGTAAGAGACAAGGCATAATTATGACTATCTGAGACATTATCAGCAATTGTTGTAATATCATTAGTAGTCTTAGCTCAAATTCCCTAGCCTTTCTCATACTTCTACTTATGGCAATCCCTTCTAAAATGTCCCCTCTTACCAAATTGCAACAAACAACGCTAACAATCCTAGATCGATGTCCTTTCTTTAGACTCACGTGACTTCTACTAACACGTGTATTTTTTTTTCTCTAACTTCGCCTATGAAACAAGCAAACCAAATTATCACCTAAGAATATCTTCACTCATAATCAAATCACAAACCTTCTCAAATGTCATGCTTCTTGACCTAGATGAATTACAAACAATAACAACAGTAGTATGCCAACTATTAGGCATCAAGGATAATAAAATCAAAGCACATACCCCATCATTAAAGTCAATATCCACCGCACTCAATTGACTAAGACCATATTTAATTCGTTGATATGTTTAGTAATTGTTACACCTTCTCTCATCTTTAAGTAAATAGGCACCACATAAAGTAGAGTTCTTTTTCTTTTTCTTTTTTATTGTAGTGGCCTTCTTGTCATGTTTGACAGGGCAATCTTCAGTCTTATAGTGTTTTTTTTTTCTTTTCACAATGTTACGAGCCAAATAGGAGTAAGTGCAAATTCCTTTGGTAAATGTAATCTTCACTTTGTATCTTCCAAAAACCAATGTCCTTCCCATTGAATTTTCACTTTTCCTTCTTCTATTGCCATCAATATTATTCAAGTCAACTGTCCAGCTCTAATAGAAATTATTTCAAAGAAAATAAATAGAATAAGGAAATGAATTGAATATCAAATTTGCTTGGTTTGATAAGTGGGATCTAGTCCATGGGGAGAGCATTAGAGGATTTTACTATAAATTAAGTAATATAATGGATATTACAATTACATTATGATGTTGGCTAACAGTATCACCTAGAGCAGATGAATAGGTGATTTCAGGAAACTTGAAAAAATAATGCGGAAATAGGTGTGTCATGTTTGCTATAAGCGTCATCGAGTAAAATAGTGTTGCTATAAGCACAAAATGGCTATATCAAGTAATGTAATGCAATGCTTCCATCAAGTAGTAAATGAATATGAGTAGAGAGATAGAAAACGATGCACTCAAATCTTATAGTGGTTCAACTTGGTGTAAGCCTACATCCACTCTCTCAAATTAACAGTCTACTGGGTAGATTCTACTAGAAATCTTCTTGAAGGTACAGTAAAATGTGCCGCTTATTCAAGCACTTCTTGTTGAAGTTAGTGTTAGTTATACTCAAGATGATAGGTCTTAATATCTCGCACCTAAGAACAAACTACAACACTATTAACTCTTCTCAAAAGATTATAATCCGAATGCTCTTAGAAGGAATATGTCAAATGTAAAGCTCTCTCTCTCTCTCTCTCTCTCTCTCTAAATTTGGATTTATGAAATCTTGATCAATCTCTCTCTTCAACACCTTAATCTTCTTTAATACTCAGCAACCAATCTTTATGTTGGATAATCTTCAAAGGATCAATCTTCAAGCTAATTGTTGGAATATTGTTGAGAAGATCAATTGGTTGTTGAAATCGATCAGTTAGAATTCTCATAGATTTGATCATCCATACAATCAAATCTTGGTTTTCAAAAGTGAAGTGGTTCAACTATGGAGATTATCTTGCCTCTAGGATGGTTGTCAATCAATCAACATATCTCCCATGATTGAATATTTCAAATAGATAATCTCCGTTGATCAAAATCTTGTAAATTAAGGGTCCTTATCATATTACTAGCTGTCAAGGATTGAGATATATATCTCAAAAGGATAATCTTGAAGCACATGGATCAATTGGTTGTTGAAATCGATCAGTTAGAATTCTCATAGATTTGATCATCCATACAATCAAATCTTGGTTTTCAAAAGTGGAGTGGTTCAACTATGGAGAGTATCTTGCCTCTAGGATGGTTGTCAATCAATCAACATATCTCCCATGATTGAATCTCGGTTGATCAAAATCTTGTAAATTAAGGGTCCTTATCATATTACTAGTTGTCAAGGATTGAGATACATATCTCAAAATGATAATCTTGAAGCACATGGCAAAGTTGTCATTGCGAGTGGTATAGATGCTCTGCTTATATTAGTAGTTACCGGTTATATCAAGCTTCCCAATAATATGATGACTTGAGACTTTAGCTAGGCTTCTACTTATATCAAGCTTTCGTAGGTGTCTACTTATATCAAACCTTGATTATATTCAATTGATTATCTTTATAAACTTTGAACACAATAGTGATTTAGATCTTACAGGCTGTTCACTTTAGTACCTTCAAGTCTTTATGAACTCTCTGTTTTTCTAGATTTGCTCACATAGGTCCTCTCGGCTATTTAGAATCTTTTCATTTATTATATCAAAATTCCTTTTTTTCGTGAATATTACATGAAATACAAACAACTTCATGCATATATTAAAGTCTCAATAAACCATGGATAGTTTTGTCAACTTCAGAATATATTAGAAGGTTTTCTCAACATAGTCAAGTCACTGAAACACATTTAGTGTTTTTTAACTGCCAATGATACTCAATAACTCACATAGTGTATATAGCCCTTAGAATTCCTCACGAAATCATTTATCAATCTTACAAAGGGATTCATTAATCATACAACAAGATTTATTGGCTTCAAAATATTTAGGTAATTTTCTAGGATGTAATTTATGAGTACACCTCACAATTGTTTATTACGGCCAAAAGCTCCTATACTCACTTATAAAAAAAAAAAAATACTCCTAAGGATTTAAGATAGGAAACCCCTTTTAGGAAAGCCACTCAAACTAGAAAGCCACTTAAACTAAGAAACCACTCAACTTGAAAACCTACTCAAACTAAAAAACCTACTTGGATCAAGTTTCTTTTATGTGCTCAAATTCAACATATATTTGAAACCATCTTCACCTTTGCTAAATGTTTGAGCAAGTGACAATCACTTCGTTAATAACCAATCATTACTTCTCTCCTAAAACCCCTCATGGGCTCAACAACCACAAACATCTTCCAAGTCCAAGCCATGCTTGAAACCTTTAACTATTCCACAAGGATATTTAGGAAACCTACTCAGACTAGAAAGACACTCAAATTAAGAAACCATTCAACTAGAAAACCTACTAAAAAAAAAATTCTTTTTGAATCAAATTTCTTTTATGAACTTAAATTCAAGATATATTGTCAAGAACCTTCAATTTTTCTTTGAGCAAGCTACAATCACTTCTTTTGAAACCGATCATTTCTTCTCTCCCGTAACCCCTCATGGGCTCAACAACCACAAGCATCTTCCAAGTCCGAGCCATGCTTGAAGCCTTTAACTACTCCACAAGGATATTTAGACAAAACATCATTTACCATAGATGAAGCAAATTGTTGTTGCATCCAAATTTGTCAAGGGTTTAACATGCACGTTATCAAATTTAGTAGCTATAACAACCGTTGGCCCTTTAGGTTCCACCTTGTTACATGCATCGTTTGTGTTGATTAGCACACTAGCAATTGCTACCTTAGGAGTTTTTGGTTGCAATTTTACCTTAAGTTGAACACTGTCTAGATTTGTATAAAAACTACCACTATCACTCATATATAGAAATATTATAGTCTCATAAAATGCAAATTCTCCACTAACAACTAAATTTTCTTCTTGGGACCACAACCAATAAACTCGCTCACATTGTGCATAGCCTAGAAATAAGTACTTTCTTCCCTTTCCATTAGCTTATCATCACTCAATCTAACATAATGTGGGCCACCAAATACTCTTAAAACAAAATAATTAGCAACATTACCAAGAACACTTTCTTGGGAGTACAATATCTAATCGAAGTATATGAGGATTTACTCAATAGATGCTTATTCATATCAAGCATTTATTAGAAATCAATAGTCTTATCAGCACTCCAAAACACTTTATGGGCCATCTTCAATAATATTCTGCTTAGCAACTCAGTAAATTATTATGGTTTAATAGCACTAGCGCACTGTTTTATTATGCCTTCCTTTATGCATAATTCATTTAACAGCTCTGGTAGGATTTCATGCTAGTGTTAGTCCGTACATGCTCGATTATTTTAGTAGTCACCTTTCTTATCGAAGCTCTTAGCTACCTAATCATGACAACCCAAAAAAAAAAATTGTGCCTTTGTTAGCATAAATCTAGCACTCTTCCTTGAAGAAATCACTAGAGCCGGTCAAACACCCAAGTTAATCAACTTTGCAATCTCTATGGTTTCTTTGATAATCATACTGAAACGTATTTTTTTGTAGTTTTCTTGATTTACAACGCTGGCATGAATCCAATTTCTCTACCACATAACCTCATCCTTGATTCCTTTCACTCAAAATCTTCAAGCTTCTCTTGCCAATGTGCCCCAAAAGCACAAGCCATAATTCAAACTTCTCAAACAGATGAATTTGACATCTCCATCGCGAAACTAATCACTGTCTTCCTTTGAAAGCTCATGCTAGGCTTCATTCCTCTCATTATTGTTGAGAGAGCCTACTAATATATTTTGAAGTTGACAAAATAATTTATGAATCCTTACGAGCTAGATTTATGCATGTGTCATTTATGACTTGGGTAATATCCATGAAAAAGGAACTTGGTTGTGAGAAATAAAATGATTCAAAATAACTAGAGGAACTACGTGAAAATTCTAAAAGAATGAGAAGTTCATAAAGACTTGGAGGTACCAAAGTTCTAGAGGATATACACCATCATCGTACTCAAAGTACCAAGAGGTTGGGGGCTAACAATACAACTTAAAGGGGGGTGAATAGGTTGTTTTAGAATACTTGACAATCTTTCGCGGAAAATAGTTGATTCTAAGTAAAGATTTGGTCAAGGTGATGTTTCATAGCTCGTGATCGTAATATGTGCTTGTGGAAATAATAGAAGAAAAACAGTACAACACAATGATGTATAATAGTTCAGCTTTATCCCCAAGCCTATATTCATTCTTCAGACTAACAACCACAAGTTGGATTGGATTGCACTAGTAATTTATTTAGTAAGTTACAATTGGCAAGTATTGATCCTATTACACAATAGCTCACACTGTCAAGACTCAGCTGCTACTCTTATTTTTGTATACTTAATCTTTAGCACAATTACTTAGACCACACAAAAACAATACTCGGAGAATTAGTCGAAGGAAAGTGTTTCACTTAGAACATAATGAGTAGCAAATTTTTAGACTTTAACATGTGTCATTCTCTAACATTTGGCTTATGAGATCTTCTCTTTTATAACCATCTTCAATCTATCCATTAGAAGTGGATTGGACAAGTAAAGAGCCATTAGAGTTACCATTGATGTTGCTGCTACACAAAGATGGAATTGTCCATACTGTTCTTTTCTTGAACATTCGCAAGCTAAGAAAAAATAGCATCGTCTACCATCCCTTTGCTATAGTTTCTAATGGACCTGTCAGACAACCTAACTTTCTCGATTCTTTTCAGGACTCTGATTCTGCTGCTGTGCGAGTGCACTACCACAATGGTTAGTTTGTTGAACCAACAAACATAATCAAATGTATGATATTGCCACAGAAACAATGGCCCAATATTCACAACATCAATATAGACATCGACAATAGCTAATATTTTTAGAGGTGATCAATTCTAGGTCAATTCGACTCCTACCTTATAACCGGGAACTGAACTGGAGGGATCGGTTCCTCATTTCCGAAATCAAGGACTAAACCAAACAAGGCTGGAACTTGATAAAACTAGACCAATTGGTCCAGTTTGGTTCCCAAGCAGTTCAATGGAACTTACCACCCCTCATGTTAAAAATATTCAAAATAGACTTGAGCCAGTATTACTCACACCTTTGTCAAGCTTCTCAGTTAGTTTTAGCCAAAAGGCCGAAGACAACATACTCAGTGAGGCTGCCTAGGTTGGTTCTTATAGGCAATCTCTCAAATGCTCTTTGAGTAATTGTTCAATGTAGGACTCTTGGAGGCTTGGAGTAGACACTTGCAAGTGAAGTGCAGGGAGAGAGAGAAAGGGGGAGGGAGAGGGAAAAGAAATGAGCAGCTTAGTGCCACATCGAGTAGTTAGTAGAGACTAACAAGATGTTGGTCTCTATAAATAGCGACGAACGAGCAAACAATTTCTTAGTCTCTTGACCAATGTCCATTGCTCTATTGGAAATACAACAGCATTGAGAAGGGCCTTAAAATGGCACTTTAATTGTTGCAAATGTTCAAAATTAAAATATGTTTGGTGACGTAAATTTAAGTTTTAAAGAATAAAAAATCGATCCAGTCTGAGTGGTCGATTCTGCCTTTGGAACCAAGAATCAAATTGAAAATTGTTTGTTCTATTTTCATGGAACTAGGAATGAACCGATGTCTTTAGGAACCGGACCAACTGGTCGGCTCGGTCAAATCCGACCAATTCTCGGCTTGGGCAGTTCCCTTTGCTCACCCCAAGATATTATAGGTCCATTGGTATCGTCAGAAAATCCATATCAGGACATATTATATTCTTTTATCCACTAGATCACATCATGGATATTACGTTGTCCTTTGTTACAAATATCTGCACATATCATAGTAAACATTATATTAAAGATAGTTTGGACATCATCAAAATCACTTGGAGATATTTCTCCCACAATCCCTCCTTTTTTATGATGACAAAACTATCCCACAAATGTGAAAAATAATCTTTGATAAGTTTGCAATGAAAATAAATAGGATCTCTATAAGATATTGAAAGAATTGGAAATAAAGTCTAGACGATCTGTTTAGAATGAGAGTGAACAGTCACAAATCTTCTAGATATTATGCATCATCGAGAATATGATGTTCCGAGATAATATCAACGGAATACTCTCCCTGTTTTGATGATCCCTTTCCTAATAATAGAAAGATATATGCAAGATACCCACAAAGTTATCAAGATATATAGTATGTAAGCAAGCATTTTCACATCATATTAACTCTTCCCCCTTTTTGTTGTAAGTGAAAAGAGATAATAAAAACCATAGCTTCACTGATACTGAAGTCATGTTAGTACATTGAACTAGAAGAGAAATGACACATGATTAGCAAAAAGAAAAAAAATAAAATAAGCACATGAAAATGTTAAGATTTTAGGTGCCATGGTGTATTCTTTGGTGAGAGGAGGTTGGAGGTTCAGTGTCAGTTTCCTCTTATTTAGGGTAAACAAGGTGGTAGAAATACAGCCAAAGTGCCAAAACATGGCACGAAGGGATACTTAAGTATAAAAAATTAGGAAAATGACACTTAAGTGCCAAAATCGGAGTAAAATGGATCACTTAAGTGCTACTTCGGCGAAAATCTGGCTAAAATGCTGACATGACGATTTTCCGACGAAATAAGTGCAAAACGGCATCATTTTGCACGTTGACATGGCTAGACAATACAAAAACGACGTCATTTTGGTGCTGACGTGGTAAAAAATAATATAAAAAAATAATTAAATTTAATTTAAAACTAAATTTATTTAAAACATTTAAAAATACAAATACAAAAATTATAAAATTATAAAGGGGGGGCTTAGTCGATCCTCCCCCTCCGTCGCCGCCCTTCCTGGTGGCGGCGGCGAGGGCCCGCCCCCCTTTTTAAAATTATTTATTTACTTTTTAAAAAAATAATATTTTTATTTTTATTTTTAATTTTTTTAAATAAATTTAGTTTTAAATTTAATTTAATCAATTTTATATTAATTTTTTGCCACGTCAGCATCAAAATGATGCCGTTTTGCACTTATTTCGCTAGAAAATTGCTACGTTAATATTTTGGCCAAATTTTCGCTGGAGTGGCACTTAAGTGTCACTTTCCTAACTTTTGGCACTTAATGGTGCATTTAGTAACGTTTCTGTTCAAAATGAATTCACAATCTCATACATTAAGGGTCAAATCATCAGATGTTCAGTTTTGAATCTCCAATCCTTAGGAGTTTGCTTTTGATTTGAATGATTTGCTATAGGTTGGGGTTCTTGCTATTTGCTTATGATTGGCATACATATTTGCATGACATCCTCACAATCATCAGCTTGTATCCCCCTTTGATCATCTTTGAATTTCATATTTATGGATTCTTCCACTACCTGTTTATCTTTATTGAACACACAATAAGCATTACTAGTAGTAGAGCACTTAAGAAAAATACATTTACTCGCTCTTACATCAAACTTCCCAATGTTGTCATTTGCATTCTTGAAAATGAAACATTTGCATCCAAACACATAGAAGTAGTGTATGATTGGCTTCCTTCCTTTGAAGATTTCGTATGGAGTCTTTTCATCAGAGGTCTCAATGATACTCTGTTTAGTGTATAGCAAGCATTAGCAATAGCTTCAACCAACAAGTGGGAACGCCACTTTTGATCATCATAGTTCTAGCCATTTCTTGTAGTGATTAATTTCTTCTTTCAGTTATATCATTTTGCTGAAGAGTATAAGCAATAAAAAAGATTTGATGTCATCTGTACTCATACACAACCTCAAGCTGCTC
The DNA here is from genome assembly GCA_017140595.1 of Eucalyptus curtisii. Taxonomy (NCBI): domain Eukaryota; kingdom Viridiplantae; phylum Streptophyta; class Magnoliopsida; order Myrtales; family Myrtaceae; genus Eucalyptus; species Eucalyptus curtisii. The sequence goes on from CM029502.1 coordinate 16,246,379, forward strand.
TTTCGAGGATTGCGATTTCTCATCAAAATCGACCAATTCAAACCCTTGTCCTAAATAAAATATGGTTTTTTAACCTAGGTCAAAGTCAAACTAACAATTCCATTTTGGTTTGACTTTTACCACAAAAAGTTGTAATGAACACAAACGCGCGGATACATGAAGCAGACATTGTCTTTTATGATCAAGGTTTGACATGGTCCCCCCCCCCCCCCCCCCCCCCCCCCCCCAGTTTTAAATTCGTCAAGCAAATTTCTCAAATGATATTTGACCAAAAAAAAAATCTCAAATGAGTGAAATGTCTCATTGTGAGTAGAAACATTAACCATGTGAATCGTGAATATTTGAATAAATCAAGCCGAAATAAAAATAAAAATAAAAAGCCCAAGATCTCGATCGTTGACTCGAATTAGAAAAGACTAAGCAGGACACCACATATATAAAATTCATTAAGGGGTGCATGACAAACCAAAATTTCTATTCCAAAAATAATTTTTCTTTTCTAGATTTGTTTCTGGAATAGAAATCAGTTTAATAAAATTATTTCATTTTTCTATTTCTAAAATAGATTTTTGTTCCAGAAATAGGTTTGGAATAGAAATCAGAAGTAATTTTTTTTTTTACTTTTCTATTTCTAGAATAGAAATGAGAAACAAAAATTCTTCTCATCGTTCATCCTTACTATGAATCCGTCGTCCATCCGTCGCCGTCGATCACCGTCCACCGATCTCCGCCACTTGTCGCCCGTCGGCCACTACGGACGCCACCATCCTTCGGTCGCAGTAATTGACCGCTTGGCCGCCGCTGTTGTCGGGCCGTCTACCGATCGCTGCCGTTGGTCACTTGCTGCCGGACGCCATCCGCCAATGTTGCCGCCGCCCTAGTCGTCGGCCATCGTCGCCGCCGCCGCCATCAGTCACCAGCTATCGGTTGCCGCCAACCACCACCGGTTGCCATCATCCAAAAGGGAGAAATTTTGTGTGGTTATCAAACAAATTTCTATTTTGAGAGTATAAATTTTGTGTAGTTATCAAACGAGTAATTTTGATTAGGAACTCATCTAGAAATATAAATAAAAAAATCTAATTCTCTTCCAAAATTCAATTTCTGGCTAGAATGGTTATCATTCGCGCCCTAAGTGTTAGAGTTCCTAATCAACAAGTATGGATGGTCGACAAAATAATCGATATTTGACAGAAAATGCAAAGGAAGATTACTAAAATCCTAAGACATGAGTGTTAGTTAATGAGGCTCAGTCTAGTCAACAAGAGAGCCAAAGCTGTGGTGACTTGACAAGAGCTAGAAATAAGGCAGTTATCAAAGTAGTGAAGGTCAAGCTGTAGTGCAGCCATGAAGATCATTGTGGCTGTAAGGCCAACACAATCATTAAATCGTGGAATCATAGAACTCGAAAGCCACTAACTGTAAAGGCCAAGAAACATGGGATGTTGTAACCGTCAGGAAGTAGAGCCACAAGCTTCAAAAGGAACCGACGATGGTGGGCGTGAAGAAATAGAAAAACAAAAAGTGTCGAGTAGTGGGTTATTTTATAATCGTTTGTACATACATGTTGCTGAATTAGATGAGTCACGAGGAAGTGCACGAGGAAGTGTTTATTTTCTTTGTAACTGTTGTTGACCGTCAGTACTTGTATAAATACTTGAATTGTAATTTGTATGACACTGCCAATCAATCAATGAAGACTAATTGTTCAACTTCTTGTTTATCTTTTCATTTTAGTATCATTTTACATGGGTAACTGCAATTATCTCCAATCTCAGTACTTCTATTTTTCTCGTGAATTCATGTTTCCTATCCAAGAATAAGCAAAGGACCCTTCACATCCTTTATTGATCACCATATCGATTCTTATTTTGAAAGGCTTTTCATTAGTAACTTATCAGTGAAACGGTTTCGTATTTTATTAAAGAATTATAAGCTTTTCACTAACTCTAAATAATTCTTTATTTATTTTGGGCATCTGTGTACGCTTTCTGCAAGTTGTTACTATATATTTGTTATCTTAGAGGAAGTTATTTTTTAGATCAAGAAACTTGTTGTTTAACTGATTAAGGGAATGAAGAAAACCATAAAATCCATTTTCTTGAAAATGAACTCTCAAAATTAGAAGCTAATACATCAAATCCAAAGTCACTTTAGTTAATTTTAAATTTTTTTGTAGTTTACCTAATTAATTGACTCAATTTCATTTGAGATACGCTTTAGTAACGAAACTTACTAAAATATTAGAAGCAACATAGTTAAGATTTTGCTCCTTCTCGCTCAAAATCCCACCTGAGGGGTCTCTCTCTCTCTCCCTCTCGCTGATATGTTCTAAAACTGTCGGGGTCTCTCATATCTGTTCTAACTCTAAGATCACACGACCGCCGCGGTGGTCGTGCTCCTTGGCGGCAAACACCATGGTGGTCGCCATGTTTTTTAGCATAAACTATCTCTCGTCCTTCTATTTTGGCGTATTTCTGTCGCAATGGGACCATCATGAGAGAGGTAACCTCCCCAACAGGAATCGCCATGAAGAGGCGACCATCGCGGTGGTCAATATTTCAGTAGTTTAGTCTTGAGGGTTTCCTTTTCTTTTTTAAGCATTTTATTTGCATTTTTCTATTATTAACTAACCCTACCCTAGGTTCATCAAACACTTCATAAGATTGGATTTGAACTTATTGATTGTAAAGTCCTGTATTTACCAAACAAAATATAAGACTTCATATCTAAGAGGTTTTATATCTCATCTAATCCTATCATATCTCTATTCAAGTCTAGGTGACCCATGCAACCACAGGGTTTTACATAATGATATCCCAAACTCGTCTCTACGTTAGAACGCATTCTGTTTAAATCCTATTAGGATTCAGGATGAGTTGGGTGTCCTCTAACCTGACCTACTGCCATCGCTGTTGCTGAAGTCCCACATTCGTAATCGGGTAACTAAGACTACAGGTTTGAGTTAAACTAGCTCTTACGCCCACTCTTTCTGAGACCAGGTCACAAGCATGGTATCGACAAGCAAAATATGAGGTGCATGCGCAATGTACAGCGCCAAAAGCCAAGGGCATTAACTTTGTGTTGGTGAGAGGCTGCACAAAAGGAAACAAACTGATTCTGTCACGCATAGCTGGCAAATGGCCCTTGGTTTAGATCCATCTCCTTAGGATCGGACCTGCGAAATACTGCAACATCACACATACATCGTCCTCTATCTGGACCCCGGTACTTTATCAACATCCCATTAAAGCTGGGCCCTATATATGCCAAAAAAGAAAAGGAACACTAGATTCTAATTCTTTTTTTCAAAGAAAGGAAGACCGAAATGAGGGACTTCAACAAAAGCAAAAAAGAAAAAAGTTCTCATTAGAGTATAATATAACATTCAATCTTTAAATAGATAATGAAGAAAACTCTACCTATCAACAGTTGAGTGTCATGTAACGCTCCAAAGTTTTGAATTCAAAAAAAAAAAAAAAATCAAAATGTGTGATCCACGAGATTTAGATTGAGTAAAAAGTAAAATTTAATCCAGACATACCCAAAGCAAGGGCAAAAGATAGGTGGGTGGAGGGAGAAAGATTATGGAAGCATATTAAAGTAGAGAAATAAACTCCAAATAAGTATTGGAATCAAGAGCATCTAAAAGAAAAAACGTGAGAACCGAAAAAAGGGGATAATGTCAGGAACTCTACTATTTCCTTTTTTTTTTTTTTCATTTTATATGGTACGTAGTTTTTCGAGATGGATATCGGGGTCTTGCTATAAATGGGATTTCTTCAACGGTTGGATTCATAGTGTAGCGTGAAAGGAAATTAATCATGACCCTTTCCTCCTCTTTTGTTTTTCTCTTTGGCTTTGCGTTGATGAGGCTGTCTTCGGATGTGTGTGGTTGCTTCTTTTCTCCAATCTGATGAATTCTGACTGCGACTGCGACTGCGACTCGACTGTGTGGGCTATCATCGCTCGTTAAGTGTTAGATCGCTTTCATCATTCACCCAGACAAACAGCCCCTTCTGTCACCCTCTCTAGGACTCTCTCTCCCTCTCTCTCTCTCTCTCGAAAACAGACCATTTCTAGCAATTCTCTCTCTCCCTCTCTCTCTCCCACCATTTATGCACTTTCCTTTTATGGTATCTTTTTGGGCTTTGTTTCATCGCAACCACCAAATTTGCAGCGGTCTGCACCCTCCCACCGGTAACGTTTCTTTCGTAAGTATTTGGCAGGGTAAAAGGAACACCTTTTCCCACTTTCTCATTTGCAGCTGTCTCAAACGAGAGAAAAGAAAAAAATAATTGCATTGGGCGACATCGTTGACGGATGAAGCCTATTACTGCGTTTGAATTGCACGGAAACTTGTAAATTTTCAGGTTTATCTCTAGCAACGCATCTCATGCACTTGATACACTTAATAGTGGCTTCTCCTGTTTTCTCTCAATTATTTTCCTGTGGCTAAGACATACTTTTAAATTTAGAGCTCTTAGAGCTTATCTGTCAATGTGGTATCATTGCAGAGAAGATCCTCCATCTGATATTGTACTTCCCTTGATGCCTCCAAAAATCTGAATTTATGGTCAAAGTTTCCTTTCACAAATCAAAGGCTACCGAAAGAAATTTCTACAGTGATAAGAACCCTAGAGTAGATTTAAATTGAGTGAAACCAAGACACAAAGTCCTAGGGTAGATTTAAAGTCCCTCTGTGTGTGGTAGCAAATCAATTTCATTCCCTGTCCCAACCTTATTCAACTATCGACCCAAAATTGGTAGTAGAAATAGATGTGTTAATGAGAGAATGTGAGCATGTAAATTTAGCTTTAGTACCTATCGTAATCATGCACTTATCTTCCCAAGTTTATAAAACTCAAACAAGATGTGCTTCTGGATGATAATAGCCACTGACCTAACTATTAATTGAGACATTAATTGGTGATTATCATTGATGAAATTCTTTGATCTTTATCAACTGCTCGTGACGAGAGCCAAAATTAAGCTAATCAAGTGAGTGTACTTCTAGCTATCAATAATTATGCGGATCAACATTCTTTTATTTTGAAAATCCCAAAAAAAAAATCGAAAAAGCGACATACTTCAAAATAGAATATTCAGGTTTCCAAAACACAAATATTGACCTTTAACAAGTGCTTAAGGGTCGAGCTTACAATATAGGGTAGCTGATGGAAGTAATTTACTTGGACACTCAAAAAAGAGAAATTTAAATGAGTGTTCACCTTTTTTTCGGTACCTCATTTATTGAGACGACCAGAAATTCTGTCCAGGTAATTTGCGCCAAACCTAACATATTAAGAACACCCCCTTAATCAATCTCGAAAATGACATTTTCATCTGATGAATTTAACAGCCGGACTAAGAAGATGATATGATGAATGATTCGTTCTCCAAGTAAACTTTCTTTGCCAAATTGAGCATAGGAAGGTGGTCAGGCGAGTGACCCCCAGTTTCCGCATTCAGTGCGAAGATGCGAAATGATGTTAGGAGGGGGCTTGAGGGGGACACGATCGGCTTTATTCATTGCACGAGCAATTATTTAAAGGGGCATGCTATTAAGGAAACAACATTCTTGGAAAGTTTTGCCTAGGTACCCTTAAGATATCTGTCAAAGTTCCTCTATTTCACGATATAAAGTGACCTGAGTTTTAATAGCAATTGCGACGGCTTCTAGGTTACATCCACATCGAGTGATCTGTCACCAACCTAACACATTGGAGTCATGAGGGCCACGCAATTCCGGTATTTCCCATTCGTATGTGTGTGTTACAAGCTGCTAGGTTCACGAACATAACATCAAAAATGAGCTCCTTTCAACGAATCGAAACTCAGAAAAACACGTTCATTTTGTCGGAAGTCCGGGCCGTTTGGACCACATGAGAAAAAGGCCTATGGAATAACTCCTGGAAATAGAAAGTGGGGCTTTTTGGTCCCCCTTGGCAAAAGGGCAAGCTTCAAAACTTGGTTTATCCGAAGGGTTGGGCATGTGCTTCTTTCTAAAGATGTGTTGTTTAGCATGGGTGGCCTTGTTTGTAAGATAGTGCCAAAAAAATACAAAAAAAGAAAATTGATTGTAAGATGGCAAAGTCATCAGTAACTGGTATGATCTCGAGGAGATCTTTGTGGGGGGTAGGGGGGCGAAGACCTAACTTATGAATTTGGAATGATTTCAACTGAATTTCAAACCAAATTAATAAAAACCGACAGACCAGAGCCAAACCTTATCGATCGATTTGCTTCTTTGTGACCCTTAATGTTATTGCTTTAGAGTTTACTCTGTTAGCTGACTGCATTTATTCAATATTTAAATATTTTAACTCTTTACATTAGGCTTAACATTTAAGCTTCGAAATGAAAAAAAAAAAAAACAAACAAACAAAGAAACTAAAAAATAACATGTATTTGTCTACAATTATGGAAAAGATGAGAACAATGAACATAATATCAATGTGTATGAGATTGTGAATTCATTTGAGTTAATACCCTGAAAACCCCCAAACTGGTACACATTTATTCCAAATTAATTTTTTAACCACCAAAAACCTTAAATTGGTGCACCTTTGACAAATTTACCCCAAACTAGTATACTTGTGACAACTTTACCCTATGTTAGTTTTAGCTAAATTATACTGTCAAATTTTTAAGTTGAATGACATGTAAAAGTTGGTTTGGTGTCTTTAGGTTTAGGATTTTACTCTCCATTTGTCACAAATATATAATTTTTGTGATTTCTTGTGGTATCAATCCAATTTAGCGGAGGGTATATTTGTCACAAATATATCAGTTTGGGATTTTTGGCGGTTGTATAAATTAGTTTGTTGTAAATTTGTCACAAGTATATCAATTTGGAGGTCTTTATGGTCAGTTTAGGTAAATTTGTCACTAGTGTACTAATTTGAGATTTTTCATAGTTAAAAAAATAGTTTGGAGTAAATTTGTCATATGTGTACCAATTTGTGATTTTTCAAGATATTAACCATTTATTTTATGAAGTTTCATGTTTTAAAATACACTTAAAAATGAATAATATTTAGTATTTTATTAGAAACTCAAACTTATTAGTGACGTCCATATTAACCCTCTATTTTTCTCATCGGGGAAGGCATACTCCGCTTTCAGGTTCATTTAGCTTAACTAAGCTACAGATTATTAAAATTCGTTTTTTCTTTCAAAATTATCAATTTGGTTCTATTTTTAAATCAATATACCAAAGTGTGCTGACAATGAATGAAAAGTAAAAAAGCCAAAACTGGAATTAAACCAAAAAAAAAAAAAAAGAACTAATTGCTTTGGTTTGGCTTGTCGATTCGAGCTAAAGGTCCAGTGATGGCAAAGTAGACCCGATCTATTTTTTTTATTTTTTTTTTTAAATTAGCAATTAGGTAGTGCAGCTACTTTCACATATCTCGACTAGTCTACTTGCCCGGGTAATTTTACGGGTACACACTCTCACATTGGCTTAATGCATTTAGGAACTTATTTATGTGGTGCTCCCAACAACATTTGAACCCTAAACCACAAAGAGAGAACTCACAATTCCATCTAAACCAACACCTCTATTATATATAATTAAAGCCAGAGTTCAGATAGTCTCGCTCCTGTACAGGTGACGTGACATTTAATTTTATCTTCGTGATTTTCACATGGCATTTAACATTATCTCATCTACATCCATCTCTGTCTCACACAGTAACACCTTTGTCATATAATTAAAGTTGGAGTTGAGATAGTGCTGGCCTTTGTACACGCCAAGTGATGTCCTATGACACTAGACTTTATCTCCTCTACATTTATTGCTGTCTCACATTATAACATTAGACACAATATATGTATTAATCTAATCCCCCACCCCCCCCCCAGAAAAAGTGTTTCTCCTCTCCATAATGTTTTAAAAATACTTTTATCCATACTTTAAAGATATTTGTTAATTACATAAAAATATCGACCACGATATTATGTTCTTATTTTATGTGTTTCCAAATTCCTAACATTAAGTTTGTATTGTAGTTCTTATAATCTAATAGTACGTCAATATATAGTTATATGTTGTACATCGTCCTTTATCATATATTTATCAGATCCATGCAATGCCCACCTACCCTTCAGTGCACGAACCGGTCAAATTTTATACCCGAAAAATAAGAAAATGGGACAAGAAGTGGGACAGCAGTGCGAAAATTTTTTAGTTGATCTTTCCCGAAATACCCGAAATAAGAGGGGACCGCTATTTTTACGGCATTATTTGCTTGCGACACTGGTATTACTTTGAAAGACAAAATTACTCCTGGTGAATGAGTACAAATCAAACTCTTTGAAACGTAGTGACTTCCATAATATTATTTTTTGGCCAATCTTCTTGACTTTTCCTTTGTCTTTTGTCTTCTCACTTCAAATTCCGAAAGGAAGGACCTATATGCATTTCGCGTGAAAAATCTCAACATCAAATATTTTTAATCAAATTGTATAGAGGGATTCCACTCCAGGGTAAACATCAATCTGACCCTAGCCAATTTAAATACTAATCTTGATCTGTAAGTATAGTAGAATTTCGCGAACCTTCTTATCAATGAACTGTCCTTTTTTGTTAGCTTGGGATGAGTTGAATGGTGAATTGGGAGATTCAATTGGAATTGCAACTTATAAAGTTGTTAATGTTGAGTTTGGAAAATCCCAAAAGCCGGGTATGGATGATCGAAATTAAGTAGTATTGTCCTCACTGATGTATAGGCATGGAGAGAATGAAGGGAACGAAGGAATTAGGGCACGGAGCAATGGGAGGAAAGAACCAATTGGGTTACGTATGACGCATCTTTGGCTGTGGAAATAGTCACATCCCAGATGAGAGTATAATTTAGGCTACCACGAAAGGGAATGAGTAGGATCAGTACACTTTGTTAGGGTTTGATTTGAAGATTTCCCAAATTGGAATGTTCATGATGGGTGTGTGATGAGGCTTTGAAAAGTGATCACGAAAAGCCAATCATCTGCAACCACACATTCATGGTCCATATCTTTGGACAGTAGTAGGTAAGATGATATTATGTCCTACATGTTAGGTATGCGTCCTCACTTTATTTCATTTGTAATAGCAATTTGGATTTCAAACAAGATTAATTATGATGTTTTATTTAATCGAAAAATACGCCTGAAATGAGTGAACATAATAAAAGCGGAGGTGAATTGGTTGGTGTAGGGTTTTTACAACTTTTTTCATACAAAACATGTAAAGAATGAAACAGTGTTTGTAGAAGAAGTACGTATTGCAGAGCAAATATCTTCTATTACCAAAATTGTAAAGTAAATAAGATATAAAAGATATTGCAAAGCAATTTACGGCAGTCAAGCTTTCTACTCAGCCTACGCTACTCTCTCTGCTCTAACAACTTAATAACAAGGTCGGAATCAATTAGTGCAATTTTTTAGGCCTTTCACAATGTTTACGATGAAGTTTCTATTAGCTATATGCCCTAAACTAACCACTAACCATAAAATAATTACATGTTAGGTATTATTTAATGACAAAAAAATATTCATCATTGTCCTATTTATATGAATGAATCCACAAGATCAATTGAGACTAAACCTATTATTAAGGTTCTAAGAATATATGTGACAGGTTTATAGTTATGCTGAATCTTTAAATAATTCCCAATCAATGAATCATTGAGAGGATATTGATGATCCTATTGAGATCAGTGTGTTCTCAAACTTCACCATTCAGTATTTGATACATGAAATAATGATGAGTCACAAGTCATTGGGAATTGTGATAATCAAGCTAGAACAGGGGTGCTTGTCTTAGACAAGTTCACTAAACGTGACACACATAAAAAGATTGACAACATGGAAGCTTTTAGCAGGGTCGATAACTAATCAATAGTGCTTGTCATGCCCTGAACCTCGAGCGCGCGCGCATCCCTTGGTGGTCGATAAAATTGCGATGTCCCAGGACGCATCGCTGACCCATTCATTTTTATTGCACATGCGGAAGCATATAATAATCCCCAGACAACACAAACATGGGATAGAAAAGTAGGACAGTCAAATTTTCACAAACCACTTTTATAAACAACCAAGGTCAGCCTACAAAGTTATATACACAAAAGTCGAGGTCTCAAAAAGAAGTCCCTAGCTAACTCTACCCCGGACCCTATCTACTTGGGATCCGGGTCTATCACGACCCCGTCAAAGACGTCGAGATCTAAAGGGTTAGCCACTCCTACTGCAGGCTCCTCCACCTTAGGCACGTGGTTCGCATCGATCTAAAGACCTGCAAAGATTAAGCCCACAACGGGGTGAGACAATATTTCAACAAGTTCACGACCTAAACCCCGATTAGGAAGGAAATACGCCTATAGGCAGTCTAATCACACATCAGAAGACTCACCTCGCCTCAGTTCCTTCCTACACGTAAGTACAATTCATATCACAGATGCATATAATAAATGCACACATCAATTGGAACGTCTCACTCATATCTCAATCAATCACAGGGTTTCGATTATAAGGTCAAATCGTTATGACACATCACATTCCGTGCTACACAATTTTGTCCCATAATCAGGCACGTTTATCTCAATCATTCACACGTTCCAATTGATTACTACCTGCACAGGCACGTTCTACCTGACGCACATCAGTATTTCGGCGTAACCAAGCATCGCCTCATCCTTTGAGCCCAATAACGTCTACCTCTAGACGGCATTCCCGAAGGAACTTCGGTCCGGCCTCTACCGCGATTCAGCATCTGTTGTTAAGGGCATCCCACATAGGGGCATCATGCACCCGACACACATCGGGGACGGGTTCTCATAACCATCACACGATCATTCAATTCCGGTCAAGGACATTGTGCTTTGCACTCAAATGCCTCAATTAAGATAATGTGCTTGGCCTATTTTCTTTGTAGTAAAAACACTCGGTAAAATAATCGTGTGTGGGTACACGGTCAGATCGAACCATAAAAATTGATATCATATTTTTAAAAATCTCACTATTGATATAGTACTTAAAAACATTTTCGGTGTCAAAACCCGACACCTGGTATTTTCTATTTAAATACCAAAATTTCATAATTTTGAAATAATTACTGAAAATCAACAATCATCACTCAATTGCACAAGCATTCAATTGCATAAACTAATCATACAACGACAATCAGCACGAAATTCCGGCGACCAACTATCCTGGTATAATTTTCTAAAAGTATTAAATAATTAAATAAATTGCAAAATTAATTGAATTAATGTAAATTAATTCAATAAATGCCTAATTAAGCTAAATATGCTAATCTAACCACCTAATTGGATCTATAAAAATAATGCCCTATACTAATTAAATAATACAACCTAATTAACCGTTAACTAATCTAATCTAACCACCTAATAAGCCTAATTAAGAAACTAAACCACTAATTATTCTAAACTAACCACCTAAACCAATCTTAAGCTAATCTAATTATCCCATAAGCATAATTAACCCCATAAGCAAGGTTTAGCAAGTAAACTCACCGAGTTCACGGCGATGGCGAGACGAAGGCGAGCAAGACTAGAGCCTAAAGTGACGCTAACGGAAGCCGGGAAAAGGCTAAAAACCAGCCAACAAGTCTTAGCCCTAAGCTGAGATTTGGTCCTGTTTGTTGGCCAGGATTGGGTGGACACGACGCGAGGACAGCGGGGGCGAGATGGCGGTGCTGTTGACGATGGGGAGGCTGCTCGGCGGACCAGCTACTAGTCCAGATTGATTAGTGGCTACTGAAGCGTGGAGCAAGCGCGAGAAAATAAAGGAGCTGCTAGCAGTGACGTTGAGGACGTGTGGAGGTTAAGCTCGAGGAGACGTGGAAGCTGCCAGGGATTTGAAGAAAGGAAGAGCTGGAGCGATGAGCGAAGGCGTGAAAGTTGGGTGGTTGACTTTTGGTAGTGGACTGTTGCGGTGGCGTGAGGTGGGCAGTTCGTTCGCTGGTGGGGCTGAAAGGGAGTTACGGTGGGTGGTGGTTGCAGAAGATGCCGCTGGAATTGGAAAGGAGAAAGGGAGCTGCAGCATGGTGTTGGGCGATGAAGCCACAAAGAGGCGCTGGTGTCAGGAGGGGAAATGGGCATGCGTGGTCGTTCGGTAGGGAAGCAGCAAAACAAAAGGAAATGGAGCAGAGGTTTGCGAAGAGGGAGAGGAAACGTGGGGAGGAGTTCGCTGGCAGAAGGGGGAGCAGGGGTTGAGTTTTTTTTCGAAGGAAATGAAAGAGGGGCAGAAGCAGCGAAGGAGGGGGATCGGCCGAGGCATGCGCAAGAAGCTGAAGAGGGGGGTAGAAAGTCAAGATTAAATATTCAATTTTCATCATGTCTTGGTCCCAAACGTCCACAAGCCAATCCTCTTGGTCCCCCAATACTTTCTTGCACATAAATCCCCACAATTAGTTAAGTTGATGCCAAATGTTGCAGCCCCCACTCGAGCCTACGAATTTCACCAACTGGACTTCAATTTCTTCACAAATCTCTCCAATTAATGACCAATTTTGCTGAGAAGGAAGCCCACACAAATTCTACAATTTCCCTTCACCAATTAGCTCACTCTGGAGGCCAAAAATCCACTCAATTTGGCCCCTCCGAATTTCCTTTCTTTTCCAAATCGTTCGCAATTGATTTTTCGTAAAAATCTTGGGCTCGCCAAAAATTCTTCAAAAGATAAGTCAACGTCTCAAAAATAAATAGTGACATGAAAGAACTTTCAATTTTTGAAATCGGGTTCAATTTCGTGGTTAATTTCAACCGGACGCGATTTTAGCGTGACCTAACCTACCGAGTAGCTTTTAGGAATTTTTAGCGCAATTGACCCGTGGTTGATTATTTTCGAGCCACGTTGTGCATCTTCGACCCATTAGCGACTCTCGGTTGTTGTGAAAATCTCGATGTTTCAAATACGCGCACATGGTACGGAAACGACAGAAAAATCGATCTAGTGTCGATCGACAAGAATTTTGCAATCAGCTGGAATCACCCACACTTTAATTACATGCCTCTGTCGAATTGACCTATCTCCGGTCTCTAATTGATTTTGACGGCGTCGTATTGACCCTTGCAGATTAGCATGGTCGAGCAGTCGATTCCTGGTTGAATTCTCAAGTCTGTTGCGTTTAGATTCCTTAACAACTTCACCTGATAGACTAGTTATCTCGTGAGTGGCCAACTTAGAGAAAAAGGCCATATGCGCATCGATGAAAAGCCCAACTCAATCAATTGAAAACACAATAAAAAATCAGTCTGTCACAGTGCTTTGGTATAGTGTAAGATCCTTAGACTTGAGGCATAATGCTAACTTGTATGTTGGATGGTTGTGATTCACAAGTGCGCATATGAACGCTTCATCGAACTGTCTCTGTACTTGATCGTCATAGTTTGTTCTCATACGAAGGCACATGTGTGCGCAATATGGAATTTATCTTCTTGTTATACATAAATACACAAAATTGATGTCCTATGTGATCTAATTGTGACATTGTATTGAAATTCTTGGCCAGGATTGTAACCAAGAATGAATGGTTTATGTCTCATCAAATACATATCAATTAGATTTGGGCATATGATCAAATTGGTGGCTTGACAAATAATTCCATGGCTTTTGTTTGATCGAGACATAATGAGATAGAATGATCAAAAGAGATAGAATGATCAAATTTCATAGTCACCAAAGCTGATAAGCTCATTATGTTCTTGAAACATTCACGTTGTCTGGGTAGTCATGATATATTGCTAGATGTCATTCATGATTTGTAGGAATTAGAGATTGATCAGGACAATCACTTCTCTTTATTATGCTAATGTGTTAGTACAAATCCTACTGCCAGCTCAGTGATGAACTTAGGAATGTCACGCACCATAACCAATTCAAAATGACATTTGAACGGGAGAGACAATATTGCAAATGAATTTGCACTCAAGGCAATCAACTTAAGCGCTGGAAATATAAGTTTTAAAATGGTTTCAAACTTTACGACCATATCAAAGATCTGAAAGGGATTTCAAACTTTACGGCCAAATTAAATATCTAAAGTGGGTGCAGATTCAACAATTGAATCAAAGATCTGAAACGGGTTTAGATTCAACGGCCTAATTAAATATCCAAAGCAGTTCAGAATTAATGATTGTATTAATTATCTAAAGTAAGTTTAGAATCAATGGTCACATGAATGTTTTGAAATGGTTTCAAAATCAATGGGCAATTTAATGATATGAAACAATTTTAGATTCAAATGACCAATTGAAGTAAAGTTCTGAAACAGTTTCATATATAACGGCCACATTACAGTTCTATAATAGTTAGAAAGTTAATGCCCAAAATAAAGATTTGTAATGGTTATTAATTAATGCCTGAAATAATGCTTTGTTGCAGTTACAGAATTAATGTCCAAATTAGTGTCTGAAACAGTTACGTCCCCCAAACATTATGGTTGAATTAATTCTTTGAAATAGTTTTAGAGTTAATGAGCCGAATTAAGTATGATTCGGGACTGGTTATAAAAGGTGATTGAGAGAGCACATCGCATGTTGATGGAGGATCGACAATTAAGAGTGTTGATAGTGATCAACCAAATCATTCACACACGTGAGCAATTGCTAGCACGATTGTAGCTATAAGATTTCTCAATTTCTCTCTACTTTTTAACATGAAATTGGTGGTGTGTCTGAATTAGAGGCCCGACATTTGTGGAGCTAGATCTAAAGTGGTAAGAATTCCAAGAACGTCAGAATCAGTGTTGCTAGGAGATCAAATGTTCATAGTTAGAATTTCAAGAACGTCAGAACCAATGCTGTGAGGATCTTAGACATTCATAGTCAAAATCTGAAGAGCATAAGAACCAAATTTTTTAGCACATTTTTAGCACAGTACAAGGGTAATGTGATTAGCCCATTTATCACTTCTATGTATTTTTATTAAATGAATGAACGATACTTTAGAAATACGAGTATAGGTGTTTTTACTTCCACTGCGAATCATTTTGGTTCAAATTTATCTATCCACGTATTCGTGTTTATTGAAACAAATCCCAAAAATGGTATCAGAGCCAATCCTTAGACTTTTTCATGCTTTTAATTGTTGATTGGTTCATGTTATTTGTATGATTTGATGATCTATTTCCATTTACGATGAGAAATTTTTTTCCAAAGTTGTGACATCCCGAATTTCCGATTCTGTTTTCAATTGAATAAGTTGGGCTTTTCATTGACGCACATATAGTTCTATTCTTTGAGCTGATCACTCACGAGATAACTAGTATATCTAGTGAAGCCATTAAGGGATTTTAACGCAATAGACTTGAGAATTCGACCAAAAATTGACTGTTTGACCGTGCTAATCTTCAAGGGTCAATATGGTACTGTCAAAATCGATCAGAAATCGGAGATAGGTTGATTCGACTGAGATATGTGATTAAAGTGTGGGTGATTCCACCTAATTGCAAAATTCTCGTCGAATGGCACTAGTCTAATTTTTCTGTTATTTCCGTACCCTATGCCCGTATTTGAAATCTCGATATTTTCACGACACCCGAGAGTCGCCAATATGTCGAAGATGTACAATGTGGCTAGAAAATAATCGACAACGGGTCAATTGCACCAAAAATTCCTAAAAGCTACCTAGTAGGCTAGGTCATGCTAAAATTACGCCTGGTTGAAACTAACTGCGAATTTAAACCCAATTTCAGAAATTGAAAGTTCTGTCATGTCATGATTCATTTTAGGAAAGTCGACTCATCCTCCGAAGATTTTTCTGCCAAAAAATCACAATTAGGCATTTTTGGACCGGGAGAATTAGAGGGCTGTTTTTTGTCACATTTTTTGCCGTCAAGTTGATTCAATTGACGAGGAAAATCATGAGATGGACGATGGCATCTTGGCTGAAATTATGAGGACCGAATTGAGCCCAATTGATGAGAAATTTAATGAAATTTGGAGGGAAATTGTCCAAATTCGTAGCCAAGGGGGTGCGGCCACTTTTGGACCTCTTCAATGGCTTCTTGGGGAAGTTTTGTGAAGGAAAAGAGGCAAGGGATAGGGCTGATGGCTGGTGGGGACAAGTGATGATGAAATGGATAGTTTATGAAGACTTTTGGGGTATATTGGGTCCCCCTTGGTAACCGCTACCTTCTTCTTCCTCTACTTCCCTCCTTTCCGCATTGTTGAGTATTTTGAAAGCTCAAAAATCCAGAGAAATTGAGCCAAGCAGCCCCTGCCCGTTGATCACCCCCTACTGTCGTCCGAGTGATGTTGCTACCGCTCGCGAGTCGTGCATCGCCTATTTGCTCGTCCGTGATCGTCCCTCGGTCTAGCGCTGTTGTCCACGCCTAGGCCATCGACCCGAGCTCGCCTGGCCACCATCCATCACCGTCCAGCCGCCATCCACCTCTGCCGTTGCCCCCTACAACCTCCGCCACCACCTCCTCGCCGTTTCCGCACCAACCAGCCACTTGAGCAGTAAGCAATGGCCGAAGCTCAGCCCTAGTTGAGAGCTTGTGGCCCGTTTTTAGGTCCATCCGGACCTTCGTTAGTGTTGCTGTAAGCTTGAGTGTTACTCACCTCCACATCGCCGTCGCTGTGGACTCATCGACCCGCTAAACTGGTGAGTTTACTTGCTAAACTCTGCTTAGGGACTTAATGACGCTTAGTGTATAAATATTTTAAGCTAATTAGGGATTAGGTGGTTAGTTAGTTTATATTAGTGGTTTAATGGTTTAATTATGCATGTTAGGTGGTTAGAATAGATTGATTATGGGCTAATTAGATTGTACTATCTAGATAGGTTCGGAAATTTTTTAGGCCCGTTTAGGTGGTTAGATAAGCATTTCTGGCCTAAGTTGGTATGTATTGTATTTAAATTGCATTATTTAATTATTTTTGTAATTTATTTAATTATTTTATATTTTCCATCAATTATACTGGGATAGCCGGTGACCGGAATTTCGTGCCGATTGCGATAGGTGCTTAGTTTATGCAATTGAGTGTTAATTTGTGCAAATTAAGTGGTGATTGGAATTTTGGTCATTTATTTCAAAATTTGGAAATGTTGGTATTTAATTAGAAAATTTTGGGTGTCCGGTTTTAACACACAAAAAATGGTTTTAAGGACTATGTCAAACAATGGGATTTTAAAAGGAATAGTACCAATTTTTTTATTCAAATTGACCGTATACCCACACACGATTATTTTACCGTGTATTTTTAATATGGAGAAAATAAGTCAAGTTCACTATTTTAATCGAGCCATTTGAGTGCAATGCATGGTGTTCTTGGCCGAGATTGAATGATCGTGTGTTGGTTAAGAGAACCCGTCCCCGAATTGAGTTAGGTGGATGTGCCCCTATATGGGATGCCCCTCGTCAACGAATGTCGATCGCAGTAGATTCTGGACCGATGCTCCTTTGTGGAATGTCGTATAGTGTAAACGTTGCCGTGCTCAATGGGGTGAGACGATGCCTGGTTACACTATAAGACCACCGAACATCGAGTAGGCCGTGCCCGTTGGGCCGTGATTAAAAATTGGAACGTATGTTGGGTGAAATTGACACGCCTAATTATGGGACAAAATTATGTGGCACGGTATGGGACATGTCATAACGATTTGGCCTTATAATCGAGACTCTTATGCTTATTGAGATGAAAGTGGTGGCATTCCAATTGATTGAGTTTGATTACTGCATATGGTTGTGTATTTGAACTGTGCTGACCTGCAGGGAGGATCTGAGACAATGTGAGTCTCTATGGTTGTGTGATTGTGTGGCTAGGCGTATTTCCTTCCTAGTCGGAGTTTAGCGAGTGAACTTGCTAAGACATTGTCTCACCCCGTCGTGGGCTCAATTCCTTTCGTGTCCTTAGATGGCGGCCTCGCCGGTTCGTCAATGGATATAGAGTTGGTCCCCTCTAGGGTTTTGAGGTCCCTGCTGTGGTAGTCAACACCGCTTTTGGCGAGGGCGCAGCTGACCCTCCTGATGGTGCTGTGGTGGACCCAGCACCCCCGGAGCCTGTGGAATCCAAAGGATCGGTGAACGTGTCCGACTAAGGGGTCGTAGGAGAGTTTCCTTTTTTAGGGCTGATCTTTTTGGTAGACAGTCTAATTCTGTATATAAACCTAGTTGTTTATAAAAGCGTGTTTTGGTTGTGAATTGATAATCAATTATCTCAGGGGATTTTGTCCCAAATATTGCAAAACTCTTGATTCCTTTGCAATCCATGCTGAAGAAGAATCCCCCACCTTGGGGAAAGATCCGACTAAAGCGGTCTCGAGCTCAAGGAGATCATGCGAATCTCCCACCACTACAAATACCATCAATCGGGAAAAGAATTCTCCAAACCGACGCCGATGATGAATACCGGGCAGCCATCCCGCTTGAAGAAAATGATGGTAAGAGACATCTTTGTGCTCACAAAAGTGGAAAGTTTTCCCAAGCCGAAATGCATTACCATTCCACTTTCAAAGAAATTTTAGCGATCAAGAATGGAATTAAGAAGTTTGAATTCCACCTCATCGGCCATCACTTCCTGGTAGAATTAGACATGGCATCTTTTCCTCGATGACCAAGTTTAAACAAGCGATTCCGAATTCTCAACCGCTTAGATGGGCCGAATGGTTTTCAAAGTATTCCTTTGAAACCAAACACATTCCTGGAAAAAAGAATGTTCTTGTTGATTTCTTGTCAAGACCAAAGGCGCCAGCCGAAATCAACATGTACATCAAAAGACCTGCTTTCCATATGCTCAACCATGGTGTGAAATACAAGATTGAGAAGATCAAAGATTTGCCAAGCTGGAAATACCCTCAGGAGACTATTGAACAAATCCAGAATGACAATCTCACAAAAAATATGGAAAACCTCATGTGGCAATGCCACACAGATCTGTTCAGACTCAATGCAGGTTCGATTCTTTATCCTTATGGATTAAATCTAAATTATCCATTCATACATCCTCTTATCTGGAAAGAAGATGATTTCCCTGAACAGCTCAAGACACTATTATGGTACTTAACTAATAAGTACTTGATAGCTATTGAAATTCCAACCAGAAAATTCATAGCCAACCTCACCAGGATATTTCTACTCGGGAAAAACATTGAAAAGGAGAGTGATCGAAATCTTTTAGACTTTCTCAACTGGTTCTATCCTCCTACTCACTGGAAACATCTTTTGGAGAAAGAACTAAGGCCCTTGACACCAAATCCTGAAGTCTATACCATCCTGTTTTTCCGACGTCCATGGCATTTTCTCAGAAATAATGGCAACATCATCAATGCCCCGCAAGAAATAGGAACCACAGCCTATAAACCCCATCTGGATAACAGAGAAGCTCGAATCCATAAATCTTATCCAAGACCTATCGATCTTGTGGACACCGATCTGAGAACTCCAGAGAATTATGTGCCAAGAAAACAAAACCATCCCTGAAGAAATATGGAATTATAATGAACCCATTGCATGGGATCATTATGACCTAGCTCCAGAAGCTAAGGAAGCACTCAAGCAATTCCAGCAGGCTACGTCATCCCAAGATAACGAAATGACGGAGAAGATGATATTGTCCAATCCACACAGGGACCCCTATGCACATTGGGGAGGCCCTCTTTCTCAAGATCCCTATGATCAAGGACTCTCGTCCTTAGCTCACATGGACACTTCCTACTATGCACAGCCATCCAATTGGCCTCGGCCCAATCATTCCCGCCGACAATACGGAGATGACAATACCAACCGGGCTCAAGAAGAAGCATCCTCATCACATCGCCTAAACCAAGTCCTCACACCAGAAGACTTTGAAGCTCTTGCACAAAAATATGAGGAACATCTTCTAGCAACAAATAGCTCAGACGACTCGGACTATGATTACAATGCTTGTGATGGAAGAGACCGTTGAAAGACCGATGTCCGTACAATTTCACTGTAGCAAATCACTGTTCACTTTTACTGTAGCAGTAGGCTAGGGAAGTCACTGTTCACCACCACTGTTCATAGCCGTGTGAATAATTTCTCACCGAAAATTTCCGTGATTTTCGGAGCCTCTGTTTGTATCTGGACCCGTGAGCTTGGTCCTTGTTTGTGGTGTGACCTCTTATTGCCTATATAAGGCGAGAGGATGTAATGTGTTGAGGCAGAGTCCTCTGAAGTAAAGTGAGTGTTTTGTGAAAAACCTCTATGGCCTTCTAAACCCTTCTTCTTCTTCAGTCTGGTAGGATCCTCTGAGAAATGCAGCTTGGGTAGGTTAGAAATGTTTCCATCCTGGCATCTTTGGGTGTCTCTAGGCTCTGAACTAAAGGGCGGAGTGGTTTTCTGCTAAAAGGCTGTCCCTGAAGGGCTTGAACTTGAGTTCGCCCACTGTGGGAAGGCATACCTGCAGGAAATCGACTCTTCCTTCCCTGGTTCTAAGTCTAGGTCCATTCATTCGAAGCACAATGTCCTTGGCCGTGAGTGAATAATAGTGTGATGGTTTATAGTCAAGGCATGTTGACTATTGAAAGTTGAGGTAATATGTGTCGTGTTGAGGGGAACCCAATGGGTTGTGAGCAGGTAAAGGACTAAGTGCTACACGAGGATGAAACTCGTGTGTGACGCCTCTAGTGCCTTATACTGTTACTTATTGTAATCAAGGGCTAAGTGTTATGAATTACCTCTAGTGCCTCTCAGTATTGTCATGCATAGTGAAGGGTAAATACTACACGAGGATGAAACTTTGTATGAGTAGCCTCTAGTGCCTTATACTATTGCCTAATGCAATAAAGGACTAAGTACTACACGATAGCGAGACTTTGTGTGAGTAGCCTCTAGTGCCTTATATTATTACTTGTTGTAATCAAGGGCTAAGTGTTTAATGGCGACCTGAGTCGCATGGGAATTTCCTCTAGAGTTTTGAGTTTGATCTTGAGTCTGTTATTGGAGTATTACGATTGCAATTGAAATTGAGTATTGATTATAGAATTTGATTATGGCGAGTGAATATCGGGTGTGGGCTGAACCACCGATATTATATACCCGCGCCTGATTATGGGACGAAATTATCTGACACGGAATGGGACGTGTTATAATGATTTGGCCTTATAATCGGAACTCTTGTGAATTGCTTGATTGAATGATGGGTCAATTGTGTTGATTCAATTGATTGATTGATTAATGGACTAAGATTGAATGAGACGTTCCAAATGCTCAAGTGTTGTTTATGCACTTATGTGATATATGAATTGTGCTAACGTGCAGGAGGCAACTGAGGCGAGGTAAGTCTTATGTATTGTGTGTATAGACTGCCTCTAGGCGTATTTCCTTCCTAGTCGGGGTTTAGGAGGTGGACTTACTGAGACATTATCTCACCCTGTCGTGGGCTCAACTTTTCAGGTCCTTAGGGTGAAGAACCCGGAACTGGAGGCGGAAGGGTTAGGAGCATGGATGGCTCAGAAGTTCTTTTTAGAGATAGACCTCATGTACTTAGACTCTAGAGTTGGCCTCTGTCTATAAACCAGATTGTGGTTTCTAATAATGTGTTTGATTTGAAATTTGTTGTCCTGCTTTTCTATTCCATATATATTATTGTCAGGGGATTAGTTTATATGCTTCCGCATGTGCATTAAAAAAAATGGGTTGGCGACGCGTCCTGGGACATCGCAAATTTTGTCGACCATCAAGGGATGGGCACGCGCTCGAGGTTCGGGGCATGACAAGGAGACTTTAAAGTTGAAACATATACTGATTATGATTTTTAATAAGATCCTAATAACTATAAGTCAACATCTGGGTTTATCTTTACACTCAATGGTGGTGCAATTAGTTGGAAAAGTTTCAAATAGAGAATAACCATTGATTCCACCATTAAGGCAAAGTATGTAACTGCTTTTGATGTAGCAAAGGAAGCAGCTTGGATAAAGAAGTTTTCTTTAGAACTTGGAGTGGTTCCTTCTATTTAATAGCCGATTATTTGTTTTGTGACGACAATGGCGTAATAGCTCAGGCTAAGGAACAAATGTCTCACCATAAATCTAAGCACATTCAAAGGCGTTTCAATCTCATCAAAGAGATCGTTCGGAGAGACATGTCACCTTGTAGAAAATAGCCTTAGTCAAAAAACATAGCGAATGCCTTCACTAGAGTGTTGTCTTAGTCTTCTTTTGAAAGACACCTTAACAAGATGGGTTTGAGGCATGAGATATGTTGGCTTTAGTGCAAGTAGGAGATTGTTAGTTTTATGCCTTAAGGCAAAATATTAAGGATTATTTAATGGCAAGGAAATATTGAGTTGCGATGAACCTATTCTTAAAGTGTTAAAGAATATGTATGACAAGTTTACAGTTATGCTAAATCTCTAAACAATTTCTTGGTCGATGGATCATTGAGAGGATATTGATGATCATGTTGAGATCGGTGTATTCTCAAGTTTCACCATTTAGTATTAGATACATGAGGGGATGATACGTCATAAGTCATTGGTTATTATGATATCCGAACTAGAACATAAGTGCTTGTCTCGGACAAATTCATTGAAAGTGACATACATACAACAATTAGCAATATGAAAGCTTTTAGTGAGATTAATGACTAATCGTTCATGCTTTGGTCCGGTGTTAAATCCTTAGACCGAAGGGACGATGCTGACTTGTATGTTGGATGATTGTGGTTCATAAGTGCGCATATTAATGCTTCATTGAACCATCTCTGTACTTGATGGTCATCGCTGTTCACATACGAAGCGATGTGCATGCAACATGAAATTTGTCTTCTTGATATATATATATATATATATATATATATATATATATATATAAGATTGATGTCCTATGCGATCTAATCATGACATTGTATTGAAATCTTTAGCTGAGATTGTAATTGAGAATGAATGGTTCATGTTTAGTAGATTACATGTCAATTAGATTTGAGGATATGATCAAATTAGTGGCTTGACAAATAATTACATGGTCTTTGTTCAATCGGGACATGGTAAAATAGAAGGATCAAATTACACAGTCACCAAATCTGACAAGTTCATTATGTTCTTGAAACATTCGCTCTGTCTGGATAGTTATGACATATTACTAGATGCCACTTATGGTTTGTAGGAACTGGAGATTGATCAGGATAATCACTTCTCTTTATTGTGCTAATGTGATAGTATAAATCCTACTATCAGCTCAGTGATAAACTTAGAGATATCACACACCATAACCAATTTAGAATGACATTTGAATGAGAGGGACAATATTGCAAATAAGTTTGCACTTAAGGCAATCAAATTGAGCCAGGTTGAGATAACTTCTGAAATGGTTTTAGACTTTACGATTAAATCGAAGATCTGAAGCAAGTTTGAATTCAATTGCTGAGTCAAAGATCTAAAGCGGGCTAAGATTCAATGGCCAAATTAAATATCTAAAGTGAGTTCAAAATTAATGACCGTATTAATGATCTAAAGTGAGTTTAGAACCAATGGTTACTTAATGATTTGAAACAGTTTTAGATTTGAAGGACCAATTAATGTTCAGAAACGGTTTTAAATATAATAGTCAAATTAAAGTTCTACAATTGTTACAAAGTTAATGCCCAGAATAAAGACTTGAAACGATTACAAATTAATGCTTGGAATAATGCTATGTAATAGTTACAAAATTAATGCCTGAATTAGTATCTAGAACAGTGTCAAAACTTACATCCCTTAAATGTTACGACTGAATTAATTCTCTGAAATGGTTTTGGAGTTAATGAGCCGAATTAAATAGGATTTAGGACCAGTTATAAAAGGAGATTGAGAGAGCAGATCACATCATGATCAATGATCAACAATTGAGAGTATTGATAATAGTCAACCAAGTCATTCATATATGAGAGCAATTGCTAGCATAATTATAATAATAAGATCTCTCAATTTTTCTGTACTATTCAACATGATATTGGTGGTGTTTCTAAACTAGAGTACCGACATTTATGGGGCTAGATTTGAAAAACATCAGAATTTGTTTACAAATGGATCAAACCTTTGTGGTCTAGGTTTGAAGAACGTCAAAACTAGTATTATCAAAAGACATCATACGTTCGTGGTTAGAATTCCATGAACATCATAATCAATGTAACCAGAGATCAAACGTCCATAGTTAGAATCTCAAGAACGCCACAACCAATGCTACCAGGACATCAAATGTTTGTAGTGAGAATCTAAAGAATGTCAATCAAATTTTTGAGCGTGGTATAGGGTAATGTGATTAGCCCCTTATCACTTCTATGTGTTTTTGTTAAAATGAACGAACGATGCTTTGGAAATACATGTATGGGCATTTTTATTTCTACTACGAATCATCTTGGTTCAAATTTATCTATGCACCTTGTTTATCAAAACAAACCAACAGTTTCCTCTTCAACAAGGGATTGTAGCTCACTTTACATGTAGGGGTTATCAGTTTCAAAGTAAGTTGGTTCCCATCTTAGAATCGAGAACTAGATCGAACAAGATTGGTTCTCAGTCTGTGGAAAAAAAAAAAAAAAAAAAACCGACCATGTCCACCTTGGAACTAGACCATTTGGTTCTCAATCCGGTTCTTAGGTGTCGAAGATGTTATTTTATTTATTTTTTTATTGTTTCTGATATTAAAAAAATTTAGAAAATGAAACAAACTCACAAGAAACTAGGAAAATACTACTCGGTCAATACTTTGCCTTCAAATTTTTTTTTATGGTTTCAACATAAATAAAAATTAGAATATATACTCTATGCCGGTTTGGTCCTGTCAATACAATTCCTCTCTATGAATTGGGAACCGCACCAATTCTCGCAAGAATCACCCAAAATCAGCTAGTCCGATCCGATCTAACTCTCAGATTGGACTAGATTGAATTAGACCAAGATCAATGTACACCCCTATCTATAAGTACACATGCTACACCCTATGCCCAAAGCAGTTTTTTATGGGGTTTACACCAATAATCTCTCAAAGCATAAACACGAGAACTAAAAACAAGTTTGAAAGCATTTTGATCTCGTTGGCCACCTTTAACTCTCAATTTAAAATGTAAATACAGCCCTCTCAACTTCCTCAACATGATGGAGATTTCAAAAAGGTCAAAATAGCTATTACAAAAATTGTTCTTAGGGCAAAATGTTTACTTAGAGCAAATTGTTGAACTTTGCTCAAATAAATCACCTCTATAAACTTGCCTGACACTTAATTACTTAGTCAAAAGTGACAAAACCATGTGACTTCTCTAGAACATGGATTCCAAGGCCTGAAATTGGATCCAAATCACCCATTTGAATTTGAACCAAATCAATTTAAAGCTAGGTCTTCTTCTCCATGTACATAGAGTATTGTCCATTCCGTTAGTAGTGTGAAATTCTCTGCAACATAATTCATATAAACTTGACTATTTCACCAAACTCAATACATCTACCTTCTACACTTAGGTCATTTCCAGCATATTGATGTACTCATGTTATCCAACTTGTTTTCCTTCTATTTGGTCCATCTGAGCATGTTGACAATCCCACATCTCTTGCTTGTTCACCAACATTTGGAGATCCTTCTAACTCTAACACTTTTTGAGTATCAGATACTCTAAGTGTCAAAACTTCACATGGGTGGATATTTAAGTGCCAAAATTTTCAAAAAAAAAATACACTTAAGTGGCAAAATCAAAGAAGAAATGAACACTTAAGTGCCAATGGTAAGAATTTCCAATCAAGCTACTAATGTGGCTTTTTCCAACTGATTTTTTACTGACGTAGCAATTTTTTAAAACAAATTTATCCACATGACACGACTTGGCAATTAATGTGCAAAACGACATCATTTTGCCTCCAAAATTGATTTTTAATATAAATATTAATTAAATTAAATTTTTAAAAACTAAATTTAAAAAAAAAAAAAAAAAATCCTTGCTTTGTTGCACCCCTTTTTAAAATTTAGTTTTTAAATTTAATTTAATTAACATTTATATTAAAATCAATTTTGGGGGCAAAACAACATCGTTTTGCACATTGATTGCTAAGTAGACAACTCCGACAAGTCACATAGACCACATTTATTCGTAAAATAATGTCATTTCGGATTTCTGACTATCTTCGCCGAAGTTGGCATTTAAATGTCCAATTTTTATAAAAAGTGGTATTTAAGTGTACCTTTTGAAAGTTTTGGTACTTAAGTATCCATTCGTGCCAAGTTTTGGCACTCGTTGTGTACTTTTGCCAGCACTTTCCACTTAGTATCTTGTCCTCCATTTGCAGTGTAAGGAGGCTCTCCACTAACAAAACATCATGTTGTTTAAATCATTCAGATGTAAACTTATGTAGATAATATTTATTAATACACTCAAATTTATATAGTTATTCACATAGAACATTTTGTAATCTTCAAAATACATAGAGTTTCCCCAACAATCTCCTTTTTTATAATGACAAAACCCCTCATACCTTCAAATATGTAGAAGTAGTCACACATGAAAACTTTGCAAAGGGATATGTATTGTAGAATTTTCAAAGTAAGTTTTATAGACATTCTTTCTTCTACCTCATCAGAGCCAAAAAAAATAAAAATGTGTTGTAGGCATATGCTCTTCCTTTGTAAGCACGGTATGCATATATATATAAAGGACAACAATGTACTCATCAAATATGATCATTTTAATGAAATGGAATAAACTCCTTCTCCCATTTTCCTACAATTTTAATGATGCAATCATGTGTATTAGAAGGCGAAGGTCAAGGTGAAGGGAGAAAGACTTGAAATACAATCTTTCAATGCTAAAGGACATCGTCTTGTCTACTTCAAGGATCCTCATACGGATCATTGCCTATGGGATCTAGACTCAAATGCAAACTTTGTCTAGCCTCTCCAGAGGTAGATGATGACAAGCCTTCAAAGAAAAAGAACAAGAAAAGCCACTCATCTAAGCATGTATTTTTCCAATGGAAAGATAGGACTCAACTATAGGTCCTCTCGGAGAAAAAGGCGGTAAGTGCCAATATTTGGCACCTTACTCAATAGTATACTCCTCCACAATCTTCTCAACCACCATCACCAAAACACAAAACCACTTCTCCAAATATGAAACAACTTCCTTCCAGACTAGTCTCTCCTTTTTATAGATCCAATCTTAAATGGTAAAGAAGCATCTATCCCAACAAATAGAATTTGCACAATTTTGTAAGTTTTGACTCCTTGGTTCCAATTCTTCCTTTTGTGGAACTTCCATATTCTCATTGTGCTCATAAACCATATTCTCCAACTTTTCATACTTTTATGTGTTTCAGTACTCAATTTTTCCTGCTCCAAAGGAATTTATTGGATAAACTAGACATTAGCATTTGCAAAAGTGCTCAATTCTATTGGAGTAAAAAAAAAAAAAAAACATGGCAAGACCAAGAAAGTAAGCTTTCCATAAGTTGTTCTTAATTCGCAATCAAAAAATGCTCTAGCCCAAAAAGGCATGCTTACGTCCCACAACAATATGCTTAAGTCAACCAATACCAAGCTGTCTATTATCCAATGAATGGTTACCAAGATATTAGCTATACAACTTTGGCTTGACCATATTGTCAAGAAAGTGGACCAAATAGTGATGGCTACCGATGACCTACTTCGAGCCTTGAAGGAAAAGCTTAAAAAGATAGAAACTAGAGCAATACCTAGACTATGTCTAGATGGTCCATCCGTTGAAGTAGAAAAACTAGAAAGACAAATCAAGTCTCACCAACAAAAAGCAATCTGCTTTGCCCTCCTTTCAAGAAGCATTTTTCCCTTCATGGAGACAACCAATAATTAATAGTTCTCCACCTAAATCTTTGTCTATCTTCTCAACTTTAGGGGAAAGAAGCCTAGAAGCTTGGCGTCTCGACATTGTGATTGTTGAGAATATCCCTTTGATTGTTTAATGGTGACAATGACAATCAAAGGTTATTAATGTGTATATTGGTCAAGTTATACCATGTGATATATAAACAAGCCACAATCCAGATGGGTCGTAATCTGTATCGAGTGTGATTTTGAGTGCCCCATCATAATCAAGAATGCTCCATCGATATGGAAGGATCATTGCAGATATTTGAGGTGAAAAAGGTATTGGGTGTGGAGATGTCTACAAGCTAAAAGGATCCCTCCAAAGGTGGATGAGCTGGAAGGACTTTAATCGAGGGTGAATGAGTTGAGAAGAACTGTAATGTTCGTTGAAGCTTGAAAGGACAGCACTTGTGAAGGTGAACGGCATGGTAGAATCATAATCAACATTATTGGGACAGTAAATTGTTGGCTGCAGTAGTTCTTTTCAGATGAGGTGAAGGGACAATGACAATGCCGATAATCCACTAAGTTTAGTGAAGATGAGGAATAAACAATGATGCTAGTTGTCACGCCCCAAACCCTGGGTACGTGCACATCCTTCGACGGTCGATTAAAAATGTGACATCCTAGGATACGTCGCCGACCCATTCTTTTTATCTTTCAATTAAATGCATGCAGAAGCGAATTAAATAAACCCCCGATCAATAAACAAATAAATGGATAGTAAAAACACACAACAATTTTTCACAAACTACGATTTATATATATACCAAGTTAACCCAAAGAGTTCATATTTACAAGTCTACCAAAAGTGAACTCCTATGCGACTGACTAAAAAAAAAGGGTCGACGTCGAGGCTAACTTCCAACTATACAACTCCCACAAGCTCCTACAACCTCCGCCCTAATACCAACTCCAGCCAAGAGGTCGGGCAAGTCACCAGGTGAACATAGCTCCCCGGGCCCTTCCAATTCGGTATCTGGATCTACCACGACACTTTCCAGGATGTCTATATTCATGGGGTCGGTGTCCTGCTCAACCCCACTTCCTACGAGCGGCCTATCAAAACCGTGCATGGGACCCTCCTGATCACCGTTCGGTTTCGTAATATACCAAGCCTGGAAACAGTGGGGCACGTCGTAACCCAAACCCTCGTGGACCCAAACCATAGTCACAACCAACTCACGGAATCGGTTGGTCCCGGGAATAGTGTAGAAGGTATTATCTACCTCCATATCCCATGGAACCCCGAATCGGACTGGACGGATCTCCATACTAATGACTTGGAAAAGGTTAACCATGACAGAGTGAGATAAAATCTCAGCGAGTCAACAACCTAAACCTCAAATAGGACGCAAATTCGCCTCAGAGGCAGCCTAAACAGGCACCACAAACAAACTCACCTCGCCTCAACACACCCCTACAGGTTAGCACATCACATATGCCGTTATAAATACAACAAGCGAAATCAATCATCAGACCACATAATTCTCACCATCCAAACATTCACATGGGTTCCGATTATAAGGTAAATTGGCACGTCCCATACCATGCCTAACAATTTTACCCCATAATCAAGCGCAATACAACATAATCATTCACACGTGTTCTGATTATTATGACCCCTCGGGCCACGACCAACACAAAAGTCGGCGGTTCCGGCATAACTGGGCATCGTCCCACCCATTAGGCACGGCATCATCCCGCGTATGCATACACCTTAGGACAACATTCCAATAAGGAGCTTCGTTCCGAAATCCATCTATGAACGACATCCCGTTGACTTGGGGGGCATCCGAACTTAATTGGGTATCGTCCCACGTAAACGCATCAGGATGGGTTCAATACCCCGCGTAAACGCATCAGAGTCTTTTATGTGATCACACGAGCATACCATCACTCAAACCAGCTTTTATTTCCGTTATTTAGCCAAGAACGCCAAAATCCCTTTTCAAATAATAAACCTTGCAACTCTTTTTTTTTTTTGTTCAAAACATTCCGAAATAAATTTGTACAGGGTAACGTATTTGAAATTAACCCGTCAAACTTTGCATGCATCTAGTTTGAAACCTCATGGTTTTATTGAGCACATAAAACTTGGCCTCCAAACTTGACTCCATATTTTTTTCTATTTCTTTGTCCAACCACCCTTTTTGGAAACAATCTTTGGTAACCCCTTTTTTTTTCTTTAAAAATTTTGGAAAGAAATTCGTACGTGCTCACGTACTCAAAATTAACCCATCAAACTTTGCACGCATCTAGTTTAAAACCTCATTGTTTTATTGGGCACATAAAATTTGGTGTCCAAACCTGACACCTCATTGTTTTTCTATTTAAAAGCTTATAAAGCCATCTTTTGATATAAAAATCGGAACCAACCATAGAGCAATCAATTGCACAATATCGGACGTGCAAACACTCAAAATCACGCATAATTGCATCCAAGAAAACGAGCGTAAAATTCTACATAACACCTAATCCGTCACTAATTACACTAATTGCGATTAATTAAATAAATCACGATTCATTAAGCTAAACCAACTTGATTAACCTAACCATGATTAATTAACCTAACCATGATTATTTAACCTAACCATGGTTAACTAACCTAACCAAGCGTAATTAACACTAATCTAGGATTAACTAAAACTAATCCTCATCAAGACTAATCTAACTACCCCTAAGCGTAATTAACGGCCTAATCAACGATTAGGAAGTTAACTCATAGTTTTCAATGGCGGCGAGCTCGTGGCGACGGCAACGCGACAACATCGAAGACGTGCCACTCGGGGATCAAACAGGGCTCAACGGCGGTGGTGGCAGACTTCCCAAGTTCTCGACCAAGGGAGGGCTTGGCTCGGCTGCTTGGGGGTTGGTCGGTGGAGGTGGCCAGACGAAGCTGGCAGCTGCTCGGTGGGCTGAAGTTGTTGGGGCGAGCTGGTGGTGGTGCGGTGGAACTAGCGGCTGCTGGACGTCGGTGGTAAAGGAGTTGCTGGTGTGGGATGAAGATGGTTGGTGGATGAAGCAGCTGGGCGGTGACTCGGCTGGACGTGGGGTGGTGAAGAAGTTGCTGGTGGATGCTATGAAGTGATGAAGGCATGAAGATGGGAAGCTGCTGGCGGGATGGCTAATGGGATGTGGTGTGGCAAAGATGAAACGAAATGGAAAGAAAAGAAAGGGTGAGGCGGAGAGGAAATGGGCAGAGGGGAGAAAGGGACGCGAGGAAGGAGAAGGGAAATGGAGAGAAGAATAGAGTCGGCTGCAGTAGGGGGGATGTGCGAGAGAGAGAGAGAGAGAGAGAGAGAGAGAGAAGAATAGGCCAATCAAAAACCTTAGCATATATCTAAACCATCATAACATGGCCTCAAAGTCTTCATGCCCCAAAGTCTTTAGCTCATCCAATCAAAACTTATCTCTAATTTCCCCCAAATAAATCCTTTTTAGGGTAGAAAAAACCCAATTCTCATTCCATCCGAATTTCCCTTTCTTTTTCTTTTTGTCCGAAAATTGTTTTTCCGCAAAATTTCGAACTTGTTGAAAATTCGCCAAAAGATGAGACGACATCCAATAAATGAATTGTGACACACTCGAACATTCAATTCTCGAAACCGGATTTAATTTCGTGGTTAAAATCGACCAAACGCGACTTTAGTACGACCTAATCTACCAGGTAGCTTTTAGGGGTTTTAACCCGTTTGACTTGTGGTCAATAATTTTCGATCCATGTTTGTGCATCTTCGAATCGTAGACGACCATCGGTTGTCATAAAATCGTGAGGGTTCAATTATGTATCCCAAGTATAATATCGATAGAAAATCGGGTTATTGCTATTCAGCGCGAATATCGCAATCGTGCGGAACCACTCGCAATTCGACTACGTGATTCCATCGAATCGACTTATATCCGTTCGCTAATCGATTTATAATGGTGTTGTATTGACCTTTGCTGATTATTATGGTCGAGCAATCAATTTCCGATCGAATTCTCTAGTCTATCGCGTTTATATCCCTTAACGGCCTTACCTAATAGATTAGTTAACTCGTGAGTGATCAGTTCCGAGTAAAATGACCATAAGCACGTCGATGAAACATTTATTTCATATATCCGAATTAGGGGTCAAATTTCGGGATGTCACACGAATGTCCTTCAAGGTCTTTGGATGCGGACTTGACCATTCAGTGAAGACAAAGAGTCAATGAGTGTATTGATGTCCTTGGAAGTCTTTTATGCTAAAGAAGCCAAAAGGATCATTTGAAGATTGATCGAAAGTCATTCAAACACAAGTTCGTCAATGGACAGCATCAATAGACTATTAGTAATCTATGCTTATGATTACATATGTAAGGGATGGAGCAAATATCGAGCTCCGGAAAGTGTTGTCCATATGCTCATGTGATTGGAATGGTAACAACACTATATAACCATTACAAAGGCTTGGAGTTTGCATCAGAAGCACTAGAGATGTATAAAGTAGTTACGCCATTTTTTACGGAAGATAAATATTAACGAGAGCAGTCTGTCTGGTTTGGGAAACTGTACTGATGCTGGTAAGCAATAGGGAGCCATTTTGCTAATGGCAATAACAATACAACGACAACTTCATAGAGATGAGTTGCAAATGGTCATCTAAGAGTCGGATGGCTATATCTATACAATCCAAGAAAAGTTGCAAGGTTGGGTTGGAAACAAATAAACCGTGTCTACAACTTTGAGTGTTCTTCTTTCTGTTGATAGTGGTTGTGATGCCAATTATGTCTTTGTAAGGGCGACTGAGTTGTAATAGTAAGTCATCAATCATACAAGTGTAAGAGCAATGCTTGTGTTCTAATAGTGTGATCTTTCGCATGAAAGAAGCAACACTTACCAATTGTAACTTGCAATGCTGAGAGTGGATTTCGGCCTGATTATGACAGTTAGTCTTGAGAGTGGATGTAAACTTGAAGATAAAGCCGAACCATCACAAAACTCAGTGTGTTATTTTCTATCTCTTTATTATTTGTCCATCATCACTACACCCAATTACATTAATCCATTTGTCAACATCACTCCTAATTACCTATTTGTTCATCAACTGTATTCCTAATTATATTAAACTATTTCTGCCAAACGTGAAGTTTTAACTGGTGAAAGATCGTCATAGTTCTCATTCAACCTATTCACTCGCCCCCTTTAGGTTGTATGGTTAGCCCCAATAATTGGTATCAAAGCCTCATTGCTCATTGATCATTATTAGAAATGTATTTACCTTTGAGAATAAAGATCTTGTTATAGTTAATTTTACAATTGGTGTTTCTACAAAATTCTTTTTGTTGATAATCCATTTGCTAAACTCAAGATTTCTGGAATTACTTCGTTAATGTTAAGGGTTTCTTCGTTTTAAATCAAAGTGTTTCAAATTTACATTTTACTAAAAGATCTTCAATACTTTTGAAATTTCATGAACTCTACTTCTTGGCTTTGATAGATTTTTCCAATTACTTTGATTAAGTTCTTTGGATAGAAGATTATCCCAATCCAAATGAGCAATCTTACTTTCATGTATTGTTACTTATATGAAATTTTCCGAACAAATGAAGTTGTATTGTCTTGTTTGTTTTTCACCCCACATGATCCAACTATAAGCAAGAGGAAATGCGATCCTCGCCGAGCAAAGGAAATTTGGGATACGCTTGAAGTTGCCTATGAAAAGACCACTAAATTCAAAGAAGCGAAGCTGAATATTCTGATTGGTGGTTACAAGACATCCAAGATGAGCCACATGAAAGTATCAAAGGAATGCTCATGTGCTATAACACCATCACGAATGGACTTGTTGAACAACAAGATTATTGTGCATCCAACCTTTTCTTTTAAATTTCTTTTCAACTTCTTGATGATTTAAGAGAAATAAAATGAACCTTTTGATTCTTAATCCATGTTTCCACTTGAACAAGTATACTAGCCAATTCATTTGCATTCCACTAATCCTTGATAGTGTTATAATTCATCTAAATGGGCCATATTTTTCATGAGACAATTAATTATGTATGAACTATACTAAAAAGTAGCCATCCACATTTATTCCAAAATCCTTAATTTTGCTTCTAAGTTCATCATGTCAGGTACATAGTCATGTATGGTATGTGAAACATCATATTTTATGGTGGTTAAAGTGCTCATCATTTTACTAACAAGTGACTTATCGGTAGTTTGAGAACGTTCTCCTACAAATTTCATAAATTCCTTAGCATTATCAATTTTGAGAAGAGTGGCATTTAAGTTGTTTGCAACTACCATTCACATAAACAGTAGACGCAATCATTCTTCAACTTGAAGTGCTAAATCAAAATCCAGGACACCTAAGTTAAATTGCACTTATTGAGACCAATCAAAGAAATTTGTTCCATACAAACGAAGAATGCAAATGAAGAGAAACATGTACAGATACTGCAAATATGCAAGACAACATTCATATATTAGTGCTTTAAGAATATCAAATAATAAGATTCAAAATAAAAAAAATACATGTACATCATAATTCTCCTTTGGGTGATCCTATGATATGCATTAAACTATAACGATGCTAAAAAAATTTATTTGATAATTATAAATAGACCTCATTAAAATTTATTTGCTATCTTTGGATATACATACAAATTTAACAAGAGATATTAATTACCAACTATAACATTCATAAATTATAAGAAATTGATTAACTTTTGAGTAAATCATTAAGTTCTTCTAATTAATGAACTTCAATATACCCATGACACCAATATGTGTGTGTGTGTGTGTGTGCGCGCGTGTGCGCGTGTGTGCGTGTGACACTTCGGTGACTAACAAACCATTCATAGTTTAATTTTTTAAAATTGTAATACATAATAATTGATTCATAATTTGATTATTTCAAGACATTAAGATATGATCATTTTTGTGATAAGATTGTCAGAAAGGTATGATAATCAAATTATACATCATGATGCCTTAAGAAGATATGTCAATTCAACATAAATATATGAATACGTATAGCAAAACAATTGATGTGTTGGAAAACACAAAATATACATACATCAAGAGCACTAAACCCAAACAATAATTTTCATGCCATTTCATTAAGCAAGTGCTTGAATTAATCAATTCATTGTATATGTATCTATAACGAGCATTACTAGGTGAGCAATAACAAAACGATATATATTTTTATAATTATGAAAGATCTTAAACCATGCTCTAATACTATATGTTAGCAATAATGTAATTGATAAAGTGGAAATTCATAATAAAAGAATCTTGAATCTTCATGATTTATTCAGGAAAAAAGGGATTTATATCCATAACAATGACCTAGAAAAAGCAATAAGACAAGCTTTTGATTGTTGTAGAAATAGAAGAAACGATGAAATTCGATTTCTCTCCCTTAACCCACTTTTTCTTAATAAATTTTATCTGATGGAAGATAGAATACAACTTTTCATTTTCTGTATGGGTGGAAAGAGGACTAGACTCCTTTTATAAGCCATTAATAGATGTCTTCAATAAGTACCTTCCATCAAAGCATATAAAATATTATATCTTCGTAAAAGTGGCAACTTCTTATATTCTATCTTCATGAAAGTTGTAACTTTTAATATGCTATCTTCATAAAAATTGCAACTTTTCATAGCCAATACATTTTTAGCATTTAAATCATTATTAAACCATTCATTATATCAAGAGGGTCCTAATCATTCTTACACCTACATCATTAAGGTAGAAATGAGCAATAAAAAGTATAAAGATTTTCAGGCTCCACAAAGCAAAGAATGTGAATTGTTGAACATGCTCTTTGTGACATCCTGAATTTCAATCCTATCTCGATTAAATGAAATGGGCATTTCATCAACGTGCTTATGGTCCTTTTTCTCAAAATTGATCACTCTCGAGTTAACTGATATATCTAGTGAGGCCGTTAAGGGATATAAACGCGACAGACTTGAGAATTCGATCAGAAATCCACCGCTCGACCGTGATAATCGGCAAGGGTCAATACGGCACCGATATAATTGATTAGCGATCACATATAGGTTGATTCGATGGAATGGTGCAATTAAATTGTGGGTGATTCCACCTGATCGCAAAATTCGCGTCGAATGGCACTAACCTGATTTTTTGTCGATTCTATACCCGATGTCCATAATTGAAATTTGAGATTTTTACGACAATCGAAAGTCGCCTATGAGTCGGAGATGCACCAACGTGGAACAAAATTATCAACCACAAGTCACACATGCTAAAATCCCTAAAAGCTACCCGATAGGTTAGGTCGCGCTAAAATCGCGTCCAGTCGATTTTAACCACAAAATTGAACTCGGTTTTGGGAATTGAACGTTCGAGCGTGTCACAATTTATTTTTTAGGACCTCGTCTCATCTTTTGGGAAAATTCCGTCAAGCCTAGAATTTTGGCGGAAAAATAAAATTCGGCAAATTAAAATGGTGGAAATTCGGATGGGCACCTTTGGTTGGATTTTTGGTCACCAAATTGATTTAATTTGTGGAGAATAAAAGGGAAATTCGTACAGCAGCTTCAAGGGGATAAATTGGCCACCAAAATGACTTGATTTTGTGAGAAATTAAAAGACAATATCTAGAAATTCGTATGGGCAGCTCTAGCAAAATTTTTGGACACCAAAATGCATTGTTTTGGGAAGTTTTGGAAGGAAAATCACCCATTGGATGAAGCTTTGACAATAAGGGGCTGAAGACTTTGTGCCAAAATGATCATTGCATGGGATATTTCTCTTTGAATCCCATTGGCCAAAGCATGGACTTGCATGGCCTCTTGTCTCCCCCTCCTCCTTCAGCCATGCGACCAGCCCCTTGCAGACCAGCCCTTAAGCTTCTTCTTCCTTTCTTCTTCACTTCATCTTCTTCCTTGCTGCCACACAAAACTAACTAGCCACAAAGCCAGCACAGCCAGCCCCTATCGAACCAACCAGCTCGCCCGCTTGACCGCCCACCGACCTATCCCTGACCCGCGCAGTCTAGCGACCACAGCACCGTCGACCAACTCCTTCCACCTCTCGCCGCTCCAGCCCGAGCCCGCTAGCTCGCGTCCAGGCCGCCTGCCTCATCGCTCTGACCGTCCAGCTTCATCGTCCATCGCCCTTGTCCATCACAACCCGCAAGCAGCCCGACTAGCTCACTGTCTCACCTTCCAGCTAGCCCATCCCAGTCATGACCAACTCAAGCAGAACCGACTTCCAGTAGTAAGCCGTGAGCTTGCTGGGCCATTTTCAGCGTCTTTCGAGCCTCCATTGGAGTCGTCATGAACCCGTTTTCTCGCTGAGTTAACACCCTAATCTTGGATTATGAAGTTAATTGCACTTAGGGGGATTAGTTTAATCATAATTAAGATTAGTGTAATTTAGTTAGTGTAACTATTTAGTTAGTTAGTTTAGTTAGATGAACTAGGTGGTTAGATTAGTTTAGTTAGCGGTTAGTTAGGTTATGTTGTTAGTTTAATTAGATTAACTTAGTTAGCTTAGCTAGGTTAGTTTAATTAGTTCAATTAGATTAGTTCGGTTAGTTTATTTAATTTAATTAAGTGATTTAGTTTAAATAATTTGTAATTTATTTAATTTAATTGCAATTTATTTAATAAATTTTAATTAGCGTAAATTATATTTGAGATAGCCAGTTTGTAGAATTTTACATTGATCGTCATGGTTGAATTGATTTGTGAAATTGATTGCTAAATTATGCAATTGAGTGCTTGGTGATGTTTTTTTAATTATTATTGCAAAAATATGATTTTATGGTATTTAATTAGAAAAATACCGGGTATTGGGTTTTGATGCCAAATATATTTAAAGTGCTATATAAAATCATGGAATTTTAAAATTGGAGAGTATCACGTTTTATGGTTGGGATTTGAATGTGTGACCACACACAATTATTTTACCGGAAATTGTTTTTAATACGAAGAAAATTGGCCAAATCCATTATTTGAAATAGAAGTATTTGAGTGCAAAACACGATATTCTTAGCAGAGCATGGATGTGCGTGTGGTCATTATCGGAACCCGTCCTGATGCGTTCACGCGGGACGATGCGTGATTAAGTTCAGATGCCCTTGACAACGGATGCTGGTCGTAGTGGAGGCTAGACCGATGCTTCTTTATGGAATGATGTCTAGATGTAGACGTTGCTGTGCCCGAAGGAGCAGGACAACGCCTGGTTAAGCCGGATGACCGCTGACTGATGAGTTGGCCGTGGCCGTTGGGTCGTAAATAATTGGAACACACTTGAGTAATTGAGATAGCCGTGTCTGATTATGGGACAAAATTGTGTGGCACGGAATGGGATGTGTCATAACGGTTTGGTCTTATAATCGGGACCCCTGTGATTGATTGATATATGAAAATGAGGTGTTCTAGTTATTGAATGCATTTAATGTATGCACATGATATATGAGATGTACTAATGTTCAGGGAGGTGCTTATGTGAGGTAAGTCCTATATGGTGCATGTTTAGGCTGCCTCTAGGTGAATTCTCGTCCTATCGGGGTTTAGGGTGTAGACTCACTAAAATTTATCTCACCCCGTTGTGGTTTACAACTTTTCAGGTCCTTAGATGGAGGTACGTCACGTACGTTTTGGGTGTCCACGGGACCACCTAGACCTGTGAGCTTGTGGTGACCACTCTTTGGGTTGATGAAGGCCCACCTCACTTGGTACCTCATCGTTTCAAAGTGTGGTACATTATCAAGCCTGACGAGACTCGGGAGGGTCCTTTGGAAGGTTTTGACGGGCCCGCCATCGATACTGAGTATGAGGAGGTACTCGACCCCATTGTAGATATCGATATATTGGAAGATATCGAGGCAAATGCGGGGCTCGAGGCTGAAGGGCCCGGGGTAGAGGTAGCTGATCTCTTGGACATCGATATCCTAAACGGTGTGATAGTGAACTCGGATCCTGAGTAGGTAGGGTCCGGGGTAGAGTGGGATTAGGAGTTTCTTTTTGGATATATACTCTTGTATATAAACCGTAGGTTAAGCTTGACCGTTTATAAAGAGTGTTTTTTGAAAAATGTGTTAGCTTGTTTTACTATCCCCTGTGTTTGATTGTTGTCTGGAGTTTATTAGTTCGCTTCCACATGTGCATAAAATGAATGGGTCGGCGATGCGTCCTGGGAACGTCACAATTTGATCGACCGCCAAGGATGTGCACGCACTCGAGGTTCGAGGCGTGACATCGTCGCCCAAAGTGGTATCAAAGCTGGTTAGTGTCTAGAGTGATAAGGTGCGATGGGTCTTGGGATAGTAGGAAAGGCATTTTTCTTATGCAGTTTCTTGTGATTGATTAGCTGATTGGTAGATTATTTTGCGTGGGTCGCTCAGTTTTCTAATTATGGGTTGGAATTAGAAAGCAGGTTCTATAAAGAGTCTGCATTATAAGCGATCCGGAACATAGGAGTCTTAGGAAGAGGACAGTTACATCTGTCACTTGGGGTAGGACGCCGACTAAGGTCGATACCTAAGGAAGAGCGCCAGCTCAGGCCAGCACGAGTGTAGGAGTACCGCCGCAGGCTGGTATTGGTGTAGCAGCACATGGCGATCCTAGAATCGATGAGATCATGTAGGTGCTAGAGACATTGGGGAATTTGATGGGACAACAAGGACAGAATCAAGCCACCACTACCGCCGTTGCCACTGCTGCCGCCAATGCTGCTGCTGCACCTACCGAGATTCCACCTGGGAACGTGATTGGTGATCGGGCTATGCACAAGTTAGTAGAGCAATTTCTGAAGCTGAACCCGCCGAGGTTCTTAGGAGCAAGCGATCTCGAGGCTGCAACCCTCTGGATCCACGAGTTAGAAAAGGTCTTCGCACTGCTGAGGTGCTCTGATGAAGATAAGGTAGTCCTGGCGGTCTACCAGCTGCAGGGAAATGCAAGTACCTGGTGGGAGGCCACCAAAGGAAGAGTGTTTCCAGAAGGCGTGGTTCAGGTGTGGAACGCCTTCACTGTAGTTTTTAATAGGAAGTACTTCTCTGATTATGCCAGAGAACAGAAGATGGCAAAGTTTCAACACCTTCGTCAGGGTCTGATGTCTGTAGACCAGTACGATACGAAGTTCGCTAAGCTATCCAAGTATGCCCCCAGACTGATCGAGGATCCAGTAGATAGAGCAAGGACGTTCAGGGATGGCCTCAGACCAAAGATTAAGGATCCGCTTGTGCCGTTGAGTCTAAAGGATTACAACGACTTATATGAGAGGGCACGGTTGATAGAGAGAAACTTGAACAAACGAGCAGCTGCATCTGGGTTGTTGTTCGGGTCAAGCAGAGATGGCAATCGGTTCGGGAAGAAGCCGATGATCGGAGGAAGATATCCCATTCCACCCAACAAGAAGGGTGGGATTGGAAAGTCGGTGCCCAACCAAAGCGGCGTGTGCCGTTTCTCTAGAAGACGACACGAATCAACCCCGTGTTTCACAAGAACGGGAGCTTGCTTTAGATGTGGCTAGCAGGGCCATTAGATCAGAGATTGTCCACGTAGACCAATGGGATCACAGCTGCCACTACCGCCAATGGGACAGAACAGAGGAAGTGCGCCGCATAACGCACAGCAGGGCATGATGAATAGGCCTCCAGCACAAGGAAGGGTGTATGCTGTCACTCGACGAGACGCCGAGGACTCGCCAAACGTGGTCACAGGTACGGTCTCGCTAAACGACCATGCTACTTATGCTTTATTTGACACTGGGGCTACGCATTCATTTATTGCTGAGCAGTACATTAAGTTGGTAAGGTTGAGTCCAGAACCGTTGGGGTCAATCATTAGTATATCGACCCCATTAAAAGATAAGGTGTTGTCTGCAGTGGACTATCCTGGTTGCAAGTTAGTTATTGGTGAGCAAGAGGAAATGATAGATTTGATTGTGCTGGCCATGTATGGTTTTGATGTGATCATTGGCATGGATTGGCTCACCAAGTAACGAGCTACTGTTGACTGTTATCGTAAAGCGATTCAGTTTAACCCGTTAGCACATGAAAGTTTCAAGTTTATTGGAAGTCGATTCAGTTTAACCCATTACGGTTGAAAGTTTCGAGTTTATTGAAAGTCGATGAGGACCCTCGATTACCTTAATCTCGTCGCTTGAGGCAACCCGTTTATTAGATGTGGGTTGCCAAGGTTATTTGGAAAATGTCGTGGATACGACAGTTGAGGAGCCGAAGATGGAGGACCTCGCTGTGGTACACGAGTTTCCTGATGTGTTTCCTAAGGAATTACCTAGTCTGCCCCGAGAAAAGGAGATCGAGTTCGTGATTGAGTTGGCCCCTGGGATGGAGCCAATCTCTAAGGTCCCTTACCATATGGTGCAATCAGAGTTGAAGCAACTGAAGGTGTTGATGCAGGAGTTATTAGACAAGGGATTTATATGTCCTAGTGCATCACCTTGAGGAGCACTAGTTCTGTTTGTGAGGAAGAAAGATGGTTCGTTGCGTCTTTGCATCGACTATCGGCAACTCAATCAGGTGACGATCAAGAACAAGTACCCGCTGCCGAGGATTGATGACTTGTTTGACCAGTTACAGGGAGCATCAATATTTTCCAAGATCGACCTAAGGACAGGTTACCATCAACTGAGGATCATAAAGGAAGATATACCGAAAACGGCGTTTCGTACGCGTTATGGCCATTATGAATTTATCATAATGCTGTTTGGTTTAACCAACGCCCCAGCTGCTTTCATAGATCTGATTAATCGAGTATTCAAGGAATATTTGGATCAGTTCGTGATTGTGTTCATCAACGACATCCTGGTGTATCGAGAAGTCCAGAGGAGCACAAAAGACATTTAAGGACAATGCTTCAAACTCTGCGAAATCATGGACTGTACGCCAAGTTTAGTAAGTGCAAGTTTTGGCTGACTCGTGTAGCTTTCTTAGGTCATGTGATTTCTGGGGAAGGGATTTCCATGGACCCAGCCAAGATTGAAGCCGTGATCAATTGGCCAAGACCGATGATAGTGACAGAGATCAAAAGTTTCTTGGGATTGGCAGGTTATTACAGACAATTCATGGAAGGATTTTTTGCAATAGCCATGCCACTGACTCGACTGCTGAAGAATGAAGAAAAGTTCGTATAGACGGATAAGTGCGAGCGTAGTTTCCAAGAGCTTAAACAGAAGCTGACTACCGCACTAGTGCTAACAATTCCGTCTGGTCCTGGAGAATCGAGATCTTTAGTGATGCGTCATACAGAGGACTGGGTTGCGTTTTAATGCAGCATGGCAGAGTCGTTGCATACGCGTCCCATCAGTTGAGACCTCGTGAGTTGAATTATCCAATGCATGATTTAGAACTCGCAATGATTAACTTCGCTCTGAAGATTTGGAGACATTAATTATGCGGAGAAAGGTTTTAGATCTTTACAAACCACCAGAGTCTCAAGTATTTATTCTATCAGAAGGAGTTGAACATGAGACAACGTCGTCGGATGGAACTTCTCAATGACTATGACTACGACATTCTATATCATCCCGAAAAAGCCAACAAGGTTGCAAATGCATTAAGTTGGAAGTCTTCGATTGTGCAGATGGTGACACATGAGTGGATCCTACTCAAAAGAGCTCGAGATTCGGTTTTCAAATTTGAGGTAGGCCACCTTTCAAGTCTTATAGCCACCCTTAGAATTGAATTGGAAGTGCATATAAGGATTAAGACGTTGCAATTGACAGACCCGAAGATCCAGAAAATTTTGCAAGAGGATGCAAAAAAGAGGAAACCTGACTTTCAAATTTCTGAGGACGGAATGCTAAAGTTTCGTGGACGATTGTGTGTACTCGACGATGTAGAGCTTAAAGAGGAGATATTGTCGGAAGCTCATAGTAGCAGTTACAACATTCATCCAGGCAATTCAAAAATGTATCAGAATCTGCGTCCACATTATTGGTGGACCGGTATAAAGGCGGATATCACCAGACATGTCGCCAAGTGTGTGACGTGTCAGCAAGTGAAAGCATAGCATTGTAAGCCGGGTGGACTTTTGCAACCTCTCAAGATTCCCGAGTGGAAGTGGGAACATATCACAATGAATTTTGTGATGGGATTACCAAGGAGTCGGTGAGGTAATGATTCCATATGGGCTGTAGTTGATAGATTGACAAAGTCTGCTCATTTCATCACCTTACGAAAGAACTTTGCATTGGACAAATATGCTGAGTTGTACGTGCGACAGATAGTTCGACTGCATGGAGTGTCAGTGACGATTACATCAGATCGAGACCCGAAGTTTACAGCCACTTTCTGGAAAAGCTTACACAATGCCTTGGGAATGAAGTTGTAGTACGGCCTATCATCCACAGACGGATAGCCAGTCTGAGAGGACAATTCAAACCCTCGAGGACATGCTGCAAGCTTGTGTACTAGACTTCAAAGGAAGCTAGGAGAAACAGCTTCATCTAGTTGAGTTCGCCTACAACAACAGTTATAGTAGAGCATACAGATGGCACCGTTTGAAGCGTTGTGTGGCAGAGCTTGCAGAACTCCAGTTTGTTGGAATGAAGTCGAAGAGCGTAAGATCACCGACCCAAAGTTGGTTCAACAGCCAGTGGACGCTGTCAAAGTCATTCGGGAACTAAAGACTGCTCAAAGTCGCCAGAAAAGTTATGCAGATAAGCGGCGAAGACCATTGGAATTCCAAGTTGGTGAATACGTATTCCTTAAAGTGTCACCAATGAGGGGTACTTCGCGCTTCGACAAGAAAGGGAAACTAAGTCCGAGATACGTTGGTCCCTTTG
The DNA here is from genome assembly GCA_017140595.1 of Eucalyptus curtisii. Taxonomy (NCBI): domain Eukaryota; kingdom Viridiplantae; phylum Streptophyta; class Magnoliopsida; order Myrtales; family Myrtaceae; genus Eucalyptus; species Eucalyptus curtisii. The sequence continues at coordinate 16,289,927 of CM029502.1, forward strand.
AAATTCTGGAGCAAATTGGGACTCTGGCGTATCGTCTTGCATTGCTGCCGAGACTTGCACAAGTGCATGATGTCTTTCATGTATCGATGTTGAGGAAGTACGAGCCTGACCTAACCCACGTGCTGAATTTTGAAGAATTAGACGTAGACGATAAAGTGTTGTACATGGAGAGACCAGTTTAGATCGTTGATCAAAAGGAGCAAGTGCTACGCAACAAGACAATCTCTTTAGTCAAAGTGGTCTGGCAACACCACGGGACAGAAGGAACTACATGGGAAAGCGAAGAATCGATGAGACGTCAATACCCCTACCTTTTTGAAGAAGAATTGTAATGGTTTAAATTTCGAGGACGAAATTTTTATAAGAGGGGAAGAGTTGTGACATTCTAAATTTCGACCCCGTCTTGATTAAATGAAATGGGCATTTCATAAACGCGCCTATGGTCCTTTTTCTCAGAGCTGATCACTCTTGAGTTAACCAATCTGTCTGGTGAGGTTGTTAAGGGATATAAATGCGACAAACTTAAGAATTCGATCAGAAATCGACTGCTCGACCGTGATAATTGGCAAGACTCAATACGACACCAATATAATCAATTAGTGATTGGATATAGGTCGATTCAATTGAATGGTGTAATTAAATTGTGGGTGATTCCACCTGATCACAAAATTTGCGTCGAACGGCACTAACCCAATTTTCTTTCGATTCTGTACCCGGTACCCATAATTGAAACCTTGAGATTTTTACGACAACCGAGAGTCGCCTATGAGTTAGAGATGCACAAACATGGATTGAAATTATCGACCACTGGTCAAACGTGCTAAAATCCCTAAAAGATACCCGGTAGGTTAGGTTGCGCTAAAATCGCATCTGGTAGATTTTAACCACGAAATTAAACTCGGTTTCGAGAATCGAACGTTCAAGCATGTCACGATTTATTTTTAGGACCTCGTCTCATCTTTTGGGAAAATTCCATCAAGCCTGGAATTTTGGCGGAAAAATCAAATACAGCAAATTAAAATGGTGGAAATTCGGATGGGCACCTTTGGTTGGATTTTTGGTCACCAAATTGATTTAATTTGTGGAGAATAAAAGGGAAATTCATATGGCAGCTTCAAGGGGATAAATTGGCCACCAAAATGACTTGATTTTGTGAGAAATTGAAAGACAATAGCTAGAAATTCGTTTGGACACCAAAATGCATTGTTTTGGGAAGTTTTGGAAGGAAAATCACCCATTGGATGAAGCTTTGACAATAAGGGGTTGAAGACTTTGTGCCAAAATGATCATTGCATGGGATATTTCTCTTTGAATCCCATTGGCCAAAGCATGGACTTGCAGGCCTCTTGTCTCCCCCTCCTCCTTCAGCCATGCGACCAACCCCCTACAGACCAACCCTTCAGCTTCTTCTTCCTTTCTTCTTCCCTTCATCTTCTTCCTTGTTGCAACACAGAACTAACCAGCCACCAAGCCAGCACAACCAGCCCCCGCCAAACCAACCAGCTCGCCCGCTCAACCGCCCATCGGCCTGTCCCCAAGCTGCCCAGTCCAGCGGCCACAGCACTGTTGGCTAGCTCCTTCCACCTCTCGCCGCTCCAACCCGAGCCTGCCAACTCACGTCCAAGCCGCCTGCCTCGTCGCTCCAACCGTCCGGCTTCGCCGTCCGTTGCCCCTGTCCACCGCAACCACAAGCGGCTCGACCAGCTCACCGTCTCGCCTTCCAGCCAGCCCATCCCAGCCGTGACTAGCTCAAGTAGAACCGGCTATTCCGGTATAATTTACAATTTATTTAATTTAATTGCAATTTATTTAATAAATTTTAATTAGTGTAAATTATACCGGAATAGCCGGTTTGTAGAATTTTACGCTGATCGTCATGGTTGAATTGATTTGTAAACTTGATTGCTAAATTATGCAATTGAGTGTTTGGTGATGATTTTTAATTATTATTGCAAAAATATGATTTTATGGTATTAACTAGAAAAATACCAGTTGTCGGGTTTTGATGCTAAAAATATTTCAGGTACTATATAAAATCGTGGAATTTTAAAATGGGAGAGTATCACGTTTTATTGTTCGATTTGAATGTGTGACCACGCATAATTATTTTACCGGGTATTTTTTTAATACGAAGAAAATTGGCCAAGTCCATTATTTGAAATGGAAGTATTTGAGTGTAAAGCACGATATTCTTGGCTGAGCGTGGATGTGCATGTGGTCATTATCGGAACTCGTCCAGATGCGTTCACATGGGACGATGCCTGATTAAGTTCAGATGCCCTTGACAATGGATGCCGGTCACAGTGGTGGTTATGCCGATGCTCCTTTATGGAATGTCGTCTAGATGTAGATGTTGCCGTGCCCGAAGGAGTGGGACGACGCCCGGTTATGCCAGATGACCGCGGACTGATGAGTTGGCCATGGCCGTTGAGTCGTAAATAATTGGAACACGCTTTAGTGATTGAGATAGCCGCGTCTAATTATGGGACAAAATTGTGTGGCACGGAATAGGATGTGTCATAACAGTTTGGCCTTATAATCGGGACCCATGTGATTGATTGATATATGAAAATGAGGTGTTCTAGTTATTTAATGCATTTAATGTATGCACGTGATAAATGAGATGTACTAATGTGCAGGGAGGTGCTGAGGCGAAGTAAGTCCTATATGGTACATGTTTAGGCTACCTCTAGGTGAATTCTCGTCCTAATCGGGGTTTAGGGTGTAGACTCGCTGAGATTTATCTCACCCCGTCATGATTTACAATTTTTCAGGTCCTTAGATGGAGGTAGGTCACGTACGTTTTGGGTGTCCACGGGAGGTGGAGTTCGAGACTACTCATCTCCCCATCCACGGGACACCTGGACGCGTGAGTTTGTGGTGACCACTCTTTAGGTCAATAAGGGCCCACCTCACTTGATACCTCATCGTTTCAAAGCGTGGTACATTATCAAGCCTGACAGGACTCAGGAGGGTCCTTTGGAAGGTTTTGACCGGCCCGCCATCAATATCGAGTATGAGGAGGTACTCAACCCCATTGTAGATATTGATCTATTGGAAGATATCGAGGCGAACGCGGGGCCCGAGGCTGAAGGGCCCGGGGTAGAGGTAGATGATCCCTTGGACATCAATGTCCCAAACGGTGTCGTAGTAAACCCGGATCCCGAATAGGTAGGGTCTAGGGTAGAGTGGGATTAGGAGTTTCTTTTTTAATATAGACTCTTGTATATAAACCGTAGGTTTGGCTTGACTGTATATAAAGTGTGTTTTTTGAAAAATGTGTTAGCATGTTTTACTACCCCCTGGGTTTGATTGTTTTCTGGAGTTTATTAGTTCACTTCCGCATGTGCATAAAATGAATGGGCCAGCGACGTGTCCTGGTCCTGGGAACGTCACAATTTTGATCGACAGCCGAGGGATGTGTGTGCACTCGAGGTTCTGGGCGTGACACTCTTTGTAAGCACCAGTTCATCATCAAGTATCATAACATAAAAGAAGCATTTTAGAGCAAAAGGAATGGTAGCACATGCTCTCCATTTGCGAACGTAACTTTCTCTTCAAGAATCGGGCCAAAAAAATTTTCTCCTTTATGTATCAGAGTTATAATGATATGTCCGTATAACTTTGTCTACACAAATATCAGAGAGTATCAGAGTATTATGCATTTTTACCTTGTAGACGACCTTCTGCCTACATCATAATATCTGAGTTATTATTTCGGAGCCAAAGATATGTATCGGAGTTATAAAAGCTTTATCTACGTGACTTCTTTCTTGGTTTTTAGGACTTGTAGAGCTAGATACAGCTCTACTCGATTAGGAACATGTATTGTGTTCTTTTTGTATCAGTGGAAATGACATGATGCTTCTCATATATCTTTTTGGTTATAAAACAAAGGGGACAATTTTGAATTGCATATTCATTCGCATGAGTGAAAAGAAGAAAAAGTTAATTTCATAAGTAAAGACGAGAAGCTACGAGTCCTATCGAGTAGGCCCGTCAAACGGGTGGATGGGATCAAGTTTGGGTCAAGTCAAAAAATGGTCCGACCATAATTGACCTATTTATATTCAATGCAAATCGGCGATCCATATTTGAGCTGACCCATACCCAACCCATTCCCGACCTGACTTGGGATCCGTATTGAGTAATTTTCCTCCTTAAATTGTCGCCTTAAAAGAATCAGCAGTTTTTTTACCAAAAAATAAAAAAGAATGGGCGGGTCGATGGATCGACTCCATATTTAATTTGGGTTGAAAGTATGCTACTAACTGACCCACTAACACTCATCTCTATTGGGCTTTACTTTTCAAAACCCATTTATGACCCATATTTTGAGTTTAAAGTGATTCATATATGAAAATAAATGTAGGTTAAAATATGAACTTGTAACTCATTTTGACAGCTCTACTATCAAGTCACAACTACCAACGGTTCTCCTCTACACCACTATCGGCTATGGTCCAAAGGTCTCTAATGATCTTGAGAAAATTGATTTTGACGGGACTTAAATTCATGACCACACTTCTTGAGGCTCCAAATCAAACTGCCTCTCAAGAAGCTGTATGGTCATAAGCTTGAGTTCTGGTAAAGACTATTTTCTTGAGGCCACCCGCAGAAGCCTTTGCCTTTTGTAGTTACTCCATTATGGTAGGACAGACACACTGCCATGACCCGGGCTATTTAAGAAGCTCAAGTACCGAACTTCAATAAAAGATAAATGCAGACATTAATTCCAGCTTGCGTGTTTGTACATATACAAACAATTTTGAACTCGATTACAGTTAAATTTTAAAAGGGATACTTTTTTCTGTCATTAACCATCCCCTATGTTTATCCTATATGTGTAATTGAGAGAGAGAGAGAGAGAGAGAGAGAGAGAGAGAGTGGTAGGCCCAAATTATCTTTCGAATCTTATCCTTTTTAGCATGTTTAGTATATGCGTTGAACATGTATCATATCATTCATGTTTATCAATGGATTTTTTATCTTTCCTTCATTATATGATTATGTAAGTTGACTTTGCTTTAACCACTATGGTAATGGCAAGCGATTAATTTTCAACAAAGTCTTGAAAGACATGTGGAAAAGTTCAGATATTTAGGAATGACTGCATAGCACACGATTTGGTTTTACCACATTGGGCATTTCATTGTTGTAATAAAGACGTGCCTCTTAAGACTAAAAATAGAAGGACGAGGGTTATATCTCGTAGATATTGACAAGTATTATAAAATATTAACACCTAAAAATGATCTAACTTTTGGTTATAATTGACAAGTGTCAAATTTAGTCGATAATAGCAAAATTTGGTAGATAACAGAAGTCGTCACTCAAAGAGCAATCAACTACTTGAAGAGCATTGACAACTCGCCAAGGAAGATATAGACAACAGTCATCCGTTATCAAATATAACCTTCATTGGGGATGAAATCATCGACATCGATATGTAACTATTGAGTGGTGATATGTTTGGATATATAACTACTTTAAGATAAGTGCTACTAAATAATAAGTAATTATTGGGTGGTTATGTTTGGCGCCGCTATTTTAGGATTTTTGTAAGTTCTTGTAGATAAGTGTTGTTGTAAATTCTTGCAACCACAAATAAGATTAGGAAGTTATTTGTTTTGAAAATAGGATAAGGAAGTTATCTATTTAAATTCAATAATCATTTGTAATCGTCAATTATAGGCTTTAAAAAGCCACATAGACCCCCAATCAATCACAGAACTCAATGTTCTTTACAAATTTATCTTTATCTTTACTTTTCCTGACTTTAATGGCTGGCCATATACCTTCGAAATTCTAGTCATTGATTCTCTTGTCCAAAATCAGCCAAAAAAAAAATTTTGCTTCATAACCTTTATCGATCCACTTATCAATCCATCCACATTTAGAAAGGTTATCAATAACTTTTCGACAAAACATCTTTTTGGCACGCCTAGTGGGGGTACAATTCGTTGATTTGAGGAGACTATCATGACAAAAGCCAGAAATGAAGAAGAGTGTAATAATGTTGTTGACAACAACAATCCAGTGCCACAAACTAGTGACAAAGTTGCTACGCACTTTAACTCTTCAACGGTTAACCAAGCGGCAAAAGAAGGAGAACGTGAGGGGGAAGACCTTCCCCAACGTCTCACTGAAGAGCAGTCAAGAGAATGTGCACCTAATCCTCATGTGTTGGCTGCTATGAAGAGGATAATCGAAGAGCGGTGAAACAATATGACCAACTACATTGTGAGCCATAGGTCAAATGTAATCAAGCCGATCTTCATCGATGTTGAGAATGATGTTCTCTCGAGTCTAGGATCATTCAATCAACCACCACTATTCAATCTACTATAGCTGGGTGTGTTCTTAATCGCTCTCCATCTATGCTAATAGCATTAGTCAGAACAATCAAATTGGTGATATTAATTTGGAAAATCAAACTGGTTGATAGGCCGGTCAATTGTCAAATGTTGAAAATGTAAGGCCAGTGACTCTACTAGTAACACCAATGAGAATATTCTTGTTAGGCTTAACTTGTCAATCAACATAAACCAGTATCATTGCCTAGGGGGTAAAATGGCCGACCAAATCCAAAATTGAATCTAGTACAATTCGTTGAAGAAGTTCAATAGTGATTGGGATTAGATAGTAGTGTTATCTTAACTCTTTATAATAAACCACATCCCGAATTGATTAATAATCAGCCTTTCCAAAAGCTTTCAAAATGTCCAACTTTGCCATTTTTACTAGCGAAAAATGAACGATTGACCATCAAACACATGGTTCGATTTATAGCCCAATGTGGGGAAGAAGGGACAAATGAGTTTTTAAATGATAGGTTATTTCCTTTGTCTTTGTCAAAAACTGTTTTTACCTAGTACACTAATTTGCCACATAATTAGTGTACGATTAGGTAGAGATGGAAAGATAATTTCATTCGTTCTCAATTTTATAGAGCGATATCTAAAGTATTAATTACTTATTTGGCCAGGCTCTATCAATACAATAATGAGTTGGTTAATCAATTTATTAATCAATTTAAGAAGGATAGGAATAAAGGCCTTACTTAATTCTCATAAAAACATTTCACGAATTCAGTTTTCGATGGATTGAAATTCAATCTAAGAGAAAAAAATTGAAGGCTAAAACTTCGCTGATTTATTTCAATTGGCAACGGAGTATCTAAGTATGAGCAACTTCTTAACGAAGGATATAAAGAGCCACCTAAAAACTTTACACAAAACGTGGCTGTAATGTAAATCATGAGTCGGAGTATGAATCTAACCCAAATGAAAACATTGAAATGATTGTGGCAAATATGATGCCCGACAAGCTTTACATTTGTCGATCCTTAAAGCCTACCAAAATTATAGAAAAAAAGAACGATTAAGAAAAGACACTCAAATTTACTCGTTCAACAATAAGTTGGATGAAATCTTTGATCTTCTCTTAAACGATGGCTTGATAAAATTAATGGAATGCTAATTATCCTGAGTAAAGATGATTTAGTAAATAAAAAATAAGGATAAGTTCACTAGAAATCCTAAAACTTATCACAAAAGTGCAATTGAGTCATAAAATTTGCAAAAATTTGCAATCAAGTCCTAAAACTTCTCGATTAGATGCAATCAATTCTTAAAGGTAACACTATCAATTTATTTAACGGAAAATGTTAATGTGTCATTTTTTCATTATTTTATTTTTAAAAAAATTATTTAAATCAGATTTAAAAACTACAAAAAAAGCCAACATTGTATGTTAAAACAAAACTAACCAAAAAAAAAAACATAGAGAGAAGGGCCAGGCAAACCACGCCGGTAGGTGCCGCCACCGCTGCCACCCATCGTTGGAGGGGCCGACGGAGGTCGCTTGCCCTAAGCGAGGGTGGTCGGCCCCCACCAACTCCAAGCAAAGCCTCACCATCCCTAAGCGAGGGTAGGAGACCCTCGTTGGCCCGAGTGAGGGTGCCCAGATTTGGGTACCCACCTAGATCTAGGAGACGCCAGCTATTGCCTAGAGCTAGCGACCTTGTAGGCCCCGAGCAAGGCCTCACCAGCCCTAATCTGGGCGCGCGAGCATAAGCTCAAGCCTAGCGAGGGTCGCCGACCCTTGCTTGGGGCCGATGAGGCCTTGCCCGGGACTGACGAGGGCCAGCCACCCTCGCCCAAGACTGGTAAAGGTTGCCGACCTCTCTACTAATGGGTGGCACCGGCAACGACGCCTACAAGTGTGGCCTACCTTGCCTTGCTCTTCTCTGTTTTTTTTTTTTCAATTTTGTTTTTCAATAAATTTTAGCTCTTTTTAGTTTTTTAATATGATTTAAATAAGATATTACGAAGAAGACAATAGAAAATGCCAACTAGGAGAGAGAAATTAACTTAAAATTGCCACGTCAGCATTTTATGTTAAATAAATTGACAGTGTTAACTTTAGAACTTGATTGTACTTTTTGCAAATTTTAGGACTCAATTACACTTTCATTATAAGTTTTAGGACTCCTAGTGAACTTATCCCTAAAAAAATGGCAAGTAACACCACTCATGAAGCCATAACATGGTTACTTGTGATGTTTTCAAGAAAACAATTCAAGAGCCAATGCAGCAAGGAAAAATCGAATTTGTATGACAGAGAGGCATACGATGACCATTCATTATGTAATTTAAAATAATCAAGGAGCTATTTGTTGAGACCAAAAAAGTTACCAACTTTGGCTGTAATCGATAAGTGACAGACTTAGTTAATAATAATAAAGTTTGGTGAGCAATGAAAATCGATGAAAAAAACAATCGATAACTTGAAGAGCATCAATAACTTACTAAGGAAGTTATCAATTGCAATTATCAATCATTGATGAAAATCTTTACTGGAGATGAAGTCATCGACATCCACATTTAACTATTGAGTAGTGATATTTTCGAATAAGTAACTTCTTTTAGATAAACATTACTAGAAAATAGGTAACTATTGGGTGATTATGTTTAGTGCCACTATTTTAGCATTTTTTAACCTCTTTTGAATAAGCATTATTGTAACTTCTTATAACTGTAGATAGGATTAGGAAATTATTTGTTTTGAAGATAGGATTAGGAAGTTATTTTTTCAAATTCAATAAAGTATGCAACCGTCAATTGTAGCATTTAAATAGTCACATTATACTCTTTGTAAAGAAACCCCCATATCATCAACACAAACAATATATCTTTCAGTTAATCAATTCAACATTCCAGTTACTGCATTTACTTTCCTTTAGAGCAATTAGTTCTAGTTCTTGTTCTTTGTTACACTTGACACTTCATGTCCGAATTGTGACGGAACTTGATTCACATATAAATAGAAGACGTAACCTTTGATAAAGGTGTTTTGTTGCGTGTAGCCATTCTTGGCGAAACAAGAAAATGAGTCATTGTAGCCATATCTTAGTCCATGATTATAATGGTCAGTGTCCTAATATAGTGATTATTTTAACACATCAACATTTTTCATACACATTTTTCTACTTGCTTTTTGACGTTGTGTAGTGATCGTTCCAATTGAAACTAGAGGCCAAATGAAGTAACTTGAGAGAAAATTGACGGGAAGTCCTAATCTTATACAAAAAATGCAGTCAAATCCTATATCTTTCAATTAGTTCAATTAAATCCTAAACCTTCTTTAAAAAGTGCATCAAGTCCTTTCAAGTCCTTTTGATAAACAATACTTAAAATTGTCTTTGTGTCAATCAAAAAATGCTTATGTGGAATTTTTAAATGGTGTTTTTGAACATAATTTTAGGACTTAATTGAACATTTCAATAAAATGTGAGAACTTTATTGAATTAATTGGAAAGTCTAAGATTCGATTGCACTTTTTGTTAAAAGTTTAAGATTTGATTGAATCAATTGAATGTCTTAGACTTAATTACATTCCATGTAAAAATTTTAGGACGTGCAATTTTCCAAGTAACTCAATCCTACATTTATAAAGCGCATTTTTCTCAATTTTAAATGTATATCTAATGTGAATCTAGAGTCTCATAGTCATCAAGACAAAAAATAAATTAGCACCCCCGAAAATAAAAACATAAAAAAACAAAAAACATAAAAAAAAAAAAAAAAAAACATAAAAACAAAAAACAAAAATTCATTACTCTCGCATGTTTGATATTTCCCCATATCAAACCGACTCGCGTGTACTATACACGTTCTTAGGATCAGATTTAGCCCGCAGCAGGAAAGAGCAAAATCGTCGATGCTTGCTGAGAAAAGAAGCATGCGAACGTTGATGTTGTACCATCAGAAATAAACAGCTCGATCACGAGATTACAAGATTCGAGTAGACTTGGTAAACCCATCATGTCTGTTGAGAGGCACATCAAACATTTAAAGAAGATGTGACTGAAGGTGCTTGTCCCAATTGCTTACCTGCATTCAGAAAGTGATAAAATTGCCCCTTTTGAATGCTGAGAAAGATGGTCACGAGTTTCCAATTAAGGAATGTGTGTGGATCGCTTATCAATTAAATTCTTGCCTGATCAATCGGTTCTTTGCCAAAAAAGTTGGGGGTCTCATCATGACTATTGGTGGCAAGTCATGCACAAAAGTAGAGAGGAGAGGTGGACTATCAACCACTTTCTTTGTCCAAAAATGGGTTATGTGATTTTGGGTTTTATCACGACGTTTTGGAGGGTCAATCTTTTTTTTAGCGTTTGTAGGTGGGGTGATATGAGTTTTCATTGCTTTGATGGACTTTTGGAATGCATTTTCCCTGAAATGGATATGATTCGGTGTTGAACGTAATGTCGTTGCCTTTCATTGAAGATCTCTCTCTCTCTCTCTCTCTCTCTCTCTCTCTCAAATAAGTCTTTTAGCTGTTAGATTTGACATTAGAAAGTTATTTCAATTTAGCAAATATTTGCGCCAACCGGTACTTACGATCATTAGGCAAAGAGGAGTATTAATAACAATTGTTACATCGATGAACCAAACAATGGATAAACAAAATTTCCTGAAGTTGGAATCCTAGTATTTGGATTCCAAATCCATTTCAATTTTCTTTCCTACTCTAAGCAACCAAATATGACCTTAGAACAGTCTATTTCCAAAACGAATGCCCTAGGTAACAAAATACTCTAAGTCGGCATGTTTGATGCAATATTTCTTGTTGTATTGAAAGAGCCAAAAAGGGGTCGAGTAGTTGGAAGCTATCATCCTACAAGTTCTTGCTGGAGAAATGGACCTTATATCAAACAAGTCAAAACCTATATTGAGAAGATCTTTCATATTTTGTGTCGAAACATTCGTCTTTTTAACATCCTTTTATGTTTTCTACGCTCACTCGGCTGGCATTCCCAAATTTAGATTCAATTGGGTTAATTCTTGAAACAAGAACTTTGTGTAATATGTAGGATTCAATGATTCATTTGAAATCAAGAATAACCACCAAAAACTGAAATTTGTTAGGAAAAAAACATCTGTTTGGATGTTTAAATAATTTGTATTACTTTGGGTATAAACATTTCGCATTGCGTGTTACATTGTATTTCAATGTAATGGTCCCCATCTTATGTCAATGAAATTACCAAATTTTGTACTTCGATCGCGAAAGGGAGATCCATGAATGTGTGTATGCATATACATGGATTATGCTTGGATTATGCTTGCTGATGGGCCACATATTCACCGACCAAAGAATTTTCTCAATTTACAGAGCCCAGCCCCTTAACCCTCTCATAGGCATAAGTGTTCTCAATCCTGCAAATTTGATATTGGATTTACTATGGCATTAACAATAAAAGCAGACTTTTCCACATTCTCGATGAACAATAACAGGTTCTCGTTAAAGAGGACGAATAAACCAGGTAATAATCTGTACGCAAACAAATCACAAAGCCCGTTTCGCTCTGATCTGTAGCTTATATAAAACTAGTAAATTGACCAAGAGGTTATTTTTTATGTCAGTACATGAGTCCTAGAAGAGAGTATAACAAGTAAAACTACTGCATATATAAGCATAAACATGCAGTTCAGTAGTTCATTAGCGGCAGAATTGCGATGGCTCCAAATATAGGCCATTGAAACTGGAGAAGATGAGGAGGGTCGATGAATGCGGAGAGACGAGAAATACAGATTAGTACTTCGTCACCACAGCTTCTTCAGCTGCAAGTTGCCATTTAGGACCAGAAGTTCTAAGCGGCAGAACCTGCAAAAAGAAAACTGATAGTAATTCACCAAAAAGACAGGGAATGCTTGTTCGTCTTTCCTTTGTTTTTTAGAGATGGAAATTGCCATAATGCACGACAAGGTGTTTAGGAGTCTTGAAGGATGGGGGTTTCAAAAACATTACACACAACTTCTATCAGACAACTCCGAATCTTCTCTGTTCTCTAAGCTTTCATGCACCACACTCCCAATAGATTTTTAGAACATCCATTGAAGGGCATTCTACCATTAGAGAAACAGTTTGTCGCATTGTAACAATATCCATCTTGGCTATATAAACAGACACAAAAATCATACTTGTCAGCAACAGCACGCCTCATGCTCTGGCCCTAAGTATGCCAATTTTTCTATAATGGTGGAGCTACATAAGAGAATAAGAACTCGACTAGAAGTAATGCATGCATTCCTCACTTAGTTGGCGACCCGTGGGAGCAGTCTTTGACCCCCAAGAGCACATGTCCTTGGTTAAGCCCTCATGGTGGGACCAATACAATTTTAAGGGGGCTTCCCCAACTCCATATATTCAATTCAATAATTAGCATGGTCAAGGAAACTAGGGTCCTGACTGACAAAACAAAAGGTGAAAGAAAAGAAACAAGTCCAAAAAATGCTTCGACGCGAATCTTACCTGCCTGAGGTGAAGGTTTGATTATTAATTTTCACGGGGATTGAAGCAAACATTTGGTGCATACTTCCATCATCACAATCACTTTGCAACACCTACAATATATGCATTCCACGAATCTTGTTGTTCAAAGCTCTTAGCCTCTTCATACTTCAAGTCCTTTCCGATGCCAAATCCCTCTACACTCTTAATATTTTCACAGTCAGGCATCTGCCTAATCCAAAAATGGACAGACTGAAAGCCAGCCTCTTCCAAACAGTCTTTGATTTCAGGTAACGACCACCTACAGTGATGCAAGACCGCCTATTATAAATTTCAAAATTTACCGAAAACTAGTTTCATAAACTAAAAAGCATATGCATGACACTTCATTAATATTAAAAAACATTTCAGGGTTGCCCCACTTCAAAAATATAAAGATACTTAAGAAGTGCAGGAAATCTAGCTAAAAGAAACCCTTACAGTCTCCAGCTGTACGAAAAGGCATAAGGCAGCTTCTTCTGTGGCTTTTGAAGATGAAAGTGGAGGCTAATCCTTGTTTTCCGCTCGATAATGTCGAATTCAGCTTGCTCCCACACATACTGCACATTTTAATCAGAGCATTTCGATAACAATCGGTCGGAAGCATCAAGCTGTACTTCCCCCATTATTACCAAAGAAGAACACATCCACCAGAAAAAAGTAAGCTCATCCAATATAATACTAGCTCCCAGCGCTTGTGCTATGAACCCTTTTTTCTTTTCCACAGTACCAATGGAAAACTCATTGCTTGAAGGTATAGTGTATGCTCACATGCACAAAACAAACATCCTAATGTATGGGGAGCACTTTTGACCGTACCAATGGCCCAAAACAAGGAACAGGGTGCTACATGATTCAGAAGAAGCAACCAATGGCGCAAAACAAGGAAAAGGTGCTACATGATTCAGAAGAAGAAGGGCGGGAGAGAGAGAGAGAGAGAGAGAGAGAGAGAGAGAGAGAGAGAGAGAGAGAATAGGAAAATGATGGTATTCTAGAAACATATGCATCTCCTTTGTCTGACATGCTTATCTAGAGCTAGATTTATTACCCTAGAATAATTAAGATTCAAACAGATTTTGTACAAGTGTTATTTAGATACCAGTGAACTCCAATGATATTCATAAAGATGATAACTCATTACACAGATCAAGTAATCGATTATATCCTGAGCATACTTTTATTTCAAAGTTACTCCATGATAAGATGCAATATGTGTACCTTGAAATTGGCAAACCTCCTTTGAAGCCTTAACTTTTGCTCTGATGATGTGCCACCATACAAATCCATAACAAATATACCTCCTCTTCTGGACAAGAAACCTAAAACGTGCTTGAAATACAAAACCAGGTCTTTACGTTTATGGAGGCAGCAACAGCTGTAGTTGAAGGCGCAAACTATGTCCCTCCCAGGGAGTTGCTTAGAACTTATATTCAAAGACATCGTATGTGGAGAGCTTATACAATCAAGCTGCAAACTGGATTGTTGATCGTCCATTCTTGGACCCTCTGCACTTGGATCTAGTCTAATAGTTCTTATGCAATCTCCAGAATCAAAACTGACAAGCTTGGCCTCACAAGGTTGAAGAACATTTCCATGAAAAAGGGAAATTCTTGAGTAACTGTCAGCTCCAATGGTATTCACGTTGTTCTCCATACACCAATTTAATGCCTCGAGGTCTAAATCCAACCCCACAGCAGTGCGCCTTGGGTCATTTCGGAGCCACTCTGTGCTGTCAAATGCACAGAGAGAATGAAATTTTGGCCAATACAAATGTAACAACAATCAAGCAATAAGGGAAACATCATTACTCTACTGACTGACTAGATTATCTAAGAGATGTATCAATCAAATTTTTGGTCTTCCAGATCGTTCTTTGACATCATTCATAAAATTCGATGTGCATGAGATGGAATATTTTTCAAATACCTGAAGAAGAATCAAAATTCTCCATAATTCACATTAAAAACAAATTGCAAATTGATTTAAGAGTAAGCAATTAAATGACCAACAAGAACCTATTTATTTGACCAAGATACGAAGACGTCTCCATAACCAAGTCACCAAATTGCAGAAGCAAACAAAATTACAGGCACAATAATAGAAGGATTGAGAACAGCTCCAGTTCCAATAACTGACATCAGTGAACACATACTCAATTGAACATCCGGTTGCAATTAGTTTCTAAGGAATCTAGGATGCATTCAATATTGATAGTATTATTTTCGGGTGAATTTATATTTCCGGTCATCAAGGTTGACTAGAGTGACCAAAAGTGTCTAATATACCCGAGAAGAGCAGTCCCACAAAAATCTTCTTGCAGATGGAGGGGCTGCCTTCCACCCACGTACATGAGAAAAAATTTCTGCAAATAGCTTATATCTCCTTTGGGCGACTGCATTCAGAGAGAAACACAGGGAAGCCTCATTACAGCTCTGCGAGCACAAAATTGTTAGCAGGAATTCAATTTTATGCATAAATCTTCTCTCGGGAAGAATTGAAACTAGACAGAGTCGAAGAACCGAAGACCTGGACAGATTGTTGGTAAAGGAGGAATTTTGATGGAATATCTAGTGATGGGCTTCGGCCCTCATGTTCTTGCTCTTGTTCTTCCTCCTCAACCTCCTCTTCCTTGTCCTCTTCATCGGAAAGAGGAGGCTTCGAAGGTGAGGGGAAGTTTTCGTAGCTGAAACTATCCTCTCCTCCTTCGAGATATTGAGAGGCTTCTCTGCGAGGGTGTCTTTGGTGCCTCTGCTTCTTCTCTCGCTTTCCCATCTCCTGGAATGCCCAATACCAAGCTTATGATGCAGACAAATTCTTCAAAGTCTTATTTTGGCCAGTGAAGATTGTGAAGTTCACCACGACCCATTGTTACCCTCGTCAGGTAACAAATCTCAGACAACTGATAGAGAGAACAAAAAATGTCCGTTCTACATTACCGTAAATTAACTAACTCCCATGGGAGAGGCTACATGATTGAGTGTACAGGTGTGGGTGTAAGACCCATGATGAGGAACTGCCACTGGACAAAATTGAGCCAATTTCACATAACTAGGCATCTTATTCCACGACTCAACGAGTTAATCACAAGGCTCGTTGCCTCGCGAACATGTCCAATTGATCCGAAAACTGGGTTTGCATATGCAGATTGATTTCCAATTAGTTCTCATTCTCAATGCGGGTCAATCTTGCATCAAGTCAACCTTCAATTGTTTTTCCCCAACGAGTTCAAACAGTTAACAACAAGAAAGTACACATTCTAATAGTTATGACCCATTGAACTTACATTCTCCTGATTAATGCCAGCTTTTAAAGAGCTTAATCAAAAGAAATTCCAGAAGCCATTTTAAGAAAACGAAAATAGAATAAAATGTTGAACAAGCCCAGAAGATGCTCCCACCTAAACACCGAACAACCAGAGAAAGAAAGTACCTAAAGGGCATTTGTATTCCCCCAACGAGTTCAAACAGTCAACAAAACGAAATTACTCACACTAATACTTATGTCCCACTGAACTTACATTCTCCTGATTGATGCAACCTCTTGAAGAGCTTAATCAAAAGAAATTCTAAAAAGCATTTCAAGAAAAAAAAAAAAAAATACCTTTGCTTGAACAAGCCCAGAAGATGCTTCCACATAAACACCGAGCAACCGGAGAAAGAACCTAAAGGGTATTTGTCTTCCCCACAACGAGTTCAAATAGCTAACAACGAGAAATTACACATACTAATAGTTATGACCCATTGAACTTACATTCTCCTGATTAATGCAAGCTCTTGAAAGTTTAATTATAAAAAAAAAATTCCAGAAACCATTTCAAGAAAACGAAAAAAATGAAAACCCTTCTTGAACTAGCCCAGAAGATGCTCCCACGTAAACACCCAACAACCGGAGAAAGAAAGAACCCAAAGGGCTGAGAGAGAGAGAGAGAGAGAGAGAGAGGATTAACCTGGTGATGGCGGCGGCGGCGGCGACGGGTTAGGCTGCGGAGAGACGAGCAGAGCGGCGAGAGAGAAGAGGTTGGACTGGGTTCAGAATTAGAAAGGGTTTCTGTTCATATGACAAAAACAATATTTCCACACTAGATAAGTGGCAATTTGCGTAGGCGTTTCTCGAAAATTTAGTTTTTAGGATTTTTATTTATTTGGCTCGTCAAAATAATTAGTTAACCGAAAACATTTCTTGATTAATTAAAATATTCATCGATGAAATTAAGAAAGTGAGTTCTTAAATTTAAAATGGTGAAAATGCTCTATGGAATTACTAATATTGGTTCTTTAAATATTTTATTTTATTTTATACTTTTTTTTGTCTCCTTTTTCTTTTTCCTTCTCCCTCCATTAATGCCAAGTCGCAACAACTAGTGATTAGCCACAAGCACAAGCTAGCGAGGTCAACCTCGCCATATCCCTACAAGCTTAAGCCTAGCTCAAGGGCAGAGGCTCCCCCTCGTTAGATCCGGCAAGGCTCAAGCCTTGCTTTGCTATATCGATCGCTAAGAAGGGGAAAAAAATATAAGAATTAAAAAACAATTTGAAACTTCGATTTTTTTTTTCTTGAAATAAAGTCATGAGATTGAAATTATTTTCCATATGAGGTCAAAATATTATAAAATGTTTTTATCACATATCACTAAATAAAAGAAAATTGTCTATATTCCTGAAAATGATTTTTCAAAAAGTATTTTTGTATTATGAAATTTTTCTCCAAATAAAATTCTCTAAGTTAATAATTTTCAATATTAAGCTATCACATCAATTAGTGCTTTACTTTTGTAAATTGATAAAATTCATGACGTTATTTATGTTTTATTTGTTGTTAGGAGATTTGAACGTGGAACGGGCATTTCATGAGAGTTCATTCTACTCTTTTCTGAAAAAAACAGTGTACAAGTTTCAATTGCGAAATAATACCATCGATTATTGTATAATTTATGTTTAAAGTTGAATTACAGATTTTATAGTAAATTAATATTGAAAAAATGTGATGATGAAAGAGAGTAAATGTTGGTGAAACAAAGAAATCTAGTTTTTTGTAATTTTTAATGATGTGAATTGCACATCAGTCTAATTCATTATCGAAACCTCAAGAATGAAAGGTAGATTTTTTTAAAAAAAGTGCAAGAATCATTTTGAATAGAAAATTAGAGAGATGGTTTTAAATTTTGGCTAAAATTACAAAAATCATCAATATCGTCGTATCTTCATACATACACACGCATACACACACACACACACACATATATATATATATATATATTTTTTATATGAGCTCCACACAATTACTCTTAAAGATGAGCATCCAAGGCGGTTCAATCTAGGTATCGTCCCAAATCTGCTTTACTTGGCCAACTCAAAGCCGCACAAGAATCAGTTAAGTTTAAGTTTACAAAAATTGGGACTAGGCAAATACTCGGTCAATTCCTGATTTCGTAGTCTGAACCGGTTCGAACCAACCCTAGGAACAATTCGTAGTTCCTGACATGCCCAGACCCCTCTTGTTTTTCTTAGTGTTTTCCTTCTTTTGCTCTTTATGGGCTTGTATAAATTAATTCTAACTCAATGGGCTTAAGTTTTATTCACCAGTAAAGCATGGGCTGACACCGTTCATCAAAATTAGGTCCATGGGCCAAGGTGATGAGTTTGGGTATGGGCCGCGTGAATTGATCTGGGCCGCGGATGGCAAGTTTGACGAATTGTGTCAGGTCCCTCTCGTGGGTTTATACAAATTGGACCAAAACCCAATTAATCCTCCCTTTAATTAATTTTTATTTTTCTTTTGATTTGCTTGGTATCCGTTTATTTATTTATTTTTGTCATTATCTGGTCATTTTCTTTTATTTTGTATTGTTACAAGAATGAAGATTTGAATTGTTGACTAAAACTCAGGTGTTAATAGAAATGAGTAAATTGTAATCATTTTGCTCTATTTTTCATGTGTTCGGCTAATTTCGCGTGAGAGGTGAATTCTTTTGCTTTTGATCGAGTCAAGACGCTATGAGCAAAGCAGAAGGGAGAGCAGTCCACCTTTTCTTTTTTCTCAGGGTAGATTTCATTTTCATAATCACGCTGGCAACTTGGCCGTGATTTGGAATTATTCGGTAAATTTTCACATAATTACAGGAAAGCAATCAAATATAAATTGTCGAATAGCACAAATTCATGATAATGATTTGGCAGGTTAAATTGGAAATCATAATTTCCTCTCGGCTTTGCTTTTGTGGCTCATTTATAGAAGCACTTCAAAATTGTGGAAAGCTATTTTCCCGATTATTCGTTATCTGTAAGTCAACCATTTATTTTTAAGGATCACAAAATTTATAGCTATTTTTGTCAAAGGGGGCTCCCAAGTCAGTCTTCAAAAACTCACTTCCACCTTCGCAATTGCCATGGGTTGGACATACGCTATCAACAAGCAATAGGAGTAAAAATCAACGCAAAGAGGGTGATCTTTTTAAGGTCTCTTGCTGAAGAGCAGCTAAGGGATGTTGCTCTAAATTCTAGTATGGTGTCTACCATGAGAAGATTTGCTCGAAAAAATAGCAAAATGATATGGTGAGTCACATTTCAAATGTGATAAAGCCAATTGTCATTAATGCCATAAGTGATAAATCTTCTGATAAAGATAATAATTAGGCTGATGTTGGTCGAAATAACCAAATTGGTGATAATAATTTGGCAAATCAAAATATTGAACGAGACAGTCAATTGCCAAATGTTGAAAATGCAAGGCAAGTAGCCCCATTGGTACCACTCAATGTGAATATTCCTATTGGGCTTAACATGTCAATTAATATAAATAATCCAGCAAGACCAGCATCACTACCTAGGGAAAAAATGGCCAACCAAATCCTCACTTGGATGCTGCATAGTTTGCTGAAGAAGTTTGACAACAATTGGGGTTGGACATGATTGCATAGTTTGCTGAATGGATTGATAATCAGCCTTTTCCAAGAAGTTTCAATATGCTCGACTTTGCCATTTTTAAAAGTGGAGATGAACAATTGATCATCGAACACATTGTTTGATTTGTAGCCCAATTTGGGGAAGTAGAGACAAATGAGTTTTAAGATTTAGGTTGTTTCCTATCTTTGTCGAAAATTGCTTTCATTTAATATGCTAATTTACCACCCAATGTCGTGTGTAATTGGGTAGGAGATGGAAAGACAATTCCATTCTTAATTTTATAGAACAATACTCGAAGTATCGATCGCTAATTTGGCTAGATTTTTTCAAACATAATAGTTAGTCAATCAATCAATTTATCGCTCAATTTAAAAAGGAAAAAAATGGATGCTTCACTTCGCTATCATAAAGAAGTCACTAACTTGACTTTCGATAGATTAAAATTTGACTTGCGAGAAAGATTTGAAGGTCAAGACTTTGTTAATTTATTTCAATTGGCAGTGTCTAAATATGAGCAATCGCTAAAAGACAGAGATAAAGAGACACATGAATACTTTATACAAAACATGGCTCTAATAGAATCAGAATATGAATCCAACCTCTATGGAAACATTAAAATAAATGTTTGCAAAATTGATGCTCGACAAGTCTTACATTTATCAATCCCTGAAGCCTACCAAAATAAAAGACACAAGAATGGTCAACGCTAAAGACACTCAAGTTTACTCGTTTGACATTAATAAGTGGCATGAAGTCTTTGATTTACTCCATAAAAGATGGCCTGATAAAATTAACGGAAGGTTAAGTTATCTTGAGCAAGGAATTTACAAAAAATATGGCAAGGGGCACCATTCCTAGAGTTATAACACAATGAATTGTGTTGTTTTCAAGATAGCAGTACAAATAGCAATTTAGAAGGGAAATATTAACTTTGCCAATGACAGTAAGGCATTTGATTACTCTTAATTATCTAATTTATAAGAATCGAATGATTGATTAATTGTTCAATTCTTTTTAAAGGAGTGTGTTGACACAAAAAAAATAACCAAGTCTTACTTATTATTGACAAATATCATAACTTAGTCGATAAGAGCAGAATTTGGTTAACAATAAACAGAATAATCGATAATTTGAAGAAGATAGACAACTCGCCAAGGAAGTCATCCACAACATCCTCAAACCATCTTCAAAGAGTTATAAATATCCCAAGTGTGTTCATTATAAAATGACTCCCAATCAATCAAAGAACTCAACATTCTCACAAATTTATAATTTATCTTTACTTTCTTGTATCTTATATAATTGGCAACTATCATTCTTAATATTGTACTTCTTCACATTTTGTTATTTCTTTACAACCTTTACTGATTCACTCGCTAGACCATTCATATTCTTGAAGGATATTTCATCACCATTTTTAGTGAAATAGATTAAGTGCGCATAAATTCTATAGCATAATTAATAAAAAAGAATAGTCCTTTCCAATTATACAATTTTACACCATTACAAAATTCGATTAACCTGACCCCAAAAAAAAAAAAAAAAAAAATCCGACTATGAAACTTGAGTACCGGCCCCAGCTGCGTGCGCCGCCACGTCGCATTTATTTCTTTTCTGGACCATTTTCGGGCGTACGAATTCTGCACAGTAATCGAAATGGCGCAAATAAAGATAATCGTGTCTCGGCCACGCTCTCCAAGACGCGTGAGAACAACCCTCCCTCTCGGGCGTTTTCTCCGTGAACAATCTTGGCCCCTCCTCTGTCCGGCCAAATATCCTTCTCCTAACATCACAAACAAATTGCAACATGACACGTGCAATTGTGACAATTTACAACTCGCCATGCTCTCTAACGTCTTACTAATTCCCCAAAAAAAAAAAAAAAAAAGAAAAGCTCTATCATGGGATTGTAAAATAGTCTATTAAATAGGAGAGGAGGACAATGCAAATATTATAATTTTCCTATATAAATGTTATAATTTTTTTTCCAATCACTTAAGGCGGGAATAATAACTATTCTAGCTAAAAATTGATTTTTGCAAGAAAAATAGATTTATCCATTTTTATTTTTAAATGAATTTTTAAGCAAAAATACACGTTTGATAATAATACAAAATTTCTTCCTCCCGAGTCGCAACGACGGGGGCAACTAGCGGCAATTGGCGGCCGGCGATCAATGGCGGCTGGGGAGTGGTGGTGGTGAATTGTGGACAACAGCCGGTGGCAACAAATGGGTGGTTAGCGACCAGTGACTAGCGTCGGTTGCGGCGATAGCTAGGGAGTGGCAACGGTGGACGGCCAGCAGCAACATATGAACGACCAGCTAGTAGCAAGGATGAACGATAAAAAGAGTTTTTTATTTTTCATATCTATTTAAGAAGTAGATAAGTAAAAAAAAAAAATTCTTATTTATGTTCCAAACATATTTCTAAAGTAAAAATCTATTTCAAAAATAGAAAAATGAAATAGTTTTACCAATCAAATTTCTATTCTAAAAATAAGTCTAAAATAGAAAAATAGTTCTAGAACAAAAATCGAATGGTTATCATATGAGCCCTTAAATATCATAACTTTTTATAAATTTCACTACAAGTGCACGCCACTTTGGATTACAACACTTGGATGAAATTTTTTTTAGAAGTTATAGCACTCAATACGGATGAGCATGGTTCAGGTGGACGGTTCCCACCTTAGAAACAAGAATAGCCCAGTAATGACCAATAGGAACTAGAGCCAGGCCACCGCTCCGGTCCAATTCCCAGGTGAGTCTATGAAATCGGTCCCCTATCTCTACAAATTGCATTGATCAATTAATATTATGGTGCACCTAGTTTTTATTTATGCTCTTAATATGAGTCGTTGGCTCATAAATTTGTACATGATGACAAAGCATTGTAACATTTATTGACATCTTCAATTGGTTCTCTTCTTCCTCTTTGTTTGTTTATTTTGTTTCGATTGAGAAAGCAAGTAAATTGATTATTAGAATGAAAAAAAAAAGCAGAAGGTTAATCCTATTACCAAGAGATAATAATATCTAAATAATTACAAATATATTGGTCGAAAAATTACAAAATAATTAAGTAATTGAGATAAAATTTCTTTAAATATATATATTTTTATATCGGTTCAATACGGGTGAATGGTTGGGCGATTTTATGCTTAGAATCAAGAATTGGACCTATATTTATATCGGTGATACACATGTGTGTGTATATATATATATATATATATATATATTATTTTATATATATTTATATATATATCGGTTTGATACGGGTGAATGGTTGGGCGATTTTATGCTTAGAATCAAGAATTGGACCTATACTTACTGGTTCCATTAAATTGGAATTGAGAACCAAATTGGTCGCCATGAGAACCGTTGGTTCTAGGCCGATTTGATCCGATTCCGAGCAGTCCAGGCATCTCCTGGTTCCTTTGCACACCCCTAGCACTCAAGTCGTAGATTGAAAGTTATGACAAGTAAATATTTTTTTAGAAGTTATGGCATTCAACTGATAAAAAAAGAAAGTCACGGCATTCAAGTAAACGTTATACAAAAATTATTACACCTTGTAGTTTCTTATCCCATAATATAGCTCTTAACTTCCCCCCCCCCTACACAAACATCATGGAAAATCTTTATATGAAAAGTTCTTGTTACATATATGTATATGTGTACATATACATATATGTACACATACACATACACATATATGTACACATACACATATACATATATGTATATGTACACATATACACATATGTACATATACACATAGGTAATTAAGCTATATCCAAGAATGAATTCCAAACCTAGTTGTTTAACATATTGGGTGAAGCCCCAGTGTTTTTTTTTTCAATCCATCAACACATACTCTCGCTATTTATGCATCATCTAAAGTCTCCGTAAGGGAGCTTATTCATGAAGTTATTCATAAGCGTGAGTTACTAAAAAAACTAGAAATAACACTTAGATGGAGTGAATAGGTGTTTAAAAAAGATTTTAACAAATGATCGTGAAATAAAATAAGATACGAGTAAAATTTGAATGAGGAATAAAAATAGTTTTGCGAAACAACAGATTTTTGTAAAGATCAAAAAGAGTGTAACGGATTTTAGATAAATAGTTAAGGGAAGAGAAGATTGCACACGAATATATAGTGGTTTAGCTTAGATCAAGCTCACGTCTATTTTCCCACATTGATAGCTGACTGGCTAGAATTCACTATAGGATCAACATAAAATTACAACTTATGAGTGCAAACACTTAGTGTTAGATCTTTTTACCTCACTAAGATGCTCTTTTTGTGTTTTCTCTTTTGATCACAATCTGTAATACTTAGAGACGAAGACAAACGATTGAGAGTAGTTTCAGACTTTGGAATTTCAAGTTCACGTTCCTATTTCTTCTCGACCGAATGAGCTCCTTTAAATACTTCTCCATGCCACGCTAGCCGTTGACATTCTTCAGAAGAAAATATGGAACTTATCTTCAAGATTGATTTTTGCCAATTTGTGATTGACTCAATCAATGTAATTGTATATGGTAAGTGAAATCCTTAACTAGAAACTAGTCATTATAGAATAGATTCCACATAAAGTTCATTCAAGATTTGTGTCGCAAACATATTAAGTCTAATTTTGGACTCTTCCTCGTTCTAAACATGATCTTGTTTTGGACTCATTAGAGTGGGAAATGCTTCCGGGATAAAATAGACTTTGATAGAAGTCTTCAATAGTTCCTTAGAAAAAACTTATAAACAATTTGTTCTTAATATGAGTGTTAGAATCGAAAAATTTTCTTAACTTCAAAACCTCTCAATAGTTACATTTATGGGAAGAATCACTACTTCTTGAAGCACTCTATGTTTTTGGTTCAACCCACATGGATTGAGCTTGGGTAGTTACAAAAAGGAAAAAGGATACAATGAATGCCATAATTTTCGTACGATGCTAACTTCAATACTAAAATTTTTTTTCGATCACTAGAGCATCATATTCGATCACTTTAGTGCCTTCAGTGATATATTCAGACACTTCATCTTGTTGGAGTTTTTGTTTGTTAAAACAAAAGATAAGTGTTTTTTTTTCTTTGTCCCACATGGGAAAGGTGGGAAGAAGTAAACTAATTTAAAAGTGTGTGATTTCATTTGTATATTTAAAGGAATGATTGGGTGGGGCTAGACCCCATCATACCCGCGTGCGGGTGCGCGAATAATTGGCGCACTTAGCACTGCGCGCCCGAGATTTAATTAGCACTAATCCTTTTGTCTTTTTATTTTGATTTTATTTCGTATGGTTGTCTTATTAAGTTTAATCAATTCAAAGGTTGTTTTGATTATTGAGAATTTTCAGAAATTAATTAATTAATAAATAATAATTTCGAAATTTTATTTATTAATAATTATTATTTTATTCCGAATTTTTGTTAGTGTCTTTTCAAGACAACATTTGAAAGAAAAATACCCGTTCAATTTGCAACCTTTCCCAAAGGGTTGCATTTGTTCGGTTTTAACTTCTTACGAATGGACACCTTTGTTCATTTGAACAAATTTTCGAAAGAATGTGTTTGTTCATTTCGCAATTTTTCACGAAGAGTTGTCTTCGTTTTTTAAGACTATTTTATATATACTTGTCAGATTGAGGAAGAGTAGAAGTGATCATTTTTCATTTTTTCGAGTCTTTTTTCTGAAAAGAACTACAGCCTTCCTTTCAATTGTTTCCTAGAGAGACCCTGGAGAAATACTAGAATTGCTATTTAGTATTCTCGATTTTGAGACTTTGTTGTATCCTGGAGGATTTTTGCCGGTGACCATTAGCAATTTTGAGGGACAAATAAATCCTTAAAGAAAGTGATATCACGCTTCAAAGTCCGACTCGAGTACTCTAAAGATCCGTCTTCATTATTCTACCCTATTCGAAGCAATATTTTCACAACACATCTTATGTGAATTATTTAAATCTAACATGGCTTTTAAGATTTGAGATCTTTCATATCTCCCCCATCCAACACTATCAATTCAATCCTTGAATTCGTGCTCACATTGTCTCATCTTTATGAAGTTGTGCTAATGTTTGCGATGGCCGAGTTGCCTTAAAATGAGTATACATCAACGTGGGACAAGAGGTCCTAGTTCATTTCTAGATTCACCAGAAGTGCCAAGGAGTTTTGTTTTGCCTTTTTGTCATTTTATATGTACTTATAAAAATGTTTGATTGCGTTTTTAGTCACCGGTCTCTAACCCCATCATTCGTGCTCAATCACGGAATAAGAATCTGCGACGAGAAGTGCTACTTCCGTCGTGAAGAACAACGAGAGGAAATCGAACCCAAAGTGGCCGAGATATTGTTTTACTCGATTTTTTGGTTTATTTTTTATTTTTGAATAGTACGGAGCACGAAGCCGATTTATTGTCTACTCTTTGAACCCTTTCATCTCCTTGCCTCCATTAGTTCTACTGACTTCATGGATACCGCTATTTTTTTTTTTTGGTCGAAAAGTACTATTTTATTTATATTATAGCTGATCTCGGCCCCACAATTGGAGCATCATTACATAATATGGCCCAAAGGCCTTGAGGGGGAGAGACCATCCAGTTGCAAGGGAGACTTTTGCTTCTTTGTTGTCGCGCGGCCCAATCCGCAGCTGTGTTGGCGGCCTGCGGATAATAGAGCAGATCCACATTTGGAAGTTGCTGCAAAAGTTGAAAGCACTTTGTCCAACTCGCACGTGTTTCCCAAGTGAAGTCTCTCTTGTACTTGAGGGATTGCACGAGCCCTCTGCAGTCGGTTTCCACTGAAACTACTTCCATGTTCTTCTGCTTTATGTACTCGAGGGCTTCAAGCACGGCTAGGGTTTCAATTTGAAGGCTCGACACCGCCCGAACCTGCTTCGCAAAGCCATCCACGAGGCTACCGGAGAAATCTCGAACTATACAAGCCACGGCTCCTTCCGTTGACCCCTCACGGATGGATCCGTCCACATTTATCTTCAAAGAACCAGCTACGGAGCTGTCCCCGGTTGGAGAGATCTCGTTTTCCTCTTCTGTTCTTGCTTGCAAATGCCCGAAACCCCATTTTTCCTGATTTTTTTGCTGAAATCGGGCCAGATCTACCACTTTACAGGCATCCGGCTTGGTTCCCCGAAATATATAATTGTTGCGCTCCTTCCACACCTGCCATAGTATATTTGAGATCATTTCCAGAGAAGGTAGGTTCGAGTCGTTGTTAATAAACTTCGCCAGCCATACATCAATTCGTGTGACCTCCCCGGCCTATCACTTGTAGGTTGATTTCCGGGTGGCTCCATACCCGTGCGGTCTAGGGACAAAGAAGATGGAGGTGCTCGACGGTTTCCATGCTCTCTCGGCAAAGATTGCAGATAGGGTCAAGTAAAATCTTTCGTTTCCATAGATTCTCCTTGGATGGGATGGCATTTTGACAAACATTCCAAATGAAAATCCTGACTTTTGGGCTAGTGTGCATCTTCCATATAGCATTCCATAGCTTTCTTGGTGTTTGGTGGGAAGAAGATGGGTTTTCCTTTGCAAAGTATGCTGTCTCTCGTTCTCTTAATATATTATAACCACTTTTGACTGTAAATGACCCGTCCTTAGATCCTGTCCATATCAGTTCATCTGTTGAAATTTGACGGTTAATTGGGATGGCAAGAATCTCCTGAGTTGTTTGTTCGTCAAAGAGGTTGTGCAATAGTGATGCATTCCACTTACTCGTTTCAAAATCCATCAGCTCGAGACTTTTTGTGGGTCATTTCGGTTTGCTTTGGTCCTCCTATTAGTCCCCTCTTCAGCCATTTATCTGTTCTAATGTTGACGTTTTGCCCATCTCCAATTGACCATCTCACTGAATCCATTATGGCCTCCCTTCCCCATAGCAAACTTTTCCAGCCCCATGAAGGCTTAGTGCCTGAATCAGCATGCCAGAAGTCTTTGTGATAGAAATAAAGCCCTTTTAACAATTTGCTCCACAAAGCATCCGGATTCTTAACTAACCGCCACACTTGCTTACCCAAAAGGGCTTTGTTTACAGTAGTTAAGTCTCTAAAGCCCATACCTCCCTTGTCTTTTCTGATTTTCATGATATCCCATCTCTTCCAATGCAAACTAGCTCTTGTCTCGCTGTTTTTCCACCAAAAATTGGCTATTTTCCTCTCTATAGCCTTACAAACTGAAACTGGAATTTTGAATACTGACATGGCATATTGGGGCAATGCCTGCACCACTGATTTCAGAAGGATTTCCTTACCTGCTTTTGACATAATTTGCTCCTTCTAGCCTTCCAATTTCATATTTACCCTATTTAAAATCCAAGCAAACACCTGTTTTTTTGATGTTCCCCAATCAGAAGGAATCCCAAGGTATTTGCCTGTCCGATCAAGCTCAGGAACCCTCAACTCCCTTCTCATATTATCCCTTAATAGTTGGGGACACTCTCTACTAAAGAAAATACCAGACTTGTTCAGGTTTACAGCTTGTCCCGATGCATAACAATACTGATTTAGAATTGACGCAACATTTTGACATTCCTGTATAGATCCATTCAAAAAGAATATAGAATCATCTGCAAATAAAAGGTGAGTCAAAGTAGGGCAGAATCTATTCAGCTTGATCCCCTTTATACTCCCATCTTGAAGAGCTTTTCCCATCAAAGAAGATAAACTATTTGCCACCAAAATGAAGAGATAGGGTGATAAGGGGTCCCCTTGCCTTATAACTCGGTAGGGTTGAAAAAGGAAGAGGTTCACCATTCAATTTGATGCTTTGAAGGTAACGTAGTGACACATTGCATTATCCAATTAACCCATTTTGCACAAAAACCCATTTTCAACAAGCATCCTTCTAGGAAATCCCATTCAATGCGATCGTAGGCCTTTTGCATGTCTAACTTCAGCACACTTGAAAATGTTTCTTTTGTTTTCTCATCCTCAATTGATGTAGCACCTCCCGCACAATATAAATGTTATCTTGAATCTGTCTCCCACTAACAAAAGCACTTTGTTCCCCTGAAATCAGCATAGGCAGCCATTGTTTAAGTCTATTTGCCAAAACCTTCGAGATTATCTTATATGAGAAATTGCAAAGGCTAATAGGGCGATATTGGTCAATTCGTTCTGGATGAGGTATCTTGGGAATTAGGGCTATATATGTTCTATTTAGTGCTGGTTCTAAGATTCCCGAGCGAAAAAAGCCCCTAACTTCCTCAAAAACACCATTACTGATGATATCCCAATGATGTTGGTAGAACATTCCATTTAAACCATCTGGACCAGGAGCCTTCTGTGTACCAAGTTGAAAAACAGCATTATGTACTTCTTCCATGGATACTTCCGCCACTAGACATGCATTAATATCATCTCCAATTAGTGTTGGGCATTGATCTAGTACTGGTTGGCAATTCCTTAGGCCTGCCGAGGTGTATAAATCTTTGAAAAAAGATATGATGAGGTGCTAAAGTTGCTGCTTGTCCCTTATCCACTGCTCCGATGTATTCTTCAGCATAGTTATTTTGTTCTTGTGTCGCCTTTGAATAGTTGCTGCATGAAAATATTTCGTGTTTTTATCTCCCCATCGTAGCCAATTAATCCTGGATCTTAAACCCCAAAACATCTCCTCTCGCCTCCATAGGATTTCAATTTCTTCTTTCAAGAGCTTCATCTTATTTTCTCCTTGGTTCAAAACTGTGCTGTTTGTTAAGGATTGAAGCTCTTGTTTTAGGGCTTTTATACGACTTTGGCTATTTGGGAACTTCTTTTTGCTCCATTCCTTCAAAGCCTGTTTTACCGCCATTAACTGTCTCTCAAACTTACTTCATAATGGGTTGGAGAGTACCATGCTTGTTTAACAATTTCCTTGCACTCTTCATCTTCATCCGAGAAAGCCTCAAAGTGGAACTCTCTTCTTTTCTTTGCGGGTGGAGCATTACTCATCAATAATATAGGACTATGGTCGACCCAACACCGGGAGGGCATACGCTTACGCGGGAACGATAGCCTCCAATCTAGAGAACAAAAAACCCGATCCAGTTTCTCCTTAACCAATTCAGCCCCTGCTCTGTTATTTGACCAGGTAAAAGCACACCCTTTGCAATCAATTTCCATTAACGAGCAATCATTTAAGCAATTTTGGAAGGTCTGCATTCTATAATTTTCTGCCATCCTCGTTCCAAACTTCTCCCAATAGTACAATATTTCATTGAAATCTCCCAAACAAACCCATGGAAGTCTATTAGAAAAGCTGGTTTGTCTCAACTCATCCCATAATTTTAATCTATCCCGAAAGAGACTTGGAGCATGCACACAAGTAACTCGCATTTTGATTCGGCTTTCATGATCTTCACATATTAAGTTTATCATTTCCTGTGAACTAGATTCCACCTCTATTTCAACTTCATCATTCCATAGTACCGCCATACCCCCGCAATGCCTATCGGGTTCACCACAAAGCTGTTTTTAAATTTCAGCTGTCTCCTTACACGAAAGATCACATTTTCTTTGTTTTTTGTTTCTAATAACATAATCAAGTCGGGCCTTTCTTGAGCCACAATGGCTCTCGATTTTGAACTGTCGGTGGTGTGCCCAACCCCGACGGTTCCAACATATCATCCTCATTTGTAAGCCGGTGGCTTATTCGGGCTAGCCACCAAAGCCCATTCCATCGTGCCTTCCGAAAGACTAATAGGAGTATCCTGCAGGTTTGCTTCATCAAAATCCGCCAACTCTAAAGGGATAGAGTTATATGGGGTGTACCTTTTTAATTTCTTTGCTGGGGAACTTTTTAAAATTTTGCTCTCCTTTTTTGAACCTTCTTTTTTTGTCCAGGACAATGTTTTGTTAGCCGGCAAAAGCTGCTGTTCTGGCTCGTCAAGGTTCATAATGCCCTTCCCTTTGTCCTGGTGCTGATCCACTTGGTGGTCAGGTATAGTAAGATTTTCTTCTGCCCTGTTTTGTATTGATACCACTGTTGGGGTTTCATGAATCATGTATAGTTAAATTTTAACAAAAGTACGCAGCGGAAACAAAGATGATATATTTTACATGATTCTCCGAAGGCGTTGTTCGTGCGTTTTAATCAAAAATCTGAATGTAAAAGAGAGTTACACGAATTACCTCTCGAAGCGCGCTTTACACGAATTGGTTCGGATGTTCTACGATTCGAGCCCCACAAATGTCGGACCTCTAGTTCGGACACACCAACAATGAACGTCGAACGGAAGAGAGAACTTTTGGATATTCACCACTTCGATCGTGCTAGCAATCTCGTGGAGACAATCCGCCGTATCCTTTGATGTATTATAGTCACGGCCTCGGATGAGAGAAAAACCTTTCCTTTCTTGCTTCTCAAAGACAACACAAGAACACACCCATCTCTCTCTATTTTCAGCAGCCCTTTGTTACACTTTTTCTACTTTGTTTTTAAATAAAATTATTTATATATATAAACCAGCAACGGTTGCTGATCGATGGACGATCAGCAACCGTTGCTGATCGTCCCCCCGCTCATGCACGAACGATCGTGCATGAGCGGTTGCTGATGCACGACTTCGTGCATGAGCGGTTGCTCATGCACGAATTCGTGCATGATGTTCAGAATCACGACCATCGTGCTTGAATGGTCAGCGATTGCTTGACCATCCGAGTTTCATGCATGTGCTTCGTGCACATGCATGAAACTTTAAATATATATAATTTTTTTATTAGTCATTAAAAGGTATTAATTAATTCATTCATTAATTAAACAAATAATTAATTAATTAATCAATCCCCTTTAAAATAAAAAGAACGTAACCTTTATATGTGCAATTGGAGTACATTAAGATATATCCACTTCGGGCATGCGTGTGCATCATATGCAAGGAGGCTCGTGACTATAATACAAATTAAATATAATCTCATTTAATTTAATTTCAAATCGACTCAATTCGATTACAGTAATTGCAAACAATTTTGCAACATCATTTCTCTCTTGTTCCACGTTATCCCAATTGTTTATGGTGTGTGACATCCCTAGGTTCATCACTAAGCTGGTAGTAAAACTTGTACTAACACATTAGTACTCCCAAAAGAATTAATTGTCCCGATTAATCTTTGGATCCTACAAGCCATGATTGACATCTAGCAATATGTCATGGCTACCCAGATAGTGTGAATGCTTTAAGAACATAATGAACCTGTCAGCTTTGGCTATAGTGTAATTCAATCCCTCTGTCTTACTATGTCCCGATCAAACAAAGACCATGGAATATTTGTCAAATCATAATTCGATCATATGCACAAATCTAATTGACATGCATTTTATTCGAGACATAAACAATTTATTCTCGGTTACAACCCCGGCCGAGGATTTCAATGCAGTGTCATAATTAGATCGCATAGGACATCATCATTATACCTTGCATATAACAAGGAGACAGATTCCATATTGCGCACACGTGTAACTTCGTATATGAACAAAATATGACCATCGGTACAAAGACGGATCAACGACCCGGCATTACGTGTACCGTGAACCATAGTTGTTCGACACACAAGTTAACACTTTGTGCCTCGTGTCTAAGGATTATTTACACAAGAACAAAGCATGAACAATTAGACATTGACCATGCTAAAAGCTTCCATGTCGCTAACTATTCCATACGTGTCACGTTCGGTGAACTTGTCTTATACAAACACTGTGTTCTTAACTTAGGCATCACAATACCCAATGACTTGTGACTCATCATTCCCTTAAGTATCCAATACTTAATGGTGAAGTTAAGAACACACCGGTCTCAACAGGATTATTAATATCCACTAAATAATCCATCGACCGGGAACGATTTAAAGACTCGGTCTAACTATGAACCCGTCACATATATTCTTGACGTCTCAAGAATAGGTCTAGTTGCAACTGATCTTATGGAATCATTCATAAATATAAAACAATTGGACAAATGAATGAATACGTCATTGCCATTAATTAAATAATAATAATAATGAAAGTACAACTGAAATCCCTAATATGTAACTATTACATAGTAGCTTTTTAGGGCATACATCCAACAATCTCCCACTTGCACTAAAGCCAACTTGTTTGGTACCTCAAACCCATTTTGTTAATATGTCTTTCAAAGGAAGACTGAGGTAAGGCCTTAGTGAAGGGATCTGCCACGTTTTCTGCTGAGGCAATTTTCTACAAGGCAATATCACCTCTCCCAACAATTTCTCTGATGAGATGGAAGCGTCTCTCAATATGCTTGGACTTTTGGTGAGACCTTGGTTCCTTAGCTTGAGCTATCGCCCCATTGTTGTCACAAAACAATGTAATCGGTTGCTCAATTGAAGGAACGACTCCAAGTTCAGAAATAAACTTCTTCATCCAAGCGGCTTCCTTTGCTGCTTGAAGCAGCTACTACATACTCTGCCTCAGTGGTGGAATCAGCAGTTATGCTTTGTTTGGAACTTTTCCAACTAACTGCACCACCATTGAATGTAAAGACAAACCCAGACGTAGACTTATAATCATTAGGATCCGATTGGAAATCGGAATCAGTATAAGCTACAACTTTAAATTCTCCTTCTCCATATATCAAGAATAAATCTTTAGTCCTTCGCAAGTACTTAAGAATATTCTTGACTCGCTATCCAAAGCTCTTCCCCGGATCGATCGATATCTCGCTAGTAATACTTACAAAGCATGCGCAATATCGGTCTAGTACATAGCATAGCATACATTATGCTTCCAATAGCGGATGCATATGGTATCTTCGCC
The DNA here is from genome assembly GCA_017140595.1 of Eucalyptus curtisii. Lineage (NCBI taxonomy): Eukaryota > Viridiplantae > Streptophyta > Magnoliopsida > Myrtales > Myrtaceae > Eucalyptus > Eucalyptus curtisii. The sequence continues at coordinate 16,323,438 of CM029502.1, forward strand.
ATCCGCTCTCTTTCTTCGGAGTGTTGGGACACATCTCCTTAGAAAGACGGATCCCTTGCCTAAAAGGCAATAATCCTCTCTTGGAACATTGCATGTTAAACCGTGTTAACACTTTGTCTATGTACGTAGACCGTGAGAGGCCAATCAATCGTCTTGATCTATCTCTATAGATCTTGATACCTAAAATATAGGTTGCCTCTCCTAAATCCTTCATGGAGAATTTCTGTGACAAGAATAGTTTTATCGATGATATCATTGGTACATCATTTCCAATCAAAAGTATATCATCGACATACAAAACCAGAAATGCAATTGCACTCCCACCGATCTTCTTATATACACAAGGTTCATCCGGATTTTTTATGAAGCCAAACGATTTGACTACCTCATCAAAACGGATGTTCCAACTTCGGAGGCTTGTTTGAGTCCATAAATGGATCTCTTAAGCTTACACACCTTCTGTTTTTCACTATTGGATTCAAAACCCCGTGGTTGTTCCATATAGATGTCCTCATCGAGAAAACCATTTAAAAAAGCCGTTTTGACATCCATTTGGAATATCTCATAATCAAGGTGTGCAGCTATAGCCAACATAATCCGAATGGATTTTAGCATGGCCACAGTGTGAGAAAGTTTCGTCATAATCAATTCCTTCTTTTGACGATATCCTTTCGCCACCAGCCGTGCTTTGTAAGTTCCAATTTGACCTTCAGCATTCATCTTCCTCTTGAAGATCCATTTACAGCCAACTGGTATAATACCATCAGGCAGGTCAGTCAAGGTCCAAACCTCATTGGAATACATTGAATCCATTTCGGATTTCATGGCTTCTAGCCATTTACCAGAATCGATGTCTGACATCGCTTCCTCATAGGTTTTAGGATCACCAGGTTGATCACTATCATTCACAATGAATAATGGTTCAATATGATCAACGAGTGTCTATAACGAGCGGTGGGCGAGACGTTCTCGCACTTCTCCTAAGAGGTTGTGTATCGAAGCTCCCACCGAATCGTAGATTGGTATCTCGAACTCGGTTGTTTGGTACTTCATTATTTTCTTCTTGTAAGACTATTTTCCGCCCAGCACCACTTTCTTGGATGAACTGATTCTCCAAAAAAGAAGCGTGCTTGCATACCAAAATTCTTTGGTCTGAATGAAAATAGAAATAATATCCAAGAGTTTCCTTTGGATATCCAATGAAGCGACCTTGTTCAGATCTTGCCTCCAATTTATCCATTTTCAGCTTTTTCACGAAAGCTGGACAACCCCAAATCTTAATATGATTAAGACTGGGTTTCCTACTATGCCATATCTCATAGGGCGTAGTTGGAACAGATTTGGACGGCACTCTATTCAGTATATATACAGCTATCTCAAGGGCATATCCCCAAAGGGATATTGGCAAATCGGTGTAACTCATCATAGATCGCACCATATCTAATAAAGTACGATTTCTACGTTCAGATACACCATTATGTTCGAGTTCCAGGAGGTGTCCATTGTGATAAAATGCCATTCTCTTTAAGATAGTCCAGGAATTCAAGTACTAAGGTATTCACCTCCTCGATCCGATCGAAGAGCCTTAATACATTTTCCCGTTTGTTTCTCAACTTCAGCCTTGAATTCCTTGAACTTTTCAAAGGATTCAGATTTATACTTCATGAGGTATAAATAACCATACCGTGATTGATCATCGGTGAAGGTAATGAAGTAATTATAACCACCTCTAGCAGTTTCATTAATTGGTCCACATACATCTGTATGTATTAATCCTAATATGTCAAGAAAGAATCGCGCACTTTGTCCTACAAAGGCGCTTTGGTCATTTTTCCTAGAAGACATGCCTCACAAGTCGAGTATGACTCAAAATTTGATGGATCGATGTACCCATCATTACTCAACTTGTTAATTCTGTCTTCTCCAATATGACCTAATCGGAGATGCCAAACATACTTTTTATTTGGACCGTCTCTAGGGCGTTTATTAGTTATGGCATTTATATCAATTCTATTTTGCTTATTGACATTGGTAATCGCATTACCGGACATTGTAATGGTGTAAAGATTGTTGGTTAATAAGCTAGAACCAACACATGTTCTATTATGATAAATAGAACATACATCATCAGCAAAAGAAAATTCATAATTCTCTTTACCCAAACGAGGTATAGAGATGATGTTCCTAACAGCATTCTTATAATGCAAACAGTTCTTTAAAACCATTACATGTCCGAAGGCAAACATAAACGAAAAGTCCCTATAGCTAATGCAGCAACTCTTGCTCCATTGGCAAACGTCGGACAATCTCATTTCGCCCTAGCATCCTCGCTTATTTCCGCATTCTGCAAAGACATACAAATATGTGAAGTTGCAGCAGAATCTAGAACCCATGAGCTGGATTCAAAGCACTAACCATAAGATTAGTTTCAATAAGCATAGACACCATACCTTCATAAGGTTGGTCCTTGGGCTTGACCTTCAAGCTTGCGAGGTACTTCCTACGCTTCCTCCTCCGGTGCCCCTTGACACCACAAGTAATGACATTTCCCTTTATCAATCTTGGGTTTTGGTTGCACAACAAAGGTTTGGTGCCTCTTCCATTTCTTTTTCTTCAAAACGGTCTTACCCTTTGAAGAAGAAGCCTTAGCCATAGCCACTACATTTGGTCTCGTGTTGTGCATTTCCTTCTCATAAACTACCAGCATGCTATGTAACTCAGCGAGAGTTTTCTCCATCTTATGCATGTGGAAGTTTTGGACAAAACCAGAGAAGGAATCGGGTAAAGATTGGAGGATCAAATCCACAGCTAACTCGTTGTCCATAACGAGATTCAGCCTAGCCAATTCTTCAATGTGCCGATCATTTTCAAAGCATGATCATTAACGATGATCCTTCAGCCATCCACATACGGTACAATGCCTTAGATATCTCATATCTAGAGGTTCGACCATTCTCATCAAAGTATTCCTTTAAATGCAAAATGATCGACCTAGCATCTTCCATAGATTCATACTTCTTTTGTAATTCATTGTTCATCGAAGCAAGCATATATGACCTAACTTTTAAGTCATCATCACGCCACTTATCGTAAGTGACACGCTCCTCTTGGGTCCCACCCTCGGAAAGGAGGTTGGCATCTTTTCATCAAGCACATACCCAATTTTTTCTGAATTGAGAACAATTCTCAAATTCCTCACCCGATCGAAATTGGGTCCAGTCAAACAATTCTTGTCAAGTATAGAAGCGAGTGGGTTTGTGGTCACCATTTTCGAGTAATAATATATCTGTTGCAGAAAATAAATTGTTAGCCGTTGTATCTTTCAAAGTAACTATTTCATTTTTGGCCTTTAAATGAAATAGATCCTCCCACTAAATTTATATTCGAATCCCATACTCCTTAAGATGGGAAGCGGTAATCTTTGTTGAGTAAAGATTACTAGTGGGGATTGGAGTCCCACTAGTCCAAAGTCCACCTCACCTAGCAAGTTATTGGTGTTCTATGAACTTAGTGAGTGAACCAACTTGTTCAACGCATCATATGCGAGTCCCAATCATAACTTCGGCCTCTAGACCATGAAAGCCTCACCTAACAGTTATTGGCATCATGATCATAGTTAAGTCTCGCCCATCGTCTCATGTAAGTATTGAAAACACAAATGATTCCCTCACCTGACAGTTATTAGAAATCATTTGGCTCCAACCCCACAGCATCATATGCATAATGGAGTGGTCCAATATTATATATGGTAATTAACCCCTATGTATCCATAGCCAGTCAATTAACTACAATAATATTGAATCAAACCACGACGATGGAAGGCCACGAGTCCGAAACCCGTTTCGACTTAATATTCTTTGTAAAGAGATTTGGGTCGTTATTAACGGTCTCACTTTGCACATTAACCGGTTTAACATGCACGATAACATAAACACAATAAATAAATAGATATCACATAACATCTATCCTATGTGGTGATCATGGAATTATGGTTCAATGGGTCTCGAGCCAAAGAGACCCATTTAGCCATTTTAATGTTTTAATAATATGGACATGCTCTTCACTTCTTCTTCAATCTTTGAACTCTTCAAAGACCGGGCCTAGAGAGCTCACCGGCTTAATGGCTCCTCCAATGGCTCCTCCTCTCTTGTAGTATTTACATCAGCAATTGAAATACTAAACTATACTAAAATTACATAGCAAGAAAAATTAAAATAAAATAAAAGGAAGGACGCAGCCTCCATTTAATAATTACATCCCCAAAAAGAATACCTGTAATCATCATACATTCATCCATACAACAATCACAGCAAATAGGGATTTTTCCATGATCACCACCCTTCCTTACGAGCCATAAATTCAAAATTTAAAGCTCGGAAGGCATGCATAAAATTCTACATATCATTTGTAGAATATAAACACAAATTATAACAAGTTACAGATTTTTGATTCAAAATTGATTTAGTTCTAATTTTTGCTTAGTTGATTAAATTTATCACATAAATTAATCAACTTCTATAGGCCACATAAGAGCAAGAGAACCATTTCTCTTAAAAAAAAAATAAATTGGCCAATAGAACGCAAAAATATATTTGAACTACAAATCAATTAAACGCACGAAAAACGCCTAAGGTTGGCTCTGATACCACTGTTGGGGTTTCATGAATCATGTATAGTTAAATTTTAACAAAAGTACGCAGCGGAAACAAAGATGATATATTTTACATGATTCTCCGAAGGCGTTGTTCGTGCGTTTTAATCAAAAATCTGAATGTAAAAGAGAGTTACACGAATTACCTCTCGAAGCGCGCTTTACACGAATTGGTTCGGATGTTCTACGATTCGAGCCCCACAAATGTCGGACCTCTAGTTCGAGACACACCAACAATGAACGTCGAACGGAAGAGAGAACTTTTGGATATTCACCACTTCGATCGTGCTAGCAATCTCGTGGAGACAATCCGCCGTATCCTTTGATGTATTATAGTCACGGCCTCGGATGAGAGAAAAACCTTTCCTTTCTTGCTTCTCAAAGACAACACAAGAACACACCCATCTCTCTCTATTTTCAGCAGCCCTTTGTTACACTTTTTCTACTTCGTTTTTAAATAAAATTATTTATATATATAAACCAGCAACGGTTGCTGATCGTCCCCCCGCTCATGCACGAACGATCGTGCATGAGCGGTTGCTGATGCACGACTTCGTGCATGAGCGGTTGCTCATGCACGAATTCGTGCATGATGTTCAAGAATCTGCGACCATCGTGCTTGAATGGTCAGCAGCTTGCTGACCATCCGAGTTTCATGCATGTTCTTCGTGCACATGCATGAAACTTTAAATATATATAATTTTTTTTATTAGTCATTAAAAGGTATTAATTAATTCATTCATTAATTAAACAAATAATTAATTAATTAATCAATCCCCTTTAAAATAAAAAGAACGTAACCTTTATATGTGCAATTGGAGTACATTAATATATATCCACTTCGGGCATGCGTGTGCATCATATGCAAGGAGGCTCGTGACTATAATACAAATTAAATATAATCTCATTTAATTTAATTTCAAATCGACTCAATTCGATTACAGTAATTGCAAACAATTTTGCAACATCATTTCTCTCTTGTTCCACGTTATCCCAATTGTTTATGGTGTGTGACATCCCTAGGTTCATCACTAAGCTGGTAGTAAAACTTGTACTAACACATTAGTACTCCCAAAAGAATTAATTGTCCCGATTAATCTTTGGATCCTACAAGCCATGATTGACATCTAGCAATATGTCATGGCTACCCAGATAGTGTGAATGCTTTAAGAACATAATGAACCTGTCAGCTTTGGCTATAGTGTAATTCAATCCCTCTGTCTTACTATGTCCCGATCAAACAAAGACCATGGAATATTTGTCAAATCATAATTCGATCATATGCACAAATCTAATTGACATGCATTTTATTCGAGACATAAACAATTTATTCTCGGTTACAACCCCGGCCGAGGATTTCAATGCGTGTCATAATTAGATCGCATAGGACATCATCATTATACCTTGCATATAACAAGGAGACAGATTCCATATTGCGCACACGTGTAACTTCGTATATGAACAAAATATGACCATCGGGTACAAAGACGGATCAACGACCCGGCATTACGTGTACCGTGAACCATAGTTGTTCGACACACAAGTTAACACTGTGCCTCAGGTCTAAGGATTATTTACACAAGAACAAAGCATGAACAATTAGACATTGACCATGCTAAAAGCTTCCATGTCGCTAACTATTCCATACGTGTCACGTTCAGTGAACTTGTCTTATACAAACACCTGTGTTCTTAACTTAGGCATCACAATACCCAATGACTTGTGACTCATCATTCCCTTAAGTATCCAATACTTAATGGTGAAGTTAAGAACACACCGGTCTCAACAGGATTATTAATATCCACTAAATAATCCATCGACCGGGAACGATTTAAAGACTCGGTCTAACTATGAACCCGTCACATATATTCTTGACGTCTCAAGAATAGGTCTAGTTGCAACGATCTTATGGAATCATTCATAAATATAAAACAATTGGACAAATGAATGAATACGTCATTGCCATTAATTAAATAATAATAATAATGAAAGTACAACTGAAATCCCTAATATGTAACTATTACATAGTAGCTTTTTAGGGCATACATCCAACAATCTCCCACTTGCACTAAAGCCAACTTGTTTGGTACCTCAAACCCATTTTGTTAATATGTCTTTCAAAGGAAGACGAGGTAAGGCCTTAGTGAAGGGATCTCGCCACGTTTTCTCTTTGAGGCAATTTTCTACAAGGCAATATCACCTCTCCCAACAATTTCTCGATGAGATGGAAGCGTCTCTCAATATGCTTGGACTTTTGGTGAGACCTTGGTTCCTTAGCTTGAGCTATCGCCCCATTGTTGTCACAAAACAATGTAATCGGTTGCTCAATTGAAGGAACGACTCCAAGTTCAGAAATAAACTTCTTCATCCAAGCGGCTTCCTTTGCTTTGCTTCAGAAGCAGCTACATACTCTGCCTCAGTGGTGGAATCGGCAGTTATGCTTTGTTTGGAACTTTTCCAACTAACTGCACCACCATTGAATGTAAAGACAAACCCAGACGTAGACTTATAATCATTAGGATCCGATTGGAAATCGGAATCGATAAAGCTACAACTTTAAATTCTCCTTCTCCATATATCAAGAATAAATCTTTAGTCCTTCGCAAGTACTTAAGAATATTCTTGACTGCTATCCAAAGGTGCTCTTCCCCGGATCGATCGATATCTCGCTAGTAATACTTACAAGCATGCGCAATATCGTGTCTAGTACATAGCATAGCATACATTATGCTTCCAATAGCGGATGCATATGGTATCTTCGCCATCCGCTCTCTTTCTTCGGGAGTGTTGGGACACATCTCCTTAGAAAGACGGATCCCTTGCCTAAAAGGCAATAATCCTCTCTTGGAACATTGCATGTTAAACCGTGTTAACACTTTGTCTATGTACGTAGACCGTGAGAGGCCAATCAATCGTCTTGATCTATCTCTATAGATCTTGATACCTAAAATATAGGTTGCCTCTCCTAAATCCTTCATGGAGAATTTCTGTGACAAGAATAGTTTTATCGATGATATCATTGGTACATCATTTCCAATCAAAAGTATATCATCGACATACAAAACCAGAAATGCAATTGCACTCCCACCGATCTTCTTATATACACAAGGTTCATCCGGATTTTTTATGAAGCCAAACGATTTGACTACCTCATCAAAACGGATGTTCCAACTTCTGGAGGCTTGTTTGAGTCCATAAATGGATCTCTTAAGCTTACACACCTTCTGTTTTTCACTATTGGATTCAAAACCCCGTGGTTGTTCCATATAGATGTCCTCATCGAGAAAACCATTTAAAAAAGCCGTTTTGACATCCATTTGGAATATCTCATAATCAAGGTGTGCAGCTATAGCCAACATAATCCGAATGGATTTTAGCATGGCCACGGTGAGAAAGTTTCGTCATAATCAATTCCTTCTTTTGACGATATCCTTTCGCCACCAGCCGTGCTTTGTAAGTTCCAATTTGACCTTCAGCATTCATCTTCCTCTTGAAGATCCATTTACAGCCAACTGGTATAATACCATCGGGCGGGTCGGTCAAGGTCCAAACCTCATTGGAATACATTGAATCCATTTCGGATTTCATGGCTTCTAGCCATTTACCGTAATCGATGTCGACATCGCTTCCTCATAGGTTTTAGGATCACCAGGTTGATCACTATCATTCACAATGAATAATGGTTCAATATGATCAACGAGTGTCTATAACGAGCGGGTGGGCGAGACGTTCTCGCACTTCTCCTAAGAGGTTGTGTATCGAAGCTCCCACAATCGAGATTGGTATCGAACTCGGTTGTTTGGTACTTCATTATTTTCTTCTTGTAAGACTATTTTCCGCCCGACACCCACTTTCTTGGATGAACTGATTCTCCAAAAAGAAGCGTGCTTGCATACCAAAATTCTTTGGTCTGAATGAAAATAGAAATAATATCCAAGAGTTTCCTTTGGATATCCAATGAAGCGACCTTGTTCAGATCTTGCCTCCAATTTATCCATTTTCAGCTTTTTCACGAAAGCTGGACAACCCCAAATCTTAATATGATTAAGACTGGGTTTCCTACTATGCCATATCTCATAGGGCGTAGTTGGAACAGATTTGGACGGCACTCTATTCAGTATATATACAGCTATCTCAAGGGCATATCCCCAAAGGGATATTGGCAAATCGGTGTAACTCATCATAGATCGCACCATATCTAATAAAGTACGATTTCTACGTTCAGATACACCATTATGTTCTGGAGTTCCAGGAGGTGTCCATTGTGATAAAATGCCATTCTCTTTAAGATAGTCCAGGAATTCAGTACTAAGGTATTCACCTCCTCGATCCGATCGAAGAGCCTTAATACATTTTCCTGTTTGTTTCTCAACTTCAGCCTTGAATTCCTTGAACTTTTCAAAGGATTCAGATTTATACTTCATGAGGTATAAATAACCATACCGTGATTGATCATCGGTGAAGGTAATGAAGTAATTATAACCACCTCTAGCAGTTTCATTAATTGGTCCACATACATCTGTATGTATTAATCCTAATATGTCAGCAGCTCGCGCACTTTGTCCTACAAAAGGCGCTTTGGTCATTTTTCCTAGAAGACATGCCTCACAAGTCGAGTATGACTCAAAATTTGATGGATCGATGTACCCATCATTACTCAACTTGTTAATTCTATCTTCTCCAATATGACCTAATCGGAGATGCCAAACATACTTTTTATTTGGACCGTCTCTAGGGCGTTTATTAGTTATGGCATTTATATCAATTCTATTTTGCTTATTGACATTGGTAATCGCATTACCGGACATTGTAATGGTGTAAAGATTGTTGGTTAATAAGCTAGAACCAACACATGTTCTATTATGATAAATAGAACATACATCATCAGCAAAAGAAAATTCATAATTCTCTTTACCCAAACGAGGTATAGAGATGATGTTCCTAACAGCATTCTTATAATGCAAACAGTTCTTTAAAACCATTACATGTCCGGAAGGCAAACATAAACGAAAAGTCCCTATAGCTAATGCAGCAACTCTTGCTCCATTGGCAAACGTCAGACAATCTCATTTCGCCCTAGCATCCTCGCTTATTTCCGATTCTGCAAAGACATACAAATATGTGAAGTTGCAGCAGAATCTAGAACCCATGAGCTGGATTCAGCACTAACCATAAGATTAGTTTCAATAAGCATAGACACCATACCTTCATAAGGTTGGTCCTTGGGCTTGACCTTCAAGCTTGCGAGGTACTTCCTACAGTTCCTCCTCCAAAGGTGCCCCTTGACACCACAAAGGTAATGACATTTCCCTTTATCAATCTTGGGTTTTGGTTGCACAACAGGTTTGGCGTGCCTCTTCCATTTCTTTTTCTTCAAAACGGTCTTACCCTTTGAAGAAGAAGCCTTAGCCATAGCCACTACATTTGGTCTCGTGTTGTGCATTTCCTTCTCATAAACTACCAGCATGCTATGTAACTCAGCGAGAGTTTTCTCCATCTTATGCATGTGGAAGTTTTGGACAAAACCAGAGAAGGAATCGGGTAAAGATTGGAGGATCAAATCCACAGCTAACTCGTTGTCCATAACGAGATTCAGCCTAGCCAATTCTTCAATGTGCCAGATCATTTTCAAAGCATGATCATTAACAGATGATCCTTCAGCCATCCACATACGGTACAATGCCTTAGATATCTCATATCTAGAGGTTCGACCATTCTCATCAAAGTATTCCTTTAAATGCAAAATGATCGACCTAGCATCTTCCATAGATTCATACTTCTTTTGTAATTCATTGTTCATCGAAGCAAGCATATATGACCTAACTTTTAAGTCATCATCACGCCACTTATCGTAAGTGACACGCTCCTCTTGGGTCCCACCCTCAGGAAAGGAGGTTGGCATCTTTTCATCAAGCACATACCCAATTTTTTCTGAATTGAGAACAATTCTCAAATTCCTCACCCAATCGGTGAAATTGGGTCCACTAAAACAATTCTTGTCAAGTATAGAAGCGAGTGGGTTTGTGGTCACCATTTTCAGAGTAATAATATATCTGTTGCAGAAAATAAATTGTTAGCCGTTGTATCTTTCAAAGTAACTATTTCATTTTTGGCCTTTAAATGAAATAGATCCTCCCACTAAATTTATATTCGAATCCCATACTCCTTAAGATTGGAAGCGGTAATCTTTGTTGGGTAAAGATTACTAGTGGGGATTGGAGTCCCACTAGTCCAAAGTCCACCTCACCTAGCGCTTATTGGTGTTCTATGAACTTAGTGAGTGAACCAACTTGTTCAACGCATCATATGCGAGTCCCAATCATAACTTCGGCCTCTAGACCATGAAAGCCTCACCTAACAGTTATTGGCATCATGATCATAGTTAAGTCTCGCCCATCGTCTCATGTAAGTATTGAAAACACAAATGATTCCCTCACCCGACGTTATTAGAAATCATTTGGCTCCAACCCCACAAAGATCATATGCATAATGGAGTGGTCCAATATTATATATGGTAATTAACCCCTATGTATCCATAGCCAGTCAATTAACTACAATAATATTGAATCAAACCACGACGATGGAAGGCCACGAGTCCGAAACCCGTTTCGACTTAATATTCTTTGTAAAGAGATTTGGGTCGTTATTAACGGTCTCACTTTGCACATTAACCGGTTTAACATGCACGATAACATAAACACAATAAATAAATAGATATCACATAACATCTATCCTATGTGGTGATCATGGAATTATGGTTCAATGGGTCTCGAGCCAAAGAGACCCATTTAGCCATTTTAATGTTTTAATAATATGGACCTGCTCTTCACTTCTTCTTCAATCTTTGAACTCTTCAAAGACCGGGCCCAGAGAGCTCACCGGCTTAATGGCTCCTCCAATGGCTCCTCCTCTCTTGTAGTATTTACATCAGCAATTGAAATACTAAACTATACTAAAATTACATAGCAAGAAAAATTAAAATAAAATAAAAGGAAGGACGCAGCCTCCATTTAATAATTACATCCCCAAAAAGAATACCTGTAATCATCATACATTCATCCATACAACAATCACAGCAAATAGGGATTTTTCCATGATCACCACCCTTCCTTACGAGCCATAAATTCAAAATTTAAAGCTCTGGAAGGCATGCATAAAATTCTACATATCATTTGTAGAATATAAACACAAATTATAACAAGTTACAAATTTTTGATTCAAAATTGATTTAGTTCTAATTTTTGCTTAGTTGATTAAATTTATCACATAAATTAATCAACTTCTATAGGCCACATAAGAGCAAGAGAACCATTTCTCTTAAAAAAAAAATAAATTGGCCAATAGAACGCAAAAATATATTTGAACTACAAATCAATTAAACGCACGAAAAACGCCTAAGGTTGGCTCTGATACCACTGTTGGGGTTTCATGAATCATGTATAGTTAAATTTTAACAAAAGTACGCAGCGGAAACAAAGATGATATATTTTACATGATTCTCCGAAGGCGTTGTTCGTGCGTTTTAATCAAAAATCTGAATGTAAAAGAGAGTTACACGAATTACCTCTCGAAGCGCGCTTTACACGAATTGGTTCGGATGTTCTACAGTTCGAGCCCCACAATTGTCGGACCTCTAGTTCGGACACACCAACAATGAACGTCGAACGGAAGAGAGAACTTTTGGATATTCACCACTTCGATCGTGCTAGCAATCTCGTGGAGACAATCCGCCGTATCCTTTGATGTATTATAGTCACGGCCTCGGATGAGAGAAAAACCTTTCCTTTCTTGCTTCTCAAAGACAACACAAGAACACACCCATCTCTCTCTATTTTCAGCAGCCCTTTGTTACACTTTTTCTACTTCGTTTTTAAATAAAATTATTTATATATATAAACCAGCAACGGTTGCTGATCGATGGACGATCAGCAACCGTTGCTGATCGTCCCCGCTCATGCACGAACGATCGTGCATGAGCGGTGCTGATGCACGACTTCGTGCATGAGCGGTTGCTCATGCACGAATTCGTGCATGATGTTCAGCAACTCGCTGACCATCGTGCTTGAATGGTCGCAGCTTGCTGACCATCCGAGTTTCATGCATGTGCTTCGTGCACATGCATGAAACTTTAAATATATATAATTTTTTTTATTAGTCATTAAAAGGTATTAATTAATTCATTCATTAATTAAACAAATAATTAATTAATTAATCAATCCCCTTTAAAATAAAAAGAACGTAACCTTTATATGTGCAATTGGAGTACATTAAGATATTTCCACTTCGGGCATGCGTGTGCATCATATGCAAGGAGGCTCGTGACTATAATACAAATTAAATATAATCTCATTTAATTTAATTTCAAATCGACTCAATTCGATTACAGTAATTGCAAACAATTTTGCAACATCATTTCTCTCTTGTTCCACGTTATCCCAATTGTTTATGGTGTGTGACATCCCTAGGTTCATCACTAAGCTGGTAGTAAAACTTGTACTAACACATTAGTACTCCCAAAAGAATTAATTGTCCCGATTAATCTTTGGATCCTACAAGCCATGATTGACATCTAGCAATATGTCATGGCTACCCAGATAGTGTGAATGCTTTAAGAACATAATGAACCCGCAGCTTTGGCTATAGTGTAATTCAATCCCTCCGTCTTACTATGTCCCGATCAAACAAAGACCATGGAATATTTGTCAAATCATAATTCGATCATATGCACAAATCTAATTGACATGCATTTTATTCGAGACATAAACAATTTATTCTCGGTTACAACCCCGGCCGAGGATTTCAATGCAGTGTCATAATTAGATCGCATAGGACATCATCATTATACCTTGCATATAACAAGGAGACAGATTCCATATTGCGCACACGTGTAACTTCGTATATGAACAAAATATGACCATCAGGTACAAAGACGGATCAACGACCCGGCATTACGTGTACCTGTGAACCATAGTTGTTCGACACACAAGTTAACACTGTGCCTCAGGTCTAAGGATTATTTACACAAGAACAAAGCATGAACAATTAGACATTGACCATCCTAAAAGCTTCCATGTCGCTAACTATTCCATACGTGTCACGTTCAGTGAACTTGTCTTATACAAACACCTGTGTTCTTAACTTAGGCATCACAATACCCAATGACTTGTGACTCATCATTCCCTTAAGTATCCAATACTTAATGGTGAAGTTAAGAACACACCGGTCTCAACAGGATTATTAATATCCACTAAATAATCCATCGACCGGGAACGATTTAAAGACTCGGTCTAACTATGAACCCGTCACATATATTCTTGACGTCTCAAGAATAGGTCTAGTTGCAACTGATCTTATGGAATCATTCATAAATATAAAACAATTGGACAAATGAATGAATATGTCATTGCCATTAATTAAATAATAATAATAATGAAAGTACAACTGAAATCCCTAATATGTAACTATTACATAGTAGCTTTAGGGCATACATCCAACAATCTCCCACTTGCACTAAAGCTATTTGTTTGGTTTGATTCAGCCTTTTGGTTCTTAATATCTCCCGATTGGATTTTTGGGATATAGCAATTTTCATTGGATATTATGAATCAGCGATTTTTGGGCTTAGCAGTTCTTTTGGGTTTAGCCTTTGTCTTTATTTTAGTAGGGCCAAAACAGCGTTGTTTTTATGGCTTTTGCCAAGCATATTTCTCTTTGGAGTCACACAAACTGATTTATAATAAAATATTATCATGTCGGATTTTCCAATCATATAAATTGCTAATGGTGCTGAAATGATTGATTTTTTTTTTTTATCAAAGAGGTGCTCAAAAGATAAAAAAAAAAAAGAAGGTTTTATCACTAAAGTGAAGGACATACGAAAATTATAGGACTTGTGATATCGTTTTCCCATTACAAATACTATCATACATCATTAAGTAGAATGTGTGATTTCCAAAGGAATTGAGATTGTCTAATAAAGGCAAGGAGTAATTGATAGCATAATAGGGCTCACACACTTCAATGCGATATGTCATTAGAACTTACCATTATCCACTCAAACATGACACAGACATTGCAGACAATAAAAATAATACCGCGATATATCAATGGAACCCATGATCATGGAATTTTATACTATTATCCCAACAATTTCAATTTAGTGGGGTACACAGAAAATAATTGGATAGGTGATATTGAGACTCGGAAGAGCACTCTGAAGGTGCTTTCTTTCTCAAACCATTGGCTAAAGTTGAGGCATCGATTAAATATATCTTAGATGGTCTTAGCATCTAATATATCTCAGCTGACATGGCAGCATCTCAAGATACTATATCAAATGTAAATATGCACGGTTAAGTTAACAATTATTTAACAACGTTAGTCTCATATCAACATTTTTCACCCACAGCTTTAATGGAGGCTTGACCTATATTTGAAAAGTTGAGGTCATTGACTGGACCCAAAAATAAATAATTAAGTTTTTGATTACAAAAAAGGGCAATAATTCATATACTTGTGTATCACTGTCCAAGAATTTACCATATGATGATCGGTCAAGATTCAAATTTCTAACATAATTTTGTTCTGTCGTATCTATTCTACAAACTCATTCTTTTAATTTATTGTTTGGCCCCACTTTAATAATCTGTTATTTAAGATATTTCCTTCTTACATGTGAAACAGAATATTAAACTGTTTTGTTAATTTCGAGCATTGCAAAAAAATTTCAGTGGCTAAAAATGTCAAGCACATTCGGACACTATAAAGTTCGTAGTGTTGATCTCCTGTAGATTTTCTGGAATCATTCGATCACAAAGTATTTTGCTCTTGCCCCCCTTTTTTTGGCCGATTCCATTGCTTTCCCTTTGATCTCCTCTCCCAAAACTAATGAAGTATATGCAGATAGTTTGGCCAAAAATCAGTTCGAACCAGTTTGATCGCCAGCTTTCAAAATTGGATCCACCCAGTTTTAAAGTCCCACAGGTACAGAAACTAGGGCTTATGGTGTCTGTTGCACATGGAGGGACTTAAGCACTCGGCTCCATGGACCGCCGGCACTTTGCTTTACCACCAAGGCTGAGCGATTCATGTGTTTATGGGCAATCAACAACGTTACATATCTGTAATCTTTTGCTCGTGACATCATCATTGGTTCACCCGTTGTTAACTATGGTTGGACCGCCAACTGGCAACCTGACTGGTTCTCTAAATGGCCCAAGTTTGAAAACATCGGTGCAAAGCTCCAATCCCTACTCGAAACGAGTAGATATGACTTATCTTATATGAAAAAAATAGTGCTATAACACCGGAAATCGAATTAGGAAACTTAATTCTAACACTTAATCTATCCTCCACAAAATAGAAGAGAAGCAATCTTTCTAGTTTATTTGACCAAAAAGTGCCATTCCCATGAATATCCCCCTTCCATCGCCTTTTTGCATCCTAATCTTCGATGCGCAGGTTCAGCGCCACTTCTCATCACATTGCAGCAACACTAGAGCCGTATAATGAGCTCCCAAGCACTCGTTCATTTCCTTTTCTCTGTGCAATCGACACCCAGTCGCCCTTGTCGTAGATGTCCCTAAGTTCCATGTGCTCGAGAACAGGTCTTCAGCCTCTTTAGTCATTCCACACCACAATACCCCCTTCTGATCCTTATACAGCTCGAGCAGTTTCAGGGACTTCCGAATGAAATCCACTACAACCATGTGGCTCGGGCAAATTAATTTGTTTCCGGTATCGATCCACCGACCGTACCAGGATTATTGTCTCGGGTTCCTTAACTTTTCCATCAGAACCAACCCTTCAGACACCACTTCATGCTTCTCGGTATGGACCCTCTTGTTCTTGCTCCCACCTTGCACTCTCTTGCTGGTGGTCATGAATCTACCCTGCGACCGGATAACTAAAACCTCGCCACAGACTCCAGTTCCTTCTCAGGGTAGGCAAAACGCACTCGCGAGGGTGATGATGCATCCAAACTGTCTAGTCACACTCCATTCATTCGAGGAAGCTACGGTTTCAACAACGAATTGAAGACGGGTCATCTCGAGATGCTGATGCCTTGGTCAAAGTTCAAGAAACAAGCCCGAGATAAGCAAGTGCCTCTCACTCAGGCCAGACATCAAACACCTTGCGTGCAATTGTGCGGAGAATGGAAAAGAAGAAGAAGAAGCGAGGCGCGAAGAAGAGGGAACGGGGGCGGTAGAGATGGAACCGGCACGCTTGTTCGTTTTGGTTTTTCGCGTTACTCGTCCTAACCTAATATAAATTATATTTTGATTTAAATAATTAAAAGAGCTCAAGGGTCCTGTAATATTCTTGTGGTTTTATAAAATTGAGGTGTTTGAGATTACATTGGAAAAATCCAATTTATTATAATAGAAAAGTTTAGTAAAAGTAATAAATTAGACTCATCGAAACAAAGCATTGTATCTTGTAATTCGGGGCAGTTAAACATCTCCTCATTATATTACTTGCTTTATAAGATAAATTTTTTAGGAACAATATGTCGGAGATAAATATAACTTTTAAGTTTGAATTGCTTATTTTGTAAATTTTAGTTGAAAGAGTTCGGTATTAAATAAAAATCAAATTTTAGACATTAAATGTGCTCCATATCCTCATTATCCTTTACTAAATCATTGGGTTACAAATTTTAGAATGAATGCCGATCTTGTTTTTGACATAACTAAACCTGTCATGAACAAGCACTTGGCAAGCCACTTCGAATGATTTAGGGTCCGTTCGTTTCGCGGAAAATATCATGTTTCCGGAAAACATTTTCCTGGAAGTCATTTTCCAGGAAAATGACTCTATTTTCTAGTGTTTGGCCAAAACCTAAAATTTGAGTGGAAAATATTTTCCACCGTTCGTTAGCTCATTTAATTGTTTGAGAAAAATTATCAAAAATTGAATTTTAATAATTTTAATTGATCAAAAAATTAATTTTATTTTTTATATTTTTTTAAAAATGATTTTTTAATTATTTATATTTTTAAAAAATCGATTTTTTTTTCTTTTCCTTCCTCCTTCCTCCTTCCTCCTCCTTCTTCCTCCTCCTTCCTCCGCCGCCGCCTCCTTCCTCCTCCTTCCCCGACGATGGCCGGCCGCCCGGTGGCCGATCCGGCGAGCTTGAGGCTCGGCCGATCTCGCCCGAGCTCGCCGCGAGCTCGCCGGATTTGGTGGCGGAGCTCGGGCTCGCCCGGATCGGGAGCCCGAGCTCCGCCGCCGATTCGGCTAGCTCGTGGCTCGTCGAGCCCGACGAAGCTCGCGGCAAGCTCGAGCGAGGCCCAAGCCCCGCCCGGCTCGCCGGATCTGGCGAGCCATGAGCTCCACCCGGCCGGCGAGAGCTCCGCCTCGCCCGATCTGGCAAGGCCCGATCTCGGCCGCTAGATCGGGCTAGGCGGAGCCTCGCCGGCCGTTGGCTTGTGGCAGGTCGCCGGACGCCGCCGTGGCCGGTCGGGCCAAAGAAGAAGATGAATAGGAAAGAAAGAAAAGAAAAAAAAAAAGAAAAGAAATTAAAAAATCGATTTAAAAAAAGAAAAAAAGAAAGCATAAAAATAAAATGAAAATGTATTAATAAAGAAAAAATAAGAAGGAAGAAGTCATGGAAAACGTTTTCCACTTTTCGTGGAAAATGTTTTCCTCACTTTAAAGGTTGTTTTTTCCAATGATGGAAAACATTTTCCTTAACTAGTTTATTTTCCATGAAACGAACACCTGGAAAATCGGAAAACATTTTCTCGGAAGTCATTTTCCGTGAAACGAACGGATCCTTAATGTTAGTTTATGTTATCATGATTTTGTGAGTGATAAGTGTGGAGTTCGAGTAAAATGCAGTTAAACCAAAAATTAACCATAATGTAAATCAATTCTTTTTTTGTTTTTAGCGAAAATTCTTTTCTCTTTTTGAAAAGAATCTTATTTTGTCCAATTTAAGAGAATTATAAGCTAAGCATAATTGGAGTGAGTACAAAATCGAGCTAAATCTGCGAAATAAAAAAAATATATCAAATTCGATTTTCTCTCTCCCTCTCTAGGAAAGAATTTTAAGAATATATAAGATCCATCAAAGCTCAAATTATAAGGTCCATTTCACAATGTAACGAAACTCAATTAAACCTCTCTTTCTTAAAAAAAGAAAAAGAAAAAGAAAAATGCAGAGAGCCATTTTTCCCGCTTCCCTGCCTGTATATATACCATTCCCTCCGATTTCCGATCGTTTCGAAAATCCTCAAAAATTCGAAAGTCTCTTCTTCTCCGCAGGAGCGAATTGCAGACGCACGGAACTTCATCGCCGATCGTCAAACTCCGCCGTTCGAAGATGCTCTCATCTCTCAAGTGAGTCTCGCGATCTCCCGCGGATTTCGATTCACGTCCCTTTCGCGATCCTGAGTTTCTTCTCGGCGTTTCTCGTCGACGTTCAGAGCCGAAGAGCAGAGCGGCCAGCTGCAGATGGTGGCGCGAGAAGACGTCGACGACGACGACGGAGGAGACCTGTTCGAAACGATCGACAGACGTAAGTTATGGCAAGACGCTCTGTTCATGTCGTCGCTTTTGCGGTGAGTTGCGGAGCGTCGTGTTTTAGGCTTGCGATCGACGATTCGGTCTGATTCCGAGATGATGATCGCGGTTTTCTGATCAGCTAGGCGTTTATTGACTTGGCTAGCTCCGTTTTACATCAAAGAAATGAGTTCAAGAGCGTGTTCTCGTCTAGTTTGTTCGGTCTACGTTCTGAAGATGAAATAGAATGCAAATGGTTCGATGGAGCTGTGACTGTAAATCTCTTTGAATATCGATATTAAGTGACTCTGATTACTGCTGAGCGGTTGAGCTCGATTTTCCTGGAACATCACCGTGAATCTGTTAGTGTTTGTCCATCTCGACCTTCGTCTTGAACCTGTCGTGATTGTCTGTGCATGCGATAGTTTTAGTTTTTGTCTTCTGATCGCACAAGAGCGATTCAGCCCTTGTTATGTTACGTGACATTGGAATTGCGCCATTGCATGTCTTGTTTTCCATGTATTTGTGATGTAGCACTGTCGGAACACTAAATTGTCATTAGATGCTTTTGTCCTGACATTCTACATTCTCCAGAAAAAACAGAGTTTAAGACGATGATGAGTTGTTTCCATTTTCTTTCTGAAATGTTCCCATATTTTTTATTTTTTATTTTGTTTGCAGTTATATCTCAGGGAATAAATGCTGGAGATGTGAAAAAACTACAGGATGCAGGAATCTACACTTGCAATGGCTTGATGATGCATACAAGGAAGGTAATCTGATCTTCAGTTCTGAAAATTAAGTGGAGGTATTATTTGGCTAAGGTGATTCACTCTATCGTTTTTTTTTTTTCGTAGCACTTAACTGGAATCAAAGGTTTATCTGAAGCAAAAGTTGACAAGATATGTGAAGCTGCTGAAAAGATAGTGGTTAGAGCTTCTAAATTCTTTGTATACCTGAGATGGCAGTTCCATTCAATTGGAACTTTTATGAGCATCTCGCATTGACTTCAATTTGTTTCATCAGAATTTTGGTTATATTACTGGAAGTACTGCTCTGCTCAGAGTAAGTTCTTAATTCTGCAAACTTCGAGCCAAAATGGTTCGGAAGAATAAAGCCTACAAATTAGCATATGAATTGGAGACAGCTGCACTTGCTCTAGACACTGTTGACCTTGACCTCTCAGAACAAAGTACTCTTAATGTCTTTGTCTCCAGAGAAAGTCAGTTGTTCGCATCACAACTGGAAGCCAAGCCCTTGATGAGCTTTTAGGGGGTAATAAACTTTCCTTTGTGGACTGTGTTTATTATTATTCGTCATGCGTTTCAACAAGAACAACTTTCACTGGTTTGGCAATGTTAAACAGGTGGTATTGAAACTCTGGCAATTACAGAAGCATTTGGCGAATTTCGGTGAAAATCACAGTCCAACAACATTACCTTTGATGAGCTTTTAATTGCTTTTGTTAGTTGGCTTTCTCAGAAAATGCTGCTGAAATCACTTCAGGTCTGGAAAAACACAGCTTGCACATACTCTGTGTGTTTCTACTCAGGTCGGTCTCAACTGCATATTAGGTTTCCGTCATTAACTTCTGTTGCATTTTATGTTTTCCTAGATGAAGAATGCATATGGTAACATAGTGATGAATTTCTAGTAAAGAATACAGCAGTGGGTGATCTTTGGCATCAGAGGGTGTATTAGGTGATTCTGGAAGTATGGCACTGTCATTTTCTGTAATCTGCTGTCAGTATACTGGAATGCATAACATGCAGGGGTTCAAACCAAGTAGGAAAAAGGCCAGGAGACCGTACTAGGTCATAAACGATTAGAAGCCTTAATCATTGTCAGACTTGGACTTGGGTTGGTCATCGATCGAATGTGATGCTTGAAGATACTCTACTTTATTTGCAAATCCTACAACAGTTTTCACCTCTGTTTTCAATCATTCTTTATTTATGGTTTGTGGATTCCATGTTCATCGAAAATTTCAGCTGCCAACTCACATGAGAGGAGGAAATGGCAAGGTAGCTTATGTCGACACTGAAGGAACTTTGTATCCTATTATAATCTGTCTGTATTTATCTTGACCTCGACAAAGCTGCTTGTGTTTCATAATTGTCGTATGTCCATGTAATTGCATGTGCACTTTCTTAACTTAGTACACCTGCAGTCGCCCTGATCGAATTGTACCAATTGCCGAGAGATTTGGCATGGATCCTGGTGCAGTCCTAGATAATGTAAGCTAAGCTTTCTATACAGGTGGCAACTCTTCCTTCTTTTCTGGCTAGCGTACTCGCTATAATCTAGTCTTTCCATGAATTTCAGATCATTTATGCCCGTGCCTATACTTATGAGCATCAATACAACTTGCTTCTTGGTTTGGCTGCCAAAATGTCTGAAGAACCATTTAGGTTGCTGGTAAGACACACAGCTCGAGAATCAAACCATACAGATTTTCTGAGGTGTGGATGGTTGACCCAAGGTGAGTACTATTTTCAGATTGTAGATTCAGTGATTGCTCTCTTCCGAGTGGATTTTACTGGAAGAGGAGAACTTGCAGAGCGCCAGGTTGATCCTAAAACCATCAAATCATGCGAGTTGTGATTCTTCAGCTTATCTGGTTTGACACTAATGGATTCCAAATTGCAGCAAAAATTGGCACAAATGCTCTCACGTTTGATTAAGATAGCTGAGGAATTTAACGTGGCAGTGTACATGACCAACCAAGGTACTGCATCACATCTCATTTCTCCCACATAGTCGTGCATCCATTAAAAGTTCTTATCCAATTTAGCCGTTTGATGGTTGCACACTGACAAATACCAAATTGGGGACTGCACCAAGCTCATATAATTCTTGTAAATCTCAAGAACTAGCTATTTGTTGCAAACTGGTGATGCGTACAGTAGCTGCAGTCCATGAGTTAGGAAAAAGTTGATTTTTTGATGACTTTGTCTTTGATTTATTTGTTTCAGTTGTAGCTGATCCAGGCGGAGGTGTATTCATATCAGACCCAAAGAAACCTGCAGGTGGGCATGTTCTGGCTCATGCAGCCACAATTAGGTTGATGTTTAGGAAAGGCAAAGGTGAGCAACGCGTCTGCAAGGTGTTTGATGCCCCAAACCTACCCGAAGCTGAAGCTATATCCTTTTTGCGCCAGATCTTTCTCTAGTTATGTACTTCATTGAAACTTATCACATCATGTTGCGGAGACCAAGTAAAATATCTAGAAGTCTATATGTGAGAAAGTCGATACTGAGTCTACATAGAGATAGGTGGAGACCTGATTTAAGCATGATATTCACAGTATACTTGATGTTGCATGGACATCCATGAACATATATGTGAATTTTGTGCAGAGGAATTAAACAAAAAGAAGTTGATATCGAAAATTTTTCCAAGTATTAATGGTAGACTAGCTGTGCAGGTTGTGCTGCGTAGACGATGCACATCTATCAACACCATCCCTCAATATTGTCAGAAAATTTGGCAAGAGCTCATCTCTCAATAAGATGAGACTGAGATTTATTCCATCTACGTTAAACTTGACAAACACAAGTTTTCCAGATTACACCAGGAGGCATTGCTGATGCGAAGGACTAAAGAAGTCTCTCCAACCAGGAAGGCGGGGAAAGCGCTTTTTTTTTTTTTTTTTCCTTTTCTTTTTTGTGTTAATCTGCCATTTGATATTAGTCATTGTATAGACAGCTTCCTTTATCTTCTTTTGCATCCTAATCTTCGATATGCAGGGTGACATCCGTCCATCATCACCTTCAGCATTGCAGCATCGCTAGAAGCAGATAATGAGCTCCCAAGAACCTGTTCATTTCCTTTCTCTGCAATGGACACTTTGTCACCCTTGTCATTACTGTCCTTAAGTTTCATGTTCTCGACAACAAACCATTCATGAATGACAGGAAACACTTTCCCTAACTGTGATGGTGGCCCAAAAGGTTTGTCAACTACATTGTCACCTTTGCGTATCAAATACAAAATATATTGTTAGGGGTAAGGCCGAAGTATCCTTTCTGGTCTATATATGTCTAGCCAATCGAATTTAAAAAATACAACCTTGTAAGCTATTGCAACGTCCTATGCCTTCATCAGGCTTGAGAAGAGATGTAACCAAAAGAAAATTATTCAATGTCATTTCGAATAACTACACGTAATAGCAGTTTGGTTTAAGGCAAACAGTTCTTGGATGTCATGGTTTTTATGAACACAAGAAGAAATCTAGTCACAATATTCGAGAGCTAGTTACCCAACATCATCTCCATTAAGTTTGCAATAATTTTCTTTTGGTAAGTAAAAGAACATTGGAAAATGGCATCCAGCGGATGCTAGCTCATGCAACAAATCACAAACACAATTTATGTCATCAATGAGGTATAAGAAAGAATGCACATTCACAATGTCATTTCCGCACCACCAAAAGCTGTAGAAAGCCATCTATCATTCAAACTAAAGAATGAGTCTTCTTATTTTCAAAGGCAATATTTAGCACAAATGAGGAATAAGCTGGATCAGCCTGCTATTTGGTTTAGTTTACAGATGTCAATGCAAGTTTGTCTAATTTAATCTATACAGCAGATACTCAAAACTTTGAACTTGTGGAGAAAAAGACTGAAAAAGCAAGTTATCTCGACAGCTCAAACAAGAACACTGGACCGTAAATTGAATCACGAGGTTTGTATGCGCTGTCAATTTTACCAGTATCCATGAAGGAGCTGTCTCCACCTGCAATATCCTCCAATTCACCGATGGCTTCCTCTTGGTCAAGCTGCATAGGGATGCCTTCGTCCTCAGAGCTATCCTCAAGAAAATCATTATCTTCCATATCCGATAAGCCTGTATAAGTTTCTCTCTTTTTTCATCCCTCTATAACCAATAAGGCTTAGGACCTATTCCTTCGAAAAAACCAACGGACTTTTCTGAATCAGCTCCGCACCTTCACAAGCTCCCGTCAAGAAAACACTAAACCTCTTCCCACTCTCAGAGACGTAGAAAATGCCAAAAATGCTTCAACAGGAGTCTCATGAGCTTCTGAGGCATCACGAATTCTCGTCGAAAGTGGGTGAGGTGATCGGTTACCAACCTCTTTTGCATTGTGAAGCTCAGTAGCTCAAGCATCGCCGCAATGGCCCTTTTATTGAATTCTTTCAATCCAGCTTGGAGGCCATGTGCATCAGCATAAGGAGATACGTAAGACCTTTTCTGAAAGTGCTCAGTCTTCCCTCCATTTCTATACACCTTGTAGGTGTTAGGAAACTTCAAGGGAAAAGATAGAGAAAGCAACCTTGGATTATGAGAGGCAGATTCTGATACCCCCATTATGGCTGGCAAACCAAACTCTCTCCTGAAATGAGCAATTTTGTCTAGAGGAAGCCGTTTATCGACCAAAATCATCAACATCCTAGTCACGTATTCAGCAACCATGCCAGAGTGGTCCCTAATCAATCTCTCCTCTTCCTCTAGCAAGTCTGCAGCTTCTTTGTTCATTCCACATTACAATAGCCCCATCTGATCTTTACACTACTCAAAACAGTTTTGGTGACTTCCAAATAAAATCCACTATACTGTCTGTCTTGGGCAAAATAATTTGTTGCCAGTATCAATCCAACGACCTCATGGGGATTATCATCTCAGGTTCTTTCTTTAATTGAAAACACCACTTAATGCTTCTGGGTGGCGATTTCGAGATCATGGACCCTCTTGTTCTTGCTTTTATCTTGCACTCTTTTGCTGGTGGTCATGAATCTGAGCTGCGATCAGTTATGTGAAACCTCACCGAAACAGTATTGACCTCACAGCACAAAGTACTTTTAATAGCTTTGTTTTCAGAGAAAGTTGGTTGTTCGCATCACAACCTTCCGAGCCCTCGATGAGCTTTGAGGTGGCAATAAACTCGATGAGCTTTGAGGTGGCAATAAACTTTCCTTTGTGGACTGCCTATATTATTCATCATCTGGTTTGGCAATGTTAAACAGGCGGTGTTGAAACTGACATTTGCAGAAGCATTTGGCTAATTTCCGTAGAAATCACAGTCCAACAATGTTACCTTTGATGAACTTTTACTTGCTTTTGTTAGTTGGCTTTCTCAGAATATGCTGCCAACATCACTTCAGGTAACACAGCTTGCACATACCCTGTGTGTTTCTACTCGGGTTGGTCTGAATTGCATATTAGGTTTCCATTATTAACTTCTGTTGCATAGCATGTTGTCCATGTGTTGCATGGCATGTTTCCAAGATGGACAACGCAAATAGCAGGATAATGATTGAATTTCTAGTAAAGAATAAAGCTGTGGGAGATCTTGGCGTCAGAACGTGCGTATTAATTCATTCTTGAAGCTTGGCACCCTCAATTTCCTGTAAACTGCAGTCGGTATACTGGAACGCATCATCTACAGGGGTTCAAACCAAGTGGGAAAAAGGCCAAGAGAGTATACTATTTCATGACCAATTAAAAAGCCTTAATCATTCTCAGACTCAGGACTTGGGTTGATCATCAGTCGAATGTGATGCTTGAAGATACTCTATTTCATTTGCAAATCCTACAGCAGTATCTTCCCCTCTTTTACGATTTTTCCAGGAGAGAATGGCAAGGTAGCTTATACAGACACAGAAGGAACCTTGTATCCCATTATAATCTGTCTTTTTCGTGACCTCGACAAAGCTGCTCCTGTTTCATTTTCGTCTTACAGCCATGCAAGTGCATATGCACTAAACTTGGTATACCTGCAGTCGCCCTGTACCAATAGCCTAGCTATTTGGCAAGCATCCTCGTGCAGCCCATACGCTAATTTGCAGGCTGATATTCTTTCATATTATCCAATGTTATGTTGTTTCGCTTTCTTGTCTATTGTGTTGCTGATATCTCTATTAGTATATTACACCAAAATAACTTGGAGCATGTTACTTCCCATATGGAAATCGAGTTAGCACAATGCCTTATGAAGGGTCAGCAGCAGTGGCGCATGCCGATGAAGACTTCATATGAATTAAAAGAATAGAAATAGTCAATTAAGACTTTATTATTTATTACCTCCTAAAGGAAATTCATTTTATTTCAACGTGGCAAATCCTGGAGGAGATCACGACCCATTGACGTAGATCTCCCCAAGCAAATCCAATACAACTTTGCTCAAAAGAAAAGATTGATGAAAAATCCTCGCACCACTTTTGATGAAAGCAAAAGGTCTAAAATGCACATCAAGCATAGACACCGGGATTGGCTGAAAGGTACTCCTCGACGACCTTGTACAACCCCATAGCCTTCTCTTTGCCTTGTTTGATGTCCTATTCCTTAAGCTCCACACCAGCTTTGGTGTGATACTCACTAGACATCTTGCAAATGCATCCGCCATTGCTTGAAGCCTCAAATTTGACCTCATAGGCAACGGATTCAATTTTATCAAAGATCACATCGCCTTCAATCAATGTGTATTTGCAAACTAGATTATCCAAGTCAAGAGCATCAATCTTATGTTTCAAACACTTCAAGTGACCACCCGAAATAACAAACCACCAAATTAAAGCTCATGTTTAGAATCACTAGAATAGGAATCGATAAGAAGGACAGATTGAAGTATGCATATCATTGATTAAGGACAATACATACCTTCCGCAAAATTAGTCTGTTTGATGCTTCCAACTCCTCCATCTCCTTCAATAAACTCGATGCTCTTGATGCCTTGGGGGGCAATCTTGGGGATGAGATTGTGCGAATCGAGAATCAAAGCCTTGAATATTCTGGATGGAGCAATTGAGGTTGTGAATTCTTGAGTAAAGGTAATGATGCCCATGTTTGTTTGTCAGAGTAAAGATCTGAATACAGAGGAGTACTGTGAATAAGATCTAGTTGGAGGTAGAAGAGGACTGTCGAGTTTGCTGTGAAGATGTTGAGAAACAACGGATGGGTATTTATAGATTCTAGGAAATGTATGTGTAAATTGTTAGTTGTTTTAGTTGACAAAGAAGTTTCGCAGCACTCCACTTTGGACTGGCCCAACTTCTAGATGGAAAAAAACATATATAACGACATTTTGAGAGATTGACCAAAGTCTAATATTCCATGTATAATAGCATTCAAATAAGGCATACTTGTCATTGACCACCGTAGTACGGAGAATTTTGGATATTTTATAGTTTCTATATGGTTAGCTGGAAGGAACACACCATTCTTTTCTAGAAAACGTTTCACGGCCGGATTTTGACTACTGCGATTTTTCTTTTCATGGGAATGATGTGAGGATTGTAGTGATTGGTAAGGACGTTTATAAACGACCTATTACAGTTAGAAATCCTCAACGTTTTTTTTTTTTTTTTAGGGATAGAAATGTAGAATGGAAAAATTACCAAAAAAATCTTAAATTTATTGTATTTGTGTCAATTGCGTTATAATTTCTTTGATGTTTTGACATTTGAGTTTATCTAGTTAATTTTGATCGGAAATTGCTAACATGGACGCTGACAGTTTTACATGGCACAACTGGCGATGACGTTGACATTTTTTAAAATATTTTAATAGTTATTTGAATTTTTATAAAATTTTTGGTTCTTTTTTTCTTTTCTTTACTTGATTTTTTGACCGAGTGCCGATGACCCTCACCCAGGTGACGCCGGCCCTTGCGTATGGCTATTGTGGGTAGCGTTGCTTGGGTAGGGCAAGGCTGTCACTCTCATGTGGTCAGCCATGTTGCCCTCGTTGGCCAGCCATCACCTAAGACTAGCTATCGGCAAATAGGAAAGAAAAAAGTAGAAAAAGAAAAAAAAATGAAAACAATTCTGAAAAATTTTAAAAAATTGTCCCCATTAAGTGCCGGTACATCACATTGGACGAACATGCTAATTGGATCACCACGTCAACATTTTCCAATTAAAATTGATGGGATTGACTCAATTGGCAAGATGTAAAAATGTTTAAGACTTAATTGACACAATTAAAATATTTATGACTGGATTGGTATTAATGCAATAAGTGTAAGACTTTTTGGTAAAATTTTCAATGTTGGATGTTCTCATAGATTATTAAAGTAGCCCTTTCATTTTCATTGACTGCTACTAATGTCCAGTATCTTTTGAGATTTTATATTCAACTCCAAGGAAATTTGTACCGTCTTGGTAAGAATTAATGGAAGAGACGATGATAGTTGTGCTTTGAACCTGCCCGACTCCATATAACATATAATTCACTGATGTTGAAATTAGCTTTGAATAATCTTTTCTTAACTCAATGCGATAAACCACCTAAAGGGCCAGCATTTACATTTTTGTGACTGTGTAAATAGTAAATAGAGATAATAGCACAACTAATCCCTGAACTTTGGTTCAGTGTGTGATGTTGTCCTTAAACTTGTAATTTATGTAATGTAATCATTGAACTTTAACCCAATGTGCAATGTCCTCCATAGACTTTAAATTTGTTCAATGTGGTCCCTAAAAATGTGCAATGTAGGCCATAATTTAGAGATTGGACTAATGGGGACAAAATGGGACTAATGGGAACATGCTAATTGGATCACCACGTCAACATTTCCTCCTACACTCATTTTAATAGTTTTCTTTTTTTTTCCCCATATGTAAAAGATTGGACTTTTGTTTTGAGAATTGGCAATCCGATATATAGGTGGTTCATGCCTCTAAGCGATATTTCTACCTACTTTTGTTGCCACGCTCATAGGGTTTTTTTTTTTTTTGGGTCGGTTCCACGCTCATAGATTTTGTAATTTGCATTGACAGCAAATACACAATCAATCGATAAGAAGGGCCGTTTCAAATGACATTAAATGCTTCCAAAGTAGTGCAGTTGCAATTTTCTTTACCTTTCTTCTGCTTCATTGGTCTAATAATTTCTTTACAATGCATGCCTCGAATTTGCTTTGCGCTGCCTAAAATCTTGATTTTAAAGATTTGAAGTGAGCAAGTGCATTCATCAGGTGCATCGGATGGAGTGCACATTTGAAAACAATATTTTATAATTCATAAATCTCATCGATCAAAGCCATCTTAATCATTGATCAAATTGCCACATGGGAGGAAACATAATGAATGACTGAGATGACATTGGTCCATACGTCCATGCGACAATTTCTCAATATGATATACTTACACCGGCACACATTTTAAATTTTGACCACTGTAGGATTTTCGTAGATACTAAAGTTCATGTGATAAAAACGATGAAGAAAAATTATAAGCTTTATTTTAATTAAATCTCAAATCAACTGACAACTGTTCACTTCTAAATAAAATATGGGAATACATGTCACGACTCAAGTATCGAACTTGAGGCAGAAAAATATAATAGACCCCAAAATGAAAATATATGAAATTACAGCTCATTAGAGCATAAACACATAAAGCATAGACATTGGCGTTTGCCAAAAAGGTATTTGACAACTTGGTACAGTCCTATCCCCTTGTCTTTATCTTATTTGATGTCCTCTTCTTTTAGCTGGATACTTGCTTTAGAGTGAAATTCACTAGTCATCTTGTAAACACATCCAACATCACTTGAAGCTTCAAACTTGACTTGATAAGCAACATACTTAATCTTGTCAAAAACTTTCGACCAAAAAAAAAAAAAAAAAAAAAAAAAAAAAAATCTTGTAAACTATATTGGCCTCAATCAAAGTATACCTGCACACAAGATTCCTAGGGTCATTGGCACCAATCTTGTACTTCAAGTACTTCAAATGACCACTTGAAATATCAACTGTGTAAGTTAACACTTTGATTGAAACTCAATCAAAAGAACACATTTTTATATGTTGGGTATCAACTTGAGTTCTCATCAAGACTAACCTTTAGTGAAATTGGTCAGCTTAATGTGTCCTATGCTGCCATCGCCTTTAATGAACTCATTTTTTTTTTTTAATGCCTTGAGCAACAATATTCGGCATAAGATTGTGTGAGTCAAGAACCAAAGCTTTAAACATCCCAGATGGAGCAATTGGAGTTGCGAACTCCTGAGTGTAGCTAGTACCCACATTCTTTTCCTGATAAAACAGAAGAAACCAAACAATGAAGGTTTCAAAGGATTATTAGTGTTGCAGAAGCTGGAGTTCTTGTTGATGATGAAGAGTACCCATCTAAGTGGTACTTATAGAAGGAGGCCTTACTTTAGCTACCGAGTGCTCTCTCTCGGTGTTCAGACCAAGAGCATCCCCAATATGGACTCATCAACCACCATCCTGTACTTTTCTTCCTTTCCACATGGCATGGAGCCATCATGAATTTAGTGACAAACTTAGAATAGAAAGGACACGTGAATTATGGGCGGTGGATTTGAAAAAGATCAAGTCAAATTCACATTAATTGCTTCATTTTGTACCAATAAACTTGACCAAGTCATACCATGACAGCTTTGGAATGACCCCCACATCCAAAGGATTGACTTCTGTAATTTTTCCTTTTCACATTCATGGTTTATACGATGACCCTAAGAATAAACTTTTATCTTGGGGTCAATTTATCCACTGGTACAATGTTTGTCACTTGTTTGATTGAAAATGACATTTGCTATAGGTAACACTAATCAACTATGACTTGGCCACAGTAACAATGGGCTGATTGTACATGTCATATAAATTTGACCTGTTGGTTTTTTGAAGCAGCCAGATAACAAAAGATTTGCTCGAGCATTATCATTTCTTCTATATGGTCGAACTTGTGATTTCCCATGTAAATCTATTAATTCTGATAACTTAAAAAAATGGAAACGCTTAACGTATCGGATACCGCTCCATATTAAAAACCTAGAAAAACACATTGCTTTTCATTTATGTGTCAAAAGGATAGATTGGTCCCAAGTGAAAAATCTAATTACTCCTTTCTAATTTTGGTATGCAAAAACCAGTTTGAGTTTCAAATATTGACATGATTATTTGGCAACATTCATCAAACAAAGTCATCCTTAAAGATGGTAACAACTGTTCCTAACGATCATCAACACCGAGTTATTGTCTAAGTAGCACCGACACTGACACGCGACACGTGACACGACACGACACGATACGCCGACACGTCGTTTCTAAAAAAATAGAGAATTCCGACACGTTGGGACACATTATATATTAATTATATATTTATATATATATATAAATAAATTATCGTGTTTAAATCAAATTAATTTGAATCAAATTCATAAATAAATATATAATTAAAAAAGCCTAGAATTATGAATCAAATACACAGAAAACATTAATCCTCCATTTATTAATATCATTCATTATTCCAATTTGACATATTCAACTTTATTTCAATAATTCATAAAATTTGGAGAAAAAACAAGCGATCCATATTATGGACTCGCATGTTAGATATGTTGGAAGAGGAGAAAAAAACACTTAAGGGGTGAATTGCGTATCATAGGGAGTGGAAATCAGAAGAGAAGAGAAGATTAGGTTTTTCTTATTTCTCAATTTTTTATTTTTATTATTGTGTTTTATTTTTTCACACACACACACACACACACACACACACACACACACACACACACATATATATATATATATATATATATATATATATATTTGACCTCTCATTTATTGAATTTTTAAAATTGACATCGATATCAGAATCACATATCGGAAACTCGTATGTCAGAATTTTGACTCGAGTGTCGGAAAGTGTCAAGAAAGTTGACTAGGTGTCGGATTTTCTGACACGTGTAAACCGAGTGTCGGAGAGTGTCAGACACGTGTCGAAGTGTCCGACACGACACGAAAGCTCTTGAAGAGTATCGGTATAGGTTATTGCTCATTGCCTGTCCTTATGTCGTTAAAGATAACTAGGGACAGCCTATCCATTCCTAAACTTGCTCAAAAATCAACCCTAACTACGTGTATTTGGACGGTGGGGGTCACAAATCGTCAATAAATCGTACCATAGAAGAATGCCTAACTGTCCTTGAAAGTGGTAACTCTCTAGAATATATCAACAGCTTTCGGATAATGAGTGCAATAATGCATTCTTTATTTCAACTAAATCTCAAATCGAATGACAATCTTTTCCTTATAAATATAATATGAAAATACAAGAAATCTTTTCGTGACTCTTATGGGACTCGAAGCAGCAGGGGAACAGGACAAACACCAAAGCTGAAATATGGGAAATTACAACTCATTAAAGCACAAGGAAAACATTTTAAGCATAGACATTGGGGTTGGCCAAAAGGTATTCCTCGACCACTTTGTATAATCCCATGGCCTTGTCTTTGCCTTGTTTGATGTCCTCTTCTTTGAGCTCGGCACCTGCCTTAGTGTGATACTCGCTGGTCATCTTGCACATGCATCCGCCAGCACTTGAAGCTTCAAACTTGACCTCATAAGCAACAAACTCGATCTTGTCAAAAACTACATCACCCTCGATCAAAGTATACTTGCACACGAGGTTTTCGATGTCAATGGTATCAATTCTGTGCTTCAAGTACTTCAAATGACCCCCTGCAATATCACCCATTTAAGTTAACACATTAACTGAATTTTAATTCAAGAAAACATATCTATATGATGAGTATGAAAGTGAGTTTGCTTCAAGACTAACCTTCAGCAAAGTTGGTTTGCTTAATGCTTCCGGCTCCTCCATCGCCCTCAATGAACTCGATGCTTTTGATGCCTTGAGGAACGATCTTGGGTATAAGATTGTGTGAATCAAGAATCAAAGCCTTGAACATCCTAGATGGAGCAATTGGAGTTATGAACTCCTGAGTGTAGCTAGTAACAGCCATTTTATTGATAGAAATGAAGAAGACAGGTTATGCAGTATTTGAAAGTATTACTAGGGATGCTCAGCTTAATGCAGAAGCTTGAGTTCTTGTTGATGGTGAAGAGTACTCATCTGGTGGGTATTTATAGAGATGAATGGCCAATTAATTTAGCTACTCATCCCACGCTTTCAAGAGTTCATACCTAGAGCCCTCCAAAACGGACTCGATGGTCGTTAGCCACCATCCTATACTTTTCTTCCTTTCCACATAGTATATGGACCCACTATCATGTAAATAACAGTATATCGAAATGAGTGAGAATCTTAAATTAGGAAAGGGGACACATGAATTATGTGCAATGCATTTGAAAAATAGAAGTCAACTAGTTTCTTTATTCCTCCTTCTAGAGCAACGCCAAATAAATTCGCTGTCAAGAGAAGGCGACGAGAGTCGTAGATTGCATTGTACTATTCGTACATTAAATTGTCTATGATACCGTCGTAATCATACGAGCCAATTCCTATTCTCATGAAATTATTACCTTCAGATTGCAAATGCATGTGCCAAATATTTTGTTGAGACAAAATGGAACACAAAAGGGTAGAAAAAGAAGCAAGGTAGATAGAGTTCCGATTGCGGTGTTAAACATTTTGCATTCACAAGCTTACCAAAAAGAGGAAATTTTCAAATCTAGATATGAAGTGAGGCCATATTCCTAAAAGAGTGTCTCGAATGAACTTTGTCTCAAATGAAGTTATAAAGTTGCGAACTTAGTTTAAAATAAGTGCCAAGCTCACCTACCAGCTTATTCTGACAACAACATAAGGGGTAATTTTTTCTGAAACTTTCGACTTTGATCCTATGTGAAGAAGCCGCAAATTGAAGTTAAGATTCTTGGAAGGTTCTCGTCGGAGCAATTTTCCATCTAATTTCACTAACGGAGCTTCAATTTGGGGTTTTCTATGTTCCTGATCATTCGGGGACCTTGACATTGGGTAAGAATCACTCGCGTTTGGCCCGATGGCCATGGAAAGTGGTATGACTAGTTGAACATGCCCACCGATTCTTACTTAGACTTGCCAAACGAATGGATTGGGTCGGGTTTGGATTGGATCATAAATGGTCCGATCCAAATTGACTCATTTAATCTATTTATGATCCATTTATCGTAATTCAAAATGCTTGACCCATACCTCACCCAACGATTCCCAACCCATTGTCGACCCATTTAACTAAACCTAAGAAAATTTATTTGTTATGATTTTTTTTAAATAATATTGCTAAAATACTTTCATGCAATACAAATCTAGTGGACAATTTTAATAATTTTTTTTTAAAAAATAAGCCTCTGTTTGTTTCTTAGAAAATATTTTCCAAAAAGTATTTTTTCGAGAAAATTACAATAATTTTTTGGTTTTTGCCTAAAATTTGAAAATAAATTAGAAAATATTTTCTATCTTTTAGTATGAAAAATATGATTAAATTTTCCTCCTACACTCATTTTAATATTTTTATTTTTAAAAAATAATTTATAATTATATTTATTTTTAAAATTAAAATTAAAATTATTTATTTTTTTCTCTATCTTTTTTTTTAATTGAATATTTAATTTTTTCTTTTTTTCCTTTTCCTTCTTCTCTACCTAGTTGCCAGCCACAAGGACAGTCGACGACTAGCCATAGGCAAGCTCAAGTCTCACCAAATCAGTAAGGCTCAAGCCTCACTGGACGTCAGCGAGCTCAAGCTCGCCCAAGGCCAGGCAGCTCAAGTCTCACCCGATTGGTGAGGCTCAAGCCTTGCCAAACATTGGCAACCTCGAGCTCCCCTAAGGCCAGCAAGCTTGAGCTTTGCCGGCTGTTGCCGTGTCGGCCACCTACTGAAGATGGAAGAAGAAAGAAAAAAAAGGAAAGAAAAAGAAAAAGAAAAAAGAAATATAAAAATAATTATAACTTTGATTTTTATAAGGTTAAAGAAGGAAAGAGAGTGTGTGAGCCATGGGTTGGAAATGGGTTCTAAGTCCTACCCATTTAGACTCATTTATTTTAGGCTTTCAATTTTTAAATTTATTTTAACAGGTTCTTCAAGATTTAAGTGACCCATTCATGATCCATTTATGTTTTAAATAAATATATGGGTTTAAGACCCATTTTAACATCTCTACTCATACCCTTCATTGATTAGGCCCTTCAGTTCTTCCGCTTCTTCACTCATATGATCTACTTCATATTTGCGTCTAAACACTGAGACATCATGCCGTGGACTGAAGCTCGCTTGAGGACTTGGCGGACAGGGAAACGTTGATGATTGTTACAGTGATCCAACAATGAAACCATCCTGGGTACAATTGGACATCTCTAATTCTCAAAACCTTGATTTGATTTGGATAGAAGAAATGAGTGACAGTTATTGACACATAAAATTTGACTTACCATTTAGGGATAATTGCTTAGAAAATTATGAATAAATATTTAGACCCTAAACAAAAATATTAAAACTAGATTGCATAGTATATAGTTTTTTTTTTTCAGGAGCATTTGCATTATTGGTTATAGATGACCTCATAAATTGCAATGGACTGCCGAGGGATGAATTTATTGCAGGCTTGGAACTTAATTGAATAAATTGCATAGCGAAATCCGATCAAACCCGTAGAGAGCAATATTATGGCCAAAATTCACATAAAAGGAAGAGTCTCTGGGCTTGTTTGAATCTATGATTAAGGCTGGAATTTATTTAATTGAGCCCATGTGATCAATTTGAACTTTAGTTAAAGGGGACTTTATGCTTACTTGAGCTTATGCGACCGAAATTTGTCCTCATAAAAAAGGGGTAGACCTAATTTTACGCTATAAAGGTCGCTCTAATTCTTGACAATTCAAGTACGGTCAAAGAGAGAAAAACATAGAGAGGACAGAGGGACGGGGTAGATCGAGGAAAGGCCTCAACGAGAAACGCTCTTTCTCTAGCAATTCGTAAGTGCACCGACGGCAAGTGCACCGACGGCACTCTCCTCATTTGGTATTCTCAAGGCGGTCCTAGGCGTCAATTCAGCCTCTACTCCCTCCCATCCGTGGCTTGTCAACACTCAACACTCCCTATCCCAGGTTTGGAAGAATTCCGATGAAGTTCGGTTCTTTCGCATTAATTGCTACGCGGAGTGCAGGGCTGAAGAGAACACCAACAAAAGGAAAAGTCAAAAACAAGAGTCCAAGAGGTGAAAATCGAAAGACGAGTTTTGGTCAAGGAACGGAGGATTCTCTTTTACTGGATTTATGGGTTCTCTTTCCTCCGGGACATGACACGCCAAAAAGAAGAGGACGACACACGTCCATAGAGAAAAGGGAGAATTTTCGATAGAAAAGCCATCGTTGACGATCACTGTCGAATTACTTGCTGCGGTTACTACTGTCCACGCGTCTGCTCCAGTTCTCATCGGGTGCGACATGAACAGACGGCCCTTTCCCTGGGCCGGATCTCGCCTTCTCTATGTTCGCTCCGCGAAGGTGTTGCTAACAAATTTCCTTGTTTTTTTTTTTTTTTTTCGTCGGTAACAAATTTCCTTGTTAATCCAGCGTCTTTTAGCGTTCCTGTAGGTCTCCCGGAGCCGCGCCCAGTTTTTTCCATAATCACTGCACTGCCGTGACGTTCCTGCTGTCACCGAGTTGCTGCTACCTTTGCCAAGACTACACCGAGACGTCGATCACCGAGAGTCTCACCAACGGAGACCGGGAGCTTCCTCAATAAATCGTACCATAGATGAATGCCCTACTGTCCCTGATAGTGGTAACTCTCTAGAAGATATCGACAGCTTCCGGATAGAAGAACGCCCAACTGTCCCTGATAGTGGTAACTCTCCAAAAGATATCGACAGCTTCCGGATAATCAGTGCAATATTGCATTCTTTATTTCAACTAAATCTCAAATCAAATGACAATTTTTTCCTTATAAATAAAATATGAAAATACAAGAAATCTTTTCGTGACTCGTATCGGACTTGAAGCAGCAGAGGAACAAGACAAACACCAAAGCTAAAATATGGGAAATTACAACTCATTAAAGCACAAAGAAAACATTTTAAGCATAGACATCGGGGTTGGCCAAAAGGTATTCCTCGACCACTTTGTATAATCCCATGGCCTTGTCCTTGCCTTGTTTGATGTCCTCTTCTTTGAGCTCCGCACCTGCCTTAGTGTGGTACTCGCTGGTCATCTTGCACATGCATCCGCCATCACTTGAAGCTTCAAACTTGACCTCGTAAGCAACGAACTCGATCTTGTCAAAAACTACATCACCCTCGATCAAAGTATACTTGCACACGAGGTTTTCGATGTCAATGGTATCAATTCTGTGCTTCAAGTACTTCAAATGACCACCTGCAATATCACCCATTCAAGTTAACACATTAACTGAATTTCAATTCAAGAAAACGCATCTATATGATAAGTATGAAAGTGAGTTCGCTTCAAGACTAACCTTCAGCAAAGTTGGTTTGCTTAATGCTTCCAGCTCCTCCATCGCCCTCGATAAACTCGATGCTCTTGATGCCCTGAGGAACGATCTTGGGCATAAGATTGTGGGAATCAAGAATCAAAGCCTTGAACATCCTAGATGGAGCAATTGGAGTTTTGAACTCCTGAGTGTAGCAAGTAACGGCCATTTTATCGATGGAAATGAAGAAGACGAATTATGCAGTATTTGAAAGGATTACTAGAGATGCTCAGCTTAATGCAGAAGCTTGAGATCCTGTTGGTGGTGAAGAGTACTCATCTGGTGGGTATTTATAGAGATGAATGGCCTAATTAATTTAGCTACTCATCCCACGCTTTCAAGAGTTCATACCTAGAGCCCTCCAAAACGGACTCGTCGGTCGTTAGCCACCATCCTATACTTTTCTTCCCTTCCACATAATTTATGGACCCACTATCATGTAAATAACAAAATATCGAAATGAGCGACAATCTTAAAATAGGAAAGGGTACCCATGAATTATGTGCGACGCATTTGAAAGGTAGAAGTCAACTAGTTTCTTTATTCCTCCTTCTGGAGCATCGCCAAAGAACTTCACCGTCAAGAGAAGGCCAAGAGAGTCGCAGACTGAACTCTACGACCTGTTCATACGTTAAAATGTCTATGATACTGTCGTAATCATAAGAGCGAATTCCCATTCTCAGGAAATCATTACCTTCCGTTTGCAGATATACGTGCCAAATATTTTGTTGAGATAAAATGGAATGCGGTGGAGCGAAGCTCGCATGAGGACTTGGTGGACAGGGAAAGGTTGATGATTGATGTGGCGATCCAAACAATGAAACCATCCTGGGTACAACTGTACATCTCTTATCCTCAAAACCTTGATTTGATTTCGACAGAAGAAACAAGTGACAGTTGTCGACACTTAAACTTTGACTCACTATTTAGGAATAGTTGCATAGATAAATAGGAATTAATATTTAGCCCCTAAATAAAAATATTAAAATTAGATTACATGGCATATTGTTTTTTTAGGAGCATTTGCATTATTAGCAATAGATAGCCTCATAAATTGCATTGGACCAGCAGTGGATGGATTTAATTAAAGGCTTAAACTTAATTGAATTATTTGCACAGCGAAATCCAGTCAAGCATGTAGAGAGCAATATGATGGCCGAAATTCACATAAAATGGAGAGTTTCTGGGCTCAATTTGAATTCATGATTAAGGCTGGAATTTATTTAATTGAGCCCATGTGATTAATTTGAACTTTAATTAAAGGAACTTTAAGCTTAGTTTTTTTTTATTGGAAAAGAAAGTATTATATAATCAACGTAAAGAACCAGTGAAGCCCGTTGCGTGGGCTTCAGCATACAAAAGATCTAGAAGATAGCCAGGAGGGGACGTAGCCCAGTTCGAAAGTAGAGTGATATTACAATGGGCCTTGGCAGCCCAATCAGCCACAAAATTGGCCTCTCTTCTACAGTGTCGCACAGTTAGGTTAGGGAAAAGAGAGAGCTTGGCCGCTGCTTCTGCAATGAGGGGTTGTACCTCCCATGGAGTCGTGATCGGATCGTGAAGGGCATTCACCAACACCAGGCAGTCGGATTCAATGATAAGTGATCTTGATGCTTCCCTTCTCGTAGCAGATGATCAAGGGTGATGATGAACGCTTGGATCTCGCTCTGCAGAGCTGAAGTCGTTGGAAAATCACAAGTAAAGCCATGTAAAAGAATGCCCGAATGATCTCTATGGATGCTCGCCATCGCACCTGTTATACTATCAGGATGATAGGCCCCATCGATATTAATTTACACCACGCCAGGTTCTGGTGGCCGCCATAGCAGATCATCGTGCAGAGAAGATTGGGTTTTCGCTGCAGCAACTGGTCAGATAGATTGGTGGCGCGAACCTGGGCAAAGGCGAGATCAATAACCTAAAGATGAACGAGACGTTGCTGCCGAAACACAAATTGGTTGCGCGCCTTCCAAATTTGCCACAACAGAGCGGCAATCATTTCCAGATCAGGACAGGTACACCGTTGTTCTATCTAAGCTACTAACCATGCATCTATCCTTGTGACTGATTGCTGAGTGATGTGAATATTAATCTGTGAATGCGACCATATACGTCTCGTCCATGTTTCTGGTATGAGGTTAGAACAGAGAGGGCAAGTTGGGTCTGTAGTGATGCATCTTTGGAATAAATTAGCTTTCGTGGCGAGAGCATTATGGCAAACCGACCATAGGAAAGGTCGAATTTTAGGGGGAAGCTTCACAGCCCAAATAGCTTTCCATAGTAACTTGGGCGGGTGATAAGACGAAGAAGCTATGTTCGGTTGGCTACTAGGAATATCTTTCTTGAAAGTGTGATATCCATTTTTCACAGAATATGTGCCATTTACAGTCCCTGTCCATATAACTTTATCAGAAGTGTATTGAGGTCTAACCTGAATTTTGAGTATATCTTGGACTGTGGAAGCATCAAATTGTTGGTGCAGAAGAGGAACGTTCCAACTGTTACTATCCGGGTCCATTAGTTTAGTGACTAATAACGGGGCATTCCGATTAGCAGGGCCCCCTATGACTCCTCTAGGAAGCCATCGTTCTTCCCGGATTTTAATTGATTGTCCATTACCAACAGACCAGCGAAGATGAGGTAAGATAGACTCCCTCCCAAATAGAATACTCTGCCATCCCCAGGAAGGTCTTGATCCCCTTTCAGCATGCATAAAATCGTTAGAGTGAAAGTAAAGCCCTTTAAAAAGAGTACTCCATAGCGCCGTTGGATTCTGAAATAATTGCCATGCTTGTTTTCCAAGCATGGCTTTATTAAAATCTTGAAGATCCCGAAATCTGAAGCCCCCACTATCTTTGCTTCGCTTAAGAACAGCCCAATATTTCCAATGGATGCTTGCTTTAGTACTATCTTTCTGCCACCAAAACCGTGCAACTTTCTGTTCAATGGATCTGCAAATAGATATAGGGATTCTAAAAATGGACTTGGCATACTGAGGTATTGCTTGTAAGACAGTTTTAAGTAAAATTTCATTTCCACCCTTAGATAACAGACTTTCTTTCCATCCCTCTAGTTTGGCATTTACCCTCCCCAAAATCCAAGCAAACATGTCCCGCTTAGATCTGCCCCAATCCGATGGTATACCTAGATACTTTCCAGTCCTTTGAATCACTAGGACAGGCTTTGCTGAAGAAGATTCCATATTTATTTCTATTGATAGCTTGGCCAGTAGCAAAACAATATTGATTGACAATGTTCGCTAAATTCTGACATTCAATTAATTTTCCGTCTAAAAAGATGATAGCATCATCAGTAAAAAACAGATGAGAGAGTGGGACACCACCTGTTCAGTTTGATTCCCTTAAGATGGCCCATGGTGATGGCTTGGTGTATAA
Organism: Eucalyptus curtisii; assembly: GCA_017140595.1. Lineage (NCBI taxonomy): Eukaryota > Viridiplantae > Streptophyta > Magnoliopsida > Myrtales > Myrtaceae > Eucalyptus > Eucalyptus curtisii. Next base: position 16,364,187 of record CM029502.1, read on the forward strand.
GATGGGATAACAGATTCGCCAGAAGGATAAAAAGGTAGGGGGATAGGGGGTCTCCCTGTCTGATACCTTGGGTAGGCTGAAAATAAGGTGAAAGTTCACCATTGAATTTAACAGTAAAAGACACTGTCGTTATGCATTGCATGATCCATTGTACCCATGTAGTATGAAAGCCTAGGGTGAGTAGATAGTCTTTGAGAAAATCCCACTCAACCCTGTCATATGCCTTTTGCATATCCATTTTGGGAACAACTCGGAATTGGCGTCTGCATTTTCTAACTTTTGATGAAGCACCTCTTGGACTATTAAAATATTGTCTTGAATTTGACGTCCACTGACAAAGGCGCTTTGTTCCTGGGAAATAAGTACAGGCAGGTAGGGCTTAAGGCGATTGGCAATCACCTTAGAAATGATTTTATAGGCATAATTGCAAAGACTGATGAGACGGTATTGGTCTAATCTTTCAGGATGTGGTACCTTAGGTATTAGGGCTATGACGGTTCTATTGAGGTGTGGCGGCAGGACTCTAGAAAGAAAGAAATGCTGCACTGATGAGAATAGTTCATCCTGGAGAATATCCCAATGATGTTGATAGAAGAGTCCATTCAAGCCGTCTGGACCCGGGGCTTTGGTAAGTCCCAATTGGAATGTAGCCTCTTGAACCTCCTTCTTGGTAACAGGAGCTATTAAGGACATATTCATCTCATTGGTAATAACCCGAGGACATTGTTGCAGAATAGGCCAGTAATCTCGATGTCCCACTGTCTGATATAGATGTGAAAAACAATCCGTCGTCATCTTCTTCAAAAGTTCGGGATCACGCACCCAAGCTTGGTTGTCATCCTGCAACATACTAATTTTGTTGCGTTGTTGTCTTTGTATAGTTGTTGCATGGAAAAATTTAGTGTTTTTATCCCCCCATCTGAGCCAGTTGATTCTAGAACGCATCGCCCAGAACTGTTCTTCTTGCTGCCATAACGTCTGAATTTGCTCTTTCAGGTGAATAACCAGCGATGCATCATAATGAGAAAGAGTCTGATTAGTGTGATTTTGAAGCTGTTGGTGCAAGGTTGCAAGTTGATGATGTCCCTTGGAAAATTTGGATCTACTCCACCGAGCCAGAGTTGAGGACACTACCTTAAGTCTAGAAGGTAGGGCATAAGTGTGTGGCTGTGTGGAAGTCCATGACTGGGCAACGATATCACGGCATTCAGGGTCTTGAATCCAAAAGGCTTCTAAGAGAAAAGGCGGAGGGCATCGACAAGGTACGGCTATAATGGTTAAGAGCAAGGGGTTGTGGTCCGACCCCGCCGCAAGTAAAGCAAACACCTCAGCCTCAGGGAAAGTGAGGCACCATTCCAGATTACAAAGAGCCCTATCCAGCCGTTCCTTGACAAAATCATCACCAGACCTACGGTTCATCCAGGTAAAAGAACAACCCTTGCTTTCTATATCCATGAGTGAGCAATCATGTAATACTTCTCTAAAAACTTGCATCCTATTAGAGTCAGCAGAATGCTTACCTACTTTTTCCTAGTGGTAGAGTACTTCATTGAAATCCCCGACACAAATCCATGGAAGGGTGTTGGTGGCGCAGATAAGCCTTAGGTCGGCCCAAAATAGCCGTCGCTGCTGAATATTAGGCGAGGCATGAATGCAGGTGAGTCTCATTTGATTACCTCCCATTAAATCAGTGCAAATGACATAAAAAAACTCCGGAGCAGATCGGTCCAGCGTTAGATTAAACTGATCATTCCAAAAAAGAGCCATCCCCCCAGCTAAACCAATGGGATTCAGCAGAACAGAATTAGGATATTTGAGTCACTTTCGTACCCGGTGGACTACTTCGTCTTGGTTCTTTGTTTCCATAAAAAAGATAAGGTCGAGCCTCTCATTAGCCACTAAGGCCTTGAGGGATTTGATTGTCAGGGGGTTGCCCAGCCCCTGACAGTTCCAGCTCAAAAGTTTCATTTGTCACTCGGTGGCTTTTTTGGGCAAGCCACCATAGCCCATTGGCCGACTCCTTCGGCTTCCAGGATAGGCGTATCCAGTAGTTGTGTGTCATCTAGGTCATCATGGAGATGTAGTCGTGGAACATAAGGAGAATACCATTTCAGTATTTTGCTTGTACTTGCTGTGGTGTTGAGTCGGGTCTGCTTTGTCTTTTTTGAATTGGGGATACACATTACCGGATCTTAAGGAGCTTTCATCTTTGCAGAGGCAAGGTCCACTACTGCTTGTGTTGGAGATTTGGACTGTTGGTCTGCTGAAGCTTCTACTTGTTTCTCTGTTGGAATAGGATGCTTGGCAGATACAACATCAATGTAAAGAGGAGGCAGGTCTGGCACATGGAGAACTCCCCTGTTACTGTGATCAATAGGGGGTTGAGCCACAACCAGCTGATGGGAAAGTGGGGGAGTTTCTGGGATGACCTCTTCTAGTGATTCAAGTATTGCTTGTGGTTCATAGAAAACTTTCCAATAGGGACTATGTTCCCGAACTTTCGCCCTTAACCATTGACCATATGCCATTTTTTCTTTGCCCTCCATCTTAGCTTAAGTAAAAGGGTAATCCTTGCAGTACATAGCATAGTGTCCGAGTTTACCACAGGAATAACAGAAATGGGATAAGCGTTCGTACCGAAAATCTAACCATAATGTCTTCCCATTGAGTTGTATCAACTGTCCTGTCTTTAGAGGTTCCTGTACATCAAGATCAACCATTGCTTTCATAGTTCGGATTAAAGTACCCTCCTTACTATCTATACGAACTTCTATGACTTTACCTATGTGCCTGACAGCTCTTTCTATCATATTGACAGAGCACCATTCTAGTGGAATACCAAAGACTTGCACCCAGAATGAACAAGTCGAAAAGTCATAACAATGCAACGGCGTATCGGGGATCCAAGGCTTGAAGATTACTAAATGGCCAGAAAAAAGCCAACGTTGTCTGTTTGTATCAGATTTGAATTTAGTGACATACACTCCTTCTTCCCTAACAGAGATATCAACCTGGTATGTTCTCTAAACACGCCTTAAAGTACTTTGAAAGGCTTGTAAGTTTATGGATGGATTGGAGAGAATTTTACCGATCAAAGTCAACTTACATTCTTCAACTGTCGCTACAGGTGGCGCATCATTCCATACCTCAATCCTCTATTCTGGCTAGAGTCGGCCCATTTGGGAGCATAGGGCAGCGAGACGAGAGACGCCATCATCATCGTGTTTGACCATGCAGAACATACATCATATGTTCAGTGATGGGGAGGAAGTGAAGTGGGTAGAAATCGGAAATGGGTAAAATGAAGACCGAATTATAGTAAGATAAATGAACTGATGAAAGATGAAGGACATGCAATAGTTATGCGAAGTGGGTCAAGATATTTGGACTCCAAAACATATCGATTAGCGACGGGAAGGAAATGGATTGGACAGATAGCGAAATTGTGTAAGAATTCTAAGGGGAAGATGAAGAACAGATCATAGCGAGACAATTGAACTGGTAAAAGATGAGCGACATGTAGCAATTATGTGAAACGGGTCGAAATAGTTGAATTTCGATTCATGTCGAGCAGCAACGGGAAGGAACTGAGTTGGGGAGAAATCGAAGATGGATTAGAATTCGGAACGGGTTGAGGATAGAGGACAGCATCAATGGTAAGGCTGGAGGTGAAAGGAAATAGGGATGGATGCGAGGATGAAGATTAGGTTTTAGGGTTTGAAACTACCATGAAGGTAGAAAAAGAACTCTACATGTCGAGAGAAAGAGCTACATGTAATAATTCGAATTATGAAGCCCAAGTTCAAGTTTGAATTCGAACTTTAAGCTTAGTTGAGTGGCTCAACTTGAGCCTATGAGGCTCAATTTTGTCCTCATAAGAAAGGGTTAGACCTAATTTTACAAAATAAAAGGGGCTCCTAGTCTTTGACAATTGCTTGCACAGAAAAAGAGGGGCCACAAATGTTGAAAGACACGGCCATTACAGAGAGAGGGGCCACGTTCGCGTCTTTCATGCTCGTTCACATCTTTCGGGCCTCAATGTGGAATGCTGCTTCCTCCCATCCATGGCTGTCAAGGTCCCTCCTCTTGAGGATCGCAATCGTCCTCCCGCTCTTTGTTTTGCTCTATGTGTCCAATGCTTCCGCGTCCGCAGGAAACAGACATCAGCGAACTCTCTCTCTCTCTCTCTCTCTCTCTCTCTCTCTCTCTCTCTCTCTCTCTTCGTAGCTCCATCGTCTCGCATCACTCAACACTCCCTGACCAAGGTTTGGAAGAATTCCAATGAAGTTCGATTCTTTCACAGTAATTGCTAAATGGAGTGCAGGGCTGAAGTGAAAACCAACAAAAGGAAAAGTCAAAAACAAGAGTCTAAGCGGTGAAAATCGAAAGACAAGAGTTTCGGTCAAGGAATGGAGGATTCTCTTTTATTGGATTTATGGAGTTTTTCTCTATAGGAAGAAAGTCGGCGGAAGAAACGACTAGTCTCTTTGATGCATAATGAACAATTCACCCTGGAACGAACATTGAATCACGAGCGAACGACAAATGACATGACTTCATGATGGTCTAAATGCAATCACAAGGAAAAAAATCCAATTTTCATAGCGTTAATGCCGATTGTCTTTTCAAAGCAGTAATGGAATGCCTTTTGTTCTTTGATGGAAAGAGAGGAGAAAAAGAGAGAAAACTTTATTTCAGAATGTTGTTTCTGCCAACCAACCCAACGGTTATCTTCTGAAGTTATTTATATGACTTTCCTCATACCCTTTCAAAATGTATCTCTCTATCATAACATATCAAGACGAAACAATGTGTCTTAATTGTATCTCATCATGGACGTACTAATAAAGTACAACATCCCCCACTTGGACATGTTGGGCTTGATAACGCTCCATTGGGAATATAGACATTCAGCATTCATCAACTTTAGAAACAATTCATATAGGCAAGAAAGTCGTACGACTAATAAGTACACCTGCATTTGGGAGTTCAAATTATGCACCTGTTAAGGATAACATAATGGCTACAACCTATGTTGCACGGACACGTTATACAGGCTTTTGTGTTGCGTCCGACACGTGTCGGAGCGTGTTGGACACGTCGACACGCTCGGACACGCGTTGACCGCGTGTTGGATTTGTCGACACGCTCGGACACGCGTTGACCGCGTGTTGGATTTGTCGACATGTGGTCAACTTTTGTCGACACGCGTGTCCGAAAGAGAATGGAGGGTGGAGGCGAGGGCGAGGGAGTAGAGATGAGGCCGCGAACGAAGGCGAGCCCGCGACGGCAAGAGACGGCCAAAGAAAGAGAAGAGACTGAGGCGAGGGCTGTGAGGAGGAACTTCACGAGGGAGGCGCGCGTGGGGGAGGGCGGTGTCGTCGAGTTGGGCGGCGGCGGCGGCGGCGGCAAGGGGGAGGAGGAGGAGGAGGAGTTTGCGGCGGTGTGCGGCCTCTCGGTGCACAGGGACCGCGCGTTCCATCCCTGGCAAGCAGAGATCGAGAGGAAGAGGAAGAGGAGAGGAAATGTGTGCTGTGGCGAGGAAGAGGGGAAGAAGGCGCTGCTAGGGTTAGGGTTTTGAGAATAAAATTAAAAGAATAAAAAAGGGAGGGGGAAGTGACGCGCGGAGGGAAAAGAAAGTGAAAAAAAGTGGGGGAGGGAAAAGAGACGAGGGAAGGGGGAGACTTTTTATTTGATTTATTAAATGAAATTAAAAAGGGAAGGGGAAGTGATACTGACAGGAGAAAGGGGAAGTGACGGGCTTCGCGTGGAGGGAAAAGAAAGTGAAAAAAAAATTGGGGGGTGGGGAAAGAGACGAGGGAAGGGGGGGGGGGGGGCTTTTTATTCGATTTATTAAATGAAATTAAAAAGTAATTTCGAAAAATAAAAATACTGTATGTATGTTGAGTGATTAGTGTAAATTCATTGTGGGTTCTTTTTAAATAAATTTGAATCAAATTAATTAAAAATAAAAATATGCATTTAATATACAACGTGTCCCAGCGTGTCGGAATTTTCTATTTTTGAGAAATGACGTGTCGTGTCACTTGTCCGTGTCGCGTGTTGGTGCAACCTAGGCTACAACCCTAAAAAGAAATAAATAATTGATGTTTTATAATGCCCAGATATATTTTGCTACATCAATGTAAGTATACATATCCCTTAAATGCTATACTTGATTATTTTCATAACACCATGTATTTACAATTATTTCCAAAATCACAGAAGGCAATATAATTGGTTGACTAGTAAATACATGTGATAGATGTAAAACAATAATAGTCTTCATTTGCATTCATGTCTCTTTCCATTCCAGAACAACTGCTTTCCTAGACATGTCCCATAAAGCCATATTTATTCATGATCGCCGGTAATATGCTAAAATAGCAACATCGATCTTTCACTTCGAGAACATAGTCAGAAATAACATATGATATAAAATGAGGTAAATTAAAATTACCTAAATAGCTCACACAATGAGTAGATATGGATAATTTCACTCACATTCCCTTATCAGTCGTACAATGCATATGTAGTATGAATTACGTGCTATAGTGAATTTCCCTTTCTATGAGAGCGTATGTCATTTATTAAATATATCCACTATATGGATCTTAGCCTAAACATAATCACGTGCTTCCCACGTACTCAAGTTTAGCTCGAGTGCTATATCGGCTCGCTTTATACAGCGCTTAATTAAGTACTCGCATCTCGCATCTTTTAAGCATACATGATTGTGAGACTATCATGTTCGTTCTTATCATATACAAATCACAGACCTCATTTTGACTCTAATAAAAGTTCATTAAGGGTCCGATTTAAGAATCTCTACCTAGAAAATCACACACAAATAACAAAAGTCTGACTAAATATGGGTAAAATTGGGGTTCCGAATTTAACCTAAATCAAATTACTAACCTAATTTGGTAAAAATGAAAAAGGGGCCAAATGATAAGCGAATCACACAAAATCAGCCGCATTGAAAAGATCTAAATGACTCCTACGACTTCTTAGAAAGGTTCGAATCCAATCGAGGTCTGATATTCGAAAATCGATATTTGTGAAATTGCGTATGTCAGCCACTAACAAGACAGAATGTGGTGCATGCTTAATAGTTCAAAAGACCATTTAAACAATGCATGAATGGTATGAAACTTGCATACGACGAAAAATTGGATGCGAAAATGATTGGGTAAAACATCTAATCCTAGGTAGGATGCAAAGGAATCACACAATTCATCAATATTGCAAAATGACTTAGAACTAAAAATGACGTGTTCAATAAATTTCAAATGCAATTGGCCTAATTAACAAACAATGTTCACATAGCAAATGTAGTTCAAAGACGATATGCCATATATGGACGCGAAGTTTATAACATGCACTTTAAATGTCGAGGAGGCATTGATGCATGATTTGGTCTTTAAGAGATTCAAACAAATGTGTTTTAGCATACTCGTAATAAGCCCCCAATCTAAGACAACCATCACAGAACATGCTTAATCTTGATGATCTAATGACGTGTAAATATCTTACAAAAAATTCTACATGTGGAATGCGAGATGAACATTTTTTGTGAAGAAATCGAAACTCAATTCAGATCACACAATCCTACATGAAAATATAAAAAACAGAGGCATATTATGAGATGCACTTGCAGCAGTACCTAAATACATTTGTGCATGCAATCGACATACCAAGTGATGTTCAAATCATGCAAATCATACCTCTTTAGAACATGTACAACATGTATTACAAATCTCATGGAGGACATGAAATCAAATGGACTCATCTACAATCTCAATTTCACACAAATTTAATTCAGAGCTAATGTAGGGCAGATCAACATAGGTTCTATTTTTGACGATTTTACCTAATCAGAACATCTTCAAAAATTCTAGAAAAAATATATGTTGTAAACAAGATAATTTTGTATAAATCTTATGAAGAAAGCTTATCCAGAATCCAATCCCAAAAATCAGTATGAAAATAATAATACAGCAAGTCGGAACAAAGTCAAATCAACCAAACATTGCTACAGAATCGATCGATTTCGGAGGTGTTTTTCGTGACCAAACGACGTCTGTTCGAGACGTGTGACTATCAAATCAAAGCTTGAAAAGTTATTTTCTAGGCCTAGAAGAGCTCGACGTAAGAAAAGTTCATTTATTACCTCGTTTAAGCTAGAGTAGAAAGTTACTCACAGAGGTACGAAATTGCAGATTAATGAAGATCAAGTTCAAACAACCACAAGTTCAGCTTCAATGAATATCAAACCTCAACAAATCATCCAATCACATCATTATTCTTAGATCTAAGCATAGTTTGTCTATCTAAACTTGAATCCTAATCCCGATCGGTTAGGCCAATCTCACCTCATTGGATTTGAGATAGAGAAGGTTTACATTTGCATTTTTCTTTGATTTTAGACGTGGTCGGACAAAATCAACGTCGCCGGAAAGTGATGGAGCTTCGAGGGATGGCGATCAAACTTACGTGGATCACCGAGGGTTTAGATCGGAGCCAGATGACTGCCGATCTAAGGCTAGACAGAACTGGTCCTATTTGGACCGATTTAGGAGTGTAGATGAGGAATAAAGCCACCGAATGAGTTCTGGTGGTTGTCTGATCAACTACCGACCTCCAGGGAGTCAGGAATGCTTCGAAATGAGGATCGGAGGTGGCTAGTTCACCATCGGAGGTGGCTAGTTCACCGTTGAACAGCAACTGGTCACTGCTCGGTGAGAAGGAAGTCGCCGATCCAACCGATGGTTCAATCGCTGATTTTGCATGCCGTACGAAGAAGCCACAAGATGGCTGAGGTGATTGGAGCTAGGGAATCCGACCACCAGTAGGTTAGACGAAGAGAATATAGCCACTAGGGGGGTCAGTTGACGGCGACGGAATAGGCAACACGCGGTGGTGGACTGGCGAAGGCTAGCGTGCGAAGGAGAGATAGATAGGGAGATTTGGCCAGGAAAGAGGAGAGAGAAGAGAGATTTTTCTCTGCAATTTTGATACGAAGATGTAGCAAATGAGCCCCCCTTTTGTATTTTGGAGGGAAACAACCTCTTATAATGTAGTTCAATCATCAAATCTTGACCGTTGATTTAATTTGACCGTCAAAATTTCGATTTGATGGCCAAATTAAATCCCTTAAAAGCTAATCATACTAAGAATGTGTCTTATGACCGATTGGATGAGCTCGATTCGCAAAAATCAGGGTTTAAAACAAGAATCGCGATTAGGGCCTAATTGGGGCAAAATCGTAAATTCACAAAATTCAGTGGTCATTTTGTAAAATCTAAAAAATGTAAGGGTACGGGGTAAAATATGCAAGACAATTATTCCAGAATTGATCATTGGTGAACTAGAAACAGTCGGCAATGGGCTGAACCAGTGTGCTTCGCCGGCGGCCGGTTAGACTGGCCAGACTTGTTCATCAGTTCAACTGGTTCTCGACCGATTCCTGATCGGTTTTGACTGGTTCTTAGCTGAGTAGTCCCTATGGGTTTAAAATTTATGTGATTTGGTTCCTCGAGGATCAAATTAAAAGGAAAACTTATCCAATTTTGAGGAGAAATTGTCTGATTTTAACTAAATTAAGCCAATTAGACCTCGTAAATGCAATCTATGGTTTTTATTGACCTAATTAAATGACTGCTGTGAAAAACAGTGGACCTAGGGCATGAATACATGTAATTGAACCTATAGACCAAAATGGGCAATTTTTGCAATTTTTCACTCGAATTCGCAAATGATTTGAAATTGAATTTAATTAATATTGCAATAAGCCTATTCGACTAATTAACCCATGCTTAGGATAGTCTATTGCATTCAAATTGACTTTGAATTGAATCCACAAGACTTAGGCCAAAAATGAATCGAGGTCTAATATCGAAATTGGACCTTAATTGATGAAATTAAACCTTAATCTTAATGGGCCAGTTCTTCCATTGAAGGTCAATAACTTGATTTTTCCTACATTCAAGAGAGAAAATTCCCCAAATTGGGAAGTTATTGATTGAATTTCTCAAAACGGACCTTGAATTCGGACTTAACTCAAAAAAAAAAAAAAAAAAAAAAACGAATGGAATATAAATGTCCCTTTACAACTAATGAAGAATCGATTCAAATTCACTAATTAGGGCTAAAAATGGTAATTCACCTTTTGACATGACAATTCCTGAAATTGAATAAACAAGTGGATTAAAAATAATCTTTCAACCAAATGTCGTAAAAGGAACTACATCTAATTGTGATTAAAACGAAAGTAATTTTATTTTTGGTCAATTTCGAACTTAAAACTGAAAAATTCGGAAAACAAGGTTCTTGATAAAATTTTGAGAAAATTTTGACATTAAAGTCAAATTGACATTAAAACTAAGTTTGTGAGGATTTTTTTTTTTTTTTTTTTAAATTTTATGGTCAAAAGTTTGACCAAAAGTCAATTATTTAGTTAAATTTTTCTAAAAGGTTAATTTTTGAATCAAACTTTGAAATTTTTGAAAATTGATTTGACTAAAGTGAAATAAAAGTTATTTGACGTCTTTTTGGGCAAATAGCTAACTTTTGACACGAGGTTGACTTTTGGTCAAATGAAAAAGTCAACCTAAAAGTCAATCATTTGATTTTGGATTTTTGTTGAACATGACTAGAAAATTACTTAAAAGTGACCATGCAAAAGATAGAAATGAAAAACAACATTTTCTGGTCTAGAAACGGATTCCGTCGCAATTGGAAACCCTAATCCTATTTTTTACTTTTTGTTTGATTTCAATTAAAAATCAAGTGCCAACAAATACATGACTCAAGTACCGAACTCGAGGTAGAAAAATATAATAGACCCCAAAATGAAAATATATGAAATTACAACTCATTAGAGCATAAACATATAAAGAATAGACATCAAGGTTTGCCAAAAAGGTATGTGACAACTTGGTATAATCCCATCCCCTTGTCTTTATCTTAGTTGATGTCCTCTTCTTTTAGCTACATACTTGCCTTATAGTGATACTCACTAGTCATCTTGTAAACACATCCATCATCACTTGAAGCTTCAAACTTGACCTCATAAGCAACTGACTTAATCTTGTCAAAAACTATATCAGCCTCAATCAAAGTATACTTGCACACACAATTCTTAGGGTCAATGGCATCAATCTTGTGCTTCAAGTACTTCAAATGACTGCTGAAATGTCAACTGTGTAAGTTAACACCTTGATTGAAACTCGATCAACAAAGCACATTTTTATATGTTGGGTGTCAACTTGAGTTCCCATCAAGACTAACCTTTAGCAAAGTTGGTCAGCTTAATGCGTCCTACGCTGCCATTGCCTCTGACGAACTCGTTGTTCTTGATGCCTTGAGGAACGATATTCGGCATAAGATTGTATGAGTTAAGAACCAAAGTCTTAAACATCCCAGATGGAGCAATTGGAGTTGCGAACTCCTGAGTGTAGCTAATAATTTCATTCTTTTCCTGATAAAACAGAAGAAACCAAACAATGAAGGTTTCAAAGGATTATTAATGTTGCAGAAGCTGGGGTTCTTGTTGATGATGAAGAGTACCCATCTAAGTGGTACTTATAGAAGGAGGCCTTACTTTAGCTACCGATGGCTCTCCCTCGGTGTTCATACTAAGAGCACCCCCAAAATGGACTAATCAGCCATGAGCCACCATCCTGTACTCTTCTTCCTTTCCACATAGGGTGGAGCCATCATGAATGTAGTGACAACCTTAGAATAGAAAGAACATGTGAATTATGGGCGGTGGATTCAAAAAATATCAAGTCAAATTCACATTAATTGCTTCATTTTGTACCAATAAACTTGATTGAGTCATACCGTGACACACGCTTTGGATTGACCCCCACATCTGGGAAATTTACTTCTGTAATTTTTCTTTTTCACATTCATGGTTTATAGGTTGACCCTAAGAATAGACTTTTATCTTGGGGTCGATTTATCCACTGGTACAATGTTTGTCACTTGTTTGATTGAAAATGACATTTGCAATAGGTAACACTAGTCACCTATGACCTGGCCATAGTAACAATGGGATGATTGTACATGTCATCTAAATTTGCTCGAGCATCATCATTTCTTCTAAATGATTGAACTTGTAATTTCCCATGTAAATTTATTAGTTCTGATAACTTCAAAAAATGGAAACTCTCAACGTATTGGAAACCCCTCCATATTAAAAATCTAGAAAAACACATTGTTTTCGATGTATGTTTCAAAGGGATAGATTCCTCCCAAGTGAAAAATCTAGTTACTCCTTTCTAATTTTGGAATGCAAAAACCAGTTCGAGTTTCACATATTGACATGTTTATTTGGCAACATGCGTCGAACGAAGTCATCCTTAAAGATGGTAACGACCGTTCCTAACGATCGTCAACACCGAGTTATTGCCCGTTGCCTCCCCTCAAGTCGTTAAAGATAACTAGGGACAGCCGATCCGGTCCTAAACTTGCTAAAAAATCAACACTAACTACGTATATTTGGACGGTGACAGTCACAATAACTTCGCCGTCAAGAGAAGGCCAAGAGAGTCGCAGACTGAACTCTACGACCTATTCATACGTTAAAATGTCTATGATACTGTCGTAATCATAAGAGCGAATTCCCATTCTCAAGAAATCATTACCTTCCGTTTGCAAATATATGTGCCAAATATTTTGTTGAGATAAAATGGAATGTGGTGGAGCGAAGCTCGCATGAGGACTTGGTGGACAGGGAAAGGTTGACGATTGATGTGGCGATCCAACAATGAAACCATCCTGGGTACAACTTTACATGTCTTATCCTCAAAACCTTGATTTGATTTGGACAGAAGAAACGAGTGGCAGTTGTTGAGATCTAAAGTTTGACTCGCCATTGGAGATAGTTGCATAGATAATCAGGAATTAATATTTAGCCCCTAAACGGGAAAATTGTCCAAAAAGTCCTAAACCCTATTACACTTCTGCCAATTCAGTCCTAAACCTTTTAATTTTGCCAATTCAGTCCTAAACCTTTTCACTTCTTGCCGATTCAGTCCATCCGGCCAATTTTGACCAGAAAATGCCGACGTGGACACCGGTGGTGCCACGTAGGACCGCCGCCGCTAACGTGGACAGTTTTTAATAATATTTTGATTTTTTTAATTTTCTTTTTCTTTTTTTCCCTTTCTTTTCTTTTCTTTTCTTTTCTTTTCTTTTCTTTTCTTTCTTTTCTTTTTGGCTTTTTTCTTCCCTTTTCCGACAGCTGGCCCACCGGCCACAACCGACGGCCGGGCACCGGCCACGGCCCGATCGGGCGGCCTCGCACGCCGCAAGCGAGGCCCGGTCGGGCGAGGGGAGCCCTCGCCCAGGCGCAGCCCGGCGAGGGTCGCCCGGGCCGGGCCGACCCTCGCCCGAGGCTAGGCCTGCCTCGCCGAGCGTCGGGCGAGCGACGATAACACCGGGCGAGGCCGCCCTAGCCTAGGCGAGGGCCGGCCTCGCCGGATCCGGGCGAGGGGAGACCGGCGAGGGCTCCCTCGCCGGGCCGCGCTTGGGCAAGGGCTCCCTCGCCGGGGCTCATCCTCGCCTCGCTAGGCCTCGACGTGGCGGGCGAGGCCAGCCGGCTGGCTGTGGCCGGTGGCCGGCCGTCACCTGTGGCCGGTGGCCGGCCACCAGAAAAGGGAAGAAAAAAGCCAAAAAGAAAAGAAAAGAAAGGGAAAAAATAGAAAAAAAATAATAAAAATTCAAAAAAATATTAAAATATTATTAAAAATTGTCCACGTTAGCGCCGACGGTCCTACGTGGCACCGCCGGCATCCATGTCAGCATTTTCTGGCCAAAATTGGCCGAATGGACTAAATCGACAAGAAGTGAAAAGGTTTAGGACTGAATTGGCAATATCAAAAGGTTTAGGACTGAATTAGCAGAAGTGTAATAGGTTTAGGACTTTTTGGACAATTTCCCCCCCTAAACAAAAATTATTAAAATTAAATTACATAGCATATAGTTTTCTCAAGAGTATTTGCATTATCAGTAATAGATAACCTCATAAATTGTATTGGACCAGCAGTGGATGGATTTAATTAAAGGCTTTGAACTTATGAACTTAATTGGATTATTTGCACAGTGAAATCCAGTCAAGCATGTAGAGAGCAATATAATGATCGAAATTCACATAAGATGGAGAGTTTCTGGGCTTGATTTGAATCTATGATTAAGGTTGGAATTTATTTAATTGAGCCCATGTGATTAATTTGAACTTTAACTAAAGGGACTTTAAGCTTAGTTGAACGGCCCAACTTGAGCCTATGAGGCAGAAATGTGTCCTCATAAGAAAGGGTTAGACCTAATTTTACACGATAAAAGGAGCTCTTAGTCTTTGACAATAGCTTACACAAGAAAGAGGGGCCACACACGTTGAAAGACACGGCCATTACAGGGAGAGGGGCCACGTTCACGTCTTTCATGCACGTTCGCGCCTTTCATGCGCGTTCGCGTCTTTCATGCCTCAACGTGGAACGCTCGCTCTCTTGCAATTCGTAAGGGCACCGGCGGCACTCCTCTCTCTTTGGTATTCTCAAGGCGGTCCTAGGCGTCAATTCAGCCTCTACTCCCTCCCATCCGTGGCTTGTCAACACTCAACACTCCCTAACCCAGGTTTGGAAGAATTCCGATGAAGTTCGATTCTTTTGCATTAATTGCTAAGCGGAGTGCAAGGAGAAGAGAACACCAACAAAAGGAAAAGTCAAAAACAAGAGTCCAAGAGGTGAAAATCCAAAGACAGTTTCGGTCAAGGAACGGAGGATTCTCTTTTACTGGATTTATGGGGTCTCTTTCCTCCGGGACATGACACGCCAAAAAGAAGAGGACGACACACGTCCATAGAGAAAAGGGAGAATTTTCGAGAGAAAAGCCATCGTTGACGATCACTGTCGAATTACTTGCTGCGGTTACTACTGTCCACGCGTCTGCTCCAGTTCTCATCGGGTGCGACATGAACAGACGCCCCTTTCCCTGGGCCGGATCTCGCCTTCTCTATGTTCGCTCCGCGAAGGTGTTGCTAACAAATTTCCCTGTTAGTCCAGCGTCTTTTAGCGTTCCTGTAGGTCTCCCGGAGCCGTGCCCAGTGTTTTCCACAATCACTGCACTTGCCGTGACGTTCCTGCTGTCACCGAGTTGCTGCTACCTTTGCCGAGACTACACCGAGACGTCGATCACCGAGAGTCTCACCAACGGAGACCGGGAGCTTCCTCAATAAATCGTACCATAGAAGAATGCCCAACTGTCCCTGATAGTGGTAACTCTCCAAAAGATATCGATAGCTTCCGGATAATCAGTGCAATATTGCATTCTTTATTTCAACTAAATCTCAGATCAAATGACAATGTTTTCCTTATAAATCAAATATGAAAATACAAGAAATCTTTTCGTGACTCGTATCAGACTTGAAGCAGCAGAGGAACAAGACAAACACCAAAGCTAAAATATGGGAAATTACAACTCATTAAAGCACAAAGAAAACATTTTAAGTATAGACATTGGGGTTGGCCAAAAGGTATTCCTCGACCACTTTGTATAATCCCATGGCCTTGTCCTTGCCTTGTTTGATGTCCTCTTCTTTGAGCTCCGCACCTGCCTTAGTGTGGTACTCGCTGGTCATCTTGCACATGCATCCACCATCACTTGAAGCTGCAAACTTGACCTCGTAAGCAACGAACTCGATCTTGTCAAAAACTACGTCACCCTCAATCAAAGTATACTTGCACACGAGGTTCTCGATGTCAATGGTATCAATTCTGTGCTTCAAGTACTTCAAATGACCACCTGCAATATCACCCATTTAAGTTAACACATTAACTGAATTTCAATTCAAGAAAACACATCTATATGATAAGTATGAAAGTGAGTTCGCTTCAAGACTAACCTTCAGCAAAGTTAATTTGCTTAATGCTTCCAGCTCCTCCATCGCCCTCGATAAACTCGATGCTCTTGATGCCCTGAGGAACTATCTTGGGCATAAGATTGTGGGAATCAAGAATCAAAGCCTTGAACATCCTAGATGGAGCAATTGGAGTTTTGAACTCCTGAGTGTAGCAAGTAACGGCCATTTTATCGATAGAAATGAAGAAGACGAATTATGCAGTATTTGAAAGGATTACTAGGGATGCTCAGCTTAATGCAGAAGCTTGAGGTCCTGTTGGTGGGGAAGAGTACTCATCTGGTGGGTATTTATAGAGATGAATGGCCTAATTAATTTAGCTACTCATCCCACGCTTTCAAGAGTTCATACCTAGAGCCCTCCAAAACGGACTCGTCGGTCGTTAGCCACCATCCTATACTTTTCTTCCTTTCCACATAATTTATGGACCCACTATCATGTAAATAACAAAATATCGAAATGAGCGACAATCTTAAAATAGGAAAGGAGACCCGTGAATTATGTGCGATGCATTTGAAAGTACAAGTCAACTTGTTTCTCTATTTGTCCTTCTAGAGCGACGCCACATAACTTCGCTGCCAAGGGAAGACCACGAGAGTCGTAGATTGAATTGTACGACCTATTCATACGTTAAATTCTCTACGATACTGTCGTAATCATAAGAGCCAATTCCTATTCTCATGAAATTATTACCTTCAGATTGCAAATGCATGTGCCGAATATTTTGTTGAGACAAAAAGGAACACAAAAGGTAGAGGGAAAGAAGCAGGATAGATAGATTTCCACCTGCAAACTTAGTTTAAAATATGTGCCAAGCTCACCTACCAGCTTATTCTGACAACAAAATCTGGGGCAATTTTTTCAGAAATTTTTGACTTTGATCCAATTTGAAGAAGCCGCAAGTTGAAGTTAAGATTCTTGGAAGGTTCTTGTTGTTAGAGAAAACTCTTTGATTGTTTTGAAGTTGACAAAACATTTCCAAAGTCTATATTTGAAGATCTGAAGATTTTACTGTCAGATTCTGAAGACCGACAGAACACCAGATGCTAATCTCAAAGTCTATCCTCACTGGCAGTTCCAGACTAAAGTATGAAGATTTATCCAAACAAAGGATTATTATCCAGATAAAGATTATCTTCAAAGTTTCGGTTCGTATGATTATTGGAAGATCTTATAGCTGGAATTCACACATATTTGATTGATTATTCCTATTGGAAACTACTCCGATATGAAGATCTTTGAAAGGCAAGCTAAACTTGGAAGGTTCTACTTATGGAAACTCAAGATCCTGATTTGTATGGGCGAGCAGGATTGACGGGCTTTCAACACAGATTATCTAACGACTCGAGATCACCTTAATTGATTATGTCCAATGGGTAGATTGGAGGAATTCCTTTGGAAAGTGCCAACGGTCGAAGAAGGCATGAAGGAGTATTTAAGGGTTGATTTCTTGGTTGTTCGATACGATGCTTGAGAGAGAATTCTAAAGTCTGAAACCTTCTTAGTCTCTTGCTTCTTCATTCAATTGAGCAAAACTTTGTATACAAAAGAGAGAAACTCTTAGTGTGACTGTGTGAGAGTTTGATAAGACTCATCACTGTGATAGTCAAGATCTCAAGCTGTAACAACTCTTTTGATATCTAGTGGAATCCAGCCAATAGGCTGTCAGCGAAGAGAGTGGACGTAGGCTTGGTCTAAGCCGAACCATTATAAACTTTGTGTTTGCTTTCTCTTATCCCTGAACTTCATATTTATATTAACTGATTGTTCATTTACTTAGAGTTGAAATACGTAGCATCTTCTAAAATCAAAATACTTTCTTTAAGTCCTGCGAAAATTCTTATTTACACCTATTCACCCCCTCTAGATGTATTTTCTAGCCCCTTTTAATTGGTATCAGAGCATGCGTGCTTATTTGTTGAAGTGTTTTATTTCTTAAGCTAAAGATCTATGGTTAGTATTTTGGCTCCAGGACTGGTTGAAGGTCAAAGCAACACCAGACCTTCTTACTTTGATGGGAATGAATACAACATATGGAAGAACAAGATGAAAGCTTTCATAAAATCGAAAGATCCCCTGGAATGGGATGTGGTAGAAAAAGGAGTTATTCCTACAAATACATCAAGTTCAGAAAGAGGAAAGGAAATGGCAGATGCTAGCGAGATGACATAAGCAGATATAACCAAGAGACAAGCTCTTGATGCAAAAGCTATCTATTCTTTATATTGTGCCTTATCTCCTACTGAATATAACATAATTTCATCTTGTGAAACAGCGAAAGAAGTCAGGGACATGTTGCATGTTACCTATGAAGGAACTAATCGAGTTAAAGAAACAAAGATCAATATTCTCCTTGGACAATATGAAGCTTTCAAAATGAAGCCAGGAGAAACCATCACTAATATGTTTAGTCGTTTTACAGAGATTGTAAATGGCCTTGCATATCATGGACAACCAATCTCAGGACAGATGAAAGTCAACAAGTTGCTACGAGGACGCTTCAAACAATGGAATCACATTAAGACTTCCATTAGAGAAACATAAAGGATCGCGCCTCTATCAGTAGATGAATTAGTGGGCACACTTCAATCTTATGAAGTGGAGCAAATCAATGAAGAAGAAGATCCTAAAGGTAAGAAGTCAATCGCTTTAAAGTCTAATGATGATTATGATGTTACAGATTCAGAGGATGACTTGGATGATGAAGAACTAGCACTCATGATAAGGAAGTTTAGAAAGTTAAACAGAAAAGGAAGAAAGTACAACTGGAGGAAGCATAGTACTCAAAGATCTCATAACAAATCAACTGAAGAAAATGAGTTCAATAAAGAAGTGACTTGCTTTGAATGCATGAAGAAAGGACACTGAATGTGAAGAGAGTGATGAAGAATATGCCAACATTTGTTTAATGGCAAATTCAGAATTGGACTCAAACTCTGAAACAGACTCAGACTTAGATTCAGACAAGGAAATCGAGGTTAGTAATTTTAAAATTCCTATTAAAGTTTTAAATTATATTGATGAACTTTGTCTTAGTCTCAAGGTATCTCTTAAAAGAATTTCCGAACTGAAGAAGGGAAATTCCATACTGAGACAATAGGAAATTTCTTGGAAATTTTTTTTTGAAAAACTAAACAAAAACTTTAATGTTTTAAAAGAAAATGCAGATTATCTTTCAAAGGAAAACATCTTTTTGAAAGAAGATATTTCAAATATCTCAAAGAAGTTTTCAAATGGATCTGAAAAGCTAGATAAAATTCTTTCAATTCAAAGATCTTATTTTAATAAATCAGGTTTAGGAATGACACCAGAAACTATTACTTTAATTGACTTTCCAAAAAGTAAGAGAAAGAATCAAACAAAAACCTACTAAAACTTTCTACAAAAATCATTTTCAAACAGTTTTTGTAAAACCTGTTGGCCGAAATGCTCTCAAATGTTCAAATTGTAACAGTTTAGAACATTTCGAGAATGACTGTCCTAAAGTTTGGAGACCTGTTAAGAGAGATTGGGCAAAGATTGTTTTTGGAACTAACTCCCCTGGATCCAAGAAAATATGGGTACCAAAGAAAACTTGAAATTTTCTCATAACTGCAGGTCACTATCAAGAAAAAGATCAAATGGTATTTGGATAGTGGCTGTTCAAGACATATGACAGGAGATTCAAACTGCTTTATAAAGCTTACTCAAATGAATGGTGGAAAAGTTTCTTTTGGTGGAAATAGCAAAGGAAAAATTATTGGATGTGGAACTGTCAAGATTAGAAGCCTCACAATCAACAATGTTTCCTTGGTTGAAGGCTTGAACTATAATCTACTCAGCATAAGTCAATTGTGTGACACTGGATTCAAAATCAATTTTCAAAAAGGCATTTGTTCAGGAACCAGTAACGATTTGTTTCAATCTTTTACTGGACAAAGACATGGAAATATCTATCTACTGGACATTAACCAGAAAGCTATCAGTGTTTAATTTCTATTCAAGATGAAGAAAATCTTTGGCATAGAAAGCTTGGCCATGTCAATATGAAGCAGATAGCCAAAATTTCCTCCAAAAAACTTGTTCGTGCACTGCCCAACTTAAGTTATCAAAAGTCAGAATTGTGCACACCATGTGTTTTGGGAAAACATCATACATAGTATTCAACGAAAAGACTCAGTCTGTTGAAGAATCTATGAATGTCAAGTTTCAAGACTCTGCATCGAATCAAATGGTAGAGACTCAACTTGAAGAAACTGAACCTGCACGAGATATTACAAAGTCTACTTTTCCCACAGAAGCTCAAACTCTTGAGATTCAACAACAAGAAGAATCGAAAAACTCAACAGAAGCAGAGGATGAGCAAACTCAAAAATTAACTAGCAATTGGAAGCATAAGTCTAGTCTCCCAAAGAACTCATCATTGGCAACATTGATGATGGAATTCGTACCAGATCCCAAAGGCGAGAAGAGTCTAGTACTTTGGCACTTATTTCTGAAATTGAACCCAAAAGCATAGAATAAGCCTTGGCTGATGAAAGCTAGATTGAAGCCATGCAAGAAGAACTCAGACAGTTCAGCATCAACGATGTTTGTGAATTAATTCCTAAACCAAAAGGTAAATCTATTATTGGAGTTAAATGGGTTTTCAGGAACAAAGTGGACAAGAAAGGAAAAGTGATCAGGAACAAAGCAAGACTCGTGGCTAAAGGATACACTCAAGAAGAAGGGATAGACTATGACGAGACCTATGCACCAGTAGCGAGGTTAGAAGCAATTAGATTACTTCTTACTTTTGCTTGCTTTAAAAATTTCAGGTTATTCCAAATGGATGTAAAGAGCGCATTCCTAAATGGATTTATTCGAGAAGAAGTCTATGTGGAACAACCACCTAGTTTTGAAGATCCAAGAAAGCCAAATTCAGTTTACAGATTGAAAAAAGCTTTGTATGGACTGAAGCAAGCACCTCGAGCTTGGTATGAAAGGTTAAGTAATTTTCTAACTCAAAATAAATTTGTTAAAGGGAAAGTAGATACTACCTTATTCATTAAAAAGGAAAGTAAAGATTTTCTACTTGTTCAAATTTATGTTGATGACATCATTTTTGGTTCACCTAACGAAAGTTTATGCAAGAAATTCTCTAGATGCATACATGATGAATTCGAAATGAGCATGATGGGTGAGCTAAATTTCTTTCTGGGATTACAAGTAAAATAGTCAATAGAATGAATCTTCATTCACCAAGAGAAGTATGCAAAAGATCTCATCAAGAAGTTTGGATTGGAAAACTACAAGAAGTCAGAGACTCCTATGTCAAGCTCTTCAAAGCTGGATAAAGATGAAGAAGGAAAGACTGTGGATCAAAAGCTATATAGGAGCATAATTGGATCACTTCTTTACCTTACTAAATCTAGACCTGACATTTTGTTTATTGTTTGTATCTGTGCTAGATTCCAATCAAATCCCAAATAATCTCATCTTAGTGCAGCAAAGCGAATTATCAAATATGTTGCAACTACTTCAAAGCTAGGTCTATGGTATCCCAAAGAATGAGGCTTTATTCTCCTTGGATATTCAGACTCAGATCTTGCAAGATGCAAAGTGGATAGAAAGAGTACTTCGGGAACTTGTCAACTACTTGGCAACAAGCTGGTATAATGGTTTTTGAGAAAACAGAGTACTGTAGCTCTTTCAACAGCTGAAGCGGAATATGTAGCACTTGGGAGTTGCTGCTCTCAAATCATATGGATGAGGCAACAGCTAAGAGACTTTGGAATTGAAGAATCATGCATTGAAATCAAATGCGATAATACAAGCGCCATCAATCTCACAAAGAATCAAATTCTTCACTCAAGAGCAAAACATATAGAAATACACCATCACTTCATTAGAGATCATGTTTAGAATGAAGAAGTCTTGATTCAATTTATTGACTCTAAGAATCAACTGATGGATATATTTACAAAGCCACTGGATAAAGGTTTATTTGAGTCTATTCGTGCTAGACTGAACATTCTATCGTTTGCGAGGTAAAGTCGAAGGTGTTTAGACTCAGAATTTCCATATGCTAAGACTGTAAGTAAATTCCTTCCATTTTGATGTGATGTTATCTTTGGATAAAATTTTGAAAATGTACGTTATCTTTTTATTTAGTCATTTTTATTTTCAAAAAGGAAGTTATTATTTTGATAAAGGTAGTTATTTTTAAGCCAGTTTATCATTTTCAAAAAGGCAGTTTTTACTTTCTAATTGTGACGCTTCGTATACCTGCTTTATATATATTGTCGAAACTTGTCTTCTTCATTTATGCTCACTTTTTGAAACCCTAAAATACTGCAATCTTACTGTTTCTCATCTACTTGAGTTTCATTCAAAAAGTTTTAACCTTTTTCGAAAGAGCGAGTTTGAGAAATTTCCTAAGACTTTGACAATGTATTCCCAAAGAAAGTTTTCGAGAATGGCAAGTCGGGGACCACATCATATGCGTGAGGGACCTACGCATTTCGATCTGATCGAGGAAGAAGATTCTCCTCATCAAGAGCAACTGCCAAGATAACATTCTCAACCGCGCCAACAAGCAACACAAAATCCTCCTCCACAGCTAGAAGAAGTCCTTGAAGATGTTGAACCTGTAAGGACTCAAAAACCCCAATTTATTTATAGACTGTATACGAATTTGAAGAAGGGTGGCTTTGCTATGAACTTGATCGATGAGTTCTTAAAGGCGCACGGTTACAAAAATGAGACTTTTTTCTTGAACACCATGGAGAGACTAGGCATTGTGCCTTAAGGTTTGGCAAGATGGTCGTTCGAAAATTTTCCTAGTGATCCAAGTATTGGACAGTCAGAGGAGAAAGACGACGATGAAAAGTTGTTTGCTAATTTTCAGCCCAGGATGGGCATTGCTGCAAAGGTTGGTGGTGAAGGGATGAACCTATTTCGTTCAAAGGACCACAAAAGGTGTTACTTGAATTTGCTGAAAAGAGGGGTTATGAACCCTAGGAGTGTGGATTTCGACTTTCTTGATTCTTTAAAGATTAATTTGAGAGAAAAGCTTGGTTTGTTTCAACTTGAACGTTTTTGCACCGAGACGACCGTTGCGTATCCCGAACTTACTACCTATTTTTATTCGAATATTTCATTTATAGATGCAAATAAATTAGTTTTTCTGTAAGGGATAAAGATTTTGTAGTCGATGTAGACACCTTGGCTGATATAATTGGTGTGGAAAGAGGGAGATTCCAACCAATTGGTGCATCTTATGCCCATGTTACCTTGTCCATAGTGAATGACAGGATGGTCGAAGGTAAAATCTCTTATTCAAGGTTGAATGCCCCCAACATTCTTCTTCACAAGGTGGTTATTAACTGCATTAGGCCAAAGTCTACTTCAAAGACTGATGTCTCTCGTTCTGAAGCGAAACTAATGTACGCAATCAACACTGGTTGCAATTTCTATTTGCCTCATACAATCCTCATGCACATGTATAGATCTGTGGTGAAAGACAAGGGACAGCTCCCTTACTCTGCTCTTATTTCTCAACTATTCAATCACTTCAAGATCAAACTCCCTGCTCTTCTGTATGCTAGAACCATTCCTCCAATGGTTATTGGTCTCAAAATGGTTTCTAAAATGAGAATAAAGGAACTAAGCAAGGAGTTGAAGCGCTTTAAGGAGAAGTCCCCTGTGAAGGCTAAGAAAGACTCTGTTGAAAAAAAGAGGAAGGGAAAAGAGCCTATGACAGAACCTGTGAAGAAAAGACGATCTCTCATCTTGGAAGACGAAGAAGAAGATGACGATGATCTCACTATCTCAGCTCTTGCCCTGCGGAATCTACAGAGTTATGTAAGCCCTACCAAGATCAAAGAACAAGAAGGAACAGAGGAAAGAGGAGAAGAAAGAAAAGAAAGACAAGAAGGAGAAGAAGAAAGAAGGGAAGAAGAAGAGGAAGGAAGACAAGAAGGAAGAAGGAGCGAAGAAAGAAGGAGTCACGATGACTCACGATGACTCTTTTGAACCAACACTGGATGTACCGATGATTCGGAAAAGACAAGGAGTGAAAAGACTGAAGAACATCACTACAGTGCCAAAGCAGAGCTTGAAGAAGAACATATCTCTCAGCCTAAAGGCATGAACACAGGGAGAGATGCTGAAAATCGAGGTACTTCTTCACCTATTTTTACTAGTGATGTTAGTAGATCTCCACCAGACCCAGAAGCGGTCTATGCCTCTCATTTTCCTGAATCAGACTTCAAGGCATACACTCCTACTCATGAAGATAGAACAACTGATGTTCCCCCTCATTCTCAAACTCCTGCATCTACTTCAGCTGGTCTTAGCACTGCTGAAGATCACTCTGCTGACCTTCAACGAGTGATGGAACTTCTTTTAGAACTAAAAAGACAGCAATATGCTTTTGAGTTTGAAATGAAGCACATGATGACTGTCTTCAAAGCATCTACCGACTCTCTCCAAGATCAGATTCAAGCCTTCAAGCAAGAATAGGCAAAGGGTGTGGCTATTCAACAGCTTAAGGAGTCTTTGTAGAAGCTTGAAGATACTGTCAATTCCATGGGGGATTTCCAGCTCGTTCGTATCCCCAAGCAGCCCTAATTCAAACCATCTCTTATTAATCGTTTTTGTCTCCACTTTTTGCTGATGACAAAAAGGGGGATAGTGCAGATTTATTTTTAACTTTGGACTTGGACTTTACTTTACTCTCTGTGGATTTTTTTTAATTGTTTGGTTGATGTTTGACTTTGGATGGATATTGTTAATCTTTTGATGCTTGCAAGTGCAATGGTTTAGTTTGCGATATTACTTATAAATGGTTTGTACTAACATATGTTCTGTGATTGCAGAATCAATGTCTTTACATTTATAAGATATTATATATATTGCATAAGTACTGTTTTGCAGGTCAAAAGTTTTCCAAAATATGCAGGAAAGTTGTCACCATCAAAAAGCGGGAGATTGGTAGAGAAAACTCCTTGATTGTTTTGAAGTTGACAAAACATTTCCAAAGTCTATATATGAAGATCTGAAGACTTTACTGTCAGAGTCTGAAAACCGACAGAACACCAGATGCTAATCTCAAAGTCTATCCTCACCGGCAGTTCCAGACTGAAGTATGAAGATTTATCTAAACAAATGATTATTATCCAAATAAAGATTATCTTCAAAGTTTCGGTTCGTATGGTTATTGGAAGATCTTATAGCTGCAATTCACACATATTTGATTGATTATTCCTATTGGAAACTACTCCGATATGAAGATCTTTGAAAGGCAAGCTACACTTGGAAGGTTCTATTTATTGAAACTCAAGATCCTGATTTGTATGGGCGAGCAGGATTGACGGGCTTTCAACACAAATTATCTAACGACTTGAGATCACTTTAATTGATTTTGTCCAACGGGTAAATTGAATGAATTCCTTTGGAAAATGCCAACGGTCGAAGAAGGTATGAAGGAGTATTTAAGGGTTGATTTCTTGGTTGTTCGATACGGTGCTTGAGAGAGAATTCTAAAGTCTGAAGACTTCTTAGTCTCTTGATTCTTCATTCAATTGAGCAAAACTTTGTATACAAAAGAGAGAAACTCTTAGTGTGACTGTGTGAGAGTTTGATAAGACTCATCACTGTGATAATCAAGATCTCAAGCTATAACAACTCTTTTGATATCTAGTGGAATCCAGCCAATAGGTTGTCAGCGAAGAGAGTGGACGTAGCCGAACCACTATAAACTTTGTGTTTGCTTTCTCTTATCCTTGAACTTCATATTTATATTTACTAATTGTTCATTTACTTAGAGTTGAAATGCGTTTTATGACTAGCATCTTCTAAAATCAAAATACTTTCTTTAAGTCCTGCGAAAATTCTTATTTACACCTATTCACCATCCTCTAGGTGTATTCTCTAGCCCTTTTCACTCGTCAGAGCAATTTTCCACCTAATTTCACTAACGTAGCTTCAATTTGGGGCTTTCTATGTTCCTTGATCATTCGGTGACCTTGACACTAGGTAAGAGTTGCTGGCGTCTAGCCCAACGGCCATGGAAAGTGGTTTGACTAGTTGAACATGCCCACCAACTCATATCTAGACCCGTCAAACGAGTGGATAGGGTCAGATTTGGGTTTGGTCATAAATGGTCCAACCCAAATCGACTCATTTAACCTATTTAAAACCCATTTATCGTAATACAAAATTATTTGACCCATGCCCAACCCATCCCAACCCATACTCGACCTATTGGACTAAATGTAAGAAATCTTGTTTGTTATGATTTTTTTTAAATGGTATTGCTAAAACACTTTCATGCAAGACAAATTTAGTGGACAATTTTTATAATTTTTTTTAAAAATAAGCCACCGTTTGTTTCTTAGAAAATTTCCAAGAACTATTTTTTCAAGAAAATTGCAATATTTTTTGGCTTTTTCTTGAAATTTAAAAATAAATTAGAAAATATTTTCTGTCGCTTGGTATGAAAAATATGATTAAATTTTCCTCCGTGCACTCATTTTAATATTTTTTTTCTTTTAAAAAATCGAACTTATAATTATTTTTTATTTTTTTAAAATCAAATTTTAATTTTTTTCTTTTTTCTTTATCTTTTTCAGATAAATTATTGAACTTTTTTTTCCTTTATCCTTCTTCTTCAGCCAGTCGTCGGCCACGACAATGGTTGATGACCGGCCACAAGCGAGCTCAAGTCTCACTAGATCGGTGAGGCTCGAGCCCTACTAGATGTCAACGAGCTCAAGCTCACCCAAGGCCGGGGAGCTCGAGTCTTGCCAGATCGATGAGACTCGAGCCTTGCCAGACATCGGCAACCTCAAGCTCACCTAAGGCCAGCAAGCTCGAGCTTTGTCGACCATTGATTTTGCCGGCCACTAGCTAAAGATGGAAGAAGAAAGAGAAAAAAAAAAAAAAAAAAAAAAAAAGGAAATGCAAAAATAATTAAAAATCTGATTTTTTTTTTTATATATATATATATATATATATATATATATTATATGTGTTGGAAATGGGTTCTAAGTCCAACCCATTTAGATCCATTTATCTAAGGCTTTCAATTTTTAAATTCGTTTTAATAGGCTCTTCAAGATTTAAGTGACCCATTCATAATCCATTTATGTTTTAAAGGGATAGATGGGTTTAAGATATATTTTAACATCTCTACTCATACCCTTCATCGACTAGACCCTTTAGTTCTTTCGCTTCTTCATTCATACAATCTACTTCATATTTGCGTCCAAACACTAGGACATGATGCCATGAAGCAAAGCTGGCTCGAGGACTTGGCGGATAGGGAAAGGTTAATGATTGTTAAGGCGATCCAACAATGAAACTATCCTAGGTACAATTGTACATCTCTAATTCTCATAACCTTGATTTGATTTGGACAGAAGAAATGGGTGGCAGTTGTTGACACATAAAATTTGACTCACCATTTAGGGATAATTGCATAGAAAATTAGGAATTAATATTTAGATCCTAAACAAAAATATTAAGATTAAATTGTATAGTATATAGTTTTTTTCAGGAGCATTTACATTATTAGTTATAGATAACCTCATAAATTGCAACGGATTGGCGATGGATGAATTTAATTAAAGGCTTGGATGGAACTTAATTGGATTATTTGCACAGGAAAATCTGATCAAGCCCATAGAGAGCAATATTATGGCCGAAATTCACATAAAAGGGAGAGTTTCTGGGCTTGTTTGAATCTATTATTAAGGCTGGAATTTATTTAATTGAGCCCATGTGATCAGTTTGAACTTTAATTATGGGGACTTTGAGCTTAGTTGAGCCATGAGGCCGAAATTTGTCCTCATAAAAAAGTGGTAGACCTAATTTTACGCTATAAAAGGAGCTCTTAGTCTGGACAATTCATGTACGGTCAAAGAGAGAAAAACATAGAGGACAGGGGGAGGGGGCAGCGAGAAACGCTCTTTCTCTAGCATTTCGTTGGTGCACTGGCGGCACTCTCTCCCTTAGGTGTTCTCACGGCGGTCCTAGGCGTCAATCCAGCATCTACTCCATCCCATCCGTGGCTTGTCAAGATCACTCCTCTTGAGGATCGCAATCGTCCTCCTGCTCTTTGTTTTGCTCTGCGGGTCCAGTGCTTTCGCGTCCGTCGGAAACAACGTCAGCGAACTCTCTCTCCGTAGCTCCATCGTCTCGCATCACTCAACACTCCCTAGCCCAGGTCTGGAAGAATTCCCATAAAGGTCGATTCTTTTGCATCAATTGCTGAGTGGAGTGCAGGGCTGAAGACAACACCAACGAGAAGAAAAGTCAAAAACAAGAGTCCAAGCAGTGAAAAGCAAAAGGCCGAGTTTTGGTCAAGGAAAGGAGGATTCTCTTTTGCTGCATTTATGGGTTTCTTTCTCTTTACTCCGGGACATGACATGCGAAAACGGAGAGGGCGACCCACGTCCAGAGAGAAAAGGGAGAATTTTCGAGAGAAAAGCCATCATTAACGGTTACTGCCGAATTACTTGTCGCGCGTGCTACTGGCCACGTGTCTGCTCCAGTTCTCATCGCGCGCGACATGGCCAGACGCCCTTTTCCTAGTGCCAAATCTCGCCTTCTCTTTGCTTCACGAAGACGTCGCTAATAAATTTCCATGTTTTTTTTTTTTGGTCAGAAGATAGTGAATATCATTACTAGCCCGCAAAAAGGGCACCATTAGTTGGAAAGTCTAAACATAGTAAGGAGATTAAGGGTTGAGGAGGACAATAAACCCAATTACTAGGAAGGGAATTGGCTCGGTGGGCTTTAGCGACCCAATCCGCGACCTTATTGAACTCCCTCGACTCGTGGAAGACAAAAATGCCACTCATCTGGGCCAGAAGACCTGTACAATCAGCAACAATCGAATGGGCTTGCCAAGGGGCTCTTCTCGGCCCAATAAGCACTCAACCAGAGAAAGGCTATCTGAAGATACAAGCACTTGCAAATCGGTTGCGGCAAAGAGTTCCAGTTGGAGATCAGTTCGGCTAGTTCGAGCTTTCCGTTCTTCCTTTACCCACAGCAATGCTTCTCTCACGGCTAGGGTTTCTGCAACCCAGGCGGTCGGAGCAGAGATCTTCTTTACGAAACCGACGACAAGGAGTCCAGCAGCATTCCGGCATACTCCCGCAACCGAGCCCTCCATTGTCGAGCTGCACCAGGACGCGTCGACATTCACCTTTAGCATATATGGGTCAGGTGGTTTCCAGTTTTCCGAGCTGCTAGGGTCTGTTTGCTGTCAACTAATTTCTTTCTTCCCCTTGGCGAACCATT